>JAQMRL010000008.1:14949290-16150540 GCA_035578175.1 Catonia carolina | reverse complement strand
TATGCGTTAATTTCTTATAGTAATAATAAAAATAATAATAATAGTAATAAAAATAATAACCTTCGGGTTGGTCTAGTGGTACAGTTTTCACCGCGAGTCAGTTTTTTAACAATTGATTTTCAGAGACGAAGGTTCCGTGATTTAAACCCTTAAAAAGGTAATTACTTTTATAAGGATTTGAATACTAGATAGTGGTTACCGGTAAACTTTGATGGTTGGTGTTCAATTAACCATACTGCCTAAGGAATGGTCAGCCTGAGTTTGTATAAGAACACCCTTTATTTACATGGCATACATATCATCCACATCTTATTGGGTCATGGGATTGCTTATTGTTCTTAAATTTAACAGGTTTCAGCGTACACACATTAGAGACTAAAAAAATTTCATTATTAGCCAAATTTGATTATTTGCAAAACTTTTAAATTTTTTTCCTTTTTTTTCACAGTTTTCTGCAAATTACACAAAAACCTTTATCCATTACCAACAAAACATACATGGGGGAGGCCGGGGCTAGTCATTTCGGGTAAATTGTTACAGAGAGCTTTCAATGATTAAATTAATTATTACAATTGAATTTCAGGATCGTGTTGTGTATTTATTTTTTTATAAGAAATTTTCTAAGGGGGGATTTTTCAAAGGATTTTTCACAAAGGAGGGGATTGTTTTTGTTTTTGGAGGAAGATATTTGTATCATTTGTTAGTCAGAAAGTTATAATATTTTTTTTTTTTTTTTGAAGCAGCAATCCAGCAGTTGATCTTCCGTGGTGATGCCTTTATGTGTCAAAACAGTTTTTTAACAAACTACAATTCTTTTTCTATCAGTTTCTAAAGGTAATACAAACTTTAAGCAAAGACGATAAGAGTTAGAATAATAACGTTCTTTGAATTAAAAAAAAAATACATTCAATAGTGTTTTTCAAAAAAAAACACTAATGATAATGATGCCGAATAAGAGATGATGATTAGAAGTAGTACAAAAATAGTAATAAATGAGTTAAATTATTAACTAATTCGTAAAGGTTAAGTCCAATGTTTCAAAATGTTTCAGTCTGTAAATATCTTTGGTGTTATCAATGAGATCAATTGCGAAGGAATTTTGATGTTCTTGTAACTTTTATAATGTTTTTCGCTACGTTACCCTTTTTAGGAAGGGCAGGTTTAAATCGTTGTGCAATATTTAATTGGTTAAAACATAACCATTGTTGTTGTTGTGTAGGTCAACAGCCGAAGAGCTGGTTTGAACCTCTAGAGGTTTTACTAAGTAAAAACGAGAAGTGAGGTGGTTTACTTTTGCCTTCCTTACTGAGTTGAAAGAGTATGCTTATCAGCATGCCAGGCCCTCTGAAAAGCATCCACCCTGCTAATCCGCTTTCCACCCTGCTAATGATACCTTCACTTCATTCACCACAGGGTCTGGCTGTATAATGAAATTCATTACTCTCACAGGAGATAACTCTGACTAGTATCTTTTACACCTCTACCTCTTCTTTTCTTAAATAGTTTAGTCATATAATTGGCTGACTAAGTGATAAGAAACAGAACTATTTTTTGTAGCCCTGGAACCAACAGATCGAGTGCAATTAATTTCACACTCCACCTGCCCGTTAAGGGCATAATCATTTTTATTAATTAAAATTTTACTGTTTTTATAATCTTATTAATTCATGTTATCTTATTCATTATTACTAATATGTACTATTATCTGGGTTAAAGTATTATAATTCCTGTAAAATTTACTATCGTTAGTAGTGCAGTAGTCCTCCTAAATATAAACATTTCTATAAACAAAGTATTTTTTTAATTTATATCCTTAAATTTCTTTGATGGCTTATTTGAAGCGTAACCATAAGATTTGTTGTCTAATTACCGCGCGGTCGAAATTTTTAGAAATCGATAGTATAGTTTTTACCAGAGATCATTACTTACTACGCAGTTCATAAAACATTAAATGAAATGACGGAATAATTTAATTCTATCCGAATAAAAAGAAAATACACCTTAATTAATCTGACCAACTAGAAACTAAACAAGTAAACTTATAAAATTTTGAATAGGAACTTATCCAATAGACCACATCTTTTAAAGCAGTCAAACACAGATCTTGTTTTTTTATTTAGAAAGGAGAATACTAATCATGTGTATTACATAACCTTTGGCAAAAGTTATTTATTCAACACTGGCCAAAACATACCTAAATAAAAGTTAAAATTAATTATCACTGTTTACTCGATTCAATAATACTATAGTATTGGGTTATCTCTGGCACATTTTTATTTTTATAAAATTAGGCCCGGTATTGTTAATGACCTAATTTTTGAATAGAATAAACAATACTAATAGAAAATAGAAAAAAATGTTGTTTTGAATTTTAATTTATTAATGGGTGTTTTGGTTAGGTTATCAGCTGAAAAGCTGGTTTCAACTTCTATATGTCTAAGCACAATACTTCTAAGTAAAACGAGGAATGAGATATTTACCATTGCCTTTCTCACTGAGTTGAAAAGTAATTTTATAAGCATGCCAGGTCCTCTAAAAGCATCTACTTCTTATTTCCCGGTAATTCAAATTCCGTGGGACACCCGAAATATATTTGTTGTTTTTTTATCCTTTATTTTGAATTTTTAACTGTACTATACAGAACAACCAAAAGATGAGAAAACATTGATATTAAATTATAAATAACAAGAACAGACATGATATAAAATTCAAACATTCAGCAATGTTAAATTTGAAATAACAATGAACATAAAATATACAAAAGTATGAAAAGAAAAACAAAAAGTTCATATTGTCACAGAAAGTTATTACTAATAGTAATAAAACATATTAAAAACAAAACAGAAATTACATCTAATATTTCACATCATTTTATCTTTATAACATAATCATGCAGAAAGAATTAAAGAAGATCTCTGCTCCATCTTCTTTTTAATCTTCTAATGAAGCCTGGCGGATTTGCTATATCACTGATAAATGGATTATTATGGATTGGTAGTTTTAAATAGAATTTAATATAACTATTTTTGACGATGTCGCAAATGAATGGTGTTTTTAAATCGGTGTGCAGTGTGTAATTTGAGACATAGTATTAATAAATTAGACATATTAGTATTAGACATATTCGTAGTTAATAAATTAATATTGAAATATTCCTTATTTATAAACAAAGACAAACATAAAATAATATATTTAACATATTAATTCTACTCATATAAGTAATAAAATAAACAATAACTATACCCGATGTAAATGATACATATATAAGCAAATGTTTTCACAATGGATGATAAATTTATTTAACTCAGTTACATTGTATACTATTAAATAATAAGCTATTGTTTTACTTTTGTCTTTGTGAGGAGACAAAAGCGAGATCTTGATTAGTTATTGAAACTACCGAATTGTCAACGTTCCGAAACTAGATTGTGCTGTTCTCTCTCTCTTGTTCATATTTGATGATTGCTATTTCACTACATGTTGGTACAATCACTTTGTCTTTAGTAAATAGAAAAGGGTTATTTGGGTCCCTACTTCATATTGAGTTTTGTACTTATTGTTTATTCAAAGGAAAACAAATAAAATAATTTAGTAGAAGGTTTCATTTACAAACTCTTTTTTTTAATACAAACAATATCATTTATTATTAACGATTGTAAAATCAAAAGAAAAAAAAATCTGGTGTGAAACATTCACACAACTTTCTCTTGCCAATGCAAATAATGACCAATATAACCTAACATTAGTAATAAAACATTAGAAATAAATAAAAAACTAAACTCAAAAAACATAACCTTATTTTAATCATAAGTGAAAGAAGCAAAATGAAAATCGACCTCAGTTTGGCTTAAAAATACGGAAATTCACTCTTTCACGCTAAACTAAGCTCTGTAGAGAAAAATGCGTTAAATAAAAGTTGTAGATCTTTTAATTTCCTATAAATTTTATTATATATACTTTTATTATAAAATGCATACTAAGGTCGAAATCATAAAAAAATCGATTTTTCACACGTTTTCGTGAGAAAAAAACAGAAAATTGCTTATTACTGCTAAACTAAGCATTATACAAAAAATGTTTGAAATAAAAGTTGTAGGTTTTTAAATTCTCTACAACTTTTATTATATAAATATTTTCGCTAAATTGCATATTAAAGCTGTAATCTTAAAAAAACTTTGTTTTTACGTGAAAACAGCCTCACCCAGAATTTCAACAAACATGACGCCTACCTTATCTTGTAGAAAATAAAAAATTGAGTAAACCAGGCGATTTTTAAAAAAATCGTAGGACCAGTTTTTGAGAAAATCGCAAAAAAGTGAAAATTTACACGAATAAACTACTACTTTCGGTTGACCGATTTTGATGAAAATGTTCGTGCCGGGTCCGGTAGTGGTATGTAACTTAAGTTTCAAGTTTCAAGTTCGTAGGATGTTCCGTTCTTGAGATATTTTGTAAACACACACACGGATACACAGACACACAGACACACACACACACAGACCGATCGCTAAAAACATGTTTTTTGGGTTCAGGGGGTCTGAAAACGTATAGATCCGGTGAAAACTCGATTTCGAAAAATCGACATGAAAACAATACTTTCCTTCCTATATATTCATATAGGCAAGAGAAAGTAATAATTTAGTAGAAGGTTTCATTTACAAACTCTTTTTTTTAATACAAACAATATCATTCATTATTAACGATTGTAAAATCAAGAGAAAAAATTTGGTGTGAAACACTCACACAACTTTCTCTTGCCAATGCAAATAATGACCAATATAACCTAACATTAGTATTAAAACATTAGAAATAAACAAAAAACTAAACTCAAAAACATAACCTTATTTTAATCATGAGTGAAAGACGCAAAATGAAAATCAACCTCAGTTTGGCTTAAAAATACGGAAAATCACTCTTTCACGCTAAACTAGACTCTGTGCAGAAAAATGTTTCAAATAAAAGTTGTAGATATTTCAATTTTCTACAAATGCGATTTAAACACATACACTCTTGTCGTAAAATTTATACTAAGGCCGAAATCACACACGCAGACCAATCGCTAAAAACATGTTTTTTGGGTTCAGGGGGTCTGAAAACGTGTAGATCCGGTGAAAACTCGATTTCAAAAAATCGGCATGAAAACAATACTTTCCTTTCTACATATTTATATAGGCAAGAGAAAGTAAAACGTGTAAAGCTTTGTTCTTTCTGGATTTCATCGAATCATCAAAGATAAAAGTAAATTAGAAAGATTTACTTATTCTTATTACTTTATTTAAAGTAGCAAAGTCAAAAATATTATTTTTACATAAAACGCAAAATTTGATAAAGTTTTTCTGTATTTTAAATTAAGATTCTCTTTGTCCTTATATACAGAGTTCCACCGAACAAACTTTTATAAATCCATAATATTGTAAAGGAGACTTATAGAATTCTGAGAAAAATTCTAAACTGAAAGCCGCCTAACAAGATTTGGCGAAGTAAATAACAAAATAATTGAATAAAGGTTTCGATGGTTCAACTATTCTGGGAGTGACGAGACAAGATTCAGTTGGTTTAGAAGAGTCGGTTTGATGACGGGAGTTGTTTGTTTGGGTGCATATCGTTAGTCCAGAAGAAAAGTACCATAACTTAAAATTATTGTACATTTTACAGGAGAAACAAATAAAATTTCAATTTCTTCAATTTTATGAAATTCTAATATTTTAAAATCCCTAGACTTCTTTTGAAACTATTAATCAAACATTAATTCACTCTTTTCTCTTAATGTGTTAAAACGTTACTTTTCTTAATAAACACTTTCCTTAGTAAACTTAAGCACTCAATATTAAAACTTAAGTGAAATATGACGCTTTTCTTATTAATTTTTTTTTGTTTTTTTTTTCTTTTGGTTTAACGTCCGACTGTTCTGCAATTACTGCTAATGCCGACGGTGAAGGATGAAATGATTTTTTTGTAACGTATGAAAATATGCCGTGCCTGAATGGGATTCGAACCCAAGACCGCATGATGAGAAGGAGCACGTTACCAACTACGCCAATGCGGCCGGCCAAGACTACAAACGGACAACTATTACATGGAAGAAAAGAGAAACTTGTGCGCTCTACCGTTCAGATCAGTAAATTCAGCTGTGATATTTTTCCTGATAAATATATATATTATTTGCAAATGATGGCAATATCAAACTCAAAATCATGAATTTTTGAGTAGTGAAACTTTTCTTCTAAACTAACGATATGTTATTAATAAATAATACTGATATTAAATATCGTGAAGTAAGACTATCAGACTTATAGTCTTAACAAGCAACTTCGTAATGGCATTAACAAAGAGGTTAAAAATTATTGAAGGCAATTTAAGGAGCCAGGAGTAGTGAACGTCGGGAAGCCCCAGGGACGAGAAGAAAAAGAAGAAAAAATAGCTGAGGAATTAGAAGTATTTATTAATATTTATTCTATCTAACGGTCAATCAGATTGATTTTAAATTTACTTTACAAGATTAAAAGTTGTCTATATATATTTTTTTAGAATAGGAATAAATTACGTTTAGCTTGTAAAAAATTGGAATTCGTATTATAAAACATTCTATTGTAACAAGAAAATTATTTAAGAAAATTTATTTCTTTATTTATACAACAAGAAATGTTTATAGATTGCCGCAAAATTTAAATATTATAAAACAGTTAGACCCAATAACAGACATGATGAGAAAGAAACGTATTTGCTTCTACGGATATCTCCTAAGGACATCAGCAACGAGAATAACAAGACAAATTATCGAGAAACTAAAAAAAAAAAACAATAAAACACCCACCAATTTGGATCAAAGAAATCACAATCGATATGGAAGATAATGGAACCGGCCTTAAAAACAAGACTAAAGAGTTAAAGACATTTCACAACAAAAACACAAGATTCGAAATGAGGATTAAAAAGCAAGAAAACAGAGTTTGTTCAGAGGCAGAAAGAAAGATAAGATCGGAAAACATGAAACATTATTGGGGCAAAAAAGGACAATCCAAAAATTGATTAAATGGTCCAATGCGGTCGTAAAAGTACAAAAAAATAAAATAGTTACTCAGCCAGTAATCGTATGTGCCAGCGAAACAATATTTAAGATAAAACTTAGTGCAGAAATGCAGAAACCAATGAAATTTTTAAATTACATAAAAGAATAATAAGAACTTGCTTAACTAAGGAAACAGTAGAAAATTGGTATTGGAAAATCACTTCAAGTGAAACAGTTTACAATTTAAAACAGTTTACAGTTTAGATATAGAAACAATATTAAGTTCAATGGAGAATAAGCGAATGTCTTATTTTGGACTTTTAATCAGAACTCCCGAAAATAGAATAATTAGAAAAATCTTAGATAATTTTTGGAACTACTAAACAAGCATTAGATGGATTACAGACGTTAAAAAATAATTATATTCCTACAAATTACACTGAACGATCTAAAATATAAAACGGTCAAATTTATTAAAGATTTAAAAAGACAAACGGACTAAGAGGTAAAAGTAAATAAACGATCAACAGGAAAAGGGGTGGTTTCAGACGTAAACCACTCCACTTGTAAGGAAACAAGAGATCTGACAGGATAAAAGCCTCATGGGTAAATAAACTCCATAAGAAAACCAAGAAGTACTACTACTACCAAATTGACTAAAATGATTCCAATATGGTCATAAAATAATAATAAACATTTTATCAGATAATTTTACACATCTAAATTATTTTAATTTAATTTTCTTGATATCATTTCATCTCGTGTTTTATTAACAGAGCTGGTGAACACCATATAGTTTAATTTTCTTTTGTCAAAGGCTTTCACATTAAGGTGTAAACGTTGGTGTTGTTGTTTAGGTCATCAGCCGAAAGGCTGGTTTGAACCTGTAGAGGTTTTACTAAGTAAAACGAGGAGTAAGGTGGTTGCCATTTCCTTCCTCGCTGGGTGGCAAAAGTACGCTTATCAGCATGCTGGGCTCTCTAAAAAGCACATATTTTCCACTCCGCAAATGACACCGTCACTTCATTCTCCACAAGGGTCTGGCTATATAATGAAATTCATTACTTTCAGAGGAGATAAGTTTGATTAGTGTCTTTTACACCTCTACCTCTCCTGTTCTTAAATAATTTAGTCATTAAATTGGCTGACCATGTGATAAGAAACAGAACTATATTTTTTAGCCCTGCAACGAACCAACGAACAGATTGAATTGTTGAAATATAGTAGTAGTAGTAGTAAAAGTAGTAGTATATAGTAGTATATATATATATATAGTATAAAGTATAGTAATATATATAATAGGGTATTGGGGTATTATACCTCATATAGCCAATTATATATACCTATACCTATAATATAATGTATTACTATACTAATATACTACTAATACCTATACTAATAATATTATATAATATTACTAATAATAATTACTAATAATATTACTATAATAGTAATATTATAGTATAAAGTATATATAATATAGTATAGTAGAATATAGTATATAGTATTTATAGTAGGCCTATATATATAGTAGTACTATGTTGTTGTTTAGGTCATCAGCCGAAAGGCTGGTTTGAACCTATAGAGGTTTTACTAAGTAAAACGAGGAGTGAGGTGTTTTACCATTGCCTTCCTCACTGAATGGAAGAGTACACTTATCAGCATGCCGGGCCCTCTGAAAAGCACATATTTTCCACTCTGCAAACGACACTTTCACTTCATTCACCACAGGGTCTGGCTGTATAATGAAATTCATTACTTTCAGAGGAGATAACTCTGATTAGTGTCTTTTACACCTCTACAAAAATTGTAGAGGTGCTATATACATTGTACTATATAGTAGTAGAAATGTTGGTATAAATTAAATAATAAATTAGAATAATAAAGTCAAATGTTATTTCAATATTTAAATTGAAATCCGCACATAAAATTAAATCCTGTAATTCCTTTCAAATATATCAATGGCATTATTTAATCATTTGGCCGTAACAAAACCAATAATTTGACTCTGCTTTACTCTTTAACAAAACAATACGGTATTAGGTGTAAGTGAGACTTGCTTCTAAACTCAAATGAAATTATCCACTGCCATCGATTAACCCTTACCTCTTTCTGTATAGGACATTCTCCTCTCTCTAAAGATAATGTTTGGTTCACGGAACCCTTTTACGACCTATTTCAACAAATAAACCACTTTAAAGGATTATAATTCTTTAGATTTAATACGAAAATCTCACTAAATTTATGAGATAAAATTTCTTCATGTTTTAATTTATTATAAAAATTTTAAATTCCCGTTTCTAATACTATTATTGATGCTGTTTTAAATCTTAAATTTTTACTATACTTTTACATTCAAGTAATAAAAAATCTAACAGAACAAAAAACCCAAATAATTTCTTTACGTTTCATAAAATCCCAACGATAAATATGTCTGCTCATTTGAAAATTATCTCAGGTTTTCTCTCGGTACGTTTTTCAAACCTTATTCAATTGCGAATAAAATGTTAGAACAATTTTTAGGTTCAAGTATTTTTACAAACTTTTTTTGTCGTGTGTGGTGGCTTCATGTCAGTCTCATGTCTAGTGTAAAACCTAAATTTAACTGTTTCTGTTTAAGGTAATGGGTGATTGTCATAATATACGGGTACAAATTTTCAGACTCTTTTATTCTCGTAACAGTTTTTCATTAGGTTGGTACAATTCTCTACACCATTGACTCAATGTTTGTTACCAGTTTTATTGAATTAAATTTGAATGAGACACCGGTGTTGTGCCAAATAGAGATTCACAATTCAATGGAAACTAGAAAAAGTGTTTTATTTCAAAAAAGTCATGCAATTACTGTTTTATTTTTTAACATTAATATAACCATTTAGTTTTGCACCCGTATCCAAGAATTATTGTTTTGAGAGTTACAGACATTTAAAAAAAAATTTCAATATTTTTTCAACATACTAAAATGATTATTCTAGGTCTTACCTATTAAATTGAAATATAGGCTGTACATTATTTTTTTGAAAAAAAATTTTAAGTTTTATTTTCATCAGATTTTAAATACCGGGTGTTTAAAAAAACTCCCTAGTTTCATGAATAATTTTAATGTTGAAAACATTTACGATTATACCGGGTGTCCCACGATGAGGTCGCTATTTTTGAATTAATATGCCGGACGTATCGCACACTCTACAGACTGGAAATTTTTCTGTTATAATAAATAAATATGTAAAAAAGTACCCTCGAGTTCTATTTGCTTCTGATTAGTCAAAACAAAATGGCGGCATATGAAAATAATATAAAAAATGATACTGTTGATACCTCAGCAATTTTTCAAAACCCTTATGACTCATTTTTGTTTCGTTGCTATCAAAGCATAGCTATTGGCGGGCATCAGTTCGAATAAAAGTTAATAAAACAAATTGTCTTCATTAATAATTTATCACTTTCATATTTCTTTCATTACTTTTTATTACTTAAGTAACATTGTAACAAATTACCAATTTGAAATGGTTATGCTAATAAAATTACTATCCGCCATTTTGTTTTGATTAATCATAAGCAAATGAAACTCGAGCGTACTTTTTTAAATATCTATATATTGTAACTGTAACGTTTTCAGTCTGTAGTTTGCGCGATACGTCGGGCATATCAATTAAAAAATAGCAACCTCTTCGTGGGACACCCGGTAAACTTTGGTTAAGAATAATTTCAAGTTTTATTTCAGTCTTAGTAAACTTCCACATGGGGTCCTATATTTGGTCTACAGACGTCAATACGATATTCACTTATCGCCGAGTATTGACGAACAATGCAGGTGTACTGTTCTATCTGCGGCAGTGATCATTTCACGTAAATGGTAGATTTCGCAAATATTTCAGCATAAACAACATTTTTTATGTATCCTCAAAAGAAACGTCCAGAGGAATTTAGCCCAGGCTTCGTGGTGGTCAAGGAATTGGGCCCTTTCCGGTTTATCCACTTTCCAGAAAAACGAGTGTCCAACACTGTACGCACACAGTTACTGTATTGTGGAAGGGCGGTATCTAGTTGAAAAAGCACAAGTCCTTTTGCTACCTAAACATAGTTCATCGTGGAAAAGAGATTCAGTTCCAGCATGTCACAATAGATACCACTATTTATTGTTGTTTCACCGAAAAAAGGTCTGTCACCACCGCACCAAACATTCACTTTTGAAGAGTCTCGTTGATGCTGCAAAAACTCCTGTGGTGATTCTGTTTCCCAAATTCTACAAAATAAAATTTAAATTATTCTTATATAGGGTAAGTATTCATAAATGTTTTCAACATTAAAATTATTCATGAAACTAGGATGTTCTTTTTCAAAGTTATTTTTTACCCGGTACTTCGGAAATTTTTTTAAAACCTGGTTTCATTCAACCAATAAATTTTTGTGTAAGAAACTACTGTACAAGTGGACAGATCTGCAAGGCAAAACAATTAAAAGTTCTATCTCTTACAGGTATTAAAAAATTAACAAAATGTTACATAGAAAATTTGACTCAAGTCACTTTGGCAGACAAGTGTTGCATAACTTTTTACATTTAACTTCTACCACCAAAATGAATTAGAAAGCCTTTTAGACCAGTATAAATTTACACCTTTAAAATATTTCATAACGACATTGATCTCTTAAACAAAATAGGTTTTCTCAAAATTACAGTACTGAGATAAAATATAAAGCAAACACTTATCGTCATAACAAGGAAGAAAGAAAAATTAAATATTCTTAAAGTAGCTTCAAGCATTTTCTCTTTATCCGCAATTTATGTTTAATAAATTACAGCTGCATTGGTTAATTTTCAAGCAAGTTTACACAGCGTTGACTGAATTAAACCAATTTAATAGAATTTACAACAAAGTAAGCACGGATATAACTTTAATAACAAAACAGAATTGAGACCAAAAATGTAAAATTTACTGAACCGTAATGTGCATTAGTTATTATACAGATTACCTATTTAAAACAATTTTCTGAGATTTTAGATAAAGTATTTTAGAAAAACATTCATTCTTGTTTCATTTTAAATGAACTAAAATAAAGATTTCTATTTTTTCCTTTACCGTTAAATTCTTTTCCTGCAAGAAACAACCTCAGTTTTAAATGAAAATTGAATTTCCTATGTTTTCCATTGGGATGCATCTGACGGGAATAATTTCCGGCAAGACTTTAATACAGAAAACTCATGGCTTCAGGTTTTTCTATGCCCATTATGGAACGTTCTGTTGTTTATTCACTTATCAGAATTTTGTTTAGATAGCTATATTTTCATATTCTTCCCATTTCTCTTTAATATAACAACAGAACCGTACTTTAGCCTATTAAATTTTACTTTTGAATAGATTTTTCCATTGGGTTTCTTCAGAAAATCAAGTTAATTATAAATACAAGTAACTTATAACGTGAAAATAGTTCATAGTAATTATGACCTGCTAAATAAATCTGCCAATAAAAGGTGGAGTGTTTAATTATTTGCACTCAATCTGTTAGTTCCACGAATACAAAAAATAGTTCTGTTTCTTATCACATGGTCAGCCAATTAAATGACAAAAGTATTTAAGAACAGAAGAGGTAGAGGTGAAAAAGACGCTACTATCGGTTTCATAATCATAGATACCCGAGTTTGAACCCTTGCATCTCCAAAACTATGAGTCGGATTTCAACATAATTTACATCAAAATTTAGCTCATTTTTATCTGCGTTGGATTGTTGTACTTCTATATCATAATGTTGTTTGAAAATTGCCATATTGAGGTCGGAAGACAGAAAGATCCGGTTTTTTGCTACACCAATAAATTTCATGCGGTTAGAGGCGTGTAACTCGATAACTATATGACCAAAAAGTTTGAAATTTTAATACAACATAGACAATTTTATTCATAAAGCGTGTACGAAATTTTAAATTCGTAAGTTATTTAAATTTTGATTTATTAACAATATTATGAACCCTTGCTATCTCGGTAAGCGTTCGATCGTTCGACACGGGGAAACTATCGTTTTGTTCAGCGTAAAAAACTTAGTACAAATATGTTAATAACTTGAAATATTGATTGACCAATGTTGTGGCAGAATTTAAAACATTTTAAAAATACACTTGGTAATGCGGTGGGTGGGCACTACTACCCATGTTGCCAGTTTGTGTATGTGACATCCTGTCGGACTGTCTACCTGAATTGACAGACTGCATTATCAGTTCAGGTAGACAGTCAGATTCAGGCAACATGGATAGTAGTGCCCACCTCTACCCCCGCATTACCGTCTATTTTTAAAAATTTTAAAAATTCTACCACAACATTGGCCAATCAATATTTCATGTTATTAACATATTTGTACTAAGTTTTTTTACGCTGAATAAAACGGTAGTTTGCCCGTGCCGAACGATCGAGCGGTTACCAAGATAGCAAGGGTTCAGAATAACGTTAATAAATCAAAATTTAAATAATGTATGAATTTGTAATTTCATACACGTTGTAAGAATATAATTTTCTATGTTGTATTAAAATTTCAAACTTTTCGGTCAAATCGCTACCGAGTTATACGCCTCTAAATGCATGAAATTTGTTCCGATAGCAAAAACCCGGGTCTTTTTGTCTTTCAACCTCGATGTAGGAATTTTTGAACAACATTAAAAATATAGTTTATTATAGGTCAACACAAAATGAAATGAGCTAAATTTTGATGTAAATTATGTTGAAATCCGACTCATAGTTTTGGAGATGCAAGGTTTCAAACTCGGGTGTCTATGATTATGAAACCGATAGTAGTCACAGTTATCTCCTCTGAGAGTTATGAATTTCATTATACAACCAGACCCTGCGGTTAATGAAGTTAAGGTGTCATAAGCAGGTTGAAGAGGATGGTTTTCATAGGGCTTGGAATGTTAATAAGCACTTTAAAACTTAGTGAGGAAGGCACTTGTAAACTACCTAACTTCTCGTTTTACTTAGTACCCTAGTACGTACAAAATTCTGTCTCACACACGTACATATCAATCTGAAAAACGTGTTTTTTTGGCGTTTAGGGGGCTGAAAACCTGTATTTCTGGGGAAAACTCAATTTTGAAAAATTGACATGTTCCTACATTTTCATATAGGGCAAGAGAAGGAAAATTACCAGACCTGGCTGGAACTCGAACCAAAGACCTCGGGATAGAAGCCAGTTGCACTTACCAGTACACCAGCCGGCCAATTTAAAACCTATATCTGCACCTGAGAAGTAAATGGTGTTAACTCCATTTTGGTGATTTTTCAGAAGAGCCAATAAGTAGCAGTATTATATTTTCATTATTGTAAAAAGATTTCAGTTGGTGTTAAAAACTTGTATTTACACCCAGTTTCTACAGAAAATTCTTCTTATCTACAAATTTATTATTTTCATAACTTGACTTAAATCCTTAACGGCTTTCTGTGTTTCGTCACTTTTTTACGTTCTACAATAGTGTTAACTCCAATGTACGGTAAGTTGAAAAAAACTTAAGTGAAATACCTAGAGCTAACACTATTTTTATAAAAAAGCAGCATTTTATACACAACGTTTGAAAAAATTTCAAAATTTACCAGTAGCCTACTGTTAAGTAACAGTCGAATAAAACACCAAATTCAACAAAAATTCAAGCAAAATTTACTTGACTATCAGAGAAATTCATTCAATAATGATTAAAAAAGAAATCTTGTACATCAATTATTACAAAATTAATGCATTAGAGCATTTCTTTTGGATTTTAAAGGTATTTTAACCCTTACAGTGCCAGCGTCCTATTATTAGGACGTCAAGATTTAGACTAAAAAAATGCCAGCGTCCTTATTCTATTATTAGGACATCAGCAATGTTACCAAAAAATGCCGGCGTCGTCCTTTTATTAGTAGGTACGTTAAATAAAAAATTCATAGAATTTTTATTTTCACTCAATTTTTAAAAACAACGTATGAAATAATCAGTACGAAATGTAGTTTGAAAAAAATACATGTAGAGTTTTTATGAATGTAATTGATTATAAAAATTAAAAATTGAATTTTAAAAACTTTTATAGCAATATTTTTATTTTTTACAATACATTAATAATCTTTTGTAATTTTTGCATAATTAAATTGCCTTTGAAGTGTGGTAATGGAAATTGAGTTACATAATTTTCTAGGGCGATTTTTTAAATTGAAAAGGTAATTTCCACAAAAAATGACTACGTATCATTTTATTTTTAAATTGTAAGAAATGTGTTCAAAGTTGAATGTCATACAAGATCAATTCATTATGAACAAAACAAAAAAGTCCTAATTAATTAGAAAAATTATAAGAAAAAATAATAAGAAAAAATAGCCGTTTTATGGATACATACATAGATGCTACAAATCGCACAAAAGTAGGCTGGCATTTTTCGGTAGGAACTCACAATATCTCCTGGCACTAAAAGGGTTAAAGGTAAAGAGTTAACACTCTTTATCTCTCTTGTACTGATATGATTTATTACCCAAAAATGCCTAAAAATGATCGTAGGCGAGTGGGCTTTATAGATACTTATAATATTCACCAGTTTATAAGCGTAATATAGAAAGAATTAAGTACTAGTAATACATAGCAAATTTCTGAATAAAGGAGAAGGGGAACACCCACGAAACACAACACAAAATTCACGTCATTCTCTGATACGAGATGGAATGGAGATTCTATTAAAACTAGCCATATCATAGTACCATAGGAAAGAGATAGATTGAGCGACGGGGACGGAAGAACGGGGCGATCTCTCTTACGCAGAGAAAATCTCTTCCACATTAGTTATTTCTAACATAGAGATTAATACGTAGTGACGTAAAACACATTCGTACATCATTTCCTCTGCTTTGCATTTCAGAATAAAAATTTAAAAAAAACCCAGCGCACATGTACATTCTATTTAAAAATCAGTAGAATATACCCACGTTTAATTATGAATGTAAAAACGTATATTTTTTATTCAATGCAACAAAAACTTTTACGGAAGGTCGTTAATGAGGGTATAAAATGAAAAGATTTTTTTATATATTTTTTTGAAAGCCGTACAACCGTTTAGTCATTATCAGGGAAATATAATGTATTTTTCTACAAATATGAAGTGTTTTCTTGTTTATTTTTTTGATCCAAACCGGAAGTTAAACTTGAAACCTTAAGTTTTATAGTTTGAATTTTTACTAATGTCTCACGGAGAAAAAAATTGTTCCGTTGCATAGATGAATTTTGTGGGTCCACATATAAATTTTGGTGAGATATTTTTGGAAACATCTTACCAGAATAAGGGATAGGCTAGTGGAGTATATCTTAAGATCCTTGTATTGGTCTATCAATAATGGAAAGTAAAATTGAGGGAGTGAATTTTAAGGGAAGGCAAAAATTAGAATATATAAAGCAAATACGAAAGATATAGAGTGTTACAGGTATTTAGGATACGTAATGACTTACGCAAGATAGAACAACTTAAAGAACTGCATCAAACCAGTCGAGACTGATGACAAAAACAAAATATAAGTTTTGTTATCTTATAAGTTGTGTGGATATATTTTCAACCCTGGATCTGTTTATTTTACTTTAATATGGATTTGACTCCAGATGCGACGATAGATCGGTTTTTGCTGAACAGTTTTCCTAATGGTGATAAGAATTTAAATTGAAACACACTGGATAACCACAAAGAAAACAAATGATAAAATTTTGTGAAAGTTACAAATCAACCCTGTCTATCAAAAGTAAAGTTAATATTACAAAATATGTCGTAGCCTGTCATAAATCAGTGCGTGCTGTTCTGGAATGACAGTTCTAAATAACAGATGTCAGTGAAAATACACGAAGCCAAGTCAATTAGATAACGAAAAACAATTAATTTAAATCGAACGTAGCTATTTTTGTTTCATTATTGCGTAATTTAGACAAAAAAATCTATTTTGGACATCATGATTCTATAGTAGTGAACACATAGCTTCTAGCCCAGGGTAGCGGGTTCGACTCCCGGGATCTGTCACCGTTCATCGTCTTCATTCAAAATACCAAAAACATAACATTTTTTGTCTGGCATTGTCATTGTCATTATTTGTATGTTGATCGTTTTTCATATCAGTTGGACTAACAATAAAATAAAAATTTTGGCAGAAATGCTACAATTTTTTTCTCAGCAGATTTAAAAATTTGTTTCAATATAAGCTACATTAATTTCAATCAGATACTAAAGTTATTGCAAACTGCAAACAGTAACATAAGGTATCATAATATTTATTATCTTAAACATGAGGAGACAAAAAGTTCAACTTGTTTGCTATGAATTTTACATGAAAACATTAGCTATTTTTATAGAGAGTGCTGAAATTTAAATTTTAGGAGAAATAATATCAACAAATATTTATACTACCTACTAGAAAAATTTGGTATGAAAAACAGACTAAAGAAAATTAAAATTTCACATCATCTTTTAAAAGATTTATAAAAATATGTAGCTACATAAAAATTCAAAACTAAGATATTGCTTCGTCACCCACATACTATAATTACCCCACAAAATACCATAATATAATTACCTAAAATACCATAACGGATATGAGACAGAATTTAGACGATTATAAGTTGCCATTAGTAATTTTATATCATTTAATTTGGCCATTTTTTTTAGTGAAAATACCCAAGATAACGAACTCTAAGTCATTTCGTTCATCATTGACTAGGTTGTAATAGAGTCTGTTCCGGCGTCCATTTTTTTCTCGGCCTCCCCACTCTTCTTGTATCCCTCAGTTCAAAAAGCTGGACTCTATGTTAACATGTGTATTTAATTCAAGAGGATCTACCTGAAACTTTTAATGATTACCTAATTATCATCACCAAACAATGAAAGTATGTAGCGGGGTTGGGTAAGATAAGATTCATAAATGCCAGACAGATGGCTTTCATCTCTCTCCTCATCCCTATTTCCCTAATGCCGATGGATAGTGTTGATTGAGGAGCAGGAAATTCTGACTCCATACTAGTAAACAGTGGAGGAGAGAGAAAACAAATTATTTATATATGTTGTAGGTCATCAGATGAAAGGCTGGTTTGAACCGCTAGAGGCTTTACTAAGTTAAACGAAAAGTCAGGTGATTTACAATTCCCTTCTCACTGAGTGGAAAATTATGCTTATCAGCATGCCAAGCCCTTTGAAAAGCATCTATTTTTCACTCTGCGAATGATACCTTCACTTCATTCACCACAAGGTCTGGTTGTATTATAAAATATATTACTTTCAAAGAAAATAACCGTGGCTAGTGTCTTTTGCACCTCTACCACTTCTGTTCTTACATGTTTCAATCATTTGGCTAACTATGTGATAAGAAACAGAATAATAATTATTTTTGTAGCCCTGGAACTAGTAGATTGAGTACAAATAATTTAACACTTCGCCTGCATGTTATGGACAACATAAATATAGATATGTAGATACATAGATAAAGCATATTTTACAGCCATAACGACCATTTTTTGCATCCTTTCCTACAAACTACCTTATCCCGCCACATCTGGTCCTTTATTCCTCTGACTCGCATCGCCTCCTCTACCTTCTTATTTCAAGATTCTTTGAGGTTGTCCTTTACGTCTTTGATTCGAGGGCTACCCCTCCCAAAATCTCCTTTGCTTTCTGTCCTCTGCCATACGCCCCATATACGTGAAAACGTGAACAACAAGACAAAGTGAAAACGAATTCAATAGATTAAATATCGTGCAAGAGTCGAATAATGGAGACGCACTACGGACAACGTGAAAAAAAAACTTAACACGCAAGAATTAGAAATAAACTATGTACATTATTATGTTGGAAACGAAAAGCTTTCCCAGTTGTTGACCTCTTGAAAACCACTCATTCTACCGCATTCAGACACACAACTAACTCATTCAACATTTACTTTTACAACACATTTACACGCGCACAAATAAAAGGGTTCTTCTGAATTGAATCTAAGCCCAGGCAGTAGCCATTATTGACTTAATACTGGGTCGCAATAAACGATAAATAACGCGGAAATAAAAGGAGTAATATTTACTGAGTTGATCTCGTTTCACTGACCCTACTTAACAAACAAACGTCTGATCTGAAATTAAGGTCGCTTTTACATTATTGCTAACTTATCACGCAGTTTTTAAGCGATAAATTGACTTCTGTCACGTTACTTTCCTACAGAGATCTTTACTATAAAAAATTTCCGTAGCTATACAGTTTATATAGCCTCTAAATTACTAAACATATTTTCTACAAATGATTCTTTTTAATCCGTAATGTATGTACCTGCCCATAACAGACAGGTGGAGTGTCAAATTAATTACACTCAATCTGTTCGTTGCAGGGCTAAAATAAATAGTTCTGTTTCTTATCACATGATCAGTCAATTTAATGACTGAATCATTTAAGAACAGAAGAGGTAGAGGTGTAAAAGACACTAATCAGAGTTATCTTCTCTGAAAGTAATGAATTTCATTGTACAGCCAGACCCTGTGGTGAATGAAGTGAATTTGTCATTTACAGAGTGGAAAATATGTGCTCTTCAGAGGGCCCGGCATGCTGATAAGCGTACTTTTCCACTCAGTGAGGAAGGCAATGGTAAACCACCTCACTCCTCGTTTTACTTAGTAAAACCTCTAGAGGTTCAAACCAGCCTTTCGGCTGTTGACTTAAACAACAACAACAATGTATTTACGTTGAAATCTGTTCAATTTAAGAACAATAAGCAACCCCATGACCCAATGAGATATAAAGTTTAGATGAGGAGTGGTCTTGTACACACTCAGGCCGATCATTCCTTAGAGAGTAAGCATTACTTATTCCCATACATCAAAGTAAACCAGTAACCACTGTCTATAATGTGTCTGTCTCTATAGTTCAGCCGCTCTAAGTTTGCTCCTACTGTCAACAAACCAAAACCAGCTACTACAGGGTGCACGCTAGAGTCCGTGACTTTATGGATGTCGTATTCCTATTAAGTTAACTATTTTTTAAATTATAAGTACTTAAAGTACTAAAAACATCAATCGTGACATGATGTAGGCCTAACAATTTAATTTAGAAAAATACTTTTAAAAGTATTTTGTATTTAAATACTTTTGAAAGTATTTTTTTGTTACTTTTTAATCAGCGTGTACACATTTTTATATAATGCGCATGCTCAGTGACGTCATTATTAGTTTACATTAGGAGCAAACTTAGAGAGGCTGGACTGTATATATGCACGCCACGAAAGAAGTCCGCTGTAAAGACATGTTGCCCCTCAACCAACTTAATAAAATTTTCTATTTATAAGCCCCATTTCTGTTTGTAATTTTAAATACTAAAGTCTATACTTGGTACAATACTTTTGTAAAATTTCATGGTTCAGTCAAAAAATCATTTCCTAATCTTTACTTAGAGCCAAAATAGCACTTTTTGTAAAAATTACCACCATATTAAAACGGAATTTTACTTTTTAAATGTTCACATTGTAAATAAAACTGTGATCTTGAACATAACGAACGCACGATTTTTTATGTAAAGCCTGAATGATGTTTAAAATGTACATTAGCTAAAATCCGGCTAAGAACTGGGAACTTTTTATGCGTAAATTGCTGTATCTCTGATAAATTTTTAAATACTGTAACGTCTGTTGTTCTATTACGTTACTTGTTTGTTGTGTTTTAAATTACGGGCGCCCTTTCTCGGTTTGACGTTGCATTCGTGAGTTGACGGAGGCGCTTTCTAGTGCTTTTCACTTTAATCTCTGTCTGTTGGCCACTACGTGTCATGTTTTTGCAATGAAAAGACCTATTTTGTTAGTTGACTTCATTCTTTTTTCTTTTTTAAACTCAAGTATTTTCATTTGTGATGTTTAAAATGTAATTATTAATTAATTGTTTATTTGCGTTTTTAAGTACCTGTCTGCTTATTTCCCGTTAAAGGTAAGCATATTTTTTTTAAATTTTTCTTCTGAAATGTTTAACATTCTTCTGGTACGTTGTTGTTGTATTTTTGTACTATTCTAAATGTAACCTTTTGTATTATTAATTGGTGTGTTTTTTGCTAATGCTGTATTTAAATCTGTATATTTGCCTTCAGCGAATTTTTTAAATTTTATTTGAGAGATGTTATCCTAATTTAATCAACGTACCAGGAAAAAACTGTTATTAAAATTAACTGTACCTTGTATGCTTTCCACATGTAAATTTTAGTATTATCTTTTATTTATTTATTTTTACTAATTTCTGGGGGACCTATTTTGGTACTTCCAGGGTTCAAGATTGAGTTATTTAAGATTCAGTTGAAGAATGAGTTCTAGATGATGTCAAGTTTTGCTTATTAAATGTTTATAAGAATGCAAGCGTACGCTAACCTAAAGTTCACCGCCACTGGCAGTTTGGTTTTAGTATGAGATTTCGGATCATCCAACATCGAAATAATTAAATCTGTCTGGAGGTATTTTGTTGCATTAAAACCGGTGAGTGTCACCTTATTACTTTTTCAATTTCTACCGTGTTCATCATGTACAACCAGAAATAATCCACCAGTACTTTTGTACTAGCTCTTCGTGTAACTGCGTTTTTATTTTGAAAGGCCGGAATTTTCTAGAAAATGGCAGCAACTTGAATTTTCATTAACATTAAAATTTAAAATATTTTTTTTAAAAACGTAAGGCGTTTGTAATTCAAATTTTGTAATTATTCACAATTTATTAATGGTACTAGTTAATTTAACCTTATATTCGATTTTTTTTTTAAATTTTCTTTAAAAATATTTTTTTTATAAACTGTCTTACCTTTTATAAATTGGTATTTTCGCTGGCCAGCAACTAAATTTTGATTGTAAAAAAATCTAATTGTCATGAATTTACTTTTAATGCTTTGGTAATCAATTTTATTTGGGATACCTTACAAACTTTTTTAAGTAGGCCTAATTACTGTTCAAAATTATTATTCAAAATTTAAAATCAATATTTTTGTTTTTTTGGAAACTCATCTTGTTAAAATTTTCTTACCTTTTAGCGATTTATTTAAATTTTATTAAAACTTATTTTAGCAGACAGAATATGTTTTTTTCTTTTGGTGACCGTTAGCGGTCGCAATCTCCTATTCATTTATTTTTTGGAGAAACTAGTACCTTCGTTTCACAACGGAATAGTAAGAATACAAAATTTAAGTCAAACTAATCAACGCTGGAAAGAACAATTTGGTGTAGCGTTAAAAATTGTTCGTTTGGTTTTTTTAAATTGAGCTCTTTAAACACAACGGACTTCTTTCTTGGCGGGCACTATTGTATTAAAATCTGTACTTTTGTACGGATCGAATCAGTAAAAATATGTTTCTCGGTTTCAGAGGGCCTGAAAAAGTGTATGTCCAGCAAAAACTTGATTTTGAAGAAATCTACATAAAAAGAATACTTTCGTTTTCTAAATATTCACATAAGGTAAAATTACGTAAAAACCCCATCTGTTAAGTCCTACGTTACGAAAACAACGCTATTTGGGAAATGCTACTATTATGACCATGTGATTAGAATTGTATTAAGTCATGTCTGAATGTAAGACCAAAGTAATGAGAGAAGGAAATCATAAATTAGTCAACATCTACAAAAACGAAGAAAACATTCAACGCGAGTAAAGCAAAGCGTAGCCTATACTTAGGCAGCATGGTGACTGAGGTTGTAAAAGTTAAACTGAAATAACAACAAGAATGGGAATGAAAAAGAAGTGGTTAATAGAAAGAAAAACTTACTATGGATCATAGTGGAATTAAACCTAAAGAAACATTTAGCTGAAAATGTTATCTTTGGATTGTACTGCTTTACGGAAGCGAAGCATAAATACAAAGGGAGAAAGGAAGACAAAGGCTAAAAGGCTAGGTTTTGGAATGCGAGTGCATGGAGGCAATTAGAGAAAATCAAGTGAACTGACAGAGTGAGTAATGTAGAAGGATTAGTAAGAATAGAAGAAAAATTTGATGGGAACCATTCAACGGATTAAAGCTAGGCTAGGACATGTAATGAGAGGAGGTTTAACTCGATCTATTTAGGAGGAATAGAAAATACAATGAAAAGAAGATATCAAAGAATTAAAACTGTACAAGGTGTGGCTATTAAATAACGAGACTGACGTTGTAAAAAATTTTATTTTTAATTAATACATAATCACTTATTGTCACCTTCAATATACTCTCCTTCACTATCCCTACAACGCTCCACGCGACTTTCCATTGTTGGAAACAGTACTGGAAGTCATCTTCTGTCAGCTCCTTCAGGACACGTGCCGCTTTCTCTTTTACAGCTTCCACAGACTCAAATCTTGTCCCTTTTAATGCAGATTTCACCTTAGGGAACAGGTAGAAGATAATAACATTCGATGAAACGTGGTTTTTTTACTTATGATCTGGAAACGAAGCGCCAATCCATGCAGTGGAAGAGCCGAAATTCACCGAGAGCCAAAAAAGCTTGAATGAGCAAGTCAAAATTTAAAGCAATGATGATTGATTTTTTTATATCCATGGGATTGCGTACCTTCTCTGGGTTCCTGAAGGTCAAACAATTAATCAATATTACTACCTAAAAGGTACTTTCTAAACTACTTCAAAGAGCAAGAAAAAAACGCCCCGAAATGTGGAAGGACAAATCATGGGTTCTCCACCAAGACAATGCGCCAGCTCATTCCGCGTTATCTGTCAAGAGGTTCCTAGCCAAGTACAGCATTTCAGTGTTTAGAACATCCACCTTATTCACAAGATCTTGCACCATGTGACTTCTACCTTTTCCCTTAGGTGAAATCTGCATTAAAAGGGATAAGATTTGAGTCTGTAGAAGCTATAAAAGAGAAAGTGGCACGTGTCCTGAAGGAGCTGACAGAAGATGACTACCAGTACTGTTTTCACCAATAGAAAATTCGCATGGAGCGTTGTAGGGATAGAGAAGGAGTGTATATTGAAGGTGACTATAAGTGATTACGTATAAAATAAAAATACAATTTTTTATAACGTCAGTCTCGTTATTTAATAGCCACACCTCGTGTATAGACGATTTAAGAGAAAGTATGAACTACCGAGAGATTTAGACGCTGCGCTGGTAGAAAACAGAACAAGCTGGAGAAAAGCGTGGTGCAATGGACCTGCCCTATAAGGCAGATAACGTCATCATGATAACGATTATATAAAAACATTACTTAAAACCTAATTTTGAAAAAAATAGATGAAATTTCACGTGGAAGTAAATACTTCCAACGATCATAAAAATAGTAAATTTCGTACATTTTCTTACCGAACACTCCACGTGTATGTCAAATCGATATTAAACAAGATGGGTACTAAAGTACTTGTTCATAAAAACTATGAAACACTGTTCAACATGCCATAAAGTACCCTTAACCGATTTGAGAAGAAAAAACACTTTTTTGTCAGAATTTATAGTTAAATGAAATTTATTTTATATTTTCTACAAGATGTAAAAATAGAAAAATGGTTCATAACTTTATATGCATTACTAAATTTATTCTTCGTTTACAAGATACGTAGAATTGGGTCACTATTTACATTTTCCAACAGTAAAAGGCATTCATGTCTTGAGTGAATCGAAGATAACGATGAGAATAATAAAGCTTTTAGCTTCCTACATGTAATTTTCGTTTGTGACACCTGTTCTACTTTACATAAAATGGTCAAACAACGTGAACAACTTTTATATTTTAATAACGACAAGAAACTAATATTAGAAAATATGATCTTAAAATTATTGGTGACAATTTTTAAAATTGTCATCAATATTTTTCTTGTGTCCGTCCGTCACATCCAGATGTCACAAACTAAAAATGATAACAAACGATTTTTGGATTCGTAATCTACACAACAAGTTAGTGGACCTGGATTGAGTTTGAAGTTCTGGTTTTGACCGGAAGTGACCGAAAACCAGAAGGCAAGTGTCATTCGATTCCTGTTAAAGAGTAGATGCAAAAACCATTGGGTTTGAAGGTTTGGTTTTGATTGGAAATGGCTCAAAACTGGAAGTAAATTAATCAAAGTAGGAATTTGGTAACAAAAATAGTATCATTCAATTCCTCTTTTAGAGTAGACATAGAAATCACTATGGTTTTTGCCATAGGTCAAAGGTAAGCGTTTTAAAAATTTGCCACAAGCCATAAGACACATCTTCTTATGAATGGAATTTATTGAATATACATTATATAAAATAAAAAATGTATGTCAGTAAGAAAGTACAATAAATTAAGTATAATTGAGGAATCCAAGGGAAGGTTAAAATAGTTTAAGTTAAACCCTAAAGGACTCTTTACCCTGTTTAACCCACCGAAAATACAAGTGTTGGACAGCCCAAGAAGGAGGTGGTTTCCGGAATAGACTGAGCTGTCTAATCCACGAAGTGAAAAAGAAAAAGAAATGTTGTTGTAAAATGTTTAAAAATGTTATTTGGGTAGGCTCTTTGGTGTAGTAGTCAGTGCAATTGATTTCTATTCCGAAGGTTCTGGTTTCGATTCCCAAAAATTTCTTCATCATTTTATCGCCTCGTATCAACATCTAAGCACAAGCGCCGAGGCATAAGTAGAATAATCACTCGAAAAAATAAAAAAGTAGTAATTATTCTAGAGGCATTTTATGGTTTAGAATGTAATTTTAGATGCAAAGTAAGGAATTAAATATATAATCGAATTAAAAAAAATAATTAGAAATATATTAAACCAAAAGAAACAAAAGATAGTGATTACAATTCGAAAAAGACAGAAGGAGAAGGCCAGGAAATTAGAACGAATGAGGAATTAAATTGAGAAAATGAGGAGCTAAATTTTACAATCACATGTTTTGGATTAATGACAGATTATCAAAAATGAGTAATAGTTTGATTCATGGAGGCACTCAAGGTAACAGGTGATATCACAAAACCAATCAAATTAGTCGTTATTATCCGCCTTATTAGTTAAAAAGATTTTAATCACCTAAAATATGAGAGTCAAATGAAAGGTGACCCACCGGGTTGGACTAGACGTAAAGTCATCTCCGCGAATCAACTGTTTAGCAGCTGATTTTTTGAGACGAAGGTTCTTGGTTCAAATCCTAGTAAAGGTAGTTACTTTTTTACGGGTTTGAATACTAGACAGTGGTTACCGATGTACTTTGATGGTTGGGGTTCAATTAACCATATTCTCTCAGGAATGGTCGGCCTGGATCGGTACAAGACTACACCTTATTTACACCTCATACACATCATCCTCATCTCATTGGGTCACGGGGTTGCTTTTTGTTCTGAATTGAACAGATCGCAACGTACACAAATTAGGGACAAAAAAATTAAAATTTTCAACACAGAAATTCCGAAATTTTCAGTATTATTCTACAACTGCAAGAAGTGTCAGTTTTTATAATACTCTAGTGCATGATTAGTTAGTAATTCATAAAATATCTTCTAAACCCATTGAAGTTGAAGTTTTATTTTATTGAGAATCTGTAGGGGATTTTTAATAATTTACTATAAAATATTTCAAAAACGTTATCCAGGATTCGAACCAAAGATCTTCAACATTATAAATATCTCTCTATCACCATGCCATTAAATTAGAAACAGGTTGTAATTTTGTTAAAGATGACTCATAATTTGGTGGTTATTACAATTTGCAGAATTTTCTCTTAACTTTTATTAAATAAATTGACACGTTCGAAATACCTAGTCGGTTTTAATATAGAATATTTTTCGATTTCGTTTCTAACATCGTCTTCTATTTTGGCTCTAATACAGAGAACGATTAACGGGGCTAGAGACAACCATGACTTATTGCGAGGAAACTCCAAGCCAGTTAGAAGCTTATGAGTTTTCCACTCATTGATTTTTCCGGTTTGAGATAGAGCTATTTCCCCACCTATTCACGGGCGTTGCTGCTTGCAAAGAAAATTTAAGATACAGCCGTACGCCTTTAAAAATAGTTATAGACTCGTAAAACAGTTCACAAAATTTTTACTTCAAAGGCTTATTTTTTTTAAATAATTTTCATAATTTCCGTTTATAGAATTTTTTTTAACAATATGTCAATTTTCAGAATCATTTTTTATTATCAAATATAAACTTTAAGTCAATTCCCATTACAGGCCGGTAGAGTTAAATTATTTGTACTCAAATTGCTTCTTCCAGGGCTACAAAAAATAGTAGGCTACTTTTTCTTTTCACATTATTAGCTAATTAAATGGCTGAATCTTTTACGAACAGAAGAGGTAAAGGTGTAATAGACACTGGTCAGAGTTATCTCCTCTGAAAGTAATATAATCTGAAGTAATATATTTTTTTATAGAACCAGAGTAGGCCTATAAATGAAGTGGTGAATGAAGTGAAGGTGTCATTAGCATGGTGAAAAGTAGATGCTTTTCACAGGGCCTGGCATGCTGATAAGCATACTTTTCCACTCTATGAGGAAGACATGGTAAACCTCCTCAATATTTCACTCCTTGTTTTACTTAGTAAAGCGAGACCGAAATATCACAGGTTTAGGTGTTACAGTAATTATTTAATCAATTCCCTAATTTGGCAAAACTTTTCTATTCAACCTGTACTTTTCATAGAGTTCAGATTACAAGTCTGGTGAAATATTGTGCTTGTAATTTTATATAACTCTACGTAGATGGGATATAATTTATCCTTTGGTATGTTATTTTTGTCTAAATAACTATATTTATGAAAATATTTCTGTGTATAAATGCAATGTATTCATACACGGAATTTTTAACAACCTGAATTACAGAGTGACATGCAAAATGCTTCAGCATGTAAACTTCAACAACTCCTTTTACAAAGACTACAAAATTTTATTATTTATAATACTATTTTACTGAGTTGAAAAGTGAATAAATATATCTGTAAATAAATTAAAACCGTTCTTGCATTTTTTAAATTTTTTTCTTAAAATTTTTCTCTGTTATTAATTAAAAAACAAAACAAATTTTTGTTTTGTAACATTTTTGTTATAACAGAGAAACATATTTTAAGAAAAAAATTTTAAAAATGCAAAAACGGTTTTATTTATCAACTATACAATGACATCTAAACCTGCCTTTCATAAAAGAAGAAATTAAACAACATAGTGAAAAACATTTACAAAAATTAGAGACCATCAGAATCCATTAGCGATTAACCTCCTCTACAACAGCGAAGATACTCACAGACTGAAACGTTTTAAAACACTAGACTTACCTCTACGATCTTAAACTTTACGATTTACTTTACGATTTAAACTTTTTTTTTCTTTTACACTTCAACTACTAATCATCGTCATTTCATAATAGGCATCGTTATCATTATCATCGTCATCATCTCCAGCTTCACCAGCTTTGTGATTCGGGGTGTTGATTCACAGTTTATCAAGTTTAAGTTTTGTACATATACACATACATATAATATATTTTTCTACACATTTAGTCTTGTTGACTCACACTAATGAGTGTGGTTTTTATTTTAATTCTAAGGACATTACTGTTTTTTCTCGTCTTTGCTTAAAGTTTTTGTATTTATAAACTGATTGTAAAAGAAATACACTGTTACAAAAACAGAAAATTATCAACAGATATTTTTGAAACAAAAATTTGTTTTGTTTATAAAATTTTTTTGAATATAAGTTTTACTTTCCCTTGCCTATATGAATATATAGGAAAGAAAGTATTGTTTTCATGTCGATTTTTCGAAATCGAGTTTTCACCGGATATACACGTTTTCAGACCACCTGAACCCAAAAAACTTGTCTTTAGGGATTAATGTCTGTATGTGTGTGCGTGTGTGTGTGTGTGTGTGTGCGTGTGTGTGTGTGCGTGCGTGCGTTCGTGTATGTGAACAAAATATCTCAAGAATAGAAAATCGTACAAATCTGAAACCTAAAACTGAAGTTGGGTACTATAGAGGACCCGACACAAACATTTCCATCAAAATCGGTTAACTAAAAGTAGTAGTATATTCGTGTAATTTTCACTTTTTTGCGCTTTCACTATTTCCTCAAAAACGGCTTTTACGATTATTTTAAAAATCGCCTCATTTACTACATTGTATATGCTCTACATGATAGGGTAGGCACCATGTCTGCTGAAATTCTTGCGGAGGCTGTGCTCTCGTAGAAAATTTTTTTTTTTAAGAGAACCATTTATAATTTTTAGCAGACATGCCGCTTACACTATCGTTTAGACAACAAGAAAAGTATATAATGAGAAAATTTTATACAAAATCGTAGGAACCGTTTTAGAGATAATTGCAGAAAAGTTAACAATTTCATTAATAAACTTCTACTTCCGGTTGACCGTTTTTGAAGAAAATGTTCTTGTTGGGTTCTCTTATATAGTACCTAACGTAGGTTCCTAGTTTCAACTAAGTACGATATTTCATTCCTAAGATATTTTGTTCACATACACACACACACACACACACACACACACACACCAATCGCTAAAACATGATTTTTCAGTTCTGGGATCTAAAAACTTGTATTTCCGGTGAAAATTCGATTTTAAAAACAATATGAAACCAATGGTTTTCTTCCCTATATTTCGTACAGGGCAAGAGAATGTAAAAGTTTTCAAAATGTCCTGTTCTTTAGAGATTTGTTTTGTTTTTTTTATAATTAAGTAGACAGTTTTTCTTTGAAAAGGTAAAAACTGGATTAGTTTTTAAAGAATTGTTTCATTTTTGGAATTAATAAGCTTATGGTGAATTCTTTGTGTGATAGTCTGTCGTTTTAGTTAAATTTGATTTTCAAATTGAGTAGTTTTTCGTGAGTAATTCATAAATATTTAATTGTGTTGTCTACGAAAGAATTATGATTAAAATTAATTAAATTTATTCTTTGATTTTAGAAATATGTGGCTAATTTAACAATAGACTTCTTACACTTTAAAAGAGAAAGATTTCTTTTCAGAATTTGAGCCAATCAGAATATTACAATTTATTGTAGGACAAGTGACATATAAAAACGCGCGATGTATTCCCTTTCAGGAATTGCATTTTTGGAATCAATGGACGGATTCATTGACAAAAAGATCACGTGAAATCAGAGTATCGATTTTGTTAACGAATCCAACAACTTGAATTGTATACACACACGTTCACTGCACAATATAGGTAGCGTAACGAGAAAGCAAAAGATCAATACAGCATAATGCATTACTGCATGGCTACGTTACTTTAAAAAACAGTCATTCAATATTTCATTAAGGTAACTCTAAACATTTTATTTTACACCATTAAATTTATACGAAACAATTGTATAAGTATTTATGCAAAAACTCCATGCAATAACGCTCACGAGTGCATAAAAGTTTAATAGTTATTGCATGAATAGATGAAACATTTCATGTTTTAAATTTTACAATAAATGTTTCATATTATGAAACCATTAAGTATAATATAAAATGATATAATATGAAAGTTGCTATATACTTATAAAATAACGATAATATTATTGTATTTCTATTTTATTATTCTAAAATAGATTTACGGATAATTATTTATTTTTTTAATAATAAAAATAAATATTATTTTTTCTAAAGTTAATATTACTATTACAATTGCGTCACAATTATTACTAGAATTCCTGATTTTATAATATGATTGGAGAAATGTTTAGTGAAATGGAGAACAAAAGTTAAGGTAAACAAATCAATAGCATATTTACACTTGGTGGGAAAAATGCCAGCCCACAGGTAACTTTACAATTAATGAAGGGTTATTCAAATAATTATGTTTTATTGAATTACGCGAAATGAAATTAATCTTTGGTTTACTTAAACATTGGGAAATTCACTAATTGATGCTAAACAAAACTCAGTAGAAATGCATGAAATAAAAGTTGTATGATTTTTAATTTTCTATTACTGAAACTATACACTTTTGTCGTAAAGTGCATATTAAGTGAGCAATCATAAAAAAATCATATTTTTAAACTATTTTGACGAACAATATACAGAAAATCACTAATTGATATTAAACGTTTTAGGAAAATAAGGTTAGAAAAAGAGTTGTAGGTTTTTTTATTTCCCACAAATTTAATCATATACGCTTTGGCCCTAAAATGCATATTATGGCAGCAATCTTTAAAAAACAACATTTTTTAGTACGAAAGCACAGCCTCCTCGAGTTACCCAGTCGTATAGAGAATATAAAATGTACAAAATGAGGTGATTTTTAAAAAAATCGTTGGAGAATGTTTTAAAAATCAAAAACTGCACGAATAAACTATTACTTCCGATTGACCAATCCAGATAAAAATGTTTTATTTAGGTCCCTTCGTAGTACCTAATTTACGTTCCAAGTTTCAACTTCGTGCGATATTTTGTTCTTAAGATATTTGGTTTACACACAGACCCACACAGTGGCACGCAGACAAATCGCTAAAAACATGAATTAGAAAAATCGACATGAATACAATACTTTCCCTGTTAGTGTTTTGGTCATCAGCTGAAAAGCTGGTTTGAACCTCTAGAGACTTTACTAAATAAAACGAGGAGTGGTTTATAATTTCCTTTCGCACTTAGTAGAAAAGCATACTTATCAGCATCCCAGGCCCTCTGAAAAGCATCTACCTTCCACCCTGCAAATGATACCTTCACTTCATTCAAAACAGGGTTTGAGTGTGAAATGAAATTTATCACTCTCACAGGAGATAACTCTGAGTAATGTCTTTTACACCTCTACCTCTTCTGCTCTAAAATGCTTCAATCATACAATTGGCTGATAGTGTGATAAGAAATAGAACTATTTTTTGTAGTCCTGAAAAAGCAGATAGACTGCAAAATAATTTAACACTCCACCGGTATGTTATGGGAAAATTTCCTCCCCTATACGAATATATAGGGCAAGAGAAAGTAAAAATATAAAAATTTAAAACGAGAATTATTAGCTCAGTGTAAACAGGCTATCGGATCGGATAATACTCATTGAAAATCATAAAACGTGCATAATCTGCATGTCCTAATCATCAGATATCTTGCCAGACTCTATAATCTGCTTTCATGCATGTACATGGCGGGTGGTAGTAAATCAAAATCTATTGTTCATATTGAAATTTTGCGCTTGTAGTGTGGGTTGAAATACTGCAATAAATTTAGACATGTATTGGTTATTTCTCATTCATACCCACACAGAACGCTTAATATATTATTAATAACTCACTGCTTGTTTGTATTTTACAGCCAGATAATAATACCTAGTTCAAACAGGAAAAATTTATTAATTTAAAAATATAAATAAAATTATAAAATTAGTACTCAAATTGAAAAATGAAGTTATAACTTTATGTTTTCAAGACTACCTTCTTAATTTTCTATATCGAATTAATGATTTATTTATTTTTGTTTTAACAAAATTCATCTGACTTCAAATAGTACACCAGATAATGATATTTTGGAAAATTTTGGCAGATTACCAGAATATTACATCAAGTTTTGTTGGTCAGTAAAATCAGTATAATGAAAATTTTTTATATAATTGTTGAAAGCTCCTCCATTTAAGGGTTAGGGGTTTGTACTCTCCTAACAAGATTTACAAGCAGAAAACAGTAATGGAAATGAGTTTGTACAGAAATTGTTGGTTAACTGTTGGGGAACTTAATTTTCTAAAGAAAATGGTGAAAATACATTTTTATTAATTGATAAAATTGAATTAAGACGGTTCATCTGGTAGGTTATCAGAAAAGATTGGAGGAGAAGAAGATTCCACAGAAGATTAGGCGATGAGTATTAGCTTGATAGAGAAGGCAAGGACAACACAGAAAGATAAGGACGGATGGAGTTATGAGTGCTCTGGAGAGAAGAGATCTAATGTATGAAAATGAGTTTAATATAAATAAATTGCATTTTGGGTTGCACTAAATGTTTTAGCGCTGTATAACAGCCATTATGACAATAATAAAAATTCCTTTCATGAGACGAAGCGTCTCATGGCTGGTGGCAATTTTTAAAAAGGCTTACCTAAGACTTATGGCAAACGCCATTAGTGATTTCTGTATCTACTCTTTAAGAGGAATCGAATGACACTATTTTTTTTCCAAATTCCAACTTTTATCTTTTAACTTCCGGTTTTGAGCCGTTTCCTGTCAAAACCGTAACTTCAAACCCAGTGATTTTTGTACTACTCTTTAAGAGGAATTGAATGACACTATTTTCGTTTCCAAATTCCGATTATGGTTTCTCGACTTCCGGTTTTGGGCTACTTCCAGTCAAAACCCGAACTTCAAATCCAATCCAGGCCCACTAAATTTTGTGCAGAATATGAATCCGTAAACCGTTTGTTGATATCTCTTCTAGTTTTTTTCAATTGGATGTGACTAATAGATGGTAATTTAAATTTCCACCAATAAAATATGAATGTGTAATTACGGACTAACTAGAAGTGGTCATCTCGTTCAGAAGGGTTCGACTGACAACGCTTAAATAGTTTGATCGTGTCAGTAGCATGGAGGAACGCCCATAACAGCAGATGAAGTGTTAAATTATTTCCACTCGATCTGTTAGTTCCAGGGCTACGAAAAAAGTTTTGTTTCTTATCACGTGGTCAGCCAATTATATGATTGAACTATTTAAAAACAGAAGAGATAGATGTGTAAAAGACACTAATCAGACTTATCTCCTCTGAAAGTAATTAATTTCATTATACAGCTAGACCATGTGGTGAATGGAGTGAAGGTTTTATTTGCAGGGTGCAGAGTAGATGTTTCTCGAAGGGCTTGGCATGCTGATAAGCGTAGGCTACTTTTGTACACTTTTGTACACAGTGAGGGAGGCAATGGTAAATTACCTCACTTCTCGTTTTACTTAGTTAAACCTCAAGTGGATCAAACCAGTCTTTTGGCTGTTGACCTTAACAACAACAGGATGGAGGAGGGAAAACTGTTGAGAAAGATGCTATACTTGGAAATGAATGGAGAAAGACCAAGGGATAAACCGAAAGTGAAGTGAATGGAATCAATTATGGATGAATTGGGAGAATAATACAACACCAAAATAACAATGGAGGAGAGATGGTTCGAAGATAGATAATCCGAAAACCATTTTTTGCTGTCTCTTGTAGATTCTGTCATCTGATGTGATGTACGGACGGAGATAGGAAAATGACAGAAGGCAATTAAAATTACCTCAAACAAAATATGAAATGTGTAATTACGGAACAACTAGAAATAATCACCTTGCTAAGAAGGGTTGGACAGACAAAGCTGATATAGTTCGGTCATGTAATTAGAATGGTGGAGGGAAGACTACCAAAAAACCTATACCATGAAGTACTTAGTGCTATGCTATACTTGAAAATGAATGGAGAAAGACCAATAGGTAAACCAAAAGTGAAGTGGATTGAATCAGTTATTGTTAACCTGTAAAAAGATACGATGCCAAAGAACAATGAAGGAGAGATGGTTCAATGATAGAGAGAGGTGGAAATGAGTTGTATTGGGCTCTACCCGAAATATCATTGACATATCGGTATTTTTTACAAAGATGAACTAAGGACTCTTAATTAAATCGTACTTTTAAAACAACTATAATACTATAAAGATAATGTATAACAGTTGTTACAAAAGTATAAGTTTTTACATTAAAGTTCTAACAAAGTTAAACTATAAAGTTGCATACACTAGCGTTGATATGTAATATTCAGTTAACAGAATGTTCGTGTAACTTAATGGATATAATAGCCTAAACGTATAGAAATTTTTGCTCGCTCTGTTTATGTAATTTTATAACTTTACTTAGGATTAAATAGCAACCATTTAATTGAGTGAATTAATTATTAAGTATGAAACGCAATTCACGATAATATGGATGGTATGGAATGGCGCTAAATTAAATGGGCTGGTATAACCTAAACGCAATATATTCTCATTTAGTCATTTAAACAAGATAGTTACGATGTTTTAATATTTTAGAGTCAATGACTGCGTGATTGATTCATTTCAAACATTATAATTATCATTTTTATTATGACACGCTACATATTTCTGCATAGTTCATCATAAAATCAAGTTCATAACAATTTACTGAACTCATAAAATGAGCTGAAAAATTTTTAACATACCTAATTACTTTTGTTTTAATTTTCTTTTAATACACAAAAACTTTGTTAATCCGAACTAATTAGGACCGAGATCTGTTCGGATTTCGTAATGTTCGATTTATTCTACCTCCTCTTTCCTCTTTCTTAATTATACTCTTTCTTCTTCTTATTATTATTACTTTTTTATTATTATTGTTGTTATTATTATTAGACGGTAAAACTCTCTTGAAAAGAAGACGCTAAATATTCAATGGTTCATTTTTCATCCCGGCTTGTCCTTTTTCCTGTTAGCCCAGTACTCCTCCATCCCCTGCAAGAATTTCCGCTTCCTTTCCTCACACCACTTAGGTACTTCCACGAACCATAACTCACTTTTAATTTTTTTTACAATTCCAGGGGTTAGAATCAGGATTTTGGCCCTGAAGCCTTTGATTACAGCCGCCTCTAACAAGGGGAACCGGCGCTGGCCACAAGTCGCCCATTATGGGTACAGACGCGTGCAGTTATAGAATTTTAACAACATTTCCTCTGTTATGGGTCTATCGCCCTACCATAGAAAGCTTTTCCGCCCTCAGCCGTTGGCCAACTACGGATGGTTGGGTTACTTGACCGCCGCCCAACACTCAGCGTTAGGTTGCTGGCTGTAAGGTTTACCCTTTTACCTTAGCAGGAAATTTCTAACAGGAAATTATTTTTATTATTATTATTTTAATAGAACACCAATATAGAGTAAGATGTAATTATGCTATGCCTAATAGTTTTAATAATTACGGTGAAAGAGCATTAAATTGTTTGATACCGCAGTTATACCTCTGCCTAAGGAAATAGTTAATTGTAGGAAATTTACTGATTTTAAAAGGAAGGTAAAGGTATGTTTACAAAATGATAATTAAGACAAGGATGTCAATAGCCTTAAGAAGTTGTTATGGATATTCTCTACAGTGGCTGCCTATGCGCCGTGACTATAGGTAATACAGTAACGATACTGAACTATAGGTAATACAGAAATAACGAGAATGTAAATCTAGGTAAATTAACTTAAGATTTAGAGTAATATAATTTTTGTGTATTTTTTATTGTATGTATATATGTATGGGCACCTGATGTCAAGTCAGACTATTGACTTATCGGGACTCAAAAAATAACTGATGATAATCAAGATATTTCATTTCATTATTTTTATTATTATTATTATTATTATTAGCTGTGGATAAAAAAAAAGTAATTCAAAAATCTAAATTTAAAAATCTCTTTCATGAGATGTATTGTATCTCATGACTGCTGAGCGACATAATTATTGTTATCAACGTCCAAATTAGTTTTGGAATTCATTCAGCATAAATAACACAAAAATCTTTCAAAAAACTTAACAAAAGAACTTTATTTACACAAATAAATTAAAAAAGGAAATTTATAGGAGATTCTATATAAAAAAATCACCAATCTTATTGGATTTTTATGAAAAGTAGTTGCTTTGCAAGACAAGTTCATTAAACCACTTTTATTTTTGTATTTGAATTAAAAGTCACGAGAGCCTTTTGTCAATGGGTTTTTTATTAACAAGGAAAAAAGCTTTTAATAACAAAAATACTTTTTGTCTTTTTGTGTAAATGCGTGTCCCGTTTCATCAAGTAAACTTCATAAAGGAACATACTATGATAAAAATGGACTCTTCCTGAATCAACTAGTAAAGGGAATTCAAAAAGACTACGTATTGTGTATCTTGTCCACTGAAAAATATATACGGGGGATATCATCACGCTAAATTGTCTTGTGTTGGAATGAACCCTTTTTTTAAAAACGTGTCAGTTACAAACTTTATTTTCTTTCTTTTTGTACTGAAAGAACTTATCCTTCTTTTCATCATCAATTTCAGGTGGATTTTTTTACAATGTTGTGTTCCTTTTATAGTTTTTGATACATCCTTTGTTTTTATTATTTTTTTGAAGCTTTGTAAACTTATTAATGACCTTTTTATTTTCTTGAAAACTGGAAATGAGGTTATTTCACTTGGGTAGTCTAATTTATCAGCAGTTGAAAACTTTTTCTCTATGTTACTAGAGACCCGTCATATTTGTTCTGGTTAAGTCCCTACAAATTAAAGTGTAACAAGAACGATGATAAATAATGTTTTTTTTCTTAAAGACACCTTTATGTTGATATAACAGCTTTATGATGAAAAACAGCTTACTGACTACAAACATTGATTTACAGATTAGGAAAAATTTCTTAAAACATTATGTTTGGAGTGTAGCATTATACGGAAGTGAAACGTGGGTGATAGGGGCTGTAGAAAAGAAGAGGATAGAAGCTTTTGAAATGTGGTATTATAGGAAAATGTTAAAGATTAGGTGGGTGGACAAAATAAGTAATTTAGAGGTTCTTAGGCGAGTGGATGAAAAAAGAAGTATATGGAAGCATCTTACCAAAAGAAGGGATAGGCTAGTGGGGCATATCCTAAGACATCCAGGTATTGGGCTATTAATAATGGAGGGTAATATTGAGGGAGGAAATTGTAGAGGGAGGCAAAGATTGGAATATATAAAGCAAATTACAAAAGATGTAGGGTGTTACAGGTATGTAGAAATGAAACGACTTGCGCAAGATAGAACAGGTTGGAGAACTGCATCAAACCAGTCGAGAGACTGATGACAAAAAAAATGTTGATATGAAACAATACACTAAATAAAGTTAACGAAACTAGCAATAACACCTCATGAGTCATGTGGTTGAGTAGACGCGTAGTTAAAGGATTTAGGAAAAGATTTAGAACGGAGGATTGCTGTGAAGGTATATTGAAGGATTCAGCCCTTACGCAGTTTGTCTTCCACCTGATTATTGGCTGAGAGATTAATGCTAACCTTAACACTGTTAGGTCAATCGCACTCTATTTTATAGTAAACAGCGAGAAAGTATTGACTAATCTGAGAGAACACATTCTCTGATTGGTGAAATCTTGGCGTCGCTGTTTATATGTCCTTTCACTTATCTCGATGGTGATTCTTTGTAGTTTATTCCGCGTGATGGCGTAGTCGAACGCGCCACGAAACTAAATTCAGTAACCTGTCTTAAGTGCATTCTATAGTCCGACACGCCATGAGTTCAGATCTAATAAAAAATATTACTACAAATTTTGCAGTAATATAAACTTTGTAGTAATATAAAACTTTGCCAAATCAAACAAAGTTTACAATACTGCAGAACTTTTAAATTTATGTAGAATTCGTAATGATTTTTTAAAGTAAGGTATGTGAGGTATTACCTGTATGAATAACTTCAATACACTTACATTAATGTGAGGGTAATTTTTTTTAATAAATATATTTTTTAATTTTAATTTTCTTTTACTGTTTTTTAACTTCCATGTTATATTTAATCTTGCAATGTTTACTTTTCAATGTTTTAATTTTTCGTTCAAATGTACTTCACTAAGTAGCTTAAACCGGTTTGGTTGTACGATGTCCAACTTTGGGAAACTACCAGCAGAAGTAATATGGGGGTAATTCAAAGGTTCCAGAATAAGGTTATTCAAGCTATAGCAAGTGCGCCATGGTTTCAAGGAATGCAGAAATACACCATCACTGCAACCTTCCTGAAGTTATGGGCGAGGTAAGGCGTTTCAACGCAAAATATCAGGCGAGAAATGCAAATCATTTAGACGGAATGACTATAAATCTTTTAAATAATGTGGAAGAAGTTAGATGCCTAAAACGTTATCATGTGTTGGACTTGTGTGATAGAGTTTAAATTAACATAAAAATTATAGTGAAAAATATTCCATATTTTAAAATTCAAACATTTTCCACATAGTAATTTTATCTTTTAAAAAATGAATAATTGATAAATTTAGAGATACTCAGGCTAATAAAAACTCAACTTGTAATTTTTTAACTCAATAGATTAGTTTATAGTTTATTTTCAAAACTGATTGCAAAGAATATTATTACAAAATATTTACTGTAATTTCTTCTAAAGAAGAATAATTAACTGCAATAAATTCAGTGTTTTTCGTAACTGGTGGTGAATGGTAAAAACGTTTGTGGTCTGATCGGGTATTTACAGTGTCCGTGTATACGAGTAGAATTGTAAATACAATATACTGGACTCGGTTGACCACTTGCGTTCTTCAATTACCTGATTTATCCCAGATATCTTCACTAATATAACCCACATTTGGTAATCCGGAAAAATCTGAAATCCGGCATCACCCGAGTTTCAAAAGTGCTGGACTCAAAAGAGGTTACTGTAAAACGGACTTTGGTGACACTACAATAATACATCCGTTTCCGATTTTCTTTCTGTATTTTAAAAGAAAATAGGTCAATAAGGAAAATATAAGTAACATTTCCAATTTGTTTTGTTAGATCGTTGGCCATTTCGATGAGAATTTGACTTATACTCTAGAAATCATTTCATTTTAATGTAAAAAAGAATGATTAACTGAAATGAACAAATGTAAACGTTGAAATTGTTAATAAAGATCACAGGAAAAAAACTTGATATATCTATTTTTTAAATTTTTGTTCACACACACACAAACTAATCGCTAAAATCACATTTTTTGGCTCAGGGGGCCTGAAAGTTGTATATCCGGTAAAAACTCGATTTAAAAAAATTGACATGAAAACAATACGGCTACTTTCCTTCCTTATCTATCTAATATTATAAAGACAAAGCGTGTTTTTTTGTGCAGGCCAAATTCCAAAACTACTTAAAGGATTTTCATGAAATTTTTATAGTAGTATATTTGTATTTATATGTACAGCAACATTTTATTTTTAAATTTTCAAAAATTATAACTCTAAGGGCCCTAATGAAAATTTCCATAAATATGTATGTGTCTGTGTACATGTGAGCAGGCATTGCTGTTGAAGTAGATGAAGGGGTCTGATATGGTTGAGAAACGTACGCGGGGGAAATTACCAAAATGTGCGTGTGTGTGTGTGTGTGTGTGTGTGTTCGCGTGTGCTATTGTTGAAGACATACGTATTAAGACTATCGAGAGACGTACCCGGGAGAATTTATCAAAACATCTGTGTGTGTGTGTGTGTGTGTGTGTGTGTGTGTGTGTGTGTGTGTGTGTGTGTGTGTGTGTGTGTGTGTGTGTGTGCGTGTGTGTGTGTATGTGTCTGTACGTTGGAGTATACAGTCGATCTAGCTAGCGCCTACACAACTTCTGTAAAACATATTTTATTTCTAAAATAAATTGGTTACACATGTTTCGCGTGCGAAGCCGCGCGGGGCGTGCCAGTATATTCATGTAGGGCAAGAGAAAGTAAAAATATTTTGTAGTTAATTAAAAATTATAAATTTAATCTTCAGTTTGTAGTACTAAACTTTTTACTTTTTATGAAAATTTAAATATCCATCTTGCATTAACTTTACTAAACAGAATTTATGCTCTATTCAGTAAAATAGATTACAACTAAATATACCAACTACTTTCAACATTTATTACCTTTAGTATTATAATTATCATTATTATTATTATTATTATTATTATTATTATTAGTACTATTTATGTTAAATTGAAAATGTTTAGCATCATCAACAGCACAATGATTGAAGTGTATGCAAGTACCTCACTACGATACCAATACTACAATGGTTGGAAATTTCCCAAAGAAAATCCATTATCGTGAACGTCATCACGTTTACAGAATCGAATGCGAACATAAAAGTCAATTTCAATTTATGACGTTTGATGTCATAACCATAAGTGTAGATTTGCCAACAACAATATTTTAAGTACTAAATCACAAATATCAAGTGCGTGGTAAACTTTATGTATGGCATCCCATTAAAATTATATTTTTCGTTTTAATTTCCTTATTGCATAGTGGTTGTAGTTATACTAAGTTTTTATTATGCACAATTTTTGTTATTGTATTACTAGTATTATTATTATTATTATTATTATTATTATTATTATTATTATTATTATTATTATTATTATTATTATTATTATTATTATTATTATTATTATTATTATTATTATTATTATTATTATTATTATTATGATCTTTATTTGCTTAACTTCCGTCATATGAAGAATATATTTTTAAATATATACTAAAAAATATAAATACATTTTAAATACTATTACAAAAACATGTATGCTAGTAGATGTTCGACAAACTTAATGTTATCCAATAAAATAAAATTATTAAAAAAATCTGATGTGAAACATTTTTCTAGTACATTCTTTAATCATGATTGTTTTAATCCCGAATATCATCCTCATCTCATTGGGTCATGGGGTTACTTACTATTCTGAATTGAACAGATTGCAACACACAATTGGGATAAAAAATATGTTTCATTATTTACATTGGAAAGAGAACGTCGTGTGAGTGTTTCACACAAGATTTTTAAGAGGTGGATTTTACCTATTTTCTAACAAACATTCAGTCTATTCTCAGGTTGTACTTTTTATCTTCCACTCATGGATCATGGGCTATAGATGCCAAAACAAGACTGATGTTTTTAGTACTGAAAGGTTTTATTTGTATATTCGTGATATGCTTTCAACATGTAAAGTTGTGTGAGAAGTTAGACGATTTAAATTTAGCTTAACGTGAAGCGCAGCGAGCAAGTATATAATAAAGTTATCAAAAGAAGCATATCAAAAAATTTGGATCCTAACAACGCTTATTAGCATTATTACAATAAGAAAGTTACACCACATAAGAAAAACGATACTTTATTCGTTTTGAGCAAAGTGATATTATCGTCTCCAAAGAGAAATAAAAGGAAAAGAAAACTAGAAAAGTAATAACGGCCAAAAGTCAATAAATAAGATCGTGTTGCTTTCTCTTCCAGCCTTTCTTCTTCCACTCCTTATGTCGGATGCAGAGGCGTAACAAATCGATGCAGCATCTACTTTATCAAATTCCAAGAAACAATATTTAACACCTTAGACATTTCTCAAATGAATATAATCGTTCATTAAACAACTTGAAAAGCACGGACTGTATCTGTAATTTACGACAGATATTTTGACAGATTTTTTTTAGCTATTTCGCGTAAAGTTTTTATATTGAATTGTGTTGCTGTTTAAAATCAGCCGAAAGTCGGGTTTGAACCTCTAGAGGCATTACTAAGTAAAACGAGGAGTGAGGTGGTTTACCATTGCCTTTCTCAATGAGTGAAAATGTATGCTTCTCAGCATACCTGGCCCTCTGAAAAAAGCATCTACTTTTCACCTTGCGAATGACACTTTCACTTCATTCACCACAGGGTCTGCTGAATTATGAAATTCTTTACTCTCACAGGAGATAACGCTGACTAATATCTTTTACACCTCTACCTCTTCTGTCCTTAAGTGTTTCAGTCATATAATTGGTTGACCATGTGTTAAGAAACAGAACTTTTTTTTGTAGCCCTGGAACTAGTAGATCAATAGCAAATAATAATTTAATACTCCACCTGCTTGTTATGGGTAAAAATTGAATTAACAATCTCCAAATATTAAAAACAACCACCATGTTTTCAAACAGTTTGCTGCTTTGTAAGTACCCGTTACACAAGTTATTGTTACATACACAGTTAAGTCAGATAAACCACAACTATACATACATAAAACATTTGTATTTCACTCCCCCGCAATGTCCACCAGCGTTTATAAAACTTTTAAAATTCTACTCAAAAAACCCCTTGGCAGTGTTTTATGAAACATGCTTAATCATAAAAATAAACTTCAAATTGAACAATTGTTATTTTTGCCGTGTTTGTGAGTCTTTTATGACCGGAGATTGCAAGGTCACACAAAAAGCTAAATACATAAATAAAAAACTAAAAATCAAAGGGTAATCTGGTTCACTTATTCACAACATTGTTGTAAATGTTACTGCAAAATTTTAAGTTGATAAAGTGGTGTTTTTCGTTTTAGAACTTCAAAAACACTCTTTTTTTTGTTTCACTCCTAAAAAAATGTAAGGTTGTCATTGTATTAAAAATTTGATATTTACGTATGTTACGTGGAATCAATCCATGAAGTTATTAGTGTATTGTTTATTGAACTAGCATAACACGTTCTTGAGAAAATCCATTTCAAACTCAATTTCATCCCATTTCAAACGGGTGCACGAACTAAAAATACGGACAGTAGGTGGATGCTCAAATTGCTCATACAACTCGAGTTATTGTTAGTATAAAATTATTACTATCAGTTAAATGGTCCTTATTATTTTTTCTATTGTTCAGATAGGAATGTATAATAAAGTAAAATGAATTAAAATATAAGTACAACATTCTAAGTCTCTATTGGGAAACACAATAGAAAAATAATTCATTTTTCAAATAATATTTGTTTTGTTAGTTCAACAACAATATTGTTCATTAGTTACATTTTTATAAAATTCTAAACAAAATATGTACGCTTAAAATCCAAACATGTATTGAATACACCGCTAAATGTGGTATATTTCTATTCTAGATTATAATAATAATAACAATAACTTTATTTCATTTTTTAAATATATAAAAGAAAAAAAATTATATTTTTACACATAAAAGTATGAAAAAATAAAATTTTTGATAAAATATTTAAGAGAAAAATATGAATGAATCCATTTTTAAAAATTATTCGTATTTTATTCAGCTCAGTACATCTGTCTACATAATATACAATAAGCCTTTGCATCTCATATCTCATATTTCTGTTATTGTAACAATCAAAAAATTCTTTTCATTTATGTAAAGTATTTTCTTCACATCGATGATTCAATCAAATTTCCAATCATACAGGTGATTCAGCAGACAATAATATATTCGTATGATTTATTTAAAAAAAAATTATATTTGAATAAAAAATCAACTCAAGTAGCTTAATGTTCTTTTCTACGGAAGTAAAAATTTTCCGGGTTGGATTTTCTGTAAGGGTTGAAGATATTCTTCAGAATAATACATTTTTTCGTATACGGGATCATCGAGAAAGGTTGCAAACATTATAAAAATATTACAGTTTATAAACTACTGGAAATAAATCATATATTTTTTTTTATTATTATAAACAGAAAATGGAAAACCTCTGTCCAGGTTCGCTGTGTCGTATCGAGCGTGACCGAAGCAACAGCAGAAGCAATTTAATGTCGTAAATTTTTTATTTTTTTACAATTCTGTAACATTACAATCTGTTCACTTGAAACAGAACAATCAGTAATTTTGATAAATGTTAATTACATGATTACGATTTCATTATAATGTTAATGAAATTGAAAATAGTAATAAATTAATATTTTTGATAAATACAATCATGGCTTTGAAGTAAATCAGTTAGAATAAAAAAAGATAATAAGTGTAACAATGTTTTTTTAAAATTTATAACCTAAATCAAAATCACTATGTCTTTTCAGTCTTGAAAACCCGGTATCAGTGTTATTTAGTAGATTCAGAGCCAGGAAGTTTGGATGATTGTTGAATCTTTCTTCATATTTACGGCTGAATTTTGATATAGTTTATTTTACTGAGTCAATATTAAGATCGGCATAGATATAGAATGTCGTAAATGGTTGACATTTCAAATCTTATTACTATAGACATGGTTTTTAACATAAACCCAGAAGAAAAAATCAAGTCAGGTTAAATCTGGACTCCTCGGAGGCCAAAGCACAGGACCGGCCCTACCGATCTATCGGTCAGGGAACCTTTCATTGAGGGCGTAGAACAATAGAAGACTAAAATGAGGAGGCACGCCGTCTTGTTGCCAAATTATGTTAATGTTTTTTTTCAATTTCAATTTATTCAAATTGCAGTACAGTCATACTAACAAAGAAATTGATATTTTCTGTTTACAACAAAAAATATTTATGAATATCTTCAGTAGTTTTTTAACTGTAATTTTTTTAAATGGATGCAATCTTTATCGATGGCTCGGTATCGTCAAGTTATAATCTTTCTCTTTGAACAATAAAAAACTAAGTAAATGAAAAAAAAATAAAATAAAGAAAAATATTACGCTATATTTTAATTCATGTTTTTGTTGTTGTTGTTGTTGTTGTTTAGGTCATCAGCTGAAAGGTTGATTGTTACCCCTAGAGGCTTTACTAAGTAAAACGAGGAATGATGTAGTTTACCATGCTTTCCTCATTGAGTGGAAAAGTATGCTATCAGCACGCAAGGCCCTCTAAAAAAATCTAGTACTTTCCACTCTCCAAATGACATCTTCACTTCGTTCACCACAAGCTGTATAATTAATTTATAATTTGTGCTCGCCTCTCATCATGCACTCTTGGGTTCAAATCCCATTCAGGCATGGAATATATTTAAACTTTACAAAAAATCATTTCATCCTTCACCGTCTGCATTAGCAGTAATTGCAGAACAATAGGACGTTAAACCAAAAAAAAAAAACAAGTCAAAAAACAAATCTCATCAATCTTGAATTTAGATCTACACTATTATCTGGTAAATTAATATTGCTAAGTTTTTATGTTCGTAAAGTTTGTTCAAATATTTTTTTATTAAATACAGGGAAATCTACAATCTTATTATTCTTAAGTAGAATACTAAGTATATAACTCAATTACCAGCCCATAACATACAGGGAAGTATAAAATTATTTGCACGCAATCTGTTAGTTGCAGGGCTAAAAAATAGTTCTGTTTATTATCACATGGTCAGTCAATTAAATGACTGAATTATTTAAGAACAGAAGAGGTAAAGGTATAAAATACACTAGTCACAGTTATCAACTCTGAGAGTTATGAATTTCCATTATTCAGTATCACTATTGGTGAATGAAGTGAAAGTGTCATTTGCAAGGTGGAAAATATGTGATTTTCAGAGGGCCTGGTATGCTGATAAACATAGGCCTACTTTTCAACTCAGTAGAAACGCATGGGTAAACCAACTCATTCCTCGTTTTGCTTTGTAAACCCTCTGCAGATTCAAACCAGTCTTTCAGCTGATAGCCTAAAAAAACAACTCAATTACTGAATATGATTGTAAAAAAATTTTATTTTTTGTAGGATGGCAATTTTAAATAGCACACATCTACTTGAAGTCATTTATGCAAACATTGTTGGACATTGTACTTCCACCACTGTCACGTGTTCAAAATATCTTGAACAGCAGAAGGGGGAGGGGGCTAGTAGTAAGACTACAAACGCCAATAGGTAAAATAAGCTTCTGGATTTCCTCCAGAGGGTTTAAATAAGACAACTACCGCTCCATCGTAACTAATCCATCCGTAATAAATTACTGATTGGTGTAGAAAATTCAAAAAAAAAACATTTCATTCAAGAGTTAAATTGTTTTATATTACTACCACAAAATAGAATTCCTGCTATTATAATAGAAACAAGAAATTATTTTCATCTTCTGTAACTAGATTAATTTATACGATTATAAACGTATACCAAAAAAATCACGTTTATACTGTCATAAAGGTACTTATTTTTTAAGCAATTATAAAACTTAAACGAAATTTATTTTAAGATAAATAGAATAAAGGATGAATGTACTAGAATAATGAAAAGGAAAATTATAAAATCTAGTTTCCCTTATTCATATTTGTTGTATTTCTATTGTATAGTTTTTCTTTTTTGTAGCATAAATCCTAAATTAAAGAATCTATAACACAAAGAAACATAATTAACATAAACGATAAAGTAGATATTTATTCAACTTCTTTTAATGGTTTTTCTTTAAAATTCTTTTTTAGATTTTTACTAAAAAATTACTACGAGAAAAAACGTAATTCATGATATTTACGATTATAGTCGTAATTATTATTCAGTTTTCTTTCTGAAATCACTTCAAAGGAATAATCTTTTAGAGAACCACTGCATTGAATTGCTTATTTATAAATCTTGGAATCTTAATAATTTTATCCAATCATTTTTATATCAAAATTTAAAAGTACCGGGTTATTGCCCTAAACATATCTGTTTAATTGGCTGAGAATAAAAAACCTCAATGTTGAATATGATTGTGAAACTAAAATTGATTTTTTTTTTTTGTAGGATGGCAATTTTAAATGGTGTAGCAAAGAGGATTGGATTCAGACTATATTAGAGTCGAATTCCGAATGTTCGTTTGTTTAGTTTAACATTTTACACCTGCTACATCCTTGCGGTCAATAAGTTGTTTTGCGGTCGAGTAAGTTAATTTACAACCCAAATTCCTCTTTTAACTTACAGGAAATCAAAAAAAAATTGTTGTTGTTGTTTAGATCATCAGCCGAAAAGCTGGTTTCAATATCTATAGAGGTTTTACTAAGTAAAACGAGGAGTAAGGTGGCTTACCATACTTTCCTCACTGAATGGAAAAGTATGCTTGCCACCATGCCAGGCTCTCTGAAACGCATTTACTTTCCACCCTGCAAATGACAACCTTCGCTTCACTTGCCACAGGGTCTGGCTGTATAATGAAATTCATTACTCTCAGAAGTGATAACCCTGACTAGTGTCTTTAAACCTTACCTCTTCTGTTCTTAAATGCTTCAGTCATATAATTGGTTGACCACGTGATAAGAAACAGAAATATTGTTTGTAGCCCAGGAACTAACAGATTGAGTTTAAATATACTTACTGAAGAAAGAATATCAAGTGAACTTCTGTCTGAAAACGCATTTTTGGATTTATTTTTATTTCAATTTAAAAGTTATTATAATTTTTAAATATTTATTTAATATTACATTATATTTATTTATATTTATATTTATTTTATTAAATGCAGCCTATAATAACTACCTTTAACTGGTTATTGAGTAAACCTTTAAAGGTATTACGAATATAAAGTCGAAGAGAAGTTACTAAAGACAACATCAAAGAACAAACAAATTAGGTTTTCAGCTAATAAAATACTGGGAGCAAATCCAGGCAACATGTGACTCCTCAGCCTTTGTTCGTTCATCATACATCGTTTTAATTTATTGTATCGTTGGTTGTAAATAACAAAAGTAATAAATAATATACCAGACAAGACCTATTTGGCAACTATTATAAATTGTATATTTGGCAACATAGTAAACTACGTATTTGAGTTTTATTCTTTTGTACGAATAACATTTTATTAGAATTGTTTCTTAATTCTTTTTGCAAATTGTGTTACTCTATAATAGTGAATGAACAAATTGCTATTATTTCCAGGGTGTAGAGGAATGTCTATAGAAGTAGGTAACAGTAGAAATCATTTGAATGATAATTAAAGACATTTAATCTAATTTGTTTTAAGTGTAAATTGAATATTTTCAGTTTATAAAAAGTATTCTCTGCTTTAACTTAAATAGTTTTGTTTAAAATGAAAGTGGAACGTCAGTTATCCGAACTAATTGGGACAAGAGCGGTTCTGATAATCAAATACGCTAAATACTGTAATTATTAATATACAATCTATCGTAAAATGTAATATAACCTAAATGTTTAAAAGGTTATTAAAGACTAACATAAACTGTAGTTTAAAAAACTCTTATTTATTATAGATGTAAAGTCCTGAAGAATATAAAAACAAACGGAAAAATACAGAATTTCAAAACTGAATAAATTAATGAAATAAACAACGGTAAAATCTTTATGAAATATATATTAACTCACTTGTACATAATTATACAGTCGTTTTTAAAAATATTGAATTTTTCGCTAGTCTTCACTGTTGCTAAGTAGAACAAGAAAACTAACCTGTAGTATTGAATTGTATGTCCGTACTTCGGTAGTAAATATGTATTTTTTTAATCAATGATGGTTCGGATGACTGACGTTCGGATAATCGGCACTACTGTATACATCCTTCACAAGTTATATCAAAACTTATGTTCATTTATTAGCCATCTAAAGAAATTATGTTATACTTCTTTTTTAAAACAAGTGTAATTCTTTAGCACGATCAGTTTTGTAAATATAAATACAAACTTTAAGCAAATACGATAAATGTCTGGTCAATACTTTTTTAGAATGAAAATATAAAACACACTCAGTATAGTAATAATATTGAAAAATCGCAGCATGATACATTTACAATGGGGAGAAATACGTGCCTACAAGTAAAAACTGGAAGTGTTGATTTACCACAACTAGTTGAAGTAGGTACCTAGATATGCATCTTGACAAGCGGTTAACTTGAAAAACCCATGGGAAAAGAATAGGAATGAAATGAACTGAAATATAAAAGGATTTACTGGTTATTTGGCAGGAACTGTTCTTTCTCTCTTGAAAGTACGTTGCTAATTTACAAGATGTTGCTTAAACCAGTTTGGTTGTACGGAATCCAATTTTGGGAGACTACCAGCAGAAGCAACTTACAAAATAATTCAAAGGTTCTATAAAACGTTAATTTGGACTGCAAAGAATGTAGAAATACATTAGTATTGCAACTTTCCTGAAATCATGGAAGAATTAATGCGTTTTAACACAAAATATCAGCCGAGACTTGAAAATATTAACGACTTTGCTGTTTAGGTCATCAGCCAAAAGGCTGGTTTGAACCTGTAGAGGTTTTACTAAGGAAAACGAGGAGTGAGGTGGTTTACCATTGCCTTCCTCACTGAGTGGAAAAGTACACTTATCAGCATGCCAGGCTCTCTAAAAAGCATGTATTTTCCACTCTGCAAATGACACCTTCACTTCATTCACCACAGGGTCTGGCTGTATAGTGAAATTCATTACTTTCATAGGAGATAACTCTGACTTAGTCTCTTTTACACCTCTACCTCTTCTATTCTTAAATGATTTAAAATAATTAGATAAATCATTTAATTGGCTGACCTTGTGATAAGAAACAGAACTATTTATTTTAGCCCTGCAACTAACAGATTGAGTGTAAATAATTACAGTAAAATAACGACTAATTGACCATAAATCTTTTAAATAATGGAGAAGTTAAACATCTAAAACATTGTCATTTTTTGTACTTATGTAATAAGGTTATACATAATTGTGTAAAGAATCTATATAAAAAGTTATATACAGACGAAATATCATGTTAAACTTCATGATTTATATGATTACATACAGAGTGATTCACGAAGAACGGAAATACTTCGGGAGGTGAATCTACATTCAAAAATAAGAAAAAATGTTCACATTAACATAGGTCCTGAATCGCCTTGTTAGTAAGTTACCGCTAGTGAAAATTTTCGTCCGTGTTTCAGTTCCCCCGCAGAAATGAAGCCTTACAGAAATTCTACAGTTAATTAAGTTGTGAAATTAAATCGATTTTATGTAAAATGAGCTGTAAAATTAAATAAATTAGGTCCAAGATCAGTAACTATACTATTTTTCAAGGTTGATGAGCTCTGAACGTATGCATTGCCCCCCCCCACCCACTTTATAACTAGCCAATGACTTGCCAGCAATGTTGCCAATACTAGCTCTTGTAGTTCTGTTACATATTTCATCAGGTATTTCAATAACAATTATAACCTATAAACATACAATCAGCTGATTATATTATAAAGTATTGCATGTTAACACGCTCTATAATCGATGTGTTCAGTATGAGGTGCAAGACGAGAGTGAACTATTGCGGCTGCTATATGCATGCGCGCGTAATGTTTGTCAGGTACAATCTGACAACGCTGGCAAAAGTTCTGATTGGTCTAAATGCGTTGAACAGCAGAGCTCATCAACAGCGAAAAGCATAGTAGAGTGGTTTAGGAGATATCTGACGAAATACACCAAATTTGGTCTCGAAAACCGGTTTTTTTAGATTTTGAAGTACATTAACTTTACTAAATTAGTAACAAACATGTTGTAAACTTTTTTAAACAAAACTTATAGAGAATTTAATTCTGAAGAGAATGATGTTAAAATAGGGCAGTAAAAAAACAAATGCAAACTTAAGAAAAACAGGTATTTATTATACCGAAAGAAATTTCTCTATAAATATAGGAAGAATTTCAATTATGAATACCTAGTTTTTTAGCCTGTGGTATGTAATTTATGTACGAAGATAACAGGAGATTGTAATATGTGTAGTTATTTTAGGAGCGCCTTCATATAGATAGTTATGCAATTTACAAAGCACTGTAACGTGTATACTGTACTGCGTATTGCCTAAACTCTAGGCGGTTTTGTACAACAGGAAGTACACTGCTACCGTAATGAACGATACAATAGTGAGCACGGTATTCTATTTATGATACAAACATACCCTGGCCAAACAATCATTTTTATGATCTTTACATGCGTGTGAGTGCGTACACATGTTTATTTTCGTACAGAAAACATAAACTTCCTTTAATATACTTTAGATTTTGTGCCAATTGCGTATTTGTTGTAATTAGAACTGTTAAATTCTTTGAGTAACAGAGTACATGATAGTAAGAGTTTTGTTTGAGCATGGAATGCTCTTTACTTTTACATCCGTATTTCAATAAAACAACTTGACCGGCCTGTTCGCAAAATGGTCAGCACAATTGAATTCTTTGCCAGGATCCCAGGTTCGATTCCCGGTCAGGTATGACATTTTTACTTTCTCTTGCCCTGTATGAATATACAGGGAAGAAAAGTATTGTTTTCATTCCGGTTTTAAAAAATCGACTTTTCACCGGATATTTTGGCCCCTTGAACTCAAAAAATGTGAAGCAAAATGAAAGCAAAATGTGTAGACAATGTCATTCCGGTTTCATCAAGAGTGATGCTGGTGCAACTCAAGGCAAGACCTGTGAACATAAATATCATTCAAGTGTATGCACCAACAACTGATGGAACAGATGAAGAGGTTGAAGAGTTCTACAATGGTATCAACCAAATGATGAGAAAACTTAAGAAACAGGATTTGACAATTATCATGGGAGATTTCAATGCGAAACTTGGAGCAGGCAGAACGTCAAGTTCTGTGGGGCCTTTTGGACTGGGAAATCGAAATGCTCGTGGAGATAGTTTGGAGACTTTTGCTGAGTCTCATGAGTTAGTGGTGATGAACACTTGGTTTAAGCTTCACCCAAGAAAGTTGTACACATGGAAATCTCCAATGGATAGACCAGGGAGGATTGTAAGAAACCAGATAGATTTTTTACTGGTTAATAGAAGATTTCGGAACAGTTGTATATCTGTTAAAACATATCCAGGTGCAGATATACAATCTGACCACACCCCTTTGGTTGGAAAGTTTAAAGTTAGATTGAAACGAGTTACATCCCGGAAAGTGAAAAGCTACGATCTTAGAAAACTAAAAGATCCCGTCATGCAGCAGATGGTGAAGAGTGCCTTGAATGAAGGTTTGAAGGAGGGACCAAATGTGGGAAGTACAGAAGGAGGACTTGCTGCAATACAGGAAGTAGTGAGAGGTGTGAAGGATCAATATCTGAGGAAGGACTCAGGGAAACGGAAATCATGGATGACTGATGAAATACTGGAACTCATGGAACAGAGGAAGTGTCACAAGGGCAATCTCACTGAGTACAGGAAAATGCAGATTATCATTAGAAATAAGATAAGAGAGGCCAAGGAGAGGGAAAAAATTGAGCAGTGTCAGGAGATAGAGTTCCATCAAAGACGATATGATAGTTTCAATGTCCATCGTAAGGTGAGGGAAGTGGCAGGGAGGTTTCGGAGGGGTAATATTGGTCGAATGGCTGATGGTGATGGTAATTTGGTCATTGACAGGGAGGAGAAGAAGACTGTTTGGGAACAATATTTGAAGGATTTATTCCATGACCTCAGAGCACAACAACCTGTCATGGAAGACAGCACTGGACCCAAAATTCTCTTGGAGGAGGTGACTGCAGCTGTCAAACAGATGAGGGATGGAAAAGCAACAGGCCCAGATGAAGTTCCAACAGAATTATTGAAGTTGCTTGATGAGGAAAATATGAAGACAATAACAGAAATCTTCAACTTTGTATACTCAACTGGGGAAATCCCAACACAGTGGCTAAAATCAGAATTCATTGCGATTCCAAAAAGGGCAGGTGCAAAAGTCTGTGAGGATTACCGAACTATCAGTTTAATGAGCCACATGTTGAAATTGTTTTTAAAAATCATCCACAAAAGAATCTATCACACATGTGAGGAGCAGATCGCACCAAATCAATTTGGTTTTGTGAAGGCTGTGGGCACAAGGGAGGCTTTGTTTGGTTTGCAGGTTTTGTTTCAGAGATGCAGAGATGTGGGTTGTAATGTTTTCGCATGTCTGATTGATTATAAAAAAGCATTTGACCGTGTTCGACATGAGAAAATGATGGATGTACTGAGGAGAACTGGAATTGATGGAAAAGACCTAAGAATAATAGCTAACTTGTACTGGAATCAGACTGCGGTCCTCAGAGTAGATGGAGATCATACAGATCAGGTGCAGATCCTGCGTGGAGTGAGACAGGGTTGCATTATATCTCCAATTATTTTCAATCTATACTCAGAACACATCTTTAGGGAGGCGCTTGAAGACATGGATGTTGGTATCTCAATAAATGGAGTCAAGCTCAACAATTTACGTTATGCTGATGATACCATAGTGTTTTCTGATTCAATAGAGGGCCTGCAGGGTTTGATGGATAGGATCACAGAAACAAGTAAAGTATATGGACTTGATATAAATATTAACAAAACAAAGCTTATGGTCATTAGCAAAGAAAACATTGGAGGGGCAGAACTGTACATCAATCAGACAAGAATTGAAAGAGTCCCACAATACACCTACTTGGGAACGGTGATCAATGAGTCATGGGACAATTCCCAGGAGATCCGATGCCGTATTGGAAAAGCCAAAAGTGCTTTCTTAACAATGGGTTCAGTGTTTAAGAGCCGTGACCTCACCCTAAATACAAAGCTAAGACTCCTCAAAGGTTATGTATATTCAGTGCTTCTGTATGGTGTAGAATCATGGACCCTAAAGGAGGATACAATATCGAGGCTCCATGCATTTGAGTTATGGCTGTACAGAAGGATCCTGAGGATACCATGGACCGATAGGGTTACCAACCAAGAGGTATTAAAGAGGATGAATACAGCACCAGAACTGGTCAACCTCATCAAATGTCGAAAGCTGGAATATTTAGGTCACATAATGCGCAATCAAGGCAGGTATGAACTATTGCAGAGCATATTACAAGGGAAAATAGAAGGCAGGAGAGCCCCAGGACGAAGAAGAATTTCCTGGTTGGCTAACCTTAGAGCCTGGTTCGGAAAGACCTCCACCCAATTGTTCAGGAGCGCAACCAACAAAGTAATAATAGCCAGAATGATCGCCAACGTTCGGAACGGACAGGCACCCTAAGAAGAAGAAGAACTCAAAAAACATGTTTCGTAGCTATTTGTCTGTGTGTATGTGTGTGTGTCTGTATGTGAACAAAATATCTCAAGAACGAAATTTCGTATTGAGTTGAAACTTGAAACTTAAGTTAGCTACCACTACGGGACCCAATACCAACATTTTCATCAAAATCGGTCAACCAGAAGTAGCAATTTATACGTCCATTATTTTAATTTTTTCCGATTTTCTCTCAAACGGCTTCTACAATTTTTTTTTTAAATTCCCTCATTTACGAAATTTTTTATGCTCTACAATATAGGGCATGTCTGCATGATGGGGCTACAAGATAGCATGTCTGCTGAAATTCTTGAGTAGGCTATTAACTATAAGTTAATAATACATAATACCTGAATAGTTACATATTATTTCAATCACACAGTGATCTACTTTTACAAGCTTACTTACAACAGTAAGTATGACAACTTCCAATATTTACATAAAAAACACAGTTTTCTTAGCATGTATGCACTTCAATGCTTTAGGTGTTTACTTATTTTTATGTAGTATTATTTATAAAGAAATTACTAATAACTTTTTGGGTAGATTAGGAATCCGAAAATAGTTTGTTACTATCTCTTGTACGTAGTTTCTGACTTTGATTAATTGACTTCCGGTTTTGAGCCACTTTCGGTCGAAACCGGAACATCAAACCTAATGACTTTTGTATCTACTATTTAAGAGAAATCGAATGATACTTTTTTGTTTCTCAATTCCGGCTTTAATTACTTTACTTCCGGTTTTGGGCCACCCTGGTCGAAGCCGGAAATTTGAACCCAATCCAGGCCCACTTACTTTTTGTGTTGATTACGAATCCGTACACCGTTTGTGGCTATCTCTTGTAGTTTTTGGCATCTGTTCCGTTGTAAAAGTACAATTGTACAAACAATGGAAGTTATGGTAATTTGAATTTATGATAACTTCCATTAATCAGTAACAACCCAATAAATAATAAAGGAAAAAACCCCATTGTTAGAGTAAATTACATTAGAATAGTAGTTAGACAATAAGTTGTAAATATCGCCAACTGTCAATCATTTGGTTATTCTTTAGACGGGTATGTCTCCCTCTGTGTTTTTGGGCCTTTCTTCCACCTACCAACTTTCAGCCAATCTGGGGTGATTCTCCCTCTCCTTGGCTCTCCAGGTTGGTTAAACAGTAAATGGGAGAGGGAGGCTCGTTAACCAGAGGTTTCCTGGTTCGGACTCAGGAAATTTACAATCAGTTCCCTTGGGACTTAAGAGTGGAACAGAGTGGTTAGTGAAGGGACAGAATTTGAAGAAGTGATTAGGAGAACGAGGGGTGACGAGGAGAAGAAGAAGAAATAGGGAAACATATTTAATTCGAGGTAAATTTATTCGTATTTTTATTAAGGGTTGTTAATTTTTTTTTTATTAAAGTCGCGGCAGGAAAAAGTTTGGCTATATTTTTAAATCGGTTAAGGATTACGTATTTTGTTATTAGTTTCATATTAGTATTCATTAAATATTTCGTCAAATTCAAGGAAATATAGTCTTATTTATTTAGTTTTCTCATGCTCTGCTGATAGATCTGGTTCCCAAAAGTTTTTTTTTATATTTTTAGTTCATATTCAAGTTTCTGCCCACCGGTAAAGTTGAAGGTGGTATATTTGGGTGTGACGGACAAGCGGAGAAAGGAAAATGATATATTTTTTCATATAATTTTTTTAAAGCATAATCTGTTGTATAACAAGAAATGCAACTTATCAATTAGAAATAACATATGAACAACTTACAACCCACTAGTGTATTAATAAATTATAACAGAACATATATTATACTGTTCTTAATTATTATCTACAATCAAAATTAGACATTTAAAAATAAAAAAAAACATAACAAAAACCTCCTTTAAAAAGAAATTAAACAAAATGAGAAGTAATAAATAATAAGCACATGATTCCAAAATATATGTACACCGAACTGTACATGAAAATGATACATGAAACTTTTAAAAATTACCACCAATAAGTATTTATAAATACATTTTTATTTAAATTCAAAACTGTGTCATAAATTTTAATAGTTATAATTTTAGACTATTCCATAAATGTCATTTAATGGAATCAAATAAACCTTTATGGTCATAAATTCATAAATTTTTGTGTAATAAAACAGTCCAGCCTATAGTCATTAATGTTGTAAAATAAACAGAAAACTTTTCTAATGAGAGATTAAAATCTTTTATTACAGTATTAAAATAATGTTAAAATTGTGCATAATGCAATTTGGTGATCTATTTTTAAATAAATGAGGTAATTATGTTGAAAATACTCTTCTTCCTCAATAAAATCATATATTTATTTTATTGTTTTAAAGGTCTCGTTATAACTCAGTTATCAATTAAAAATGTTTCATTGGCTTCAATTTATTGCAGATTACATTAAATTGCATTCAATAAAAAATGATATAAACGAAAACTAGAAATAGAAAAAAAAACCTGATGTGAACACATACTCGACTTTCTCTTGCCAATGAAAATAATGAACAATATAATTTAACATTAGTAATACCTAATACATTAGAAATAAACAAAAAAACTAACCTCAAAAAACATTACCTTATTTTTATCATAAGTGACTGATGCAAAATGAAAATCAACCTTAGTTTGGCTTAATAAGATGAAAAATCACTATTTTATGCTAAACTATAGGCTCTGTAGAGAAAAATGCTTCATATAAAAATTATAGATCTTTTAATTTCCTATAAATTTGATTTTAATACAATTTTGTCGTAAAATGCATACTGCGGCTGAAATCTTAAAAAAAACATTTTTTACAGATTTTCATGAAAAAACAGAAAATCACTAATTACCGCTATACAAAAAATGTTTGAATTAAAAGTTGTAGGTTTTTAAAATTTCTAAACGTTTTTTGTTTACTCTTTTGCCTTAAAATGCAATTAAGGCTGCAATCTTAAAATAAACATTTCTTTTCTACGAGAGCACAGCCTCCCCAAGAATTTCAGCAGACATTGTGCCTACCTTAAATTGTAGTGAATAAAAAATAGTGATTGAGGCGATTTTCTCAAGGCGAAATCGGTTGACTGAAGTGATGTCAACTGATTTTGATGAAAATGTTTGGGTAAGGTATCCTTGTGATATCAACAAGTTTCAACTTTTTTCGTTATTCCGTTCTTCAGATATTTTTTCACACACAGACTAATCGCTAAAAACATGATATTTTTTGGGTTCAAGGGGCCTGAAAACGTGAATTTCTAGTGACAACTCGATTTCGAAAAATTGATATGAAACCAATGCTTTCCTTTTCTATATATTAATATAGGGCAAGAGAAAGTAAACAGAAATTGTTTTAAATTCTTTAATTTGTAAAACATTAATAGAACCATTTTATCCATTCAAAAAATGTCAGCAATATAGGCCTAGTACCTTACAGAGAAAAAAATGAAACTTTATGGTAATCGAGAGTAAAAAGTTGTGTTTTATGAAAAAAAAATAAATATATATAAAAAAAATATAGATAAAAAAATATATATATATATATACTACGAATAAAATATTTTACGACTTCCTGTCAAAAAGTCAGGATATAAAATAAATTACAAAGTATACTTTCTTTAACATACGTTCGTTCCAGTGTAATACAATCTATACTATAAAAAATACCATTTTGAAAATCTAAAGGCTTATATTTTAAAAGGTAGGAAGCTGTAATGTTGTCATACATGTATGGAACTTTTGACGGCCTAAAATATCAATCGTGTATGGAATTCAGTAGGAGAGTGGGTTAATGGTTAACAGAAGTGCAGGAAATTGTTAGGCAAAATAAATGGGTGTTGTAATGGAAGTTAAACTTTTCAACTCGTTATACTACTGCTATTATTAATATATGAAGTGTTAACACATTATACTGCAGAATTATTCATTAAATTAGTTAAGTCTACTAATTAATTAGGTTTATTTTAATTCCAGTTAAAAGGCAGGCCTCCGAGATTTTCCATTTATAACAGAACAATATAGTAAAATAATATGTTTTTATTTACCTCCACCTGTTTTGCAATTAGCCCACTGCTATGCAGACGATGAGAAGGATGAGAGATAAAAAAAAATGCCGCGCCTAACTGGGAATCGAACCAATTAAGAAGCGCCAACTGAAGATTAGGAAAGAGTTCCCCCTCCAACTGCTTCTTTGTGAAAGTTGTAGTAGCGATGATCGACAGCTGGATCGACTGTGGGGGTTAATATCAATGCACAGGAGTGGAAGAGGCGAAAACAGTACAAGCAGAGCAAGCTTGTCTTCCAATTTTTCTTTCTTCATCTTCTGCCTTTCAAGGATTAGGCATCTCTGCCTGTTCCGAACCTCTCAAATCTGCCTATCTTATTCTCGGGCGTCCTCGTTCTCTCCTGCCCTCCGGCTTATAGCCTAGTGTCTTCTTAGGTATCCTATCCTCCCGCATTCTGTTTACATGCTCTAACCACTGGATTCTGTTCTAAGATACCTTGTTGTTTATAGAGAAGATGTTGAGTTATTTCCTTATCTTGGTATTCCTGTAATGATCTTCTCTACTACATCCATACATATGTCGAAGAAATTTCATTTCAGATGCTTGCAATCTACTCTCCTCTCACTTTGATAGCACCTAAGTTTCACTTCTATAGAGTAGGGTCGGCACTGCCAATGTTTTATAAAATCTCAACCTCGTGTTTTTTCTGGTGCTATTTTTTAAAGTGTGGTGGATAGTTCCACATATTTGCTAAAATCGGTGCATCTTATTGTAAGCATCTTTATCCTGTTGGTATGTAATGTTGCAAATTAGATACTGAAAGTGGGAGATCTGTTCCAAAATATTATTATCTATAACAATTTTGCTTCTGACTGGCTCCCTTCCCTTTGAATGCCATTACCTTTGTCTTCTTCGTCAAAACTGTCAACTCATATTCTTTGGAGACTTTTTTCAGCATGAAAAGTGCTCTCTGCAGGTCATCCTCATTCTTCTGTAGCAAATATCAGGTTATCGGCAAATAATAGGTAGTTTACAACCCTATCTTCTTCTTTGAGAATACCAGTGTGTATTTGAGACTTCCACCTTCTGATCACGTCATCCAAATAAATATTAAACATTATATATAAATATTAATGTTTTTTAAATTGTAAAATAATAGTCAGCTGTTAGTCAATTCCTAAAGATTCTTCTTCTTATAGAGCCGACTCCATAACTGAAGATTGGCCACAACACACACAAATCTCTTTTTGGGGTTTCCCAGGTTGAAGGCCACAAGAGGCCACTGAGGTTTTCCCTTGGTTTGCCTTCTCAGAGTTTTAGTGTGGCTTTGTTTCGAAGTCATTTGTGGAATCATGGCGAAGTCTTTCTCCGGGCGAGGCTTGCTGGCTAGGCATTTCCGTTTGTGTGAACTGTTTTTCTTATTTTTAGCTCTCTTTTTTCGTATTATATAAAATCTCCTAAATCAAAGTTATTACATTGGTGAGTAGGGGACAGTTTAATCTATCACTTCACACTAATACGTAAACTATAAATCCATTACTAATAAAGTTATAGCGATGGAAGCATTACTTTTCAAGACACTCGTATGTTGGTTTTCTGTCTAATGTACCTGAATACTTACCGTATCTTCCCGAGTTACTGAATGATTGTCATATTACAAGGTTGGACATGAATCATTATTCTAGTTACCACTATAATTAATTTATTATTAGGTAAAATTTATTAATATTATCGGAAATTTTTAAATGACTTTAAAAGATTAAATTAATAGATAAATTAAAATTGTTAAATTGCTCCTGTTAAACCTTGTACACTAATTAAACCTCAGTATAACAATGTCTAGAACACACACTAGCATTTACTTTTGCGTCGTACGTAAATTTGTTCCTTAATGGGTTTAATTGCGTGTAAATTCGGCTGATTTATTAAATAAGCCAAGCACAAAGTCCTTGATGAAAGTAATCCAATTACATTGTAATTAAGTTAAAAAGTAGCTATTTCAGTAGAACTAGCTTAATGTACTACTCAACCCATTTTAGGTTAAAAATTGTTGATAAACCCCAAAATTCAACTTAAATTGAAAATTTATCATTTAAATAAATAATTTAGATATTATTTAAGTTATTCGTAACAAAAATAGTCTTCTTTAGACAATTGCTGTAAATAAGAATTAAATTTAGTTAAAGCATTGTTGCGGCAAATCGGACTAACTTTTCCGCATCCTTCATAAAATTTATGTATTAAAATTGCTGAATTTTATAAATTGATCGTACATATGCTATTTTATAACAGAATATAAATTTAATATGAATAAAAGATGTTTTCATCCCAGTAAGAGCAATACATTCAAAAGCCATCCATGGTCGGCATCTTAGCGTAAATATGCTTAGATTTTACACCTTCTTCATACTGCCCCTACAGAATTGAGTCACTGAGTCATCATGAGTTCACTCATTGAATGGACAGCTCGGGTACAAATTAGTTTAAGTTAGTACATCCTAGAGTAACATGGAAAGAGTTTTAAAATTCAGGAAAAAGCTATTAAGTACATGACGGGAGTCAATTACTTAACCTCATGCAAATAAATATTTACGGAGCTTCAATTACGTACAGTTACTTCTTTGTGCAGTTTGTCAAATCTGAGTTGGTGCACAAAGCTATAGAGTTGTGATCATACTTTGTCCCTCGATAATACGAGATGTATAAGTAACTCACAAACAACATGACAGAAATAGCTATTCGAATTGTTGCACCAATTCAGTTTGGACATACATTTTTGAAGTGATAATCTAAGTAAAGCAAAATACCTTTTTACAGAATTTAAATGTTCACATTCACAACCAATACGCAAGAAACAGACTTGATTAATATGTTGATAATCACCACACTAAACTGTTTGAACAAAAACCTACTTATGCAGGTAGAAAATACATCATTAAATTACCACAATCTTTTAAAATTTGGTAATTTAAATTTGTTTAAAAAAGCTAAAAAAAATACTTGATTGATGATACTTCATTTTACAGTGTACAAGAATACCTTTCTATAAGTTTTTGGTTGAAAAATATATAAACTTCTAACGTTGAGGCAAATTGTATGTTATTTGATACAAATGGTTGGATCACGATTAGTGAAGTAATCAAGTTAGTAGTGGTAATATTTTATTGGTAAGTAATTAATTTAACATATTGTTACAATTTAGAGATCGGTTTTATCTTGGCGTTTCCTATAATCCCTTTTGGAATTTCCTGGATGCCGTTATAAAAAAAGAGTTTAGCGGATTCGTAAGTGTGGGTACCACGCATGTGGTTTCACGAAATAATGATACGGTATACAGATACTGAAGTCACGAGATTGCCTTTTGCGTATGGATGGGTTGTGAGGAAGGAAAGTGAAAATTTTGACAGTGCTGTTAACCTCAACAGTGAGAACTACTCGTATATTTCACCACCGTGCAGTTTCTAGATATATTTTGTAAGCTATGGTTTATTCAGAGAAAATGTTTTCTTCATAAACCTTATAATTGTCTATAGCTTAATTACATGACTAAAAATGTTTGTTACTGTAATTACCAGCTACCTTATTCCATTGGAACAAAATTTTCTACAAATGAATCACCTTATTTACTATCACTATCAGTCTCACTAGTCTACCTAACCGTTTCCTTTTTTTACCAGGTGTCAACAAAACTATTGAAGAATAGCTTCTTCACATCTTTAATTAATTAATAATTATTAATATAATATAATTATATAATTATTAATAATTAATAATATTCCTTCTTTATTTTTCGAATTATGGAAAGAAAAACATCACAGTAGTTAGCCACTCGCTCATGGCTTTTGTTAAGAGGCAGAGAAAGGCATTTTTGGTTTAGCTTCAACTTCACAGCATTTTATTACACGGCATGTTAGATTTCGTTCTGCACTCTGAATAGTCTATCCACGTTTTTGAGAAACTAACATTTCTGCTTACGATAAAAATCAGTTATATTCGTAAATTTAACCTACAAAAGGTTCCGCGATATGTTGTATTATGCTCTAAATAATATAGTATAAGTTGTTGTGTTTGTACTGAAATTAAAGTAGTCACGCATGCGCACTGATGCTTTTCCCCTTTAATCCTCGTTGAAATCAAAGGCAAACTCGTGTTCAAGTAACTATAACTTTAATTTTTTAGATAAAGGAAGATGGAACGTCTAACAATTAGACCGTATAAGCATTTCGTTCTGTTGTGAATGTGTTTGTCGTTTTAGTGAAATGTGAGTTTAAGTAAAACTTACATAATTTTTTATTAGAAACTTCATTTTTTAAATACTTTTTATTAACTTAATTTTGATGAACATTAGGTTACTAGGCGGCTGTTTTTGAAACATTTTCGGATTATAATAACTTTTTAGAATATTTTTAGACCCTAACCGGGAATCGAATCCACTTTCCTCATTAAAATTCATTTAAAATTGAGCTAACTATTTATAAACCTGACCTACAACAATTTGAAACCATTTCATTATGTGAAACACTATGCAATGAAGTAACTTACACAGTGTAACAATTTACTCATTAATTTAAAGGAATACTGATGAGAACATTAGCTTTAATTACAGCCTAATTTATAGAACGTAATAAATAATGATTGTGTTACTTTAGCGCACCCCATCAACATTTTTATTTTCTAACAATTTTTTAATTAATATTTATAGAAGAATGACATCAGCTAATTAAAATCTACAGCCAATTCTAATAAATAAGAATTTAGCCATAAAATATTTTAACACGGAAAAAATATGCGTCATTATTTTGCGGAGTTGTTTTATTTTATTTTTTTATATTTTATAGTCGTTGTGAAGTAAATTGGAAAACAAAGGTCATATAAGTTTCTTTATTTAATTACACGACTTATTGTGATATAAATCTTGTTTTACAGTTTTTCAGCTTATTTGATTCGGTTACCGTTCTAGGGATACTATGATTATAGAGATTGTCTATTTACCCACCCACTGGAGTACTATTCTAAAAATTCAGCAACTTACAAATTGTTAATATCACTTAAATTTAATAATAAGTTATATTACATAATATAAGTTTACAGTAACGGTCTAATTGTTAGACCTTCCCTCTCCCTTTAACTAAGAAATTAAAGTTATAGTTACTTAAATCACGAGTTTGCCTTTGTTTGCAACGAGGGTTAAAAGGAGAAAAGCATCAGTGCGCATGCGCGACGGCTTAAATTTCAGTACAACAAACACAACAACTTACACTATACGCCGAGCATATAAAGCATATACTTAGCATAAGTTTACAGTAGAATACGTTGTTGTTACAGATTGTGTATTAAAGGATTTTCTTTAATTTAATATAAGAAACTATCTTACCGTAAATGTATTTATTCCTTCGTTCCTTTTATTTGTTCACAGACAGTTTAAATGTATGTAGACATTTATTACGTAATGATTTTGTTTATGTAATTACATTTTTACAGTCAAATTACGAAAGTTAAATTTGACATTTGTGATATCATTTTGGATATTACATACATCATTTTATAATGTAATGATCAGAAAAAAGACTGAACATAAACAGATATTATAGAAATATATTAAAACATTCCCGATAACTTTGTAATTTTTTTAAATTTATTTATTTAACGTCGCATCAACTGCAACGGTCATTAGCAACGACGTTGGGGTATAACTGTGTGAGGATGAAATGATTTTTGTGAATAACGTATGAAAATATGCCGTGCCTGAGTGGGATTCAAACCCACGACCGCATGATAAGAGATGAGCATGTTTAACTACGCTAATGCGATCGGCAACTTTGTAATTTTGTTTATCACTAACAAATATGCAATTAAGTATTTAATAAAGTAAACGGACAAATCCTCTGGAAGATTTTATAGAAAAGAGGGCTTCCACATATCTGATCGAATACAGGTTACTCGAAGATTATACTAAGGCACTTTGCTTATAATTGACACAGGAAAAGCCTTATTATAACAGAAAAGTATAGTAAAAAATTCCTACTTGACAATCTTCAAAACCGTTCGAACGAAAACCTATCGTTAACGATAGGTAATACGGGTCTTTTCTGATATCCCCCCCCAGCATCATTTTCACATTTTGTGAAAATTTTGCATGCAATCTTACAGTATTTTTAACGATAAACACCTGTCCATAACAGACAGGTGGAGTGTCAAATTATTTACACTGAGTCTGTTCGTTGCAGGGCTAAAATAAATATTTCTGTTTCTTATCACATTGTCAGCCAATTAAATGTCTGAATCATTTAATAAAAGAAGAGGTAGAGTTGTAAAAGACACAAATCAGAGTTATCTCCTCTAAGAGTAATGAATTTCATTATACAGCCAGACCCTGTGGTGAATTAAGTAAAGGTATCATTTGCAGAGTGGAAAATGTGTACTTTTCAGAGGGCCCGGCATGTTGATAAGCGTACTTTTCCACTCGGTGAGGAAGGCAATTGTAATCCACCTCACTTCTCGTTTTACTTAATAAAACTTCTACAAGTTCAAACTTGCCTTTCAGCTGATGACCTAAACAACAACAAAAACGGAAAAATTTAAAAAAATCGTACACCAATATTCTTCAAGTTAAGATAATATAGGTAGAGGATAATATGGGTAGGGTATATAGGTAGGGTTGTTTTTCTCAATATTGTTACTGTATGTAATAATGAAATATAATCTCATTGAGTACATGACATTATTAAATAAATTATCATTAAATTAATTTAAAATAATTAAATTAAATATTATTAAATAATTTAATGGTTGTCAATAAATAGTTTAAGGTTAACTTGAAAAAGGAAAGAGCTTTAACGGCAACTTGAAAATTATTGATATATGATTTTTTAAATATTTTTCTCGTTTGTATCGTAAAAAATGTTGTAAGAATACCTACCATACGAAATATCCACAAAATGTGAAAAATTTTGCTGCGAGGGAATAACAGAAAAACCCCGGTAATACTTTAACTATACTTCTTTACATGTGTGGAGATGTTCTATCAATCTTTTAAAGAAAAAGTTCGTTAATTTGATCAGTCTTACGAATTTTCTATAATCCCCTAATATTGTCATAACTTGTTAATTTTCCAGACATACTATATATAGTTTAGGATGACCCTGGAGACGTCTTTTTCGTTCACTCTATAGTAATTACTGTTGCACGTGTACCGTACCGTCTGTTATCGATCGTTTTTAGGGTAACAGTACTTCTAAATGGGTTATATCCCCAAGGACTTTTCACTTTAAAACTAAACTTCAATTGGTATTTAAATATGCAGACTAAATTTTTAGCTAATTCACACATTAGGAACTTCAAAAGTTCCTAATTTACCTAAAAAGATAATTTAAGAAAAGTGTATTTGTTTACCTTTTCTTGCTCACAAAACACTCCCCCAACTATTTACTATCGTGACGGCCGCATTGGCGTAGTTGGTAACGTGCTCGCCTCTCATCATGCGGTCCTGGGTTCGAATCCGACTCAGTCACGGCATATTTTCACACGGTAAAATAAATAATTTCATCCTCATTACGCACAGTTACACCCCAACGTCGTCGCTAATGACCTTGCAGTTGATGCGACGGTAAATAAAAAAGCTACTATTGTTCAAAGTAATCTTCATCAATGATAGCCTACTACTAACGTAGATTGATTAACAGTTTATCTAAACACATCGAAGAAACCAATCTTTGTTTTCCAAAAAAATTATGATGAGTACAATTTTTTTTTTGCCACCTCCGAAGTGTAGAGGCAGTGCACTAGTGTACAACGTGGGGGTGCGGGTTCAATTCCCGGGTAGGGTCTACAAATTTTCACAAGTTAAAACTCACCGTAGTCGTCAATAACCAATCTATTGATGCGACTTTAAATCAACTAAAATAAAAACTAATAATCTTAAAAATAAAATAACTTATTTGATTTTGCAGATGCGTAGAAACAAAAATTTGTTAATGGCTTAGAGGAGGACAATATTCAAAGATAATGCTCCAGAAAATTAAAATTTTGTTAAATTTTTAAATAAATTTGGACTGTAAGTGTTATTCTATCATATATACACCCCATCAGCGTTTCAGTCGTATTTCCCGGTAGATCAGAAGAATGTATGTTGTGCATTAAGATACTATCATGATTTTAAATCTGTCTTTGAAGTTACGGTACAATTTTAGAAATATATGTTGACGTAAGGGATATTTTGATTGGACAAGTAACTTGGGAAATTAGTAATGAGTCGTAATAATTTACGTTGGAAACGCTGTATTAGTAAAATGACGGGCATCTTTGCAGCACCATATATCAAGATCTGACCCAAAACAGGTAGATGGAGTGTTAAATTATTTGCACTCGATCTGCTAGTTTCTGGGCTACAAAAAAAATTGTGTTTCTTATCACATGGTCAACCAATTATATGACTGAAGCATTTAAGAACGGAAAAGGTAGAACTGTTTAAGACACTAGTCACAGTTATCTCCTCTGAGAGTAATGAATTTCATTATACCGCCCAACCCTTTGGTAAATGAAATGAAGGTGTCATTTACAGGGTGGAAAGTAGATTCTTTTCGAAGGACCTGACGTGCTGATAAAAAAACTTTTCCATTCAGTGAGGAAGTAAATTACAACCACTTCACTCCTCGTTTTACTTAGTAAAACCTCTAGAGGTTCAAACCAGCCTATCGGCCGATGACTTTAACAAAAATACAATATTAATTATTTAGACTGTACAAAATTTAACAGTTATTTCCACACAGTGATATAACAATAGCAATTCTCTTTAAATTATAAGCAAAAAACTATTCTGATTAAACGATTCCTTAAGGGTTGATCAGAAAAAGTAAGAAATTTACATTTCGACCACTTTTCTCAAAAGTATGAAAAGGGGCTAACAACCTTAAAGAAATATGCTACATATTACTTCTTTTTCACTTCCGTAGTCAAAAATTTTCTACTCAGTGAAGAAGGCAATTGTAAATTATCTCACTCCTCATTTTACTTAGTAAAGCCTTTAGAGGTTCAAACCATCCTTTCGGCTGATGACCTTAAGAGCAATATCCAGACTAGTTGGAGCACTGGCTTGTAAGTTAAGAGTTTCGAAGTTGTCAGTAATTCTGATCGCTTGTCAGAAAAGGTGTAAGCCTACTGTATAACAGTTTCAGTGTTTCATGTTGTAATTGTTGCGTCGCTTATAGTTAACGTGAATGTTCAAATTTATTATTTTCTAATTTTTAAAGTAGGGTTCTATTTATATGTTTATCTGAAGACAAAAAATAAACTCAGATATGTGGAAATACATATTCATATTACTCTCAATAGGCTATAAAAATTTTAACGAATGTCAATTTTAGGTTACCAGAGGATTAAACATAGAAATATTTTATAGATCGGAAAACCAGGAAAACCTATGCGGTAAGTTTAATTTTTAATGTAGCGCATGTTATTGATTACTATGTGCTATTCAAAGGGCGGTAAGGCAACACAGACGCGTCCCTGCAAGGTAGAATATATTTTGAAAAAGAACCCTACTATCTCAATTTCCAGCCTAGATCTACATTCTTCATGAAGCCCACGATACGCGAAGTGGCTGAAACAGCTAATAACCTTTTTGACGCAGTTCACTCACCAAGAGAACCAAAAGAACTGCTCATTTTGATGGTTGAGATGTTAGGTATGTATAGTGACGCTAAAAATTTGTATCTAAACGATTTCATAAATTTACCCGTGAGGGATTGATAAAGGGTGTTCAACCCTTTAATCAATATTTTCAGTTTACTCAGTTACAGATGAGCTAGATGGCTGAAACTACGTGGAGATGTTGCCCACAGTGCACTTAATAATTTAAAAAATAAACCCGAAATGGGGTGAAAACAGTGTTCAACCCTTAAACAAATATTTTCTGTTTATTAAGTACCAGAAGAGGTAGATGGCTGAAACTCGGTGGAGGTGTCCAGATATGTTGTTGTTTAGGTCATCAGCCGAAAGGCTGGTTTGAACCTCTAGAGGTTTTAGGCTAAGTAAAAGGTGGTTTTCTTGTGTCTTCTTGAGTTGGAAAGTACGCTTATTGGCATGCCAAGCCCTCTGGAAAGCGCATATTTTCCACCCTGCAAATGACACCTTTCCTTCATTCACCACAGGGTCTGGCTGTTTAATGACGAAATTCATTACTCTTAGCGGAGATAACTCTGACTAGTGTATTTACACCTCAACATCATCTGTTCTTAAATGCTTCAGTTATATAATTGGCTGACCATATGATAAGAAACAGAACTATTTTTGTAGCCCTGACTAACGAACCGGGTGCCAATAATTTAACACTTCACCTGCCTGTTTGTTCAAATATATGTGTAAATATACGAGTATTTTCTCGTTATAGGGCAAAATTTAGACTACGTAAAGTGACTTTCAACGTTTCTGAAAGCTCTTTCTGTATCCCACATTCTCAGTATTTGCTGACTGTTGGCTTTTCTCCTTTTTTTGTCTACCCAGTGTTCTGTTTTTTCTCTTCATGGAAGTCCTTAAAGTCCGTAATTAGTTGTCTGAATTTGGTTCGGTTCATTAGGTTTTCTCAGTTGATTCTGGTTTTCACAAAATCCTTTTTGACTTCTTTAAATCATTTATCCGACACCGTAGGACTTATTTAGTATCTTAAAAATTTGTTTTTTCAACCGGTTGTTATCCATTAAAAGTAATATTGTATATATTATATAAATATATTATCAGATGTAATACTAATTTAAAATATTGAAATAAAACAAAATTATATTCGAGAGAACCCGAGACGAGCAGCAAGTTTTTCATACAGGGGAAGAGAAAATAAAATAGTAAAGGATATTTTAAGAAAATCTTGTTAAAACCAATCATAGTGTATAAGCGTAAAATTAACATCCCATTCACTTTTGATTGTAATTGATTGTTCTAATTACATATCCAGTATTACCAATCTAATTGATATACTAATTAATACACTGTAATTAACCATACATTCATATTTTGTTTATATAAGACAATTAATTAATTATATTTCAGTTAACACGCTTATGGTTTTGCAATTCAAGTATTGATAAAATTCTAATAAATTTGTAACTTAATTTATTATCAAGTGTTATTACATGGAGAGTAATCAATTGACAAGATTCTCCTGTAAATTAATTACATGTAAAATAACAAGCCATTTTACCTTTGCTACATACATGACACCATGTACTGTGCATTATATTCCAACTCTAAACACGATTTTAGTTTGCTAATGTTGTTATTAAACTTCCCACTTAGATATGACATTTCCCATTTCCCATTTCCCTTACCAAAATAAATTTCCTCAAATAGTAGATAATTAAATTAAAGAAAGTTTAATTTGCGTTTACACCCTTCATAATGACCATGTTTATACGTTTCGTGAAAAGTTGTTCATACGTAAAAAAATAGGTTTTCATAATTATAATTTCATTGGTTTATTACCCAAAATGAATGAAACAAAAATAAAAATTAACCAAAAAATACAATGCTGAGATAAATCCTGTGCGTCTGTACGCGAGAGAGTAATATGCGAGACAGAAATATCCTCTGCAAGACAATGGGTCCGAAGATAGTAGACGGAGAATAACGATTACGAGGTCGAAAAGAATTGTACACGGAAAATGAACGATTAGAAAAATAAGACAAAAATTTTACGGACATCTGTATAGAATGGATGATAACCGGTTGAAAAACAAATTTTTAACACACTATATCAAACAATAGACTTAGGTCTATTGTTTGAGGAGGTGTATTGTCTGTTTGGAGGTGACGGATACATGATTTAAAGAAATCAGAAAGGATATTGAAAAGACCGGAATAAACCGTAAGAATTTAATAAACCGAACCAAATTTAGACAACTAATTACGGACTTTAAGTGCTTCTCCAAAGAGAAAAAACAGAACACCGTATGAACAAAAGAAAGGAGGAAAAAGCCTACAGCGAATGAATGAATGTGGGCTACAGAAAGAGCTTCCAGAAACGTCAAAAGTCACTTCACGACGTTTAATTTTGTTTTATTCACACACATAATTTCCAAGTTACAAATTTTACGTTGATTTTGAAACAATAAAATAAGTTAATTACTTATCCACACACAATACATTTTCTAATTAAACTAATTGTATAACACAATAATTAACCAAACTTACAGCAACATTATTATAACACTAACTGGGAAAAAATGTAGTTAGGTACCTCATTGAAAATCATGTTGAGGCACCATTTTAAATTTTTAATTTGGCTCTATACGAGAAAAAATTACCCAAAATGAGTTGGACAAAATGGTTAGATTTTTTCTAACTATTCTAAATCTATTAGATCTTTATTTAAAATCCTTAAATTCGAAATATTTATTTTAATATTTTACGTGTATTTTAAGTAAGTTATAAAAGTAAACAATAAATAAAAAAGAAGTCTTGAAAGAAATACAACAAAGTACTCAATAAATGAAATGTATAATATTGTAAAGGAAATCATAAATTTTATTTATTTTATTCACTTGTACTTAAAATAAAAATATAATAATAAATCAAACAGGTAAAGAAAAACAAAAAGTTTTATAAATAAAGATACCTATATTCTTGGAAATGTTTACTTTTTGTGATTATATTTGCACTTTATTGAAGAAGGAAAAGGTATACGTCAAACTAACCAAATATAAATTTTGCTTTGCTTGTTTTTCTTAAAATAGTTTTCTTGAATGAAACCTACGATATTTTCAAAGTATTTGTAGAGAACTACAGTATTTTCTTTTTAGCAATCCATCTAGTAGTGCAAGACAGCTACATCTCAATATTGCAATCCCACATCATCAGAGAAAATTCCTATAGAGCTGGAAGAAATTTACCAAGAGAAAGGTAAGAAACTTAAGTTTCTAAGTTCCAGTCCAAATAGAACTTCTAGCTCTCGGATGAAAATAATACAACACAAATACAGAAGTCAGATACTCTAGTAAAAACTTTATCTCAATACTTTTAATCATGATACTTGAAGGCAATTTTAAATAAATTGAGTTCTATAAATTTTTCACTATATCTAATTTTTGACAAAGGTAATGACATTTAGAGAGGAGCCAGTCAGAAGTAAAATTGTTATAGATAATAATATTTTGGAATAGATCTCCCACTTTCAGTATCTAAGTTGCAACATTGCATACCAACAGGATAAAGATGCTTACAATAAGATGCACCGATTTCAGCAAATATGCAGAACTATCCATTGCACTTTAAAAAACAGCACCAGCAAAAACACCAGGGTGAGATTTTATAAAACATTGGCAGTGCCGACCCTACTCTATAGAAGTGAAACTTAGGTGCTATCAAAGTGAGAGGAGAGTAGAGTGCAAGCATCTGAAATGAAATTTCTTCGACATATGTATGGATGTAGTAGAGAAGATCATAACAGGAATACCAAGATAAGGAAATAACTCAACATCTTCTCTATAAACAACAAGGTATCTTAGAACAGAATCCAGTGGTTAGAGCATGTAAACAGAATGCGGGAGGATAGGATACCTAAGAAGACACTAGGCTATAAGCCGGAGGGCAGGAGAGAACGAGGACGCCCGAGAATAAGATAGGCAGATTTGAGAGGTTAGGAACAGGCAGAGATGCCTAATCCTTAAAAGGCAGAAGAAGAAGATCTATTTTTTTTTACTTTCACTCTCAAATTTTTCAGCCAACTGACAAGTAAACCTAATAAACACTAGATCTATTTGAATTCATCCCAAGCAAATACCAAGCTATATTTAAAAAAATGTTCTGTTTCTTATCTCATGGTCAGCCAAAATTATATGATTGAAGCATTTCGAAACAGAAGAGGTAGAGTTGTAAAAGACACTTATCAGAGTTATCTCCTCTAAGAGTAATGAATTTAATTTCATTATACACCCAGACCCTATGTGAATGAAGTGAAGGTGTCATTTGTAGGGTGGAAAATAGATGCTTTTCAGAAGGCCTGGCACATGCTGATAAGCATACTTTTCTACTCAAAGCGGAAGGAAATTTCAAACCACCTCACTCTTTGTTTTACTCAGCAAAGCCTCTAGAGGTTCAAACCAGACTTTCGGCTGAAGACCAAAACAACACAACAATGTATTTATTCTTTTAAAATACAAATAATAATTCATTAAAAATTAAATACAATTCTGAAATAATTATTCGGTTGTTTATTCAAAATAATAAATAATATTGACAATTGCATTATCCTCATAAAAATAAATTGTTTTTACATTATTTTCATTATTGTAAAATCAACTAATATTTCAGTAGATGCATTAAATAAAATAGAATTATCCAGTAAATTAAAAACAAGAAGAAGGAAAATTGACTGTAAAAGTCAATCAACCAATCAGGCTAAAGATAAGATATCTAAAATAATTTCAAGGTTTTTTTACATCTGTATAATATTAAAAGATTATAACAAAGAAGAACGGAAATAAAATTAAAAGTTTTTCTGAAAATAAAAAAGTTGGCGTTCGGGTTAGACCTAGATGATATCATTCTGCAACTAGAACGTTATATTGTACTAATATCTTAATTTACCCATAACAGGCAGTTGGAGGGTTAAATTATTTTGATTCGATCTGCTAGTTCCCAGTAATACAAATAATAGTTCTGTTTCTTATCACATGGTCAGCCAATTATTATGACTGAAGCATTTAAGAACAAAAGAGGTAGAGGTGTAAAAGGGACTAATCAGAGTTATTTCCTCTGAGAGTCATGCGTTTCATCATACAGCCAGACCCTGTGGTGAATGATGAAGGTGTCATTTGTAGGGTGGAAAGTATATGCTTTTCAGGGAGCCTCGAATGCTGATAAGCATTCTTTTGCATTCAGTGAGGAAGGCAAGGTAAACCACCTCACTCTTTGTTTTACTTAGTAAAGCCTCTAGACGTTCAAACCAGCCTTTCACCTGATGACCTATACAACATATATAAATAATCAGATGACCTACACAACGCACATCCTAATTTGATTGTTTTCTATTATTTGTAAAATTAAAGAACACAATTGGTTTAACAATTTTACAATGAATAACAATGCACTAGGCCCGACACCGTTAAGGAATTATTTATTATTAATGGTTGTTTCAGAAGTTAAATATTTTAGTACTTGAATTTTCTAGTTTTCCTGTGTTTTGAAAAAAAATTCTTGTAACCTATGATGTACAGGGGATAAGTCCAACCCTTTATGTTTTTTTCTTAGCAGTTAATTTTTGTATTTCCGATTCTTCTTCCAGCGTTCTCTCACCATTTTTGTATGATTTACCAAAAAAAAATTCCTTTTTTAACGAATTAAATTCATTTTCACAGCGGTATTTTTGACTATTTTGGCATGGAAAATTTCACAAGACTTTAGAAAATATTTTATTTATTAATTTGGAGATTCAAAGACATAAAAACGTTAACATAAAAATATTTTATAAAACCGTTTATGTACTTTCTATGATAGTTAAAACTCTGCGTGTTTGCACGTATGAGTTGAATATTGTGTAAAAATTCAGGAAAATTAATCCAGCAGTTTCTCAAAAATAAAATTAGTATCAAGAAACACATATTCCTGAAAACAACAAAATTTCGTATCGGGTTGCCTCATGGTACCTAACTTTAGTTACAAGTTTCAACTTTGTACTTTCTCTAGCTCTTTACATTTTTTATTCTGGCGGTCTGGCGGTATAATGAAACTCATTAGTCTCAGAGGAGATAACTGTGACTAGTGTCTTATACAGTTTTACCTTTTCCGTTCTTAAATGCTTCAGTCATATAATTGGTTGGCCATGTGAAAAAAACATAACTATTTTTTGTAGCCCTGGAACTAGCAGATCGAGTGAAAATAATTTATACATTTAATAATTTTAATTTGTACATTTTTTTTTGATTCCATGTTAAACTATCTAAATTATTTTGTTTGCAAAAATTCTGAATCTCCTGAAAATTGGCAAATGAGAAAACAAATTAAATTTAACAAATCCTTTAATTAGTATAGTCTGATTTTACAGAGTAACAAACAGGCTGATCTGGATTGTAAAATATTTATTCGTTCATAAGCTACGCACAATGTCGTATAGATAAGGTCTCCATTATGGGAAATTTCATTCAGAATGTTCATCCATTATGAGACCATAAAGGCCTACTAATTTTGAAACTCAAAAGCTATACTACTCTTACACTGAAAAGCCGACCTAAATTTAGGCATATCTTTTGTAATTTTACAAACAAAGCATTTCCGAATTTGTAGCTACTGATTAAATTCACTTGTTAACTGAAATCTGTCATGGGTTATCCTAAATCTCTTTGTCCAATAATTTCATGAATGACCAAACCACTTTAAGTTATATTTTGTTCAACAACCATTCAGCTAAACAATTTACCATCAAACTTATTTTTTGTAAAATTAAAATGTAGTACATAGTATTCAGGCAATATTAAGATAAAAATATATAAAAAATATGTGGACAGATTCAGCAACAAATATTCACTAATATTCTCAAAAACATTTTACAAAAGTCCATTTTTACTGTTTTTATTTTTATTCCACCGATTTCAATACTACAGAGTAGAGCAGAGCTAACACATATTTTTCACTACTGAATAACTTTGCTTGTTTTAATAATAGGAAAAAATGTTTTACAATAGATAATAAACTGTTTTATTGCATTTTTGAAACATACGAACCGTAATTAGGTTCGGAAAATATGTCAGTGAGATTACACTTTTCTTATAATTGGTAAAACCCTAACTGACTGACTCACTCACTCACTCATCACTAATTTTCCTATTTGCTCAATAGCTAAAAATCTAAAATTAAAATAGAATATTTCCTTTATGGTAAATAGAAAAGTTAAATATAAACAGTATCGACATCTTACCATTAAAGGATTGAAAAGGGTGTTTAACAATTAAACCGATATTTTTCGTTTATTAAGTCCAGACAGAGTAGAATTACTTATAGTTCAATTATAAAATTATCACTTAAAAATTTTTAAAATGTACCCATAAGGGGATGAAAATGGTGTTCAATCTGTATACTAATATTTATTGTTTACTAATATCCAGACGAGTTATATGACTGAATTTCGGTGTTGTTATTTATTATAAATAACAACACCGAAATTGAAACTATAATAGTTCAACTGAACAAATACCCTTTAACAAATTCCAAAATGTACCCAGAAGGAGTTGAAAAGAGTTTCAGCCCTTAAATGTTTATAAATTTCAAACTAATAAATAGGCTTATTATTATACTTAAAAATTTCCCAAATCAGAAAATCTTATTTTTTATTTATTCATAACTACAATTTAAAAACTATTGAAATAAAACAAAGATTTATAACCAGTTAAAGTCGGGACGGGCAACTTGTAATTTCATGTAAACAAGTTACCATTCTTCTTCTTCTTCTATATACCTGCTCCGCGTCGGAGATTGGCGATCATCATCATGATTCTAACCTTGGAACCAGCCGCTCTGAAGAGTTGAACTGAGGTGGTCCCAAACCACTCCCGCAGGTTCCCTATCCAAGAAATTCTCCTTCTCCCCGGTCTTCGTTTACCTTCAATTTTGCCTTCCATGATGTACTGTAGTAGGTGGTATTTTTTATTCCGTACTATATGGCCAAAATATTGGAGTTTCCATCTTTTGATATTGAAAAGAAGTTCTGTATTTTTGTTCAAACGGCTTAGAACTTCCCCATTTTTAATTTTATCCTTCCATGAGATGCGGAGCATCCGCCAGTAAGTCCACATCTCAAACGCCTCCAATTTCCTTTCCAAGTTACCATTACATTATTTTAAACTAATGGTTTATGATTAATTTAAGCAGGTTATCTATTAATTTGAATGAAGCAGTAGCAAAATTTAAATTGATAAATGGTTTTAAATGTACAAGAATGTAAAGGATTTATCTGTCAAAATATCAAAGCACTATGTTTTATGGTTTTTTTGTTTAAAAATCAAAATTCACATGAGAATAAAATTGTGAGTTAAACGACATTCAAGATTAATAATCGGGTCGACACTAGTGCCGCAGGTGCGTTTAGTCTCTGACGGTAAATGGTTATTTAGATAATTCTAGTGAAAATGAATGAATCGTTATTTGAAATTTTTTTACTATTTTTTGTACTAAAGATTTATCTGTACAAAATATATTCATACAAATTTACGATCAAGTAGATCAAGTACAAAGTAGATCAAGTCTCAAGTAAATGCCAAAACAGCACACCAAACTTTAACATATTCTTGACTTTAAAAAAAATTAATTATTTTATTAATCCACCGCAAAAAAAACATGTATGGCACACCAATAGATGCAGAAATTCTTTATCTATTGATTGGCGCTAAAAAAAATCGAAAAAATATTTCGATTCCGTTTTACCTTAAACTCAAACTTAAGGTGGCGGATTAATTGTTTAAAGAAGTCAGAAAGGATATTGAGAAAACTCAAATAAACCGAATAAACTTAATGAACCAAACCTAATTTAGACTACTACCGGGTGAACAGAAGAAAGGAGAAAAGACCATAAATACTGAGAATTCACATACTGAATGCTGAGAATTTGTCTGCAAAAAGAGTTTCCAGAAACGTCTAAAGTTACCCTCACGTGGTCTAAAATTGGCCCTATAAATAACTTCATCGTAAACATTGAATGGTAAGATGCTAGGTTTGAAAAGAAAGAAAGCCTGAATCAGGGCTTAAAAATGTTAATGAAATCCAATAATCAGGTAACCACGAAATGAATATTTACTGGAAGGAATTTACGGTCTCAGTGGCAAGGTGAAGCCTTTGGAATTTGATCAAATTAATATTAGAGTAATAAATAAAAAATTAAAATGTATGGGTATTAAATTGAAAAAAATACTTAGTTCTGATTTTCGAGTTAGACAATTTAATTCAGAATTCATTAAATTTATTTTTAAAGCGCTAACAGTCTTGGATCTTATAATGGAAATTGAATCCAGTCATTATGTTCCAAAGACTAGAACACAGCCGAAAATTTGTCTCTACCAAAAATAAACATAATTAAAGAACAGAGCTTGTTAATAAGATTGCTTTCCCGATAAGACTAGCATTGATAACACTCATGAAAACAATAGGATTTTCTTTATAATGAAAAACCACTTGTAAAATCAGCAATCAGTTTGTAAAAGGAATCCTGTTTAATCTTGAATCAGTTATCAAATTAACAGATATTTTAATGGAACTACTTCAGTTAAAAGTACAGACGTGTTCTATCTAACACCGAGTAAATTTTTATTTTGAATTTAATATCTTAAGGATTCTTTTTAAATAAAATTCATAACTCTTAAGCGCGAACAAAATAATGTCAGAACGTCTCAATAATTTAGTTGATGTTCTGGTAATAAACACAGAATCCGAAGTTTTTTTCTCGGTTTGAATTTAAAAAGATATAAAAATCGTACTAAACACAACATAATTTTACTTTACACAAAGAGAACACCAAGAGAATTTTGTTTAATTGGTTAGGATTTCCCAAAAATAAAATAGTTAGTAAAGTTAAACTTTTTTTTAAGCTGATTTATACCTGCTAATGGATGTTCTAATGGTTAAATCTCACGCAAGGACAAGAATATTTTAACAAAAAAACTTTAATTTTAGAATAACTAAAATGACTGTGAAATAGATTAGTTCTCTAATTTTCACAAACAAGATAAACTAAGTAATATCCAAAACGAATTAATAAATAAAGTTAAAAAAAATCTGTTGTGAAACACTCAAACAACGTTTTCTTGCTAATGTAAATAATAACCCATGTTTAATCATGAGAAGCCTAAAAAATGTAAATGAAAAATAACTTCTGTAGGACCTAAAACTACGGAAAATCACTAATTGACCCTAAACTAGACTCTATAGAAACAAATGCTTTAAATAAAAGCTGTAGATTTTTGAAGTGGCTTTTGGTGGGCCTGGAGTGTGCTTTTGCACGGGAAAATCTTTGGTTTTCCGTCACGTCACGCTTGGATATTAGCAATAACCATTGAAACAATTACCATTAATTAATTTATAAAAATCTTTTTTATTTAATTTGTCAACTTAATTCCTGTCCATAACAGACAGATGGAGTGTCAAATTATTTACACTCAATATGTTCGTTGCAGGACTAAAATAAATAGTTCTGTTTCTTACCACATCTTCTTCTTCAGGTGCCTTCTCCATTACGAAGGTTGGCTATCATCATGGTCAGTCGTACCGCATGGTCAGCCAATTAAAAGACTAAGTCATCTTACCACATGGTCAGCCAATTAAAAGACTAAATCATTTAAGAACTGAAGAGATAGAGATGTAAAAGACAATAATCAGAGCTATCTCCTCTGAAAGTAATGAATTTCATTATACAACCAGACCCTGAGGTGAATGAAGTAAAGATGTGAAGAGTGAAATGTGCCTTTCAGAGGGCCCGGCATGCTGATAAGCGTACTTTTCCACTCAGTGAGGAAGGCAAGGGAAACTAACTTACTCCTAGTTTATTTTAGTAAAACCTCTACAGGTTCAAACTAACCTTTCGGCTGATGACCTAAACAACAACAACTTAATTAATTAAGTAGTCACTTCTATCGGTCAGTCCCGCGACTGGTGATTTTTATTTTTATTTTTTATAACTTTGATTATATACTACACATATTTATAAAAGCTAAGGCCACTATCCTAAAAACCCGTATTTTTCCAACTTCATTGAGGAAAATTCGTTAAATCACTGACCCTAAACTAATCGTGGTAGAAAAAAATATTTTAAATAAAAGTTGCAGGTTATTTTAAATTTCTTACAACTTAAATTATAAATACACTTTACCCTAAAATGCACATTAAGATCGCAATCATACGAGGTGCAGCTATTAAGTAACGAGACTGACAAAAAAAATTATTTTTACTTCATACATAATCACTTATTGTCACCTTCAATAGTGATACTCCTTCTCTATCCCTACAACGCTCCATGCAAATTTTCCATTGTGGGAAACGGTGCTGGAAGTCATCTTCTCTCAGCTCCTTACGGACAAGAGCCGCTTTCTCTTTCACAGCTTCCACAGACTCAAATCTTGTCCCTTTTAATGCATATTTCACCTTAGGGAACAGGTAGAAGATAATAACATGTGATGAAACTTGGGTTTTTACTTATGATCCGGAAACGAAGCGCCAATCCAGACACTGGAAGAGCCGAACTTCACCGAGAGCCAAAAAAGCTCGAATGAGCAAGTCAAAATTTAAAGCAATGATGATTGATTTTTTTATATCCATGGGATTGTGTACCTTCACTGGGTTCCTGAAGGTCAAACAATTAATCAATATTACTACCTTGAGGTACTTTCTAAACTACGTAAAAAAGTAAGGAAAAAACGCCCCAAAATGTGGAAGGACAAATCATGGGTTCTCCACCAAGACAATGCGCCAGCTCATTCCGCGTTATCTGTCAAGAGGTTCCTAGCCAAGTACAGCAAATCACTGTAAGAACATCCACCTTGTTCACCAGTTCTTGCACTATGTGACTTCTACCTGTTCCCTAAGGTGAAATCTGCATTAAAAGGGACAAGATTTGAGTCTGTGGAAGCTGTAAAAGAGAAAGCGGCACGTGTCCTGAAGGAAGTGACAGAAGATGACTTCCAGCACTGTTTTAAACAATGGAAAATTCACATGGAGCGTTGTAGGGATAGAGAAGGAGTGTAAATTGAAGGTGACAATAAGTGATTATGTATAAAATAAAAATAAAATTTTTTTACAACGTCAGTCTCGTTATTTAATAGCCACACCTCGTATATTTACACTAAATGCGTCGTATATTTTTATATTCCTCGTATATTTTACCCTAAACTGCACATTAAGATCGCAATCGTAAGAAAAAAAGACATTTTTTACCACGAGTTTATTTAATTGATTTACTAATTGAACAATTTAATTTTTAATACATATAACAAGAGATTTTTTTTAATTTTTCGTGGAATAATTAACTCAAGTTAAATATTTAATTAAGTACTCTAACAAGTGAGAAACTCTTTAATAAATTAAAGAGCGTATTTGCTCAATGATATTGGCCTAGTCAAATTTCACACTATTTAAACTCGTGAATATAAACAAGCCGTAATTTACACAAATTAACGCGGATGCTATGCAAAATAAACAGTTTTTTTAACTTACATAATAATTAATATTTTCTGCAAATAGCCTGTATTACAGACTATTACGTGCTATATGTTCAAAGAAAAATGACGCAGCTTAAAAATGTGAAGTGTTGTCAATCGTTTCGTTAACGGATTAAGATCAATGGTGATAATCAGTCAGCTGTTTTAACCTTGCGAGTACCTTTCACTTAATTTATTCACAAGTTAAGTAAAATTTAAGTTGTTAAAAACTAAACCAGTTTAATTGTTTAAGTAATTTACAATATAAAGACATTTTATTTTGAATGAGTACAAGTTAACTTAATTAAGTTATCTTACTGTTATATTGTATTACAGTAAAACCTCGTTATCTGTCCCTCGTTTACCCGGATCTCCAGATAATCCGGATCAGATTTGTAGACTTCTTTTACTTTCACTTGCCTATATAAAAATTAAGGAAGGAAAACACTGTTTTCATGGCGATTTTTCGAAATCGAGTTTTCACCGGATCTACACGTTTTCAGACCCCCTGAACCCAAAAAAAACATGGTTTTAGCGATTGGTCTGTGTGTACCTATGTAAAAAGAATATCTCAAGAACGGAACATCGTACGAACTTGAAACTTAAAACTTAAGTTTGACACCACTACCGGACCCGAAACGAACATTTTTATCAAAATCGGTCAACCAAAAGTAGTAGTTTATTCGTGTAATTTTTCAGTTTTTGGCCATTTTCTCAAAAACGGGTCCTACGATTTTTTTTAAAATCGTCTGAATACTAAATTTTTTATGCTCTACAAGAGAGGGTAGGCGTCATGTCTGATGAAACTCTTGGTAAGGCTGTTTTCACGTAAAAAAATAATTGTTTTTTTAAGATTGCAGCTTTAATATGAATTTTAGCGCAAAAATGTATCTAGTAATAGTTGTAGAGAATTTAAAATCCTACAACTTTTATATAAAACTTTTTTGTATGACACTTAGTTTAGCGGTAACTAGCGATTTTCTGTTTTTTCTCACGAAAACGTGTGAAAAATCGATTTTTTTAAGATTGTGGCATTAGTATGCATTTTACGCCAAAATTGTATATATTATCAAATATATAGGAAAAAAAGATCTACAACTTTCATTTAAAGTGTTTTTCTCTACAGAGCCTAGCTTAGCGTGAAAGAGATCAGCCAATTTAATGACTGAATCATTTAAGAACAGAAGAATTAGAGGTGTAAAAGACACTAATCAGAGTTATCTCCTCTGAAAGTAATACATTTCATTATACAGCCAGACCCTGTGATGAACGAAGTTAAGGTGTCATTTGCAGAGTGGAAAATATGTGATTTTCAGAGGGCCCAGCATGCTGATAAACGTAATTTTCCACTCGGTGAGGAAGGCAGGGTAAACTACCTTACTACTCGTTTTACGAAGTAAAATCTCTACAGGTTCAAACCAGCCTTTCGGTTGATGACCTAAACAACAACAGCAATGTGTGCACGTTGCAATCTGTTTAATTTAAGAACAAATCATAACCAAATGAGATAAGGATGATACGTGTGATGTGTAAATTATTTGTAGTCTTGTACAGACTCAGGCCAACTATTTCTGAGGGAGTATGGTTAATTGATCGCCAACAATCAAAGTATATGGGTAACCACTGTCTTTTGTTCAAATACGTGTAAAAGTTACTACCCGTTACTATAATTTGAACCATATACCTTTGTCGCAGAAAATTAACTGTTAAACCGATGACTCACGATGAACACAAAAAAGGATTACGTACACGCTCGCACCTGTGCACATATACACACCCTTCAAAAAATTACTTTTCCGGCTTCAGGGGTCAAATTTTATCTCTTTTAATATTGTTCTTGTGTAGGCTACTATAGTCAGAATTTAAAAAATAAAACTACCAAATAAACATACTGAAAATAAAGTTGAAAATAAAATATTTTCCTGTTTCCTCTGTTAAAAAGAAGATGAATTTTATTTTGTATTTATTGAATTTATTTTACACATTTTCACCTTTTAATGGTGTATGTAACTTTGTCGGACAAAAACCACATCTGAGTGTTAAAGGTTATTAAATTATTGTGTTTATTTATTAAATAAAAAATAACATCACCCGCTTTTGTTATTATCAATTTATAAAATTCCAGGAATTTTTTTAAATTAATTATCGAATATTAAATGGAAATACTGACCTGAAAACCGTATTTAATTGATTTCTCTTTAAGTAACGTTGAAATGGACTTTTACAACTAAATATCGAACTACTGCACTTAGCTAACCACTTTAAAAGGGAAGTACCAAAAAAATTACAATTAGCCGGTGAAAATTAATAAACAAATAACAAACAGCCTTTAATAATATTTGTTCAATAATGCAAATTTGAATACTAATTCTGTCATAAGATGGTTTACAATGAGATTAAAACGTATATTAAATTTCAAATACTTCATACTTGTTTTTTTTAAATATTTAGAATATGCAATGTCTTTTTAATTTTAGATCTTTTTAATTTAGAATATGCAATGTCTTCTACAGTTATCACTTTCTTTGCCCTTAATAAGTAGAGAGGAAAGGAAAGTATTGTTTTCATTTTGATTTTTCGAAATCGAGTTTTGACCGGAAATACTAGTTTTCAGGCCTCTGCACCTCTGGTTACCTACGTATATGGTATATGGTTACCCATATACTTTAATGATTAGCGATCAATTAACCATACTCCCTCAGAAATGGTTGGCCTGAGTCTGTACAAGACTAAAAATAATTTACACATCACACGTATCATCCATATCTCATTGAGTGTCATGATTCTGTTCTTAAATTAAACATATTGCAACATGCACACATTGCTGTTGTTGTTTAGGTCATCAACCGAAAGGCTGGTTTGAACCTGTAGAGATTTTACTTCGTAAAACGAGTAGTAAGGTAGTTTACCCTGCCTTCCTCACCGAGTGGAAAATTACGTTTATCAGCATGCTGGGCCCTCTGAAAATCACATATTTTCCACTCTGCAAATGACACCTTAACTTCATTCACCACAGGGTTTGGCTGTATAATGAAATGTATTACTTTCAGAGGAGATAACTCTGATTAGTGTCTTTTACACCTCTTCCTCTATTTTTAAATGGTTAAGTCATTTAATTGGCTGACCATGTGATAAGAAACAGAACTATTTATTTTAGCCCTGCAACAAATAGATTGAGTGTAAAAAATTTGACACTCCACATGTCTGCTATGGGCAGGTGCACGGTAATTTTTATTTTATTTTACGTATTTTTTTTTTTTTTGTTTAACTTCTGATTTTTCTCCAATTTCTGCTAATGCTGACGATGGGATAATGATGATAGTGAAAATGAGTGATGAAAAAATGCCAGACCTGACCGGGAATCGAACCCTGGATCCCGGCGTAGAAACCAGTTGCGCTAACCACTACGCCAACGGACCGGTCTACCAACGGTGAAGGATGAAATAATTTTTTGTAACGTACGAAAATATACCGTGCCTAGGATTCGAACCTTAGACCGCATGATGAGAGGCGAGCACGTTACTAACTACGCCAATTCCAGCAAAGGTGCACGGTAAGTCTTTTCTATTTACCGCAGACAGGTGCACACATTAAGAATTCTAAAAACTTATCTTAAACAAAAAAAAATTATACAACTTTTTGAAAATATTCATAAGAATTTTATTTAATTTAAATTACAGTAAGGGGACTAAATACTGTAGTTTAATCCGTTGAATAAACTCGGTTATACTTTGAGAGTGTTATTAATGCAGGAAATGATTGGAGCGACGAATTTTTAATCTATTTTTACTAGCTCAGTGACGTTTATTCTCTTATCAACTATATTTACAGCCGCTGACAGAATACGGATAGCCCGTTCGTGTTCTTTTAATATTTTTTAATTAAATATGTTTCAAATCGGATTACTGATCGACTAAATCCATTCTAAAATTCTGTTCAGGACGTGTAATAACAACGCGCGGCGGTTAATCCGTCCCTATAAATCACAACCAATCATAGTTCTTAGTAAAAATATTTACTTTTTATGATAACTGTTGACATTTATCTATAAAAATTTTACAGTTTTCATTTATCTCAATTGATTCAATTTTCCTGAATATTTTTCTCAATTCTTTTTGTTTTTATTACCAGTCAATAACATGACTGTTGTTTTTATATACTTAGTTGGAAATACAATTACTAAAATATACATCACGGCTTCACCACTCGTTCAAACTTAAATTTTGAATTTGTAATCAAATCTCACGCTTTAATATCCGCGTCAAAAATAAAAAAACCCTGAGTTTGAAGCTTAATTGTTAAAAGAATATGGCATCGATTTTATTGTACTATATGTCAGATTAATCCATGTTTAATATTCTGCGTTGAACGGTAAAAACTTGAAACTTTTATAATTTTCTTAAAAGTGATATTGACAGAACAAAAAAAAGGAACGTTTTTTCGAAAACATTTCACGGACTATGCAAACCTATCGTCCTATAACTCCATAAATACTCATCCAATTTTAATGAAATTTTAGTTGAAATAAAAAAGACATGGTGCTGAGATTCAGTGCACACAGTAGAAACATTCTTACCTATACTCCGACGGAAATTCTCTGAAATCGGATGAGTATTTACGGAGTTATACGCCAATAAGTTTGCAGAATTCGTAAAATGTCTTCAACAACGGGCTTTTCTTGTTCTAATGTCATTACCACTTTTAAAATAATATATAAAAATTTCAAGTTCTCACCGTTGAACGCAGAATTAAACAGGTATTTTTCTGACATAAAATCGTTGCCATATTCTTTTAACAATCTCAGGATGCTATTAATTAGTTTTGATGCGGACATTAGTTTTACTTTATTGTCAACAACATAGTATAATACTATGTATCACCGTCGTCCGTTTGATTCCGTACTGTGCTGCCGGCTACAAAGCTTCCGATGTAGCAACAGAGGGAACCACTGATAGTTCCGAAAGGGGCGGTAGGCCTATGGCGGCGTACTGACAGAGGTCTTTGTCGTCAAGGTCAGACCAATACCACAGCACTCTCGTCGACTATAAAAAGAGCGCTGCAAGAGCCAAGAGATTAAATTCCGATCCAGACAGCAGACAAGACGTCCACCATCGGCACACGGCTACCGGACTCCAACGAAGGCTCATCGATGAACCCGCAAGAGAGAAGATGATGCTTCCGCTCGCCGACCCAACAGCGTAAGCCGTCGACCGGACCGTCATCGCCCGCTGCCGCGAGCGATGCCCACAGCGGTCCTTCGACCGAGCCTTACGCCCACCGGATCCTAGTATTATTTACGAAGCAGCCATCGACGACTGCGAGGGAAGAAGATGACGTCTCCACTGGACGACGACACCCCGTGTCACCCAAACTCCGACAGCCACGAAGACTATATTTTAAAAAAACCTTCTTACAGATCACAGAGCAAAATTTATCTTTAATTTGACATAACTTTAAACAAATTTGATTAAATAATTATTAAAAAGATATGTTCATTCTAAGAATGCGCTGAAATCCGCCATTTTGGTTTATTATAGAAGTGCGGGTAAAAATTTTTTGAACTTAGAATAATTTTTTAAATGCTACTTTTTAATGTGCTAAAAAGTTTATTGCGTCTGAGTACCAGTAAAAAATCAAAATTAAGGTAGACTCCCCCTTAATTAACAGGAAATATTTCTTTAAAACAATATTTTTCTTTGAATTACCAACTAGCTAAATTTTTGAAGAAATTTTATCTTACTATGGTAAATAGTATATTAAACTCAAATAGTATACTATTTTATTGTACTGTAATTGAATTACTCGTACTATAAAATAAAAAAATCGTTAAAAACTACCTCAAAAACATTTCATTCATTATAGAAAAAATCCATTAAAAGCTAACTGACAACAAAAAAATTACATTTTCTATAACAAGAATAAAAAAATTTGGTAGAAAGCTTTTTAGTTAACATCCAAGTGATGAGTTGTCAATTGCCAATTAAAAGTGAATCCAGCGTTAAAAATCTGTTGAAATGAATAACGAAATATCTCATTAGCGTCAGGGGTATTAATTTTACAGTACGAATCATATTTCGTTAAATAACTTTTTTTTTAAATTACATAATTACATCCAAATCAATTTTAATTAGTTATCCTAATGATTTTTTTTCTATGTTTTGCTTTTTTACATCATTTTAAAATTCATTATTTTTATTTCTTTTCAAAAAAACGTACTTTACATAGTAGGCCTACATACATCGACGGCTACTTAGTATTTTTTTTAATATTTAAAAAATCCTTTACATACAATTTTTTTGTTCACACTCACATAGACCAATTGCTATAAGATGTTTTTTGGGGCTCGAGGGTCTGAAAACGTGTATTTCCGGTGAAAACTCGATTTTGAAAAATCTGCATGAAAACAATACTTTTCTTTCTTATTTATTGCACTAATAGGGCAAAATAAAATAAAAAGAAAACAATAGTCAGACTTTATCAAATAGAAACAATAAATGTATAAAGGGGAAGAATATTGTTAGAATGGTTTTGTTTCCTGAGAATAACTAATTAGTTTGTTCTTTGATGGGACTGATTAATTAACATCGTCAATTCTTTTCTTCAGTATTTTAAATTCAATTTAAAATTCCCTAGAACAGAATGTAAGAGAGAATCGATTGTATTCGTTGCTGTGGTAGTAAATTGAAGGAGAGAGTAATTGACTTAAATTCTGTGGTTTTTTCGTTATATAATAAAATATACTTAATATTTCTTTCTTACCTTTAATCATTTACTCTAAATCCTTTTCAAGAATTTTAAAGTAGAATTTAACGGATTACAACAAATTATCTAGATATTTATGCGATTTCCTTTCTATGAGAGATGATAAAATTAATTTACCATTTTCTTCTATTTTTACCTCAAGCTCTATCCTTAATACCTTTCCAACTTACAATGTACTACGAAAAGGAAAAATATTTTATACATAGATTTCAACTGATCTTCACACTTCATGATCTCTTGAAGCCAAAAATTTGTTTTAAGATTAGGTTTAGTATCAGTTTGTAGGTATAGGTTTTTTCCAAAACCAAAACTCCAAAAGAAGAACTGAATTGGTTAGGCTTGAACGTGTACATTAATGTTTTCTGAAAAATTATGAGTAGAAGTAGAAAGTAATCTAAAGTCAAACCAGATCATTTCTATAGAAAAAGGACTAACCACATAATTATACATTATATTTTGTTTTTTAGGTTAACAGGCGAAAGGCTGGTTTGAACCTCTAGAGGTTTTACTAAGTAAATACGAGGAGTGAGATGGTTCACTATTTCCTTTCTCACTGAGTTGAAAGAGTATGCTTATCAGCTTGCCAGGCCCTCCAAAAATCACCCACTTTCCACCTTGCAAATGACACCCTCACTTCATTCACAACAGGGTCTAGCTGTATAGTGAAATTCATTACTCTCAGAGGAGATAACTCTGACTAGTGTCTTTTACACCATCTCTTCTGTTCTTAAATAGTTCAGTCATACAATGGTGTAATGAGCTGACTATGTGATAAGAAACAGATCTATTTTTTGTAGCCCCGGAACCAACCAACAGATCGAGTGCAATTAATTTAACACTCCACTTGCTCGTTATGGCCATTTGCCGGCCGCGTTGGCGATGTTGGTAACGTGCTCGCCTCTCATCACGCGGTCTTGGGTTCGAAACCCACTCGGGCATGGCATTTTTTCATACGTTACAAAAAATTCATTTCATCCTTCACCGTCTGCATTAGCAGCAATTTGCAAAACAGTCGGACATTAAACCCCAAAAAAAAAAAAATTGCTTGTTATGGGCATAGTAAATTTTATGATCGACTAAATAACTAGCTGGTACACTTGGTCAGCTCTTACAAGTAAATTCTAATTTCATGAATACTTGTCTACATATCTGAGCATTGCATGGCAGCTTGTGGGATGTCGTTATGTAACGGAATGAAAAATTGGAGAAGGTAGATAGATTCTTGCCGTCTCAAAACGGAGAATATTCGAGTAAGGTGATAACGTGACAGAAAATTCCCTGGTACGCCAGTTTTGTGGTTGAACGTTGGGTTAATAACCCTTCACTGTAAAAAATATTAGCTGTTACGACCAAACCATGAAACCTCGAATGGTGGGTAGGAATAATTATAGATTAAAGCTGGGTTCTCACAATACGATTTTGATTGATTGCTTTCGGTTGATTTATTTTGCTTGTACAACTAATATTGAACGGTACTGTTCAACTGGAACAGCATTGTTCAATTTTAGTTTTATCAATTATACATATCCCAATTGGCTACAAATGAATTGTTGGTGCTTCCAGTAGCCTATTGTAATTTCTGAAATTCTGATTAAATTACTACAGGAAAATTTTAATATCATAAAATTTTTTGAAACAAAAACCATGCAAAAATCGCCATTATTGGGTTGGTAATTGAATTTTACAATGGCCTAAATTATCGGAGGAGTAATTTTTGTGGCATTTATCCGCGCATCTTTTTACATAATGAGTATTAACATTACATAAACAATCATGATCTTGGTACATAAATCTAGAAAGTTTAATATAATAGTTTCTCACCCACCGGGTTGGTCTACTGGTAAAGTCGCCGCCGCGTGTCAGATGTTTAACGGCCAACTAACGTTCCGTGGTTTAAATCCTAGTAAAGGTAGTTATACTTTTATACGGATTCGAACACTAGACAGTGGTTACAGGTGTACTTCGGTATTGGGATTAACTTGGCCATCCTCTATCAGGAATGGTCGGCCAGAGCCTGTAAAAGGCTACACCTGATTTATATGTCATACACATCATCCTCATCTCATTGGGTCATGAGTTATTACTTATTTTTCTTGAATTGAACAGATCGCAATGTGCACACATTATGAAACGAAAAAATATATAATTTTTATCAATGTACGTGAATCTTCAGGAATATTATATACCTTTAAAATCCCAATATTAATTTTAAAACACTCGGCAGATGGAACGCTGAATATACGATAGTATGTAGAATAATGACGCTAATGATTGAACAAGAGTTAATGAGGTAGACCGCAGCAAACATGAGCGAATGATATTAAGGGAAGACTGTACTTTGTACCCTGCCAATGTTAAATTTGCTGTTTTTAGGTACATTTTTCATTGGTAACGATAGGGAGATGAAACTTGAGATGATGTCGGGTTTCTCTAGCTATTGACATTTTTTCAATTTAATCTGATGAACCATAAGTTAAAAACAGAATAACGAATAATATAAAATTTTTACAAATTTTTTTTACGGTATTTTACATATTAATAATTTTTGCAGAATTTGAGGAAGTCATAAAAATACCAGAATATGTGAATATGCAAGATAAATAACTGGTAAAAATTTCAGCCTGGTAGGTTTAATGGTTTCCGATAAAAATGTACCTAAATGTTAAAAATTTTAATTTGCGGGAACAGGCGAAAAACAAAAAGGCACAAATCAAAAACAAAGTGTACAACACAAACAAGTGAATTTCCTATCAACAATTGGTTAGAGAGATGAACCAATGGCTGAGAGTATTAAAAACAGTAATGCAGATATTTTTAAAGTACTAAAATTCCCTTTGCTCTAGAACGATCCGTATAAAATTATGAAAAATATTCGTTCTTGGTGACACGATAATTTTTCTGGGTAAACCTCCTAAAACCTTAATTATTTTTTCATTGAAATAACATTTGTTCACGTAATTTAAAGTTTTGTGGTTGAACTAGGTCTAAACAATTGAAAAACATAAAAAACTAAATCTAAAAAAATCTAAAAAATCTAAAAAACTAAAAATCTAAATTTTCAGTTAAAACCATCCTACAGTCTCAACTTAAGCGTTCAACTATTTATACATGAAATATGGACCTAAAATTGCTCTCCTAATTCAGAATAAAAACGACAAATTTCAGAGCATTTGCTCTGATAATTTGCTCTGAGAATTGCTCTGATAAATAGAAAACATCATTGACAATATGTCAACAAAATATAAAATGAAATTACTGAATAAACCTTTGATAGCTTTAATAATTTTTACCTCGATAAATACATTCCAAGTTCAATGAATACCGACGGTAACAAAACACGTTTATTTGAATTTCTTTAAAATAGAACACTATGCAAAGTTAAATATAGAAAAGAAGTGCAGAATACTTTATTTTCAGACCTACTTATTTGAACATTCAAAGAGAATTTGAAACGTGTTTTGTAACTATAAAAGTGGATGACTTTTTTCTAATCAATATGCAAGAAGTATTTTGCTTCTTAAAGCGTCTGTGAGTGTTTCCCTTTAAGTTCAATGAAACGACAAATTTTTTTGATATTCTTTCCTTAATGGGGGTACCTATATTTTTATTATAATTTTAATGTGCGTTTAAATAAAATGATATAAAATAATAAAAAAAAAAATATTTACGAATAATAAAAATTGTGGAACTTATTACTTTCTCTTGCCTATATGAATATATAAGAAGGAAAGAGTATTGTTTTCATGTCGATTTTTCTAAATCGAGTTTTCACCGGATATACACGTTTTCAGACCCCCTGGACCCAAAAAAACATGGTTTTAGCGATTGGTCTGTGTGTGTGTGTGTGTGAACAGAATATCTCAAGAATGGAACATCGTACGAACTTGCAACTTGAAACTTAAGTTACATACCACTACCGGACCCGACACGAACATTTTCATCAAATCGGTCAACCAAAAGTAGTAGTTTATTCGTGTAATTTTTCACTTTTTGCGATTTTCTCAAAAACTGGTCCTACGATTTTTTTAAAAATCGCCTGGTTTACTAAATTTTGTATGCTTTACAAGATAGGGTAGGTGCCATGTCTACTGAAGTTCTTGGAGAGGCTGTTTTTACGTAAAAAATTATAGTTTTCGTAAAAAAGCAGTAGGCCTAATATGTGGCTAATGGAAAAAGTTATAGAAGCTGTAGAAACAATGGTTACACCAATAATTTTGTAAGCTCCTGCACAGAAAGATCATTAATTGATGCTTAACTAAGAGCTGTAGAAAAAAAATACTTAAAATAAAAATTGCAGGTATTTTAATTTCCTACAACTTAAATTACATACATTTTTGACCTGAAATGCATATTAAGGCTTCAGTATTTAAAAAAACTCTTTTTACAAGAGCACAAACTTTAAAAATTTCATTTGACATGGCGCTAACCATATCTTGTAAAGCTTAAAAATTGTAGAAAATGAGGCGATTTAAGAAAAACAACGTAGGAGCCGGTTTTGATAAAATTGCATAAAAAATTTCACGAATAATGTAATACTTCCAGTTGACAGATTTTGATGAAAATGTTTGTGTCAGGGTCCTTTTGTGATACTTAACTTAAGTTCTAAGTTTCAACTTCGTAAAAAATTCCTTTCTTGAGGTATTTTGTTCACACAAACAGACCAATGACTAAAAACATCTTTTGGGATTTAGGGGGCCTAAAAACATGTGGTGAAAATTCGATTTGAAAAAATCGAGATAAAAAAGAATACTTTCCTTTCCTATACATTCATATAAGGCAAGAGAATGTAAAAGAGTTGGGCAAGCGACTTTTTGTGGTGACCAGCTGACAGCAAAGGAACTCTACTAGGGGTCCCGTTCAAACTCATTCCTAATTCATGTAAATAAAAACACAGCAAAATATCTATCGAATTGGATGGTTGTCAATAATGCACAGTTACCGATGACAAATAAAAGCAAAAACAAATTTAACCTAATGCTTTATTTAAGCTGATTTTATACGATTCTGAGCTTTAAATAAAATAGTATTTATGAGTATAAAGTAAAGTTTCATGATATGAAAAATATAGAAAAGATTTCTTCACAATAAACCATTACCTTTTTGTGGTTTAGTACGTCTCTAGAGTACACTAAACTATCTGAACTATCCATTACCTTAGTCATAAGGTAAACTCTACTTTCATACCATGTCAAGTCTCTAGCAGTAAAAATTGTAAATGCAAAGTAGGTGTTTATACTGTACGTACTTTATTCTTTACGTATAAAAGTGATTTTTTTTATGTAGTACCAAATATTTTGAGATTTGTATGGCATACCCTAAAGGAGTGATTCTCAATCTGTGGTCCGTAGGATGTTTTAATTTGGTCCGCAAAATATTGGCCTGTCGGCATAATAATAATAATAATAATAATAATAATAATGTTTTAAAAATTCGGATTTGCATTGTTTACCTAAATAACAAAATAAATTAGTCGCACTGTTTTTGTGGAATCGGCTTTTCCACCGTTCTGCCTGCGGTTTTAATCAACCCCACGCCTTGAAAGGAATAATAGATTTTCTCTTTCATGTGAATCCCTCTTAATGAGTTCTCTTTCGGAAATTACAGTGACAACTATTCCTAATTTGTATTTTGGAGGAAGTGTGACAACAATATTTTATTTTACTTATGATACTTTTGTTATGCCTGTAAAACAGGCAGGTGGAGTGTTAAATTATTTTGCACTCTATCTGTTAGTTCCAGAGCTACAACAAACAGTTCTGTTTCTTATCACATGGTTACCTAATTAAATGACTGAAAGGTAATGTATTTAAGAATAGAAGAGTGTAGAATAGCCGTCTATGTTCTATTACATCGTTGATAGATGATTCAATTTAAGTAACCAATTGTTGCTAATTCAATAAATAATTAAAATAATCTTAAAATAATCAAAATTAAATAATTTCAATTTTAAAAGTAAATAGAATAAACATTAATAAAATATATATTAAGAAGATTTGTTGTTGTTTAGGTCATCAGCCAAAAGGCTGGTTTGAACCTGTAGAGGTTTTACTAAGTAAAACGAGGAGTGAGGTGGTTTACCCATGCCTTCCTCACTGAGTGGAAAAGTATGCTTATCAGCATGCCGGGCCCTCTGAAAAGCACATATTTTCTACTCTGCAAATGACACCTTCACTTTATTCACCACAGGGTCTGGATGTATAATGAAATTTATTACTTTCAGAGGAGATAACTGATTAGTGTCTTTTACACTTCTACCTCTTCTGTTCTTAAATGGTTCATTTATTTAATTGGCTGACCATGTGATAAGAAACAGAACTATTTATTTCAGCCCTGCAACAAACAGATTGAGTGTAAATAATTTGACACTCCACCTGTTTATTATGGGCAGAAGAAGATTTATGAGAAGAAAATTAAATATTAAAAGAAATTAATTCCAGAAGCCAAATAGTTCAAATTTAATCAAGAAAAACACAAAAAAATATATAACAATTAATAAATTTTAAAAATAAGAAAATAAGTAAAGAAGATTAGTAAAACAACGAAAATCCAATTAATTGTAGAACTAATTAAAATGACTTTAATATTTTAAAAAATATGAAGAAAAGATTTGAATAAGATTATGAACAACTATAAAACCAATTTTAACAATGACCAAGTCCCCCTCCCCATTGGATCCCGGTCAATGGAAGGACACACATGAAGCAGATGAGACTCCTACGAATTTATAAAAATCGTAACTATTTTAATAATTTAATCATTGAGCTCGTAGGTAGACTTAGAATAAGAATTCCATTCAATATTACAACAAATAATTACAATTCATTAATTAATTTAGAATATGTTTAGAGTTACAGCAGTGTCATCAATAAATTCAATTCAAATTAGTAATTTTATAACCTGCCCATAACAGACAGGTGGAGTGTCAAATTATTTACACTCAATCTGTTCGTTGCAGGGCTAAAATAAATAGTTCTGTTTCTTATCACATGGTCAGTCAATTAAATGACTGAATCATTTAAGAACAGAAGAGGTAGAGGTGTAAAAGACACTAATCAGAGATATCTTCTCTGAAAGTAATGAATTTCATTGTACAGCCAGACCCTGTGATGAATGAAGTGAAGGTGTCATTTACAGAGTGGAAAATATGTGCTTTTCAGAGGGCCCGGCATGCTGATAAGCGTACTTTTTTACTCAGTGAGGAAGGCAATGGTAAACCACCTTACTCCTCGTTTTACTTAGTAAAACCTCTAGAGGTTCAAACCAGCCTTTCGGCTGTTGACCTAAACAACAACAATTTTATAACATAAATTTTGTCAATTTTCAAATTTTTTAACGTTAATTAAATTTCAATTTTCATTTACAATTTCAATTTCCGTTTCTTTATTTTCTTACTTTACTTTTGGCACCCAACGTGGGGCATTAAAGAGAGTAATTTAGGCGCAATTTATTGATCAATGATTTTCTATTACTTTACAAGAGGTACAAGTGTAAAAGACACTAGTCAGAGTTATCTCCTATGTGAGTAATAAATTTCATTATACAACCAGGCCCTGTGGTGAATGAAGTAAAGGGGTTATTAGCAGAGTAGAAAATATGTGCTTTTCAAAGGGTTTGACATACTGATAAGCATACTCTTCAACTTGGTAAGGAAGGCAATGGTAAACCACCTCACTCCTCGTTTTACTTAGTAAAGCCCCTAAAGATTCAAACTAGCCTTTTGACTGATGACCTAAACAAAAACAACATTTCAAACAATTTTTGAAGATAGGAACCGCCTCAAAAAAGTTTTTCTAATACAAAACTATCAGTTAAAGATTCTAGTTGTGGGAAAAGAGATTGTAATTCTTTGCAGTAAAAAATTTATTTGTTTATTGATCCTATATAAAAGTAATTAAGTTGTTAAGATAAATAATTTCGGAGAAGGTATTTTTAACTTTTGCATAGCGTATCGTACGACAAGAGTAGCTGAAAAGAATTTTAATTAAATTCTTGGGAAGATCAATCAATGAGATTCTGTTGTGGCAAGTATTATAGTATAGCTACTTTGAAAAGGTTTGTTAAAGAAAGAATTTAAGAAATTTTAAATTGTTTTTCTTGGGGTTCTTTTTTACTACTGAGGATTACTGATTACAGACAATTAATTATTACCGAGCAGGTTTGTTGGCAATTGGGTATGTTATTGATATATTTTTTTTCAACTGTTTTGTCAAACAGTTTTATTCATGTTTTCTTGTATTATAAACGTATAAAAAAATAAATCAATTATTTTTTTTAATATAACATAACGTTCACTGTGAATGCTATTTGCACAGGTAAAATATTAAATTATTTGCACTCGATCTGCTAGTTCCAGGGCTGCAAAATATTATTCTGTTTCTTATCGCATGGTCAGCCAATTATACGACTGAAGCATTTAAGAACAGAACAGGTAGAGGTGTAAAAGGCAATAGTTATATCTTCTGAGATAATGAATTTCATTATAGTACATTCAGACCCTGTGGTGAATATGTCATTTGCAGGGTGGAAAGTAGATGCTTCTCGGAGGTCTGGCATGCTGATAAGCATACTTTTCCACTTAGAGAGGAATGGTAAACTACCTCACTCCTCCTTTTACTTAGTAAAGTCTCTAGAGGTAAATTAGTTTCACTCGATCTGCTAGTTCCAGGGCTACAAAAAACCTTTGTTTTTTATCACGTGGTCAGCCAATTATATGACATATTTAAGAGCAGAAGAAGTAAAGTTGTAAAACCCACTAGTCAGAGTTTTCTCCTGCAAGAGTAATGAATTTCATTATACAGCCAGATCCTGTGGTGATTGAAGTGAAGGTGTCATTTGCAGGGTGGAAAGTAGATACTTTTTGGAGGACTTCCACTCAGAGAGGAATGCAATTGTAAACAACCTCACTCCTCGTTTGACTTAGTAAAGCATCTATAAGTTCAAACCAGCCTTTAGGTTGATAACCTAAACAACAACATGAATGCCATTAGAATAGGGAATCGTAAGTTTTCCCTGCTCTACCGAATGCATAAAGGACAATGAAAAGGATTTTGCTTGGAGTGGCTAAGGAAAAGTGTAAAAATCTTCACCTAGATAGCCAAATATTTTAAATTCATAACTTCAGTACTGTATTAAGTATATATCATGGTATATTTTATATTAATATTATATAAGCATATATTATTATACTGTATTAAGTATAGTATACCAGTAATATCATGGGAAAAGGGTGTTTATTTATCACTGTGTTTATTACAAGTCATAAAAAATATTTTGTTATAAAATAATTTGAAATTTAAAAAACAAAAGACAAAGATTTATTAACTATTTCAAAAAACAAATTATAAAAATGAAAACAAAATCAAAAAGAGTAAAAAATTCACTAATTTTTATCAACATATATTTTACTAAGCAATGTAGTACTTGGCGCTCGACTGTATTATTGAGCGAGGGAAGGGCAACAGAACCCCGCCGAGAGAGCGAAGAAAGCTTGAAGTCTACAAGATGGCAATTTTACACCAATCGGAGAACGAGTTCTCTCTGATTGGTTAATAATGTCCCTACTGTTCACTGTTAAAGTGAATGCGATAACCGCACTGGTGTTTCTTTTTTTAGAATCCAAGAAAAAAATTTGATTGATTTACGAACCTAGTGAAAAGCGAAGGAAATTATAATTTTATTTTAACCCATTTCTCGCATCTATTATCAAACACACGAGTAAAATTATTTTTACTTTCTCTTACCCTGTGTGAATATATAAGAAAGAAAAATATTGTTTCTATGTTTATTTTTCAAAATAAAGTTTTCACCGGGTATACACGTTTCAAGGCCTCCGGAACCCAAAAACATGGTTTAACGGTTGGTGAGTGTGCGTGTGTGTGTGTGTGTGTGTGCGTGTGTGTGTGTGTGTGTGTGTGTGTGTGTGTGTGTGTATGTAAACAAAATATCTCAAAACCGAAATGGCTTACGAAGTTGAAGCTTGGAACTTAAGTTAGGTACTAGGGCACTTGACATGAATAATTTCATCAAAATCGGTTAAACAGAAGAAGGAGTTTATTCGTATGATTTTTTACTTTTTGCGATTTTCTCAAAAACAGCTCCTACGATTTTTTTTTAAATCGAATCATTTGCTACATTTTTTTATGCTCTACAAAAAAGAATAAGGTTGATGTCTTCTGAAATTCTCGGGGAAACTGTGATATCGTAGAAAAGAAATGTATTTTTAAGATTGCGACCTTACTATGCGTTTTAGGGCAAGCGTGTATGTAATCAATGTTGTAGAACATTTAAAAACTTACAACTTTTATTTCAAGAATGTTCTTCTATAGAGTCATTTTAAAGTTATTTCCCATATTTTTAAGTCAAACAGATGTTGATTATCACTTTGCGTCATTCACTCGTAATTAAAATTAGATTATGTTTTTCATTTTATTTCGTTTACTAATTACTAAAAAATAGGATATTCGTTTTTTATTTATTTTTATTATTTACATTGATAAGAGAAAGATGTGTGAGTGTTTTACACCAGATTTTTGAATCGTTAATAAAGAAACTGTACTAATAAAAAAATACAGCAGTGACAAATCCTGAAATGTTTTCCAGTGGAATTCCTTTTCCCCAGCTGAACACTTACACTTCCATTATGTAGGCTACGGTGTTTTTATTTAATTCCCAATAGGTTATCTGAGTCTTCAAAATTGCCAGAAAATCATTTCTTTTTCATCTGCTTTTCTCTCAATTATTCTCTTCTCTCTCAATCCCAGAAGGCAGGAAATTTTTTAAAATTGCTATTTTTCTTTTGAAGTGAAATAAAATATTTGTTATTTAATTTAATTTTAAACGGAGAATTATTAAGAAAATATTAAATAATTTAAAAGCTCAATTATCTGTACGGTTGAATTAAGCAAATTTTCAAACCAATCAGGTTTGATTTGACTCCATTTTTTAATCATTGTACTGCCGAGCGCTCGAGTATACCAACACGCAGGACAAAGAACAACGAATACTCGCAGAGAGAAGTGAAAGAACTACGTCGACCAATCAGAGAACGACTTTTCTCTCATTGGTTACTACTTACTCGGTATTTTTCTTTTTTGTCTTTTACCGGTTCGCCTACTAAAGACTACGCTGAATTTTATTCTCATCCCTGATGTTTTGTCTTTGTTATTCCTCTTTTTCGACAAAATTAATTAAATAACGTTTCGGAATGCTGCTTTTTATTATCTTATCTACTAACAGAGTAAATAAAACTTTATTTTGTACATGAAGTTCATATAATATTTTATTTTTTGTGAGATTTTTTGATATAGTCGTTTACAGCGATATATTACGCTGAATTGAAAAGAGGGTTCTGGTTTCGGTTTCGGATAGATCTTAAAAATTTAATATTTGACCAAGCTAATGTAGACACTCACGTTTTAGGTCTAAACCAAAATAAATTCAAGACAATATAATTTATCTACCACGCGATTTTACAAAAACAATTAGTTTATGTAGAGTCGTATTAACAGGTTAGTTATTAGCGACGACAACGGTGGGTTACTATGTAATTGGAATGGCGGATATTGGTCTGTTATAATTTCCAGACTCTAGCAGGGAATCAAATCCGGGACCTCTGCATTGTTGACTAGTACTACGCCACGGAGGCGTCCTTTTTGTTAAAATGTTTCTTGTTAAAATATTTTTTTAAAAGATGAGTAAATTTAAATCGAAATGTTAGTATTTCGATCTTGAGAAACTCTTTCAGGACAATAATTTTCTCAACAAAAATGCTAATAAAACATCATATAAAATTTTTTTCGAATAAAATGAAAGGTGTGTTTCATCAGGGTTTATTAATTAATTACATAGTTCTACCTCGGTTTTTATTTAATTAAAAACTTCGGGTATTAGGCTTCCATTGTTGGCTTTTTATATCTTAATAAACAATATCAGTAGAACAAATTAATAAGACAGACTAAGGTAATGAATGAAATTCATTGAAAAAATATGCTAAGTTAAGTAGCCTACCAACAAAGGTGAAGCGTATTTCATTAAAGGTTTTCATTAAGAATACTATTCTTTAATATTTCCTGGCGAATGAATATTCATTTGGTCGTTACACCGTGAGTAACTTTTCTTTCTAAAAGGCACGCAAAATAGATGCTAAAAATAGTTAGGATATTACAGAAATTTATTTGCTTAATTTTTGTGTTTACAGTTGGAGTCAAGGTTATAAATTATCGATTAGATTCTGTTTTGAATCACAGTACACCTAGCGATAGAATGTTTTAAAATACCACATGGAACCGAACTAAAAATCTTTTGTTTAGAATTCGAAGACGACCGATTGATGGGTACATTACTATACAAGTAAACATATCAGGCGGGCTTCAAGGTTAAAAATGTTCTTGCCCATGCTGCCGATGTTACAGTACAAGTAAAAGCGGAATAGAGTTGTGAACATAAGTCTTTGTACAACATGGCAGCCAAATTGGGGAAGAATTGAAGAGAGGAAGGAAAGGAGTTTGACCTTGAAGCCCGCGTTTATAAGTCAACTAGTATATCATGATTTTTTTAAACTACCCACCTCTATGGCAAATTGGTAAAGAACACTAGAATACGCTGAAACTGCAAAGAAGAAGATAGATTCTTAAATAATATCTGGAAAAAACGGAAAACATCATAAGAGTTGACGCTATATTGTATATTTATGTGACTGACTAACTATCAACGAATTTTTTAACTTCCTAATTGCTTAAATATCTCAAATTTAGTAGATTCGTTCCTTATGAGTTAAAAAAAAATTAAATCATTTATATTTCAAAAACCTTCCCTTAAGGTCTAAAATGTATGGAACATCTTAAATTAACAAAGGGAAATAGAATTCTAAACGAAGGACTAAAGGAAAAAAACCTGGGAAGACCTCTACAATTCTGAGAGTTATTTATGTTGTAGCCTAATTACAGCTCTCTAATGAAAAAATATATATATTCTGGAACAGGCTGGATGGGCTATGACGAAAAGAGAAGAAGGGGAAGGAAGCACATTTTATGAAGAGTATTTTATATTTCAGTACAGTACTTTGTTTTTAAATAAAACTAACTGATACTGTAAAAACAATCGATTAATAAAACAAATCTGGTTTGAAACATTCACAGGACTTTCTTTTATCGATGTAAATAACGAACAATATAACATGTTTAATCATTAGTAAACAATGTAAAATGTAAAACATAACTTAATTTTAGTCAAGAGTGAATGACTCTAAATGACAATCAAGCAATGTAGAACTTAAAAATACGGAAAATCACTAATTGACTCTAGGCCTAAACCATGCTCTGTAGAAAAAAATGCTTGACGTATTTTTTGAAGATTTTTTTATTTCCTATAATTTTGATTATACAGTTTTCTCGTAAAATTCATACTAAAGCCGCAGTCTTAAAAATCCCATTTTTACCGATTTCGATGATAAGGATTTTGATGATTTTGATAATTAAGAAAATCACTAATTGACGCGGAACTAAGAGTTGTACAAAAATGTTTCAAATAAAAGTTGCAGGTTTTTTAATTTTTTACAATTTTATTTATGGACACTTAAGCCCTAAAATGCATGTTAAAGCTGGAATCTTAAAAATACCGGTTTTTATCAGCCAAGCACAACCCCCCCTCCCCACCACAAATTTCCCTATCTTGTAGAGCAAACAAAAATGTAGTAATTGAGGCGATTTAATAAAAAAAATCGTAGGAGCCTTTTTTAAGAAAATCGCAAAATTATGAAAAATCACATAAAAAACTACAACTTCCGTTTGACTGATTTTTCTGCAAATGTTCGTGCCGAATACCTCTTTGGTACTTAATTTAAGTTTCAACTTTGTACGCTATTCCGTTTTTGATATATTTTTCACATATAATTAGTAGGGCTATAGATTGCTAAAATGGGTAAAGAGGGCCTGAAAATGTCCGATGAAAACTCGATTCGAACAAGTCGACTTAAAAACAATACTTTCCTTCCCTATATACTATTTATACAGAGTAAGAGAAAGTAATAAGTTTATGGGTAAAATTTTTAGTTTGTTACCCATAACTTATATCAAAGACCAGGTCGCGCTGTGTATAACGTTGAAATTATTGATTTTGTTAATGCAGCGAATACCACCACCCCCTTCAAATGTAATTAAGCAAAGTCCTATTCAAAAATTATTTTTAATTGTAGAATTTCTTTTATCGTTTGTAATATAATTGTATTTGTAGCCTTATTTGTAATCAAAAGTGGATTAGGAGGGAGATAAGAGATATCCTACGCTACAATATGGAATACATTGGTATTTGAACAATGATTGCTATTTGGCACATGCATAATTACATTCGCACATTTATTGATACGACACATGATTTGCATTCAACAACACTACAATCCCATCCTTTACATATTGACAAATTAGCCTTGTAATGTCAAGGTATTGATCCATTCACGAGAATAATTTAATTTTTTGTACACAAAATATGTACAGTACTTCACAAAAATATATTATTTCAGCTTTGCATTTCACAGAAATATATTTTAATTACAATATTTTATAATATTATATTATATATAATATATTATTTAAATACACTGGATGATTCAGGAGTAAGAGCAATACTTTGACAACTGATTCTAGAGCTAAAATAAGAAATATTATTTATATAAACATTGGTCCGGAAGCGCTTCATTTTCGAGTTATGGCTAGTGGAAAATTTGCTCTGATTTCTTCTGCATTGGTAGGCTACTAAGTTATGAAATAGTGAAATTCCAGAGGCCCAAACTAAAGGGTAAATTTAATGCGTTTATATAGTTTTTGAACTGAGCATTTAAAAGTAATGGATCCCAGAACTGTAATTAAGTTTTTTTCGATAAACTTGGATAAAACACAAAAATTTCTGACAAAAAACTCATTTTATTATAGGCATAAATTTACTCTGCTAAATTATCAATAAATAAATAAATAAAAGTTTTCGACAAAATTTGTAGAGAATTTAATTTTGAAAAAAATTATGTAAATAAATTTAATAGAATACAAAATATAAAAATTGAAGAATGTTGAGTTTTATTACAAAAAACAAAACAGACCAAAATTTAGCAAAAAAATATTATTCAAATTTAATAAAAATTCAAAACAGTTGTTTCAAATACAATAATCTCAGGCCTACGGAAAATAAGTTAGCAACCTGATTGTTCATTCCTGTGTCTGGCTTGTGACAGTTCAGTTCATTCACAGTTCACAAAGAGTGCAAGGTGCGCCAAAAAAGTTTTCACTTCCAAAATTATTATTGGATTATTGGTGCAGCCATTGCGCTAGCTCGATAATATAAGTGGGGATGGCGGAGAGTAATAAACATACACATGCCAATAGATCTGCTCCGAATTTTAGCAATAATACTCTCAACGTGATTTAAATACCTGGGAGTCATCTTTGATAGGAGTGGGACAAGTGCAGCGGAAGTAAACAGGAAGATTTCGCAAAGGCAAAGGGTTGTAGGGTAGTTAAATTCTGTCTTTTGGAATGATAAAGTATGGAAGGAGATGGAGATTAATATGTATCATGTTATCCTGGAGAGTGGATATTGACTAAGAGGCAGAAGGATCGCCTAAAAGCGGTGGAGATGGAATTCTGGAGGCGGAGCTGTGTTTTGTCGCGCATCGATCGAATTCCGAAATTAGGAGAAGAATTGGCATTCAAGGAAATATCATGGATACCTTACGAGGTGTGGCTATTAAATAACGAGACTGACGTTGTAAAAAATTTTATTTTTATTTTATACATAATCACTTATTGTCACCTTCAACATACACTCCTTCTCTATCCCTACAACGCTCCATGCGAATTTCCCATTGTTGATAACAGTGCTGGAAGTCATCTTCTGTCAGCTCCTTCAAAACAAGTGCCGCTTTCTCTTTTACAGCTTCCACAGACTCAAATCTTGTCCCTTTTAATGCAGATTTCACCTTAGGGAACAGGTAGAAGTCACAAGATACAAGATCTGGTGAATAAGGTGGGTGTTCTAACAATGAGATGCTGTACTTTGCTAGGAACCTCTTGACAGATAACGCTGAATGATCTGGCGCATTGTCTTGGTGGAGAACCCATGCTTTATCCTTCCACATTTCGGGGCGTTTTTTCCTTACTCTTTGACGTAGTTTAGAAAGTACCTCAAGGTAGTAATATTGATTAATTGTTTAACCTTCAGGAACCCCATGAAGGTACACAATTCCATGGATATCAAAAAATCATCATTGCTTTAAATTTTGACTTGCTCATTCGAGCTTTTTTGGCTCTCGGTGAAGTTCGGCTCTTCCAGTGCATGGATTGGCGCTTCGTTTCCGGATCATAAGTAAAAAACTACGTTTCATCACATGTTATTATCGTTTCCAAAAAATTTGGGTCATTTTCAATCGCGTACAAAGTGTCAGTACAAACATTTTTGCGAGCTTAATTTCAAACATTTTTGAGCGGCACGTGTCCTGAAGGAGCTGACAGAAGATGACTTCCAGCACTGCTTCCAACAATGGAAAATTCGCATGGAGCGTTGTAGGGATAGAGAAGGAGTGTATATTGAAGGTGACAATAAGTGATTATGTATAAAATTAAAATAAAATGTTTTACAACGTCAGTCTCGTTATTTAATAGCCACGCCTCGTATACCGGAAGCAATTAAATTATTTTGGCCATTTGCGGTGGTTGGAGGATGGTAGGTGGCCAAAGATGGTATGGGAGTGGATGCCAGTCGGTAGAAGGAGGGGTAGGCCGGAGGAGACGTGTTTGGATGGTGTGCAGGAGCCAATGTCTTTGCGGCGGCTTTCCGATGGTGACTGGTTGGACAAATAGGGGTAGTGCTTAGGAAGCGGTATACGGCTGGGGCTGTAAATTTTCGCATGAATATATTATACTTTTAACATTTACAGGCCTATATATTCTCCAAACCGCATTCAACTCAAACAAACGGAGCTGACAGCAGTACAGTACAAGTCGATTTACACAAAAAGGACTGTGCACCGACCGTGCTGAGACTGTTGTGTTGATACCATTCACACATACAGGACTGTGCACCGACGTGCTGTGCTGCTACCGTCTTTTGCATTCGCTTTTTTTCATAGGTTTCTCCTCAAAGTTTTTTCTTTCTTTTACTCTACATGAACAGAAAAGAAAAGTATTGTTTACATTTCGAGATCGAGTTTTCAACAGATGTACAAGTTTTCAGGTTTCCTGAACCTAAAAAAAATGTTTTTAGTGATTGGTTTACGTGAATTGGACCCGACACAGAAAAACGGCTTCTACGATTTTTTAAAATCGAAATGACTATATTTTTTATTTTCTAGAGTTGCTAAAGTTCGTAAGGGCTGTACTCTTTTGTTGAAAAATTGTTTTTTTAAGACTGTGGCTTTAATGTGCGATTCAGTGAATCAACCTTACGGTTAGGACAGTGTTAACTTTCAATCTTAAGAGTTTTTTTACATGTCCTGTACTTCCTTTGGGTGTCTCCTGAATGCAATTCATAAAAAAAAGAAGTAACAACTTAAAAAGTTATAGCAATGTAGATTAAATATTTATGTAAAATTCACAAGTATTCTTAACTGTTTGTTCAAAGACTTAAAGAGAATAATTTTATATTGTTTATTTACAAATAGTAGTTCTATGTGGTCATTATTTTTCAATTCATAACCTTCCTACTTCCGCTTTGTATATTTAGTTGAACTGTATTCAGTTCAACTAAATAGTTGATTTTTGATTTTTCTAAAGTCTATTTACTATTTATCCATTTATCGAAATTGAACTGAACTAATACTGTCAACAAGTAACCTTCAGACTAAATGACATTTACAAATCTTGACCTTTCTTTCAACTAGGCTACTGTATTCGAACTCTAACCTTAGTACAAAACATCTTTAACAAAACCTTTTCAATGTTTATCAAACACTATTACTTCATTACAATCCTAATTTTTTATATTTTACAAATGTTACTTAATTAATTAATTAAGTTACAAATTGATTCCTTCCTGGATTTCTTTGTAATTTTTTATCTAGATGAGTTTTATTAATAGAGTTAATACACCTTGCCTCATGCGTCACTATTTATCTTTTACGTGATTGTATTTGAACTTTTTTATTTTTCCGTACTTGTATTTTTATGTTCTCTGTTACAGTCACGAAAACAGAACTTCGGAATAATAAAAATCGTTGATAAACAATTTAAAATAAAAAGTATAACCAGCCGGCCGCATTGGCGTAGTTGGTAATGTGCTCGCCTCTCATCATGCGGTCCTGGGTTCAAATCCCACTCAGACACGGGATATTTTCATACGTTACAAAAAAATCATTTCATCCTCATTACGCACAGTTATACCCCAACGTCGTCGGTAATGACCACAGCAGTTGATGCGACGTTAAATAAATTAATAAATAAAAGAAAATTAAAAAAGTGATATAACCTAAATCATGAGTGAATGTCCCAAAATTAAAATCAACCTCTGTAGGACTTAAAAAAAGGGGAAATCACTAATATTTACGCTGAACTAGGTTCTGTAGAAAAAGGGCTTAAAATAAAAGTTGTAGTTTTTTATTTTCTACAACTTTGAAGTCAATCCAGGCCCACTAACTTTTTGTGTAGATTACGAATCCGAAAACCGTTTGTTGCTATTTATTTATCTCTTGTAGTTTCTGACATCTGGATGTAACGGATTACATCAGAAAATGATGCATGGCAATTAAAAATTTCCACAAATAGATGTAATTTACAGGACTCCATTATTCCTATATTTTAAATATTTTCCGACTGTAGTTCTAAGCTTTTCAAATTCTCAACCATAAATAACAAAAAAACTTTTTCAGACGCGCTCAAGTCTATAAAATACATAAATACTGTACCTTAATTTGAATTTATTGTTAATAGCTGTAAATAATTCTTACATTTGATGCAAAGTAATATGTTTTCTGGATTCAGGGGACCTGAAAATAAGTGTATTTCCGGTGAAACTTGATTTCGAAAAATGGAAATGAAAACAAGAGTTTCCTTCTCCATACACATTCATATAGGGCAAGAAAAAATAAAAATACTTCAATATTTTAAAATAATGAACACAAATTTCAAAATCATAATTTTTTAATTCATGAAAATAATAAATTCTTTTAAAATTATAAATTGTTTGAACACATAAATTCGTGCATTAATTTAATTTGTACCTACACTGGAAATTTTTAATTCATATCACAAACAATGCACGACAAATTTACATTACATGTATGACGATACCGGGTACTCAGCACAGACGTTTAAAACGCCTCTGGCCAAGGGATCTTCTTAACTAATTATTTTAGGACTCAAGTGATTATTGCAAACTCCAGCAAGTAGTTCAAGTTTTGGAAACTTTAGCGTCATATTTAGAAATAGTTAAAATATTGCAATAACAGATACTAAATTTCCAATAAAAAATACGTCAAAAATCACAATATTTTTAAAGCATTACATTCCATCAACAAAATACATCTGGCTGCCTCCGTGGCGTAGTGGTTAGCACGCTAGCCTGACAAGTGGACGTCCTAGGTTCGATTCCCGACCAGGATCTAGAAATTATTATGTGTCTAAATCAATTGTATAGTTCCCTAAAGTAGTCGCTACCACCGAAGATGATGATGTGACTCAAAAAACGAAAACACATTTTAAAAAAATAAATTTTATCACTACATTTTGCAGCAGAATTAAAATTCTCAGGGATTTTTTTAATCTGTGAGTGTGTTTAAGCAAGTATCCTGATCGCATTCTAGTGATAATTTTTTGTATCTTTTTTTTGAAATTTTAAACAGTATACGACTACTAGAAAATGAAATACGTACATAAACAACAAAACTTAAATAAAATTTAAAAAATACGTAGGTATAAATGCAATACCTACAATGTAACATTATACATACAATGTACATTATACATACAATGTAACAAAAAATAAATACCAGTGTATCATAAAAAAAGGTAACACAAAGATAAAGATTCATACTCATTGGTAGGCTATATCTTCGGGTTTAATTATTAAATTTAAATAAAATAATAGGCTAATAGTAATAAAAAGTAAAAAAAAATAAAATGGTTTATTTACATGATATTAGTCTATTTAATTGTTCTCTTTTCTTTTTTTTAGTTATAACTCAGAGAAGATCTCTATTCCATCTTATTTTAGGCGTCGGGCTGGATTCCCAAAAAGTTTTGAAAGCGATGAAGTTCTTGAATCAGAGGATTCGGATTTAGTAGTAATAATTTTGAAAATAATTTTTAAAATTTCACTATACCTCATTTTTTTGAGATTAAAATTATTTTGAATTATAATTGAGAATATTTAATATTTTCTTGGGTGAATAGTTTTTACTTTTTGAACGCACTTATTTATGAAATTTTGAAAAAATGTATTTGTAAAAACCGGGTATGATTTTATAATATATGATGCATGTTTCATCTCCTCCTACATGGATATGAAAATAAGAGGTGTGGTTAGGAAACAGATTTTTATTTTTCAAATTATGATAATTATTTAAGATTATTGTTACTGTAATTTGATCTTACTGTGAACAATGCGTCTGTTGTCATCGCGAAGCATTTCGTCGCCCCAGAAGCAGCAGATGGCGGCGTTAGGATGTAGCCGATTCGGCTCATGTCCCGACACTCACTGACGACGAACGTGGAATCTCATGGTGGTAGGTTTTGTCGTAGATTTGCGTCGGGACGAGGCGTTGCGGCGCGCGCTGTCCGAGTTGCATATATATATTTTAAACATTACGCCATACCCGTGCATAAAACCCATTCTTGATTTCCCCCTCCATCAACCCTTTCGTTAAATCTCCCGCTCGTTACTACGTTTGTATTCACGCTCATTTATTAATAAATTAAGAATATTGTACTAGAAAACAATTCTGTAGTTTAAGGTTAGATATTTACGCGTTTCAGGATCCATACTGTTTATATTCTTTGCAATTTAATTAACAACTACAGATTTTCTAGGGAAGGTCAGTTTTTAACGGGTATGATACTCGACGCAATAGATTCCACTGAAGGATTGGTTGTTTCACCAGACTTCTGTATTTTCAACAGGCTACCCATTTCGCAATGTGTACCAATTCAAAAACGAACACCACGATCACAAGATTTTAAGACACCTTGATTTAGATTCTTCACCTTTTTATTTTTACTTTCTCTTGTCTATACGAATATATAGGAAGAAAAATGGTATTGTTTTCATGTCGATTTTTCGAAATCGAGTTTTCATTGGATCTACACATTTTCAGACCCCCTGAACCCAAAAAACATGTTTTTAGCGATTGGTCTCTGTGTGTGTGTGTGTGTGTGTGTGTGTGCGTGCGTGCGTGCGTGCGTGTGTGTGTACGCGCGCGCGTGCGTGCGTGTGTGTGTGTGTGTGTGTGTGTACAAAATATCTCAAGAACGGAACATCGTACGGAACTTAAAATTTGAAACTTAAGTTACATACCACGACTGGACCTGACACGAACATTTTCATCAAAATCCGTCGACCGAAAGTAGTAGTTTATTCGTGTCATTTTTCACTTTTTCGCGATTTTCTCAAAAACTAGTCATACGATTGTTTTAAAAATCGCCTGGTTTACTAAATTTTTTATGCTCTACAAGATAGGATCGTCATATATGCTAAAATTGTTGTTAAGGCCGTTTTCACGTAAAAAATTGTTTTTATAAGATTGCGGCTTTAATATGCATTTTAGCGCAAAAATTTATGTAATAAAAGTTGTAGAGAATTTAAAATCCTACAACTTTTATTTCAAACATTTTTTGTATTACGCTTAGTTTAGCGGTAATTAGCGATTTTCTGTTTATCTCACGAAAACGTGTGAAAAATCTATTTTTTTTAAAGATTTGGGCCTTAGTATGCATTTTACGACAAAACTGTAGTCTATATAATAAAATTTATAGAAAATTAAAAGTTCTACAACTTTTGTTTAAAGAATTTTTCTTTACAGAGCCTAGTTTAGCGTGAAAGAGTGATTTTCCGTATTTTAAAGCCAAACTGAGGTCGATTTTCATTTTGTGTCCATCACTCATGATTAAAATAAGGTTATGTTTTTTGAGGTTAGTTTATTGTTTATTTCTAATGTTTTATTACTAATGTTAGATTATATTGGTCATAATTTGCATTGGCAAGAGTAAGTTGTGTGTTTCACACCAGATTTTTATTATTTAGTTTATCCTGTAAGTCGCATCAACATCGTGGTTATTAGCTACATTAGGTTGAGTAATGGTGGATTTGAACTTGTAATAATTTTCTAAACCCTGGCCATGAATCTATCCCAGGACTTCCGCTTTGTAGCGTAGCACACTAACCACTGGACCACGAGGCGGCTACCTTTTTATTACTTTCTCTTGCTCTATATGAAATACATTCTTTTTGAAAATTATTTCTACTGTGTGTACGTTGCAATCTGCTCAATTTAAGAACAATACTTAAGCAACCCCATGACCCAATAAGATTAGGTTGGTATGTAAGACGTATAAATGAGGTGTCGTCTTGTACATATTCAGGCCGACCATTCCTGAGAGAGTATGGTTAATTGAATCCCAACCTTCAAAGTACACCGGTAACCACTGTCTAGTATTCAAATCTGTATAAAAGTAACTATTTTTGTACCGTTACTAGAATTTGAAGCACAAAAGCTTCGTCTCCGAAAATCAGCTGTTAAACAGCTGACTAGCGGCGACTACTTTACCCTTAACCAACCCTTTGGATTTGAAGTATAGGGAATGAGAGTATTGTTTTCTTGTCTTTTTGAAAACTCGAGTTTTTACCGGAAATATTGTTTCCATGTCCCTTGAACCAAAAAGTATGTTTTTACCGATTGGTCTGTGCGTGCGTGCGTGCGTGTGGGTGTGTGTGAACAATGATCTCAAGAACAAAATATCGTACGAAGTTGAAACTTGAAACTTAAGTTCGGTACCATGAGGGGACCCGACGCGAACATTTTCATAAAATCTGTTAACCGGAAGCATCATTTACTGCAAGTTTTGTGTTCTACCAGATAGGGTAAAAGACATAACTACTGAAATTCGTGCGGGGGAAGAGCTTTGCTTTCGTTGTAAAAAATGGTTTTTTTAAGATCTCGTAATATAATTAAAGTTGAAGAAAATTTAAAAAACCTACAACTTTTCTTTTACGCGGATTTTTCTGAAGTGCTTAGTTAATTTTCCGTATTTTGTCTATTGAAATCGGTAATAAATGGAATTTTTAAAAAAATCTGTGGCCTAAATATGCACTTTACGACAAAAAAGTACATAATTTAAGTACACAAAATTAAAACCCTATAAATAAATATTTTATTTTAAGAATTCTTTTATACAGTTCTCATTTTACCGACAATAAGTGATTTTTCTCATCAAAATACCGAAGTCCAACAGAAGTTTATTTTTATTTTGCGTCATTCACTCATGATTAACAGCAGGTTGCTTTTAATTTACATTATTTACTCGTGATTAAACAGTGGTTATATGTTAAATTATTTACATTGGCAAGAGAAAGTTGTGTGAATGTCTCACATCAGATTTCACTCTGTATATGATAATAGGTAATTTACACTTGATAGAGGGGTGAAAATTGGTGATGGAATATCGACCACCACCCTATTCATAATAGACACAGCAGCTTATCAAGGTTTAATCTCTTATATTTGGTATACTATATTAGTGTTTTGCCAATAACAGGCAGGTGGAGTGTTAAATTATTTGCACTCAATCTGCTAGTTCCAGAGCTACAAAAAATAGTTATGTTTCTTATTACATGGTCAGCCAATTATATGACTGAACCATTTAAGAACAGAAGAGGTAGAAGTGTAAAAGACACTAGTTACAGTTTGTAACATTTAGTATTTAATTGTAATTTATTTAACACATAAAACAAATGACAATCAAAATAAAAACAAAAGAACATCGGTTTTAAATAAAACTTTGATTGAATCTGACTGGCTTTTTAAAAAAACAATGAAAGTAGAGGAAGAATGTCTGTACTGGGACAACCTTGACCTTTGACCCTGACTTTGAAAAAAAAAAAAAAAAAAAAAAAAAAAAAATTAAAAAAAAAAAAAAAAAAAAATCCCGCCAAATTTTTTTCCCGCCAAATTTTCAAACTCAATTTTCTCCGCAACCGCTGGACCGATTTTGACGCACGTGGTACCCACGTGACCGGGAGATCGAGATCTACAAGATAAGCCCTAATCCGTAGCCGTATCCCCGATGGAACCTGAGATCGCTTGTAACACGTGACCTGAGGGTCGGATCGACGAGGTTTAGGTGCGCGCAGGATCCGGACGACCCGTAGAACGCGTTACGTCCGGTTTCGACCGTTAGGTTCCTTCGGGATCCGAACAATCGGTATTTTTGGTAATTTTGTTTCGGAACACCCTATACTTTAATTTATTAGCATTGACGTCATTCGTTTTTATCTATGCACGTGATAGACTATTGATTCAGATGATGCAACTTGTTTATTACGAATTTAAATGTACAGTTAATTTTTTTAAATGCTGCAACGTATTATTTAAAATCACGAGTCGTCGGGTCAGCGATAAGTTGTTTGTTTCAATTTTTAAAACCAACAACGTCATACCGCATGTTATTATGTGCCAAACCGCAGATTCAGCTTTTCCAATGCATTAGCATAGGATAATTATTTGTATAAAAGGCCGCCGATTGTCCCATTGTACCATAATTCAACTACCACTGCTCTACACTGCTAGACACATCTTCTTCTCTTACCTGCTGCTACGCTGCTAGAACAGTTCTTCTTCTCCACCTACCTGCTGCTACGCTGCTAGAACAGTTCTTCTTCTCCACCTACCTGCTGCTAGACACAGTTCTTCTTCTCCTACCTGTTGACCTACCGTTAATTGAAGGTGAGTTTTATTATACTTTAAATATTTTTTAAATTTGAAAGACTCTAGCACCTTTATGAAATATACACTTTGAATCTTTAATAAAATTAAAACCTAAAATCTGTTTATGAAATTAAGACGTAGAACCTGTTGGTACGGCAACATTACCAGTTTTACCCGTTGTTGGTGCAGCAACAACAACAACAACAACAACAACTACCGTAACTGTACACTGAATATGTAGTCTGATGTTTTAATCTGCAGCAGCAAGAACCGTTATTGACGTAAACGTAGAATTAATTACATTTGAACTCTATTGTTTTAATCTGCATCAACAACAACCGTTATTGATGTAAACGTAGAATTAAATAAATTTGAACCTAAAACCTTTTTGTAAATTAAGACTTTGACAATAGTCGTAAGTTGAACTTCGAACGTAGTAGTTTAAAAAATCGGTTTATATTTTCCTTTGACAGCATGATTTACGCCATAACAATATTCCTATGCGTTATAGCGTTACTGTTCATAGCGCTGTTTTACCTGCTATACAAAATCTACGACATGATAGTAGGCGAGTGTAGCGCCACATCGATCTCAAAAGAAAAACCTCTATGCTATTTCGTATAATACATGAGGTATTTACATACTAACTATTTTGTTTAAGAGACTGAAGGACTAACACCCGCTCAAAATAGACGGACTGTTAGAGTGTATTGGCCCGGATGGAGAGGGTTCATGTAGTTATCATGGTTTTTATCAGACTTGTGTTTATTTTTTGTTTTAGAAATGGAGGCGCTACTAAAAAAGATGAATGAAGATACCATGAGGGTGTCTGAATTAGTGTTGAACAAGGAATACCGGTTTACGAAGGTCGGCAGGGCGCAGACCATGTACGGAGAGCAAATAATTATATACATCGGCAATTCGAAGGTGTTCCTACCATCAAGATTTACAAAAACGCTGACCGATGAAGATATCGCTTTACTGAACTATAACGGGGGAGGGATAATAGTGTACAAGGGAAATAAAGACTTGGGTGATGGGAAAACAATGAATATAGTAGAATTTAAAAAATGAATAAGAACTCTCAAGAGTAAACCAAAGGCTGTATTATTTAATTAATAAATGTATATATAAAAATAACGTCTTTTCCATTCAAAATCCCTATTTAACCTAGATATAAGCAGTGTCGCTCTCAGTGCATCGCACGATGAGCTTGAGAAGTGGTATAGCGCGCGAGCTTCACAAGCAAGCCCGCAGGAACTATCCCACCAGAAACGTAGAGCTGAAGGGTATCGACGACTTGTATCAGGCCGATCTGGTAGAGATGATCCCATACGCCAGAGTCAATAAGGGCTACAGATACATAATGACAGTAATAAATTGTTTTTCTAAATTTGCTATTGCCGTACCGCTCAAGAGCAAGACGGCTGAAGAAGTCGCTAGCGCTCTCGGTCCCATACTGGAAAAACACAAGATGCGCCATTTTCATACCGACGAGGGTAAAGAGTGGTATAACGCGTCTGTAAGGTCTCTGCTGTCTAAGCACGGGATCAACCACTACTCCACTTACTCTCCGAAGAAGGCCTCGATAGTAGAGCGGTTCAACAGGACGCTGAAGGAGATGATGTGGAGAAAGTTTACAGAACGGGGCAATTACGTTTGGGTAGGTCTTTTAGACGACCTCCTGTCTCAGTACAATAACAGGTCTCACAGGACTATAGGTTTCAAACCTGTAGATGTAAATAAGAGGAACGAAGGTGAGGTGCTAAGAAATATATTGTCCAATACTCGTAAGAAACGCGCCCCCCAAACCGTCAAGTTTGAGCCGGGAGATAAGGTCAGGATCAGCAAGTACAAAAAGACTTTCGACAAGGGTTACATACCGAATTGGACCAATGAGGTGTTTACCGTAGATCGTATTTTGCACACCCGTCCCGTCACATACTCGCTCAAAGACGAAAAAGGACATGTGATCAAAGGTAGTTTTTACACACAGGAACTGAGTAAGACGAAATACGGTGACGTATTTCTCGTCGAGAAGGTATTGAAGAGAAAAGGTGACAGGTTGTTGGTCAGGTGGTTAGGGTATGACGAGAGTCACGATTCATGGATCGACAAGAAAGACCTTATATAAGAGCTGTAATGTAGGTTTATCGGTTACTAACGCAAAATGAGGTGTAGGGAGCAGAAAGAGAAACTCCCTGTCGTCAACTTAGATGTGCTTATCGAGTCGGGAGAAATAGGCGAAACGAGAAACAGACACGGTCGCCTCTTGCCGAATAGTATCAGATGTTTGGCCGTAGGTCCGTCGAATTGTGGCAAGACAAACGCAATAATCAACCTGCTGTTCGACCCCAACGGGCTGAGGTTCTGCAATGTGTACGTATTTTCAAAATCTCTGCACCAACCCAAGTATAGGTTTTTGGAGCGCGTGTTTCATGATATGGAGGGTGTAGACTATCACGAATTCAGCGACAATGCGCAAGTCCCGCCTCCGGAAGAGGTAGAGCCCAATTCCGTGATGATGTTTGACGATGTTGTATGCGAGAAACAACACAACGTGGTAAAATACTTTGCTATGGGGAGACATAACAACCTGGACGTATTTTACCTATGTCAGACATATAGTAAGGCGCCTAAACAGCTCGTTAGAGATAATGCAAATTTTTTACTCGTGTTCCGTCAGGACGAGCGCAACCTACGTCATATCTTTAACGATCACGTAGTCCCTGATATGACTTTTGAGGAGTTCAAGAATCTGTGCGGTGAGGCGTGGTCTCGAAACATGAACGGGTTTCTAGTAGTCGACAAAGAGAGAAAAACCCTCGGCGGCCGCTATAGATTTAATTACGACACGTTCATCACCGAACTACGGGCCGTTTAGACCGACATACAGCAGGAAAAAGCTGCGCAGCTAGCAGGAATAAGCAGGAAAAAGCTGCGCAGCTAGCAGGAATAAGCTGCGCAGCTAGCAGGAATAAGCAGGAAAAAGCTGCGCAGCTAGCAGGAATAAGCAGGAAAAAGCTGCGCAGCTAGCAGGAAAAAGCTGCGCAGCTAGCAGGAAAAAGCTGGAAAAAGCTGCGCAGCTAGCAGGAATAAGCAGGAAAAAGCTGCGCAGCTAGCAGGAATAAGCAGGAAAAAGCTGCGCAGCTAGCAGGAAAAAGCTGGAAAAAGCTGCGCAGCTAGCAGGAATAAGCAGGAAAAAGCTGCGCAGCTAGCAGGAATAAGCAGGAAAAAGCTGCGCAGCTAGCAGGAATAAGCAGGAAAAAGCTGCGCAGCTAGCAGGAAAAAGCTGCGCAGCTAGCAGGAAAAAGCTGAAAAAAGCTGCGCAGCTAGCAGGAATAAGCAGGAAAAAGCTGCGCAGCTAGCAGGAATAAGCAGGAAAAAGCTGCGCAGCTAGCAGGAAAAAGCTGGAAAAAGCTGCGCAGCTAGCAGGAATAAGCAGGAAAAAGCTGCGCAGCTAGCAGGAATAAGCAGGAAAAAGCTGCGCAGCTAGCAGGAAAAAGCTGGAAAAAGCTGCGCAGCTAACAGGAAAAAGCTGCGCAGCTAGCAGGAATATGCAGGAAAAAGCTGCGCAGCTAGCAGGAATAAGCACGAAAAAGCTGCGCAGCTAGCAGGAATAAGCAGGAAAAAGCTGTGCAGCTAGCAGGAAAAAGCTGGAAAAAGCTGTACAGTCGCAGGTCGTGTATATATTGACGGTAGTGGAAAGGTACTGCGTTAATAGACGATGAGATGGCTTCGAGACAGGTCGACGAGAATCTAGTGCTGGAGATCGCAGAGTTACGCAGGAGGATAAGAGAGAAGCAACTAGTTCTGAAGCATGGCTTGACTGAGGAAGATCTCAGGATACAGAAGCAGCTCAAACCGCTAACCGACCCACTATCGAAGCTGTTGAACGAGAAGAAAGCCGAGACCGACCCTTCCTCAACGAGCGAACCGTTGAAGGGAGTAAAGCGTAGGGAGACATTGAAGCCTTTTAGGACGAAACCTGAAAAGCGGCCTTTTAGCCGGGTTAAAGCTCTTGACGATGATGATGATGATGATGATGACGAAGAAGACAGAGTCGCAGGTAAAAGTATCGACGACTCATGGAAGGATCTGATGACCGGACCCTACAGGTATTCCAATCTGAAGAGGAGTAGCGACGGGTTCGGACCTCGGCATACTAAGAAGAAGACCTCGGACGAACCGATGGATGCGGGAGACCCCCATAGGATGGATAAGATGGATACGAGCGTCAGCCTCCCAGTGGAGTTCACGGAGGACGATGCAACTGTCGGGAATTCCACTGAGATGAGGGACGCTTCCAGACCTCACGCCACCCCGGCGAGGACTTTACCTCGCGAGGAGGAGTTTAGCACGCCTACCACTATAGAGGAGATGCTTTCGACGCCTCTAGGTAAGGTTCGAGCTTCCGTATGGGTCAAGAACACGTTTCCCGGACGTCTGGCCCGTCAGTACATGCATGAGGCCATCACAGACTCCGACAACAATACGGATTCTACATACGGGGTACACTTCGAAGGCAGCGAATTGGTGATGGGTGATTCTACGGTACAACTCAAGCCTGACGACTCGATAATCGTCGGAGACGTATCGTACCCAGGCACGCACGGTCTGTACGAGCTGATATTCAAAAGGAAACCCGATCCGTTCATCTACTCGGAAGAAGACTTGGAGGAGTACAAAAACTTATTGGAAGCCACAAGCGCCCACAGAAGGAACAACTCGGCGCTAGGCCAAGTGAAGGCCAACACAGGGAAAAAGTACGTCTCAATCATAAGCCGGCTTTTCCCTCCGAAGCCGGACCGACCGAAGCGCGGTAAGGGTATACGAGCCGGGCCTATGATGGAGCTGAACGGAAACAGGAAGACCGAGTACGTATATTTCGACGATCCCAACGAGCTTTGCGACAGGCTTAGACTCCTCGTAGCTTCTAAAGACTCGGGCCATACGGGTCACGACAGCGAGATAAATTCAATAGTCGAGGAACTCAAAGAGCTGGGGCTTATAAGAGGAGATCTACGTCTGTAACCCTCATTCTCGCTATGGACACTGGAAGATCCGTACGTCGTTTTCTCACCCCTTACAGGGTTACCGCGGATGGAGATATGGACATGAGAGACCGGAGAATCTGTCGCGTAGGCGTAGCCCAGTCGTATACGGACGCGGTCAACGTCAACGAATGCATGAGGCTCATCCAAGCTTACGCTGAAGATTACGGTGTCCTCGAGGTCTTGGAGGAGGGCGGTGGCGAACCTTACTACGACCTTTACGGTCGCAGGATGGCGCAAGTAGGAGACCCGATCGATGAAGAAGACGCCGTAAACCTCAAGTACTTGAAAGAGTACCTTTCCTCCTACGCCGAAGAGATGAAAGTTTCAGATCCTGTCAAAGACGAGCGAGTCGACGAAATTTTGAAAATGCGCGATGAGATCCAAAAGCTGCGCAAAGAGTTTGAGGACGTATCGTCACGCCTGGAGGGAAAAAGCGCACCATAAATAAAGAAAAACGGGTCTTCGAGCTTCATTCCGGCCTTAAAATGGGGAGACGCAACACATTTCGCGACAGATCGCATTCAGGAGCCGGACTGGTAGGGAGCATCGCGAGCGGAGTCTTAGGAGCTGCAGAGAACCTTGTGGGGACAGCTTTGAACAGAGCGATAGACGTTTTACCCGTGGAACTCCACATACCAGGATATCAGTACTGCGGACCCGGCACGGACCTGCAGAAGAGATTGAGAAGAGGAGACCCAGGCATCAACCCTCTCGACGCAGCGTGCAAACAGCACGACATAGCCTACCACAACCGTAAAGACTCTGCGGGCAGGGCCGAAGCAGACCGCGTGTTAGCAGATAGAGCCTGGGAGAGGGTGAGAGCGTCCGACTCCAGCATAGCGGAGAAAGCGGCCGCCTGGGCGGTGACCAACATAATGAAAGCTAAAAGCAAGTTCGGTGGGAGGATCAAGCGAAGGCAGACCGGGAAGACCGCCCGTAGGAAGACCGCTCGTAGGAAGACCCTTCGTAAGACCTCTAGCAAGACTACCCGTCGCACCACCCGCAGGACTAACCGTAGCACTACCCGACGAGGTGAGGGACTGTATTTGAGACCGTACCCTACGCAGCACGCGGGATGCGGACTAAGGAAAAAAAAACTTCGTTGAAACTTCCTAACAAACCCCTGTCCGATAGTCAATTGATGGCGGCTGCCGACGCACTCGAAATCTCGAACTTTAGAGGGGTGTTTATGCGTGACACGCTCCCCCATAGACCCTACGAGAACGAATCAGCCATCGTCAACTTGGACAGCGCGAGGAACGAAGGGACCCACTGGGTATGTTACAGGAAGACCGGTGCAGTCGTAGAGTACTTTGACAGCTACGGTAACCTGAGGCCTCCCGTAGAGCTGGTAAGGTACCTCGAGAACGGAGAAGACGGACCGAACATCATAAGATATAATTACGCCAGGAGGCAGGACTTTGATTCAGTCGTCTGCGGACATCTATGCCTAGAGTTTCTATCGGGTAAGGATGTTGTGCCTAAGCGGTAAGAGCTCTACGATCGAGGTCGATTACTTTCCTCCCATAGACCTCGGAGAGGGCCAGTGGGAGATAGGCCTGGTAGATTTCATGAGCTACAACAACATACCCAACGTGCGGAAAGGGGTGAACAACCTGTTCTGCTTCGGCGACGGGATGAAGGTGGAGCTGCCCGAAGGCATGTACGAGATTGACGACATCCACTCAAAGATCAAATACGAGATGTTGGAGATGTACGGCGGAGTGAACTGCGGCAGCAGCAGAGACGCGGAGCAAGACGAAAACCGTACCGATGTTGAAGACGCAGGATCCCTCAAGTACCAAAAGCACTCGAAGGAGCGGAAAAAGGAACAGAAAGGAAAAAGGAAAGAGAGATCGAGTACCGACCCTCTCGCGGAGGTCTTTAAGAGATTGGATAATGCGGCGAAGGCGGCTGCGAAAAGGGCAGAGGAGGAAGCTAAAGCGAAAAGGGAGGAGGAGGAAGCGAAAGCGAAAGCCTTAAGCGATGCGAAGAAGGAGACGTCAAGGGGATCAAAGACGGAATGCCGTCCGCTCCCAAGACTTAACATGGTCGTAGACCCCACCACTCTAAAGTGCTCGATATTCTGCGGAGAAAAGGTAGACTTTTCCGTACCCGGAACCATCAGAGAGGTGTTGGGGTTCGATGCGGTGATCCTCGAACCTAATAAATGGTACACGTCCCAGCGCCCTGTCAACATTACGGCCGTGAACGCCATCCGGTTGACTTGCAACATCGTGCGGGGCTCGTACACTAACGGTTCCGAAGGGCATACCCTGCACGAGTTCTTCCCGCAGGTAGAACGGGGTTATAAGATAATCGAAGTTCCCAAGAACGTCATCTACCTACCCGTAAACACATCGAGGATAGGAAGACTGTCCGTCTCTGTGGTGGATCAGGACGGAAGACCGATAAGCTTTCAGAACGAAGTCATCAGCCTCAGGCTTCACCTTAAAAGACGTACGCGATGGGGTTAGTCTACCTGGAAGAGGGTTATAAAAGAGCCGTACCGGACGGAGCGAAGAACATTCGTCCTGCGGAGCCCGACCCGCCACTTGGTGAAGTGAAAAAGAAGAGACTCTCTACATATAACGCTGCTTTTCTAAGATCGTTGGGTTTCATCGTGCTGCAGAAATGAGCTATATAATAGACGTGGGATCCTCTAACGCCGTAGCGGACGATGCCATCATAGGCATGGAGATGCATACTCACACTCCGTACGCGTCAGCGACTTTCAACAACAACGACGAGATAAGGATACCCGTGAACCAACAGGATGTGTACACCCTACCTTGCGACAGCCTGCTGTTTGTGGACGTGAAACTTTCGGCGTCCGACGGTACTTTGGATGCGGCCCTGGCTCTTTCTGACAACTGGCCCGCTTTCCTGTTTGAAGAGATAAGGCTGGAGATGAACGGTATCGAAGTGGACAGGGTGCGAAACGTCGGTGTAACGACGGCCTTGAAAAATATTCCGTCCTTCAGGTACGGCGAACAACACTCTATAGACGTGGAAGGGTGGAACAAGGACGCCGTAACGGCTATCGCCAACAGCACAACAGGTAGGCTTTCGGCTTACGTTCCGCTGAAGAGGATCATGGGATTCTGCGAGGATTACCGTCGCATAATAGTCAACGCTAAGCTGGAACTTATCATGCTAAGGTCGGCTACCGACGATCGCGCCGTAGCGGTACCCGCAGGCAAGGACTACAAGCTGACTCTTACCAAGGTGGAGTGGAAGATGCCTTACGTCAGGCTTTCCGATCAGCACAGACTCCCGTTGCTCAGGATGGTGGATCAGGACGCGCCCATATCGATGGCCTTCCGCAGATGGAACCTGTACGAATATCCTATCTTACCGCAGAGCACCGACGTGATCTGGACCGTCAAATCCTCCTCCCAGGCGGATAAGCCCCGTTACGTCATAGTAGGACTGCAAACGGACAAGAAGACCAAGACGGCGGTATCATCCCATTTCGACCACTGCGAGCTCCAGGACATCAAACTCTACCTCAATTCCGTGTACTACCCGTACGAAAACGCTAAGGGGGAATACTCGTTGTTTTACGAAAACTTTAAGCGGTTCCATAAGGTCTACTACGGAGGTCAGGTCAACCACCCCCTAATCGATTTTGCGAACTTCAAGACCAAAGTCCCCCTCTTCTTTATCGACTGCTCGAAGCAGAACGAGTCGCTGAACACTGGCGCCATAGACATCAGGATCGAGATAGAGTGTAAAAACAACATCCCTACCAATACGACGGCCTATTGCTTGATAATCACAGATTGCATCCTTCAGTACTCGCCTTTAACAGGGACCGTCAGGAGGATAAATTAGCCATTGTGTGCTAGGTCTCGTCGCGCGCAACAACATGCCTTCCTTCATTGTAGATTTTCAGGTCATCAGACCTTCGGATTACGAGACGATCATCAAGGAGCTGGTAGTCCTCTCGGTAGAAGGTAGCGTCAAGCATCATTATCTGTTCAAACCTCCTTACGACTTTTACGGTGTACTCACACCGTCCAAGAAAACGCGCATCTGGGAAGGACAAGACAGAATCGGGATACGATGGAACAGTGGGTTCGTCGACTACACACAGCTCTACCACTTGCTGACGGGGGCCGTGTCTGGCGGGAAGATCTTCGTCAAAGGAAAGGAAAACAGGAAAACATTAGAGGGACTATTGATGTGCAACGATCTAAAGGTTTCAGACCTCGACGACTACGGCTGTCCCTCGATCGAACACCTCATGTATATGCACGGATCAGACATACAATGTCCGTTTTCCCACTCGGACTGCTCCCTCAAGAGGGCCGAGGCTATGAGGGCGTGGTGGAAAGAAAGGAGCGTCGTCTTCGACACGGTAAACAAAGTAGGGGAGTGCATAAAAAAGGTGTTGGACTCGGGCTTCAACAACCCTGGGCCTGAAGCCCTCCGCTACTTACCCAAGGAATTTCTCTTGGACCATTACGGCAACTGTATATCCAACGTATACAACGACTTACCGTCATACCTCAAGAATGATAAAGAACTACTCTTGGAGATGCCCTGCGAAGAACACGTCCAACAGGAGAGCGAAGACGGCGAAGACGAATGGACCATTACCAAGAAGAGAAAACACTGCATGCAATGCAGTTTTAACTGTTACGTCAGCCAGTAAAGCCGCGTCCTGTAACCTCGATTCGTTTTTTTCTCACATGTACGGCTGCTTGTAGAGTCTGAACTTTTGTAACATTAGTCTAGTACTTTGATTTCAGAATATATGTATTAACTCTATTCGAACTTGTTTTTATTCATCATCCTTCTCACCTTAGATAAATAAGTATTGCTAAAGCCAGAGGGCTTTGCAGATCGTGAAGCGAAAGCGCAGCACGGTGCGAGGATCTGTCGTGGACAGACCCTCTCAAGAATCGAGCATATATAAGTATTGCTAAAGCCAGAGGGCTTTGCCGATCGTGAAGCGAAAGCGCAGCACGATGCGAGGATCTGTCGGGGACAGACCCTCTCAGGAATCGAGCATCGATCCTGTCTCCATGTGTTTTAGGTACTATATGTGGTTTAGTGTTGGAGAAATGAAAAGACTAACTCATTGCGTAACATACAATTTATTAATATAAAAAATTGCGTAACATACAATTTATTAATATATAACATATTTATGATGATGATGATGATGGTGATGAAAACGAATACGTGTGTGACGACATACAATTGATTAATATATAAGATGTTTATGATGATGATGATGATGATGACGATAGCGATGATGAAAACGAATACGTGTGGATTATCATACATAGACATAGGGAACGAATTGCGGCCATCGATCGTGGATTGCATGATATATGGTTCGCGCATGTGCGCCTTCCTCTACATCAATCGCCATGTGAGATGGGAAATCTATAGGACCGACATCGGTTTCCTCAACCCTTACATAATTGCTATTTATGTAAATCGGTCTTACGCGGCAGTAGAAAAAGGTTCGCTCGACAAATCGAAAGAAATCTCCGACCTGTCTGAGGTCCTCTACTTCTTCGACACATATTCGAAACGAATATCCGAATTCGTCCCCTACGTTCCGGCACAACGGGCAGACTACCTCGACCTCAGAGTCTACGAGGCCATCCGTGGACACTTCCTCGTCCTCGGAGTCTACGAGATCGTCCATGGATGGTTCCTCGCCCTCTGAGTCTACGAGGTCGCCCACGGTCTCATGCGCCGTCAAGTCCATGTGGTTACCGATGGGCTCATACGTCACTGAGTCCATGTCGGCCTCTTCGACGGCGACCGTCCCGATCGACAAGACGTCGTCGCCTGCCTCCGAATCATCCTCAAACATCTCCGCTTCTACCTCCTCGATCGTAAACATCTTTGGCTCATTCCTCTCGATGTACATAGCCTATAACAAAAATAGACATGGTATCATACTACCGATTGCTAGGAAATGGGCGACCGGATCAGGTAAAGTATGAGATGTACGGTACGCACTGTGGCCACCTATCATGGACAGAATGGTAGATATGACTTATGGAAGTCAAAGCATCTGTACGTATATGGACGGCGCATGGGACCATAGTCTCTAGCGGATACAACATCTCGTAAGAGTACGAGGGGAACAGCACCCTCAGTTCCTGAAGAAACTGATGCGCGTCTTCGCCGATGTCATCAGGCTCGTCTAGATCGTCCAGATCGTCCTGAAGTTCGTAAAGATCTATTATAAAGGCCGTCCCCTCTTCATCGTTTAACTCCTCGCACTGCTCGCATACCTCCTCGCCCTGTTCATCTTCAATCTCCTCTTCAGTCTCTACATTTTCAAAAATGTCCGAGACCTCAGGCAGCGGCTTGGGGAGACACATTATATGTCTGAAATATAAAATAAGAATTTTTTAAAAACTACATGTGCAGACACATCCAATCGCGTAATGCGGCTCGACAGGTTCGAGTGAGGCGCAAACTCATTCGTCCTAGTTTTTCGAGATTAATAACAATATACCTATGTTCTTACAACTAGTAATACTGGTGCGGCGTAAACTCCAATACTGACGCTGTTCAACGTTTAGAGGTCGAATATAGTCGGCTAGTAGACATATGTGGAGGATTAACGGGGTGTACGGGAGGGATGGAACCTAACCTAAAACGTTACGGAGCTCAGGCGGGACGTTTCTGTGTCCGTACGCCAAGGTGCGGGCGATATCTACGGCGATGCGCTTGTCGTCGTAGTTGCACAGCGCAAGCTTGCTAGTCACAATGGTGTTTACTATATGCTTGAGGGAATGAAACATTTTCATGTCCCTGTACAACCACAACGAGGGATCTTCGAGGCACTTTTTATAGTCGTCAAAAGTGATGTCTTTCTTGACCACATTCTTTTTGACGCCTTTAGCCTTCTTCTGGATATCTCCCTCGCCAGTCCTGAAGGTGTAGAGTTTCGCTCTCAAACCTATGAACTCGGCGATCGGGACACCGTTGCACTCATCTTTGAACTTCCCGAGCACTTTTTTGTTGGTAGTGGAATGGCACGGATGTGTCGGGGGGTAGTCGGAGGTGTCGAAGAAGGTCTTGAATTCTAGTTCCTGCATGTCGCGGTAAAAATCGGGGGTCTCGATGTCATAAAAGAAGCTGTCTGTATCCATGTACAGGAGGTCGATTTTCGACCCGTACCTCTTCTTCATGACATCGTAATGAAACGAATACATTAAGGTCTTACTGGAGTCCAGGACTGTAGCGCCTACGTAAATAGGTTTGTCTAAACGGACCGAGGTCTTGAACAGTTCGACAGCGCATAGCGACTCGTCGTATATGATCCGGTCCTTGAAAGAGGGTTTGGTGATCAGCTTCATCAACCTCTTTGAATTGCTAACCAGCTCCAGTTTCATACGTTTACGGACGTTCTCCATACACTTGCCGAAGACGGCATTGTTCAACAGTTTGAAGAAGTCCTTCTCGAAGGCGTTTCGGGCAGACTGTCTGTTGCAGGTATTCAAGTCTATGTAAGGCTTGAGCCATGCAGACTGTTGAAATTGGAGGACCCTGTGGACTTTGGTCACCTTTAGACCGTGTGCCATGGCCTGTTTAAGTAGGGTGTAATGACATACGTACTTGGTCTTGTTTTGCAGGGTGGTCAAAAGTTTGGAGGTCTTTGATCTGGGAGGGGTCGCGTTTTCGGCCATGAACGGGAGGTCGTTGTGGCAGTCTTGCGTCTCATCGTCCGCAGGATATTCCACATCTACCTCTAGGAAGAAGCCTAGCTGGGAGTCGTCGTGGATGGCACTTAAATTCGAAACTAGCCTGTTCTTTCTCTCTTCATCCTCGACCCAGTAAAAATTCTTGTAGGGGAGGTACCCACTCATCGCCCAACCATATAGGTTGTTCGCGTCCACATACATGAGGTAGTTGGAGGGCAGCTCGGGGTTGAAACCTTCCACATAAGGGTTGTTGGCCTTGGCATGTTTCTTGACGCATACAGAGATTCCTCCTCGGATTCCTCGCTCTAAGAACATGTACATATCATAATCGGTTATGAGTTCCAGTTCTACTCGCGTCTTGTAGAGCATGGCGTCGAAAGAAAAACCTGGAACAGTAAAGTAATGGGCGCAATCGAGCCCGTATTCCTTCCTGCACAGTGACCTAAAATTCTCAAAGACGTCGGCCAACAGGAGGACATCGCACTTGAGGTATAAGTCAGAGTACTCCCCCAGCGTGCGGATGTTAAAAGTGTCCCACACTTTCAGAGCATGACGATAGTCATCGTCTGAAATGTGCTCCCCGGTGAGGCTGCTATAGAATGCTTCCTGAGGCGGAAGTTCCGTCTCATCGAGTCTCTCCCAAGAGTCGGTGTACTCGTAAGGGTACACGCCTTTCCTCTTCACTAGGGACAGTTGCGTCCCGTTAAAGAAAGACTCTGTATGGGTGAAGCCTTCGGGAGGGAGGTTGCCTACCAGAGCGCTCAGGCTGCTGGCCATGAACCTAAAGGTGTCGACAAACCTCACGGCTAGCGTCTTGGTTATGTTTTTGGAGAAGGAAACGTACCTCTCCGTAGAATTAGGTATGACGGATATCCTCTTCTCGTCATAGCCGAGCTGTCTGACTATGAAATGAGAATCGTAATTGGAGGAGTTGTGGATAAAGACGGGCAAGAACTTCTGGTTCTGTCTCATCAGATTGCATTTCGAGCAGAGAGCTGTCCTATACTTTCCAGTAAGATGACAATGGTCCCTGACGGGTCTCACCTCAGGCCCGAACGTAACGTCACACATCTGGCATCTTATGGCGGCTTTGAACGAAAGCTCGTCCTGAGCCGTAAAGACCATAGGGACGTTACGGTCCGACGCTGCGGCTATCCGCTCGACTATTTCTTTGAGGGTGCGCATAAAGTGCTCGGTAGCGTTGAGGCCGCGGTAAATCATAGGGGTTTTAGGGACTAATTCTCTAATGTCTTCAGGCAGAGTCGGGTCGACCACAAAGTACATTCCATAGCTCATGGGAACGTGACGCTCCGTGGCTATAGTGAAAGAAGATGACGGTTTAGGGAGATAGCCCTCGGTAGGTTTCAGTATGCACTCAAAGTCTGCATACGCTACTATAGGGACTGGGAATATGTGATGGTAATTTTTGAATTTCATCACAGGAGGAGTACCGTCATCATTAGGTGTGGGTAGCGTGATCCTGCATGGAGGATTGTCCATACAGTACTCCCTGTGGGCGGTCATCGCCTCGTGACCCGTAGGGTGGACGTTGTAGAAGGTGAAACACCTCTTGCATATATCTATTTGACCGGTATTTTTTGTCAGCTGCGGTCTGATGAAACGGCTAAAATTTTCGATGAAGCAATAGTGATGCTTATCACCGGCAGCTATGAGTAGCAGGTCGAAATGATCGTCCTTTTCGACATCTGACACGAATAGAGGCTCTATTACCTCTTTTTCGGCTATCCCATATACGTTTACGGACACCCCGTTGGCCTTGACGAAGGCCTTCACTTGACCGAGGGAAGTGGGGAAATCTAGCATGCTGAAATCGTACTTGTCAAGCAGGGCGTCGTATCGTCTATCGATTCTTTCCCTGTGAGGACCTGTTACATGTTTACATAGGATAGCCCACTTGAAGCACCTTTCGTCTCGGTTCTGAACGTTGATAACCGCTTTGCGGTTCTTTACGAACGGTGGAAGAGGTAGGTAAGAGGAACCTCTGAGCGGCCTGTATCGATTGATCCTGAGAAGGATCCCATCTACAGATACTAAAGACCATCCGCTCCCCTTTCCCAAAAACTCCGCCTCCTCGTCTATAAGCTTTTGGATACTCCTGTCTAAAAGCGCTTCTATATTCGACCCGGGAAAGACGCAAGTGTTGGCGGTCTTAAAACCTATATCGTGCACCTCTCCCGTCGCCGCCTTATCATACGTACACTCCACTAAGATATTAAATTTGAACGATCTTATGGAGGTCGACATCTCCTTGAGCAGCGATTCCATCTCTTCCCTCAGGTGGATAAGGAGCACTGGTATGTCCTTAAGTTCCTCGTTTGTGTTCTTGTAGTAATACGTCCGGAGGTTACATCCGAACGCATTCTCCAAGACGCAAAAGGTGTCAGTCTCTTGAACTTGATCCAACCTGATTCGTTTGGCTTGACTTTCCATATTTCCTGCAAAACCATATGTTTTAGTGTAGCGGTAAACGTATGGTACTTCGAAATGAAAACAATTATAAACAGTTTAATACATTTATTCTGCTAATACGATATAAATTTAACAGTAATACACTAATTTTTTTGCTAAGATTCATCTGCACAGGGAACATTTAGCATTAGAACCTTTTGGATAGAATAAGTTAGATCAATATATAACAGCATCCCAGCAATTACGTCTTCTTCGACCTTCAACGAACTGAAAGAGCGTAACGTTACGCATAAGCATGCACCGGCCAGTTCGCTGTAGCAGATGTCGTTAATTTCATAGGCGCATACCGCCTCTAACAGGAGATCGTAAGACATATCTCTGACCTTCTTCAGGTCTCGGTCATCTACAGTAGGGAAAATCCTAGACAAAATCGGATGAATAAAGTCGTGAGGTAACACTATAGATACCCTCCACGACAGCTCCTTCAGCACTTCCATCTCCCATTGCAGGATGGACTCTATGCTACAGGAATCGGCGGTGGAAGCCGCCAACTCGTCAGAAGTAAAGCATCCATACGCCTCGTAAAATTTTGAACTTACCAGCATGCATGAGCATGCCAGTAATTGTAAATCATTCGGTTCAGTATCAGGCTTGCGGTTAAGGAACCGGTCGAAATATATCACTGCGGCTGCGGCCACCTTGTGGTACATTCGCCTGTACTGGCATAAATCTTTTATCCATCCTACTACTACGGTTCTCATATTCTTTCGGATCTTAGATCCATCACATAGATATGAGTAAACGGTAGGTGGAGGCTGGGATGAAAGCAGATTGTACAACACTACGTCACTTGCAAGGTTTGTATCTGCATATGCCACAGTCTCGGCTGCGGTTTCTAAACATAGAAGGTTTGCAGCCATGTTCTCTATGCCTACGATATTCTCTTAATAACTAACTACTTAATTTATTTCCGCTGCCGACAAAATACTTACGGAGAGGTATGTAGCCTGGTACTGTTGATGGAGCTGAAGAAGGAGATGTTGGCGTAGACGACGAGGTGCCGGGGTTGTTGGTGGAGTTAAAGAAGGCGATGATGACGGTATGAGATGATGGATGTTGCTGGGGTGTTGTTGGTGATGGTGGAGTTACTGTAAACTGACGGAGGAGGATGTTGTTGTTGATGATGGTGGAGTTACTGCGTTGATTTTGCCGGTATTGTCGGCGGCGGTGGTGATGGTGGTGATGATTATTGATTTAAACTGAAACATAACAAAAACAGAAACATGTAGAAGAGACTACCCAAGAGTTTATAAAATAAAACTCGTCGCATGCGGTTAAAACAAATATCCCATTATTTTTAGTATGTAATTGTATGTAAATGTATTATTATTCCAGTATAGTATTTATAATAAGACCAACCTTTACAATACGAGCTGGATGATCCCCAAATTGATATTGTTGTTGGTTGTTGATTGTTGCCGGTTGTTGGTGTTGTTGGTAACTGAAACATACCGAAAACAGAAACATGTAGTCGAGACTAACCAAGAAAATAAATATTTCTTTGAATTCGCTTTGAAACTCGTCGCATGCGGTTAAAACAAATATCCCTTTATTTTTAGTATGTAAATTATTATTCCAGTATAGTATTTATAATAAGACCAACCTTTACAATATGAGTTGGTGATCTCCAAATTGCTATTGTTGTTGGGTGTTGATTGTTACCGGTTGTTGGTTGTTGCCGGTTGTTGGAGTTGTTGGTGTTGTTGGTAACTAAAACATACCAAAAACAGAAACATGTAGTAGAGACGAACCAGGAAAATAAATATTTATTTGAATTCGCTTTGCTAAACTACCGATATGCGGCCAGAACAATTTAAATTAGGTATGGAAATTGTTATTCCGTACTTGTAATAGTAAACGATAAAACTGGTGTTGTTACAGTTGTTGTTGTTGTTGATGTACCAACAACGGTTACAACTGGTGATGTTGCAGTACCAACAATGTATTACCTATGTATGAGGTTGTACGTCTTAATTTCATAAACAGATTTTAGGTTTTAATTTTATTAAAGATTCAAAGTGTATATTTCATAAAAGTGCTAGAGTCTTTTTAATTTTTAAAAATATTTAAAGTAGAATAAAACTCACCTTCAATTAACAACAGGTAGAGAAGAAGAACTGTCTAGCAGCGTAGCAACAGCTAGGAGAAGAAGAACTGTATCTAGAAGAAGAACTGTTCTAGCGGTGTAGAGCAGTGGTTATGATACGGTGGGAAAATCGGTGACCTTTTATATACATAATTGTCCTATGCTACTGCATTGGAAACGCTGCGTATGCAGTTCGGTTCATAATAACATGCGGTATGACGTTGTTGGTTTTTAAAATTGAAACAAACAACTTATCGCTGACTCGACGACTCGTGTAGAAAAATTAACTGTACATTTAAATTTGCAGTAAACAAGTTGCATCATCTGAATCAATAGTCTTTCACGTGCAAAGATAAAAAACGAATGACGTCAATGATAAAAACTAAAGTAATTTTTTGGGGTCAAAGGTCAATTTTTTTTTTTTTTTTTTTTTTTTTTTTTTTTGGCAAAGTTCCAAACTCGATTTTCTCCGCAACCGCTGGACCGATTTTGATGCGGGTGGCACCCACGTGACCAGCAGATCGAGATCTACATGATAAGCCCTAATCCGTAGCCGTATCCCCGATGGAACCTGAGATAGCTTGTAACACGTGACCTGGTTATCGGATCGATGAGGTTTAGGGCTTATCTTGTAGATCTCGATCTGCTGGTCACGTGGATACCACCCGCATCAAAATCGGACCAGCGGTTGCGGAGAAAATCGAGTTTGGAACTTTGCCAAAAAAAAAAAAAAAAAAAAAAAAAAAAAAAAAAAAAATTATGGCGAGATATTTTTTTTTTTTTTTTTTTTTTTTTTTTTTTTTTTTTTTTTTTTTTTTTAAATTTCAAACTCGATTTTCTCCTCAACGACTGGTCCGATTTTGATGTGGGCGGTATCCACGTGACCAGGAGCTCGAGATCTACAAGATAATCCCTAATCCGTAGCCGTATCCCCGATGGAACCTGAGATAGCTTGTAACACGTGACCTGGTTATCAGATCGACAAGGTTTAGGGCTTATCTTATAGATCTCGATCTCCTGGTCACGTGGATACCACCCGCATCAAAATCGGCCCAGCGGTTGCGGAGAAAATCGGGTTTGAAAATTTGCCATTTTTTTTATTTTTTTAAATTTTCAAACTTGATTTTCTCCGTAACCGCTGGACCGATTTTGATGCGGGTGGTACCCACGTGACCAGGAGATCAAGATCTACATGATAAGCCCTAATCCGTAGCCGTATCCCCGATGGAACCTGAGATAGCTTGTAACACGTGACCTGGTTATCTGATCGATGAGGTTTAGGGCTTATCTTGTAGATCTCGATCTCCTGGTCACGTGGATACCACCCGCATCAAAATCGGACCAGCGGTTGAGGAGAAAATCGAGTTTGAAATTTTTCAAAAAAAAAAAAAAAAAATGGCGAGAATTTTTTTTTTTTTTTTTTTTTTTTTTTTTTTTTAATTTTTTTTTTTTTTTTTTTTTTTTTTTTTTTTTTTTTTTTCAAAGTCAGGGTCAAAGGTCAAGGTTGTCCCAGTACAGACATTCTTCCTCTACTAATGAAATTTAGAATATTTTAGATAAATTATTTAGTTATTATTATTAATTATATTTTATAAAGTGTATCTCAGCTATTATTGGATTAGTTTACCGGTTTATTCTATTCGCATCGTTTCTGAAGTCCGTCGTTCGCTTTAAGAGTTTCGTTCAATGTTCCAATGACATTTAATATTTCTTGCCGTATTTCAATTAACCAATGTCTTTCACTTCAATTTCATTTCATAGGTTTGTCAGTGACTTTATACTATGAATTATAATATAATTATACTTTATATTTTCTTAACACATTCCATAAATCAAACCGCACATAAACACAACCATTCTCTTCAAACTGGCCCGGTCAACAGCACACAAAATCAAATATGCATTCGCTTATGTTAATTACTTTTTGTTTAATAATTTTTGAAACTTTCAAATAAAATATGTGTTGTAAATATGATTATTAAGTTATTTAATTTAATAATTTAGAAATAAGATTTTAATTACAATTAGCCAGTTTAATAATCTACAAAATGCAAGAATTTAAAATTATAAATATTTACATAATCAATAGCAGTCAGGTTATAAACACATGGTTATCACCTTATACATTTATAATTGCCCATAACAGACAGGTGGAGTGTCAAATTATTTACACTCAATCTGTTCGTTGCTGGGCTAAAATAAATAGTTCTGTTTCTTTTCACATGTTCAGCCAATTAAATGACTGAATCATTTAAGAACAGAAGAGGTAGAGGTGTAAAAGACACTAATCAGAGTTACCTCCTCTGAAAGTAATGAATTTCATTATACAACCAGACCCTGTGATGAATGAAATGAAGGTGTCATTTACAGAGCGGAAAATATGTGCTTTTCAGAGGGCCCGGCATGCTGATAAGCATACTTTTCCACTTAGTGAGGAAGGCAATGGTAAACCACCTCACTCCTCGTTTTACTTAGTAAAACCTCTACAGGTTCAAACCAGCCTTTTGGCTGATGACCTAAACAACAACACATTTATAATGCTACAAGTTATCTCATCTGAGGGTAATGAATTTCATTATACAGCCAGACCCTTTGGTGAATGAAGTGATGTCATTATCTGAAGAGTGGAAAGTAGATGCTCTTCAGAGGGCCTGACATGCTGATAATCACACTTTACCACTCTGGGATATAATCCCACCACTGATAAACCACCTTACTTCTCGTTTTACTTAGTAAAGCCTCCAGAGGTTTAAACCTCTGGTGTTAGTCTTACCCGCAAGTCAGCTGTTTTAACAGCTAATTTTCGTAGACGAAGGTTCCGTGGTTCAAATCCTATTTTATTTGTAATCCTGAATACTAGACAGTGGTTACCGGTGTGTACTTTGATTTTTAGAGTTAAAATAACAGTACTCTCTCAGGAATGGTCGGCCTCAGTCTGTACAGACAACATATTATTTACATTTATAATCCTTATCTCCTACGATTTTTGTGAAATCGCTTCATTGACTACAATTTTATTCTCTATATTCTCAGAGAGATAAGGAAGCGCCCATGTTTGCAGAAGTAAAAATGTTTTTTTTTAGATTGCGGCCTTAATATGTATTCTACGACAAAAAAGTATAACCAAAGTTGAAGAACATGTAATAACCTACAACTTTTTTTTCAACATTTGTTTGTAAAACGTTTAATTTAGCGACAATTAGTGACTTTTTTCATCAAAATCGGTAAAAAATGGATTTTTTAAAAAATTTAGACCTTTTATGCATTTTACGACTAAGAAGTAATCAAATGTATAGAACAATAAAAACCCTACAATATTTATTTTAAGCAATTTTCTCTACAGAGTCCAGTTTAGAGGAAATTACTGATTTTCCGTACTTTAAGTCCTACCGATTGATTTTCATTCTACGTCATTCAATTAAGATTAAATACAGGTTATATTGTTTATTATCTACATTGGCAAGAGAAAGTCCTGTGATTGCTTCACACCATGTTATATGGAGAGTTTTTACTTTCTCTTGTCCTATATGAATGTAGGAAAGGAAAGCATTGTTTACATGTCGATTTTTCACCAGATTACACGTTTTCAGACCCCCTGAATCCAAAATAACATGTTTTAGCGATTGGTCTGCGTGTGTGAGTGTGTGTGTGTGTGTGTTTGGCTTTGTGGGAACAAAATATCTCAAAACGGAATAACGTACAAGTTAAAACTTGAAACTTACTTAAGTGCAAAAAAACTACAAAAAACCCATACGAGCAGTCAACCGGAAGCAGTAGTTTAGTCTTGTGATATTTCACTTTTTTACTTTCTCTTGCCTATATGAATATATAGGAAGGAAAGTATTGTTTTCATGTCGATTTTTCGAAATCGAGTTTTCACCGGATCTATACGTTTTCAGACCCCCTGAACCCAAAAAACTTGTTTTTAGCGATTGGTCTGTGTGTGTGTGTGTATGTGAACAGAATATCTCAAGAACGGAACATCGTACGAACTTGAAACTTGAAACTTAAGTTACATATCACTACCGGACGCGACACGAACATTTTCATCAAAATCGGTCAACCGGAAGTAGTAGTTTATTCGTATAATTTTTCACTTTTTTGCGATTTTCTCAAAAACTAGTCCTACGATTTTTTTAAAATCAACTGGTTTACTACATTTTTTATGCTCTACAATATAGGGTAGGCGCCATGTTTGCTGAAATTCTGCTTGAGGCTGTTTTTACGTAAAAACATTTTCTTTTTAAGATTGCGGCTTTAATATGCATTTTAGCGCAAAACGTTATATAATAAAAGTTGTAGAGAATGTAAAATTCTACAACTTTTATTTCAAACATTTTTTTATATAACGCTTAGTTTAGCGGTAATTTGCGATTTTCTGTTTTTTTTTCTCACGAAAACGTGAGAAAAATCGATTTTTTAACATTTCGGTCTTAGTATGCATTTTACGGCAAAAGTGTATATAATTAAATTTATAGAAAATTAAAAGATCTACAACTTTTGTTTAAAGCATTTTTCTCTACAGAGCCTAGTTTAGCGTGAAAGCGTGATTTTCCGTATTTTTAAGCCAAACTGAGTTCGATTGTCATTTTGCGTCATTCACTCATGATTAAAATAAGGTTATGTTTTTGAGGTTAGTTTTTGTTTATTTCTAATATTTTATTAATAATGTTAGGTTTATTATTAATCATTTGCATTGGCAAGAGAAAGTTGTGTGAGTGTTTCACACCAGATTTTTGAAGAACGGTTCCTACGACTTTTTTTTAAATCAGCTCATTTACCAAATTAATTTATTAATTCTTATGGTGAGGAACAATGTTAACTTCATAAAAGAAGTTTTTGATACCAGGATAGTATGAAGTAGTAAGACGGTAGATAAGCAAATAACTGCTCTCTACAAAATAAAAAATCTGGTGTGAAACACTCACACAACTTTCTCTTGCCAATGCAGATAATTAATAATAATCCTAACATTAGTAATAAAACATTAGAAATAAACAAAAAACTAACCTCAATAAACATAACCTTATTTTAATCATGAGTGAAAGACACAAAATGAAAATCGAACTCAGTTTGGCTTAAAAATACAGAAAATCACTCTTTCACGCTAAACTAGGCTCTGTAGTGAAAAATGCTTTAAATAAAAGTTGTAGATCTTTTTATTTCCTATAAAATTTATTATATACACTTTTGTCGTAAAATGCATTCTAAGGCCGAAATCTTTTAAAAAAAATCGATTTTTCACACGTTTTCGTGAGAAAAAATCAGAAAATCGCTAATTACTGCTAAACTAAGCGTTATACAAAAAAATGTTTGAAATAAAAGTTGTAGAATTTTACATTCTCTACAACTTTTATTATATAACGTTTTGCGCTAAAATGCATATTAAAGCCGCAATCTTAAAAAGAAAATGGTTTTACGTGAAAACAGCCTCACCAAGAATTTCAGCAAACATGACGCCTACCCTATCTTGTAGAGAATAAAAAATTGAGTAAACCAGGCGATTTAAAAAAAACGTAGGACCAGTTTTTGAGAAAATCGCAAAAAAGTGAAAAATTGCACGAGTAAACTACTACTTCCGGTTGACCGATTTTGATTAAAATGTTCATGTCGGGTCCGATAGTGGTATATAACTTAAGTTTCAAGTTTCAAGATAGTACGATGTTCCGTTCTTGAGATATTCTGTTCACATACAGACACACACACACACACACACACACACACAGACCAATCGCTAAAAACATGTTTTTTGGGTTCGGGGGGTCTGAAAACGTGTAGATCCGGTGAAAACTCGATTTCGAAAAATCGACATGAAAACAATACCCTTCCTATATATTCATATAGGCAAGAGAAAGTAAAAATTAGTCTATGACTAGAGGGAAGAAACCACGTTGCTTTCATACTACCCTGGTATCGAAATACTCGTTAACTTTGGTTATTCTGCACTCTGCATAATTTAATTTTTTATCTTACACAGGTGCTTTCTTTTCTTTTTACTACTGTGCCGCCTACAGGTATTCTCTTGAACTATTTTCCAAATTTCCTTTCCCACTACTATGAAAGGTGTTGCAATCGTGAAAAAATTTGACATGCGATGCCGATTCAGTCGACATCGGGCGTCGAGTCTTGCCCTCCATATAAATGTTCAGGGAAGGAAAGTACCGTTTTCATGACGATTTTTTCAAAATCGAGTTTTACCAAACGTACACGTTTCCAGGCTCTCTAACCCCTCCAAAAAAATATGTTTTTAGCGATGGTCACTGTGTGAGATCTCAAGAATGGAAGAGCATACAAAATTAGGTACAACTACGGGACTCGACAAGAAACATTTTCATTAAAATTGGTCAATCGGAAGTAGTAGTTAATTTGTACGATTTTTTTCAAAAACGACTCAAATTGTTTTAAAAATCGCCTCATTTACTACTTTTTTTGCTCTACAAGGTAGGATAAGCACCATGTCTGCTGAAATTCTTGGGCTTTTGTACAAAAAAAATTTTTTTTTAAGATTGTAGCTCTAATACAGTATGCATTTTACAATAAAAATTTAAATAATCTATAAATATAAAATTCTATGTATGTGTGTGTATGTTCCCCCTTATCTCCTAAATTACTGAACCAATTTTCATTCAGTTTTTTAATGTTGTAACTATGATGCCGGTGCAGGTTTTAGGCTATTGAAACCCTTAAAAAGTTAGCCCTAAAGGGTTGAAAATAATATTTATGTCCTACATTAAGGCTTTTATGAGGTTAGATAATCTGCTGGTTTTAAACCAGCTGATGTGATTCAAATAAAGATTTGTCCTAAATAAAGTCATATGATTTAGCAAATAGTGACGTGGTGCTAAGGATCAGCTGGTGACATCACATGATAATTTTATCGTATTTTATTAAGTAGATACAATTTTGTATTGTTGAGTATTTTATAAAAGTAAAGTTCCGTGTTTCTTTAATTTGTTTTAATTTTCTTTTAATTGGTGAGTGATCAATTGCTTTGATATTTTATTTTGACTTTTATTTTATTAAATGTAGATTTAAGTTTTTGGTTTTGACAATTTTTTTTGAGGTTGTTTTTTTCCATTTTCAATAATGCCATCAAAAAAAACATCACTAGGAAAAAATCTTCAAAGAGCAAAACAAATTTTAAAAAAAAGCGATTTCACCATTTTTCGCGTGCAAAGCTGCGACGGGACATGCTAGTCTAAGTTATACAAAATAAAAAAATATACACCATTTATTTTGTTTTATTTTTTTATATTTTGGTTTAACGTCCGACTGTTCTGCAATTACTGCTAATCCAGACACCTTTTGTTACAAGCATTGTCTTCTACCTAGCTTAATTTAGTGGCATTTGTGATTTCCCATATTTTTAAGTCGAACACAGGTTGATTTTCTTTTTGTATCATTCGCTCATACAATATAATAATCATACGAAAATTAAAAGAAAGCCGCAAAAACGCAAAAGAAAGTCGTGTGTATTTCACAAAGGATTTTTTGCTTTCAATGTATAAGGTTGTGTAAGAAGTTAAATACTTAAAGTATGCAGTGAAGTGGAACCAGTGGAGGATCGCTATTGTATAAATAAAGTTACTAGACTTATAAAGGAAAAAATAAACAAAAACTACAAATTATACAAACAAGTAATAAGGATTTTTATTTAACTCCGTTTTTCTTTTACCATCACAACAAAATGCAATTAATAATACAATAGATAATTAAATTATTGTGTTTTTAATTAATTACAATACTGTATCACAAAAATATATTACTCGTGCATTTACAGTTTTTAAACGTTCATTATACAAAACATTCATTATTTTTACTTTTTTAATTATTTATTAATCACCAAGACTAATTCCTACAGATATTAGTATAAAAATTTTTTTATAATTTAAAAAAATTATTTTTATCATTAAAAATAAATCACGATAATTTATATACAAGCTAATTATCTACAATTTTCTTAATTATACATTTTAACAAATTAATATTTTTTTTGTTTGCTTCTTTATTTATTTATGCAAAATTTATTTAAACTTTAACTACATTACTTACAATAAATTACAAAATTTAATACAACAAAAATACATAACAAAGAATCTTAAAAAAATTTCAGATAACATTTCATTTTAAATTTTATGATATTAACATAATAATAACAAACACAAAAATTTCATAAATTATTCAAAGATCTGACAAAGAGATACTTGGAAAACCATTTAATCGATACTTAAAAAAGACGATAATTAGGTAACAAATAATTATTCAACAATGAGGAAGACTTAAAAAAGTAACAAAAATTAATGAAATCTCTGAATAAAAATTTAAAAAAATTAATATATACAGGGTGATTCAAAACTACATGACAATCTCTTGTGATCTCATTCTATAGCTAAAAATAAGAAAAAAAGTTCATATAAACATATGCCTGAAAACGCTTAGTTAGCGAGTTACAGCTAGCGAAAAATTTCACCTAGAACTCTGTACCCTCGGTGAAGTAAGGCCGTATAAAAATGTTAAAGGTACTTACAAAGATACAAATATGATTATTTCTTATGGTTTTTTAATCTGAAAATTGAATAAAATTGGTTTCAGAGCTGTAAATGCAATACTTTCAGAAATATCTTACATAAAACACAAGAATTTGTGCAAAGAAATAACACATTTTTGTGTTTAATGTACGATTACTTCCATAAATGGTAAATAAAGGTGTATTTTTTCTTAAGTAAATTTGTAGAAAATTTAATTCTGAAAAGATTCATATGAATTACTCAGGAAAAAAATTAATAATAGATATTGAAATTTCGCTTTATTTAAAATCAAAACAGACGCACATTCTTAACTGCATAAAATATTAACTAATATGTAGGTTGGGAGTAACAGCTGATCATTTTTAGCTGTTACTCCCAACCTTTGTAAGTAACTTCAACATTTTTATACGGCTTTACTTCATCGAGGATACAGGGTTCTAGGTGAAATTTTTCGCTAGCCTTAACTCGCTAACTAAGCGTTTTCAGGCATATGTTTATATGAACTTTTTTTTCTTATTTTTAGCTATAGAATGAGATACCAAGAGATTCCCTTATAGTTTTGAACCACCCTATATACATCTTATTTTATTTCAATTTCTTATTAATTTTACATGCATTAAATAAAACAAATACTACAAAGTTTATCATGCTCAAAAATGAAAAAAATATCATGGGCAATACAGGAAGAACTGGGTAGGTCTCATTGTGCAACTAAATGTGTGAAATTCAATTTAGATAAGATTGGTCAGAAGTCACATGTAGTCATTCACACAAATTCCCTTGCATTGAATGCACTCTTGTTTAATTTGAAATATTATTATTTTGACCTGCATTAAAAATTAGTATATAAATATTTTTTTAAATCACATCAACAGCTAGGGTTTTAATGACTATTTTTGATTAAGGTGGGTTTTAACTCGTAGTAATTTACCAGATCTTAGCTTGAAAATTAAACTTAGGATCTTTTCACTTTGTAACAAAGCACAATACACACAGCGCCATGAAGGCGGTTGTAGTACATATTATGCTTCAAATGAGTAAAGATTAAAATAAGGTTTTCTATGTCTGGAATATGCTGAAGCATTAATCAGTAATTTTATTATCTAGCATAAGAGTGCCCACTAGATCGTTGGATAAATGAACATTTACTATAATAATTTAGCTCAATAAGAAATTAATAAAATTTATTTATGCTGTTTTTTATTAATTTATATAAAAAAAAATCCAAGGCTATTTTGGATATTGCAAGTGCATGGGTCTGGAAGAAATATGAGAATTCCATATAGTCTGCACTTGTGCGTTTTTTGAGAAATGTTCAGGAATGTAGAAGATTAGATCAATTCAGAAATGAAGTAGAATTAAGTATTGCTTCTCTAAAGGAGTTTGTTATGAAGTACAACTACCTGAAATTAATAGATAATTCTCAAAGAATCTCCGCAGAGGATTCCTAGACTGGATAAAAATTACAAACGAGTTGGAAGGCATGTCCAGAGCGATCAGCAATTAAGTGGATCCCGGAACAGATCCTGGAACCTAATCCTTGAATGGTAGAAGAAAAAGATTACAAATTTTTTTAGTTACCAAACAAAACTTTATAAACATACATATAAACAAAAATACTAAAATAAACTAAACAGGTATACTATAAAAATAAAAACATGACAGGTATCCTATAAAAATATTGAAAATTGTTGTTGATTTTAAAATACATGTCATATATAATAATTTGAAACTTGTATTGTGCCTGTAATAAAAGTAGGGAAGATTATTATTAAAAAATGTACCGTGTTTAAAAACACGAGAATTAGTGTATCCTTTGAACAGGATTTAATTTAAAAAAATTTTACTTTAAATTAAAGTGTGAATTTGTTGTTCGTGAGGTAGTGTGAGTGTTTATAAAGTACATCAAGTAGATGTCTCCATTCTTCTACTCCATTCAGCGGTGATAACCTGTAAACTTCACTCAACCACTTACCTGTTTTAAAATAATCTATATTAAAGGTTGCCTCCACCAGGACGTCGTAGAACGGCCCAACGTCCAAGACCCTGAAATTTCCTATGAAGGAATTTAAAAAAAAAAGGTTTGGGGGAAGTTTTGAACGGAGAGTCAAAACTATGTTTCCAGTTGTAACTGTGAAATATCAGCTCAGATTTCACTTAAGAGCCACTGTTCTCGCTTTGTGGTTTGCGAGAAAGTACGGCTGTTTTCAGATTACGGAATCCTTTCAGACAGTGAACATAAATTTTGTAACCAAAACATATTGCAACTTAATAAAAATCACCATACAAGGCCATTGGTGGATAAATCTTGGAGAAACAAGAAATTTCAGTAAATTCCCCAAGACATATACCTTTTTGTGTTTATAAATAAGCAAACACGGTGCAGTGTTTAATATGGAGGTTCAAAAAAAAATATTTTTGTAGGTACAGTATCTTTATAACAGTACTCAGAACCTTTGTAACTGTACTGAGTAACATTCATTCAAATATGTTCTCTCTTTATGAATATAATTAATTGCAGTACATCTCTCTGAAACTTATTTCTAGAACTAATCTAACAAAATGGGAAGATATATTTTTAAAAATAAATACAAGAGACGAATTTCAGTTTAACATTTTAGATTTATTTTTATAAATTTATATTTTTTTTTAAACGTTTCTTTTTGGTATTTAATTTAAAGTTTTTAACATTTTATAATTAAAATTTTAAATAATATTTCTTCTTTTTTTTTAAATTTGAACAGAATTAAATTATTTTTGTTAATTATTTTTATTTTTATATATTTTTAACGTATTTAAAGTAGGTATTTAATTTAAAGTTTTTAACATTTTATAATTAAAATTGTGTTTTTATTATTAGCCCATTATTATTATTTTTAATATTATTATTATTATTATTATTATTTAATCAAGAAAACTAAATGCTTTCACTAATTCTACATGAAATTTTTTTTTTTATTTACTATTATTTAACTATATTTTTGTTTTATATTTTCCATTTAAAATGGTTCAAAAAAAAAAGGTTATTTTTTTCTTTTCTTCATTTTTTTTTTTTATTTAGTTGTACAAAAGAAAATTAAAAGAAAATTACCTTTTTTAGTGAGTATCCAATCACAGCACCTTAGAAGTATGAACTTTACGGTTACACAATAGAAAAAACACTCAGACGATCTTCTACACACACACGGCTGACCGGGGCGCTAATTACCGGCGTACGGAGGGGGAAAACCAATCAAACTAGCCGTTATGAAAGACGTTGACAATCCGGCGTAAAACAAACGCGTTAATTGGCCGCAAAAAGTGCTGAAGTAACGGTAGGCCCCTCTACAAAAAGTACGTAGAGATGGAACTGAAAAATTGTTCCCAGGATCCAGAATTGCCAAGTAAGGGTTTTAAAAAGTGAGAACTGAAAATAGGCCTTTAGGCTTTCTTATTTCCCACGAGAAAACGCTATGTAAAAACATGTGTAATAAAACCAACTAGAATGAACTAATAAAACGTGATTTCTTTATGAAATAATAAAAATTATTGAAAAGAAATATGCTATGTAAAATTACAAACTTTTATTCATAATAAAATAATATTTTTCTTCTTTAACGAATAAAGAAAAAAAACACCATTTTAATTATTTTAAAAAGACAAAAATTTGATCAACTCCAAGGGTCTCGGGAGATTTCCAACAAAAGTCGAAAATTTGGAATAGTAAAGTCAAAAACTTTACATTTCCCCACTCCGGTATATGGAAAACCCAAAGATAGGTTGAAAGGGGGAAAACTAGAAAAAAAAATTTACAGGAATTCGGGAACACTAATTGGATTGTGTAGAAACAAAGATTTCTATGCAATCATCTCCCTTGGAGGGGGGTGTGTAAAAAAAACTGAAAGATAAACGAATCGTTTGGCAGTGTGTGTGCTGAGAAGTTGCCTAACATTAGTAAACTTTAAATTGCTGGAACCTGCAATGTCCATCGAGACAAACAGACCACTGTTGAAAGACGAATAGGTCCAACTACTATCCTTGACTCTTAAGTTAATAAGACAAAAAAAGGTAAGACAAAAATAATAAAGTGCAATTCCCATTTTTAGGGTTAAAAGACTGGAAAAAAAAATTACTGTTAGCTAATTCTAAGGTCTGTTTATTGTAGATTGGCATTGCAGATTGTACATTGTAGTGTGCTGTGTTTTTTTTTTTTTTTTTTTTTTTAATTAAGTAATTAATTAATAAATTCGGAATTTAAAACAACTAGCTTTCCGAGACGTAAAAGTATGATGAATGAAGGAAATTATGTTTTCCTTATTATTATTGCTTATTACTATTCTTATTAATATTTACTATTTCCCAATTACTATTTAAATCTCTTATGCCCATTTCTCTGAATTTAGATGATAAAGGTAGAAATTTAGTAGTTTCTTAAACTCAATCTAACCTACGCAATTCAATATGAGTTGGCTTGTTTACCTTTGCGGCTAGTATTTTAATTTTGATATATAAGTATAATTGTATGATGAAAATGATAATTAAGGCTGTGTATACTATAAATTTAGATACATGATCGGCAAGAATAATGTCTTTCCATGACTTAGGTAGGCTGCTCTCTTGGAAAATATAATCAGGGGTTTCATCATGAATGGAAATTTGAGGGAATGATAAGTTCCACTTGTGGTTCACAAGGTCAGGGAGTGACGAGATGGAAGGATGGAAATCTGTGTGAAAGGAAAACTTATAATGGTCGAAGGTTGACCAGGAAACGGGTAGCAAATGAGTTACCCCCGGCGACTTCGGAGTCCTGGAATCACACGGCACAACCCTGTTGATGATCGGTAACTCTCCTTCCATGACTTCACATTCGCAGGGCACTTGAATGTCCAAAGCACCGGCAACATTGACTTGAAGTTCGACTGTTGTTGTAGGACAAACTAGACGAGTATTGTGTTGTGGATTGGTGATGTAGTACCTTGATATTTGCACTTCCGTTATGTAAACTTCTGTCGTTCGCTTATGGCAGACGAAATGGCATTTATGCATTAATTGTTGCAGCGAACTGTCTGTTAACATTTGCTTGATGCAATCTGTATTAATGGTGGAATGCTGTTGGAACCTTGGAATGAAACATAAGCCATTATTATTCAAGTCGCAAGAAGATGATGGTGATAGAGTTCGCACTCGTGGTCCACTCCTGATTACGTAAATATGTGGTGTTTCCAGTGAACAGATCTGGTTTTCCCATAGTAGTGGTATTGGAGCAACTTGAAACAGTGTATGATATACCGATGTGGTGATGATGGGTACTTGTAGTTTTAATAGAATTTTCGTTTTTGAAAAAACGCAAGTTGTTATTGGCTTTTCATAATAGAGGTGAGCTTCTTGTATAGGCAATACTAATTGTTGATTGCCTTTGTGAAGTTGGAAAGACAAATTTCGTAGATCAGCCTGTAGCATATCAGGTGTTACTAGTTCCCTAGGTAGCGTCTTCTGTTTGCAAGACATTTGCACTGAAGTCATGTGCGAATAATACGTGTTTAAGAACGATTGCCAATGTACACTATGCAAAATAGTCAGTAGATGATATAATTGTATTAGTTCGGTGTTTTCAGTGTCTTGAATCATTTTAGCGTATAGATTTAATTCTTCTTCCGTTTCTTGAAGGATGGATTGAACTCGGTGTGTTACCATGTCTATGTTTTGTGTAGATTTTACTAAATTTTGGTGGTCGGAGTGTACTGTTTGGGTGAGGTGGTTATAATGTTGCATTAGATATTTTTCGTTATGGAACGTTTCTTGTAGTTGATTTTGTGTCGCAGTTCCACAGCAAAAGTTTAAAAATTCGCCCACAAAGTCTAGGGCTCTGCGTGTGCGTGAAGGATTCAAATTTGAAATTGGCAGTCCTGTCGTGAGGAGAATATTGAAGGTTTCCTTTGATAGTGTAGTTATACGTTGGAAAAGTTGACATGCTGGAGACGAGTTGTTGTTGTCCTTAATTGCAGTAGCGAAGTGTTGTTTGAAATCCAGCGGGGTTTTTGAGGTTTTACTAGGAAAGGAATTTAGTTTAGAGTAGTCGGTGTTTTGGGATTGTGAGATATTAATGAATAGTGTTAAATCTGGAAATGGGCAGGATAAATTTTGGAATAGATTTGAGGTTTTCGGTAAATCAGGCTGTGAGTTAAATGGGATAAGGTAGGTTATCGGAATAGAAGAGTCGTAAAGGTACACATCGGAAATATTTCTGATATGGAAACCAGAGAACAGTTTAATAACGTTATTTGCGCAAGCTACATTTTTCTCGAAGAGAAATAGAAACGCGGACAAGATCAACAATTGCTTTAGCACGGGGGACATTATTCTTGGATCTCACACAGTGAAAGAATTTACTTTGGTAGTTGTTAAAGATTGATATAAATTTAAAATTGCTCGTGGAAGAGAATACAATTTAAGTTACTTAAAGCGTGTTCAAGATACAATTACTATGTAATAAAACTAATTAGCTTATTTGTATATTATATTATCTTGTTTATTACTGAGACTTCGTTGGCCTTATCTTCATACGGTTAACTTAGATGTTAAGTAGATGAAGCCTTATCTTGTCTTAAACGAAGTGCTGATTTGGTTCTCTATCTCACTGGTTTATCAATCGCTTAGCCACCGAGATATGGACAATATTATATGATGCGTACATAAACAAAGTTTTATTTAAATCTATAAACAGAGGAAATGAACAATAGTGAGTTTACTCTTAAACTAAAGTAATTTTAAATAGGGGTGTTGAAACACAGAATCGTCCTTCATGCCGTTTATGCGAAGAACGGGAGACAAACAGAATTTGCCGAATAGTAGTATACTGTAATTATAATTCTAAGTTCAAATGAGTTGTCATAGCACTATTATATACCAACATTCGGATACAACTCTGAATTGTTATTTGTCTGTCCGTTGAAATTATAAACAAAAAAAATCATCAATTCATATTTCAATTAAACCTTTGGTTGCATTGTGGTACTGTCAAAATACGAGAGAAAACAAGTTGACTAACCGAAACTAGAAATCTACCACCACTGGAAAAGGCAAGTCACCAACCATAACGGGGTAGCCTAGCCTACTTTTCATTAGCAAAAACTACCAAACTTACTGTTGTACGGTATATGACTCAAATATAAGTCTACTGTTCATGCAATACTGTAAATATTAAAACGGTCAAATTCCTACCGCTACAAAACTTCAATATCCTTAGTAGATTAAGAAAAATATATTACAGTGTAGCAAATTATGAAATATGAAATTACGAAATACCAGATGCTCTGAGTAAGAAACACAAACAAACTTTCTACTCAGCAAATCGCTGTACATCTCTACTAAATTGTTCACAACGAAATATCAGTAGTGATTAATTAAGAAATACTTCAACGTAATATTAAAGTATGAAACCAAAATAGTCTTAAAACGTATGCTCAAGATAATTTTATAATTGAACAAAATGTAACCTTTTGCTGAAACCTATCGATGCGAAACCATCTAAAATTTAACATACTGTCCAGTTCAAAACCTGCTGAAGAAAATCCAATCTGAAACTTGCTGCAAAACTAAAACTCCTGTACTTGAAATCCAACACAAACAAATTTACAACATACAAAGACCAGCTCTTTGAAAACAAAATCCTTCACAATCCAAAAATCCATTTCCATTGTAGGGTTAAACACAGTAAACAAAAAAAAAAATCAAATGGGATGTCTTAGCAAGGAAACAGTGATAAACAAAAAAAATCAAAACTTGACAAAGGGTCAGAGCGGAAAGAACCCTTTGTGTGATAACCAAAAAACGAATTGGGGGGGGGGTCGTCCTAGTAATAAGTGAAACAATGAAAGAAAAAAAAGTGTAGTTAATGAATAAAACAAAAACACAGGGCCACAAACAAAAATATTCCACTATCCAGCCGTCGACCTAACGGGAGATTTTCTGTCGAACTTTTCCTGGAAAGCGACCATGCATACCGGCCAGGTACTATCCGACTAAAAACAGTGACTGCCTGCTAGCTGTACGCAACAAACCGCAGATCAGCCCCGTACGAAAATCAAGGGGAAACGAATTTTGAGGTTCTGAGATGGATGAGACCCACAGGTAGAAACACACTAACTCGTCTTGAAAAGCAGATTTTCCCACATTCACACATCATTCAGAGGACCCCTTTCATACAACTCATTCACTCGTCAGATTCGGGTCCATTCGTACACGAAAATCTGGTCTTGAAAACAGAATGGGTTCCCTATGTATCTGAACTAAATCAAAACCGCGACTGAGTCACCGGAACTGTACGCAGGGTACCTCCACACCCTATCATAAGCTCCGATAAACAATCCAAATGGAGGAAAGGAAAAGGAAGGCCGGTTAGGCTAACAACCAGAAGTGAAATTTAGTAACTGAAAGACGGATTGGGCGGACGAAAAGTAACTCTCTCTCATAAAATCCTCATAAACTCCAAAAATCATCAAATAATCTCCATCAACTTCAAAACTCAATAACATCATTAATCATCATATAACTCCATTAAACATCAATAACTCTTCATCAACTTTAAAACTCAATAACATCATAAAACTCAATAACAACAATAATCACTTCATAAAACTCATAAACTTCAATATCATCTCAAAAAAAAATCCTCATTATAATAATCATATAATCTTCGGAACCTCACAATAAAGTTTGCAAACAAAAAAAGAAAAAAAAATTATATTCCACGAAGTTCAGAAAGCAGCACGTTATCTATAGCGCTACTCAAGGAAACTAACTAACCAACCTCCTTAACTCCAAAGTGTAGGGCAGCACGTTATATCTAGCGCGACCCTAAAATTAATCTATATTATAACTGCAAAAAAAAAACTTTCCCACATGGGAGTAATTGGTGTAAAAGAACTTTATTGTGAGTCACACTGTATTGCACTGACCGGCTAAGACACTCCTATAATAAAATTGACAATAAAAAAAAAACCCTATGTCCTAACTCTAGCAATCACGAAAACACTCCAATACTTAAACCTCTGTAAAACAACAACTTAAAACATTCCAAAACATCGATTTTCATTAGTTATTAATTGGCAAGGCTATATAAATATAAAAAAATTAAGGAAAACATACTGACGGCTAAGAGAAAATAAAATGTGAACAACTTGTAGCTAACTGAAAGCAAACTTACCCCAAAAAAAAATAATGTATTCGACAGTCCACAATACAACACGCAGTAGGCCTACGTTAAGATACGAGGCAAAAAAGAAATAGTGAATAAATATACCATCCTTGTACATTATACGGGCCTTGCAACATTTATATTATTGCTATGAGACGTAAAGAAAATAAAAAAATATTGTTAATAAAAGCGGAAAGGTGTATTATAGCTCACCCTCTCTCCTGAAAACGTCTAAAACCATTTACTACTAGAGCTAAAATAAAAAAGGTGAAATATTTGATTATGGGATATACTGAACTTATCGTTAATACTTCCGATGAACCTGTCAAATGAAGCATGCAATATTAACTGGTATTGTACAAAATAAAATTACAGAAATGCGTCTGAGTAAAGAAGTACCTTAGGGATACTAAAAACTAAATTTAAAATGAACGTTTTCTGATTACGTATTAATTTTCTGTCCTTCGAATAAGTATAACTCTTAAAAGATTTATTACTAGTGAGACCGCTTGATCTGGTAGTAACAGCTGTTGATTACTCGCAGGAGTTTCGGAATTAGATACACACTTCTTTAGTCTGTTTATGTGTATCACCTCTGGAACCATCTTACCATATTTTTCGAGAAGAATTTCATAAGATACCGGAGAAATTTGCTTAACGACTTGGAAAGGACCACGGTAAAAATTTGTGAATTTTGTTGTCTTAGAATCTTTGGATTGTGGGAAATAGACAAAAACTTTATCAGAGGGCCTGAACTGAACGAAAGAATGTTTCTTGTCAAAGAAAACTTTTTGTGTAGCCTGGGCTTTCTGCATGAAAGCTGGAATAGTCTTGCGAACATGCTGCAATATAAGAAGTTGATGGTCAAGGGAAGAATCTAATTGTTCAGTTACAAATGGGAGATCGGCGGGACAGATTGGATGAAATCCATGCAGTAGGTAAAAGGGTGAATGACCTACAGATTTTTGAAGTGAAATGTTGTACGAAAATAGTGCTGGTTTGACATATTCGTGCCAATTAGAATGACGTGAGTTTACATAAAATTTTAAAATTTGAATTATTGTCGAATTGAAGCGTTCTACCAGGCCTTGACTTTGGGGGGCATAAGACGAACTAGTGACATGTTGAATACCTAAAAGTGTACAAAAACGCTTGAGTAGGGCGTTGACAAAGTGCGTACCATTATCAGATTGTATAATTTTTGGAATCCCATAAGTGAGAGAAATGTCTAAAAGAAATTTTGCGACTGTAGAAGCGTCTGCTTTGACCGTGGGTTTAGCAATTGCAAAGCGCGTAGCATGGTCTAAGGCAATGAGAATGTATTGGAAATTGCTGCTTGTGGGCGGAAGTGGTCCTAAGAAATCCAATTGAATACGGAAGAAAGGTTTCGTAAAAATAGGCAAGGGCTGAAGTGAACCATGAGGCTTAGATCTAACTGTTTTGAGTTTTTGACACAGTTCGCAGGATTTAATAAAATCAGTTACGTCCTGGATCATATTAGGCCAATAATATTTTGATTGTAGTTTGGATAAAGTTTTTGAAACGCCTAAATGGCCGCCACCGACGGAATTACAATGATAAAATTCTAAAGTTTGGGTAACTAGACATTTTGGTAAGGCGAGCAACCGGGATGGAGAGTTATTATTAGACCTATAATAGAGAATATTATCCTGTAGCACATATTTCCTTGAAGCTCGAGCATATTGTTTCTCAACAGCATTGCAGTCTAAAAGTGCTGAAAATATTTTAGATAAGAAATCGTCTTGATGTTGCAGTAACTCAATATTAATTTTATTGCACAAGAATACTGGCAACGACCTTTTCGTGTCAAAGGTGTGTTTTGGCTGTTCTGTTGCAGTAATGCTGTTGATCTGTTGTATGCTATTGTTATTACCTCCTTTACTTATTGTTACCCTATCAACTGAAACTTCAACAGGAATATCCAAGGGATTTCTGGATAATGCATCAGGGACATTTAAAAACTTACCTGGAATGTATTTAATTTTAAAATTATATTCACTTAGCTGTACCAGAAGTTTAGACAAACGTGAACCTGGATCTTTTAAATTCCTGACTGACTCCAAAGTCTTATGGTCAGTGATGATCGTAAATTCCCTTCCATACAGAAAATGCCTGAAATGTTTTACACTGTAGACGATTGCTAAAAGTTCTAATTGCGCAACAGTCCAGTTCTCTTCATTTTTCGTCAAACGGCGGCTGACAAAAGCTATTGGTTTTAATTCGTTTGCTTCGGTCTTTTGGGTTAAACAGCCAGCTACCCCAACTCTCGAGGCATCGCAGTACAAAAATGTAGGGCGATCATCCACAAAGTGTGCTAAGACGGGAGGATTTGAAATTAAATGTTTAAGTTTTATGAATGCTTGTTCACATTCTTCTGACCACACAAATTTACGTTTTTCACAATCTTTGGTTGTTAACTGTGTTAGTGGGTAGGCAATCTGAGTAATATTTTTAATGAAACGCCTGTAATAATTAACCAACCCAAGGAAAGACCTCACCTGTTTAACTTTCTGTGGCCTCGGAAATCTAGTTACTGATTCAACATTTTCAGCTAACGGCGTTAGACCCTCACTTGAAACAGTGTGTCCTAGGATTTTGACTGAAGGAAAGAAAAATTTACATTTTTCCGGATTTAAACGGAGAGAAGCAGTACGTAGGCGGGTTAAGACCTCGCAGAGAACATCAAAGCATGCGGAAAATTCGGAAGAATGAACAAACACGTCATCTATATAAAAGCTCAAGTTTCGGTACAGTAGATCTGAGAACAGTAGAGTAATGTTTCGATTAAAGGAAGAAGGACTTATAGATAAGCCCATCGGAAGTCGTTTAAAACCATATAATCCATTTGGAACGATAAAAGCAGTGATAGGTACGCTTTCCGGAGAAATTTGTTGACAGTAGAATGCTTGCGATAAATCCAGCGTGGTGAAAAACTTAGATCCCGAAAAAGATTCTAGAATAGTGTTTGTATTTGCTAATGGAAATTTATCCTGAATTATTTTGGAATTAATTTTCTTATAATTGATTACTAAACGGCCTGATCCATCAGGTTTGCGAACAATGAAACCTGGTGATGCATACGGAGATTTAATTGGAGTAATGACATCTGCTTCCAGAAGGTTATTGATAATGACATCTAATTCTTTTTGTTCGGCTGGAGCTAACTTGTACGGGCCCTGGAAAACAGCGTCAGTATCTGATAACTTAATTTGAACTGGAGGCAATTTGGCTTGAGGAAGATCTGTTTCGCCGCGCGAAAATACATCTGAAAACTCTAACAATAATTTTTTAACTTGTGTAAACTGATCGTCCGTCAAATCGGGAGAAATATGAATTTCTTTGCCGTGAATAGTTACATCTCTAATGCTTTCTTGAGAAATCGAAGATACAGGGATTGTATTTTTGTCTACATGGGAGAAGAACGAGATTTTGCCTAATAAAGAGTCGGCGTTCAGAACCAGAGGTATACCTGAATCGTTTCGTAAATAGAACTTATCATTTAAGAAGCCTGAACGATCAATGTAGTAAGTAAGACAGTTTTTGTTTAGATAATGGGTGTTCGGACTGAAATGGTATGAACTTACAGATGGAAACAAGTGATCAATAGACGTATTTATAACTACGGAAGATTTTGGTAGCAAAAAAACTTTATCAGAAATACGTACGTTCATGGGATCGTAAGAAACAGTGGGTAATAATGGCGGTGTCTCTTCAAAAGACGTAAAAGAAATACTATCGTTAAGGTGTATGATTCTGCCGGAAACATTGAAAATGATAATCTTACGAAATTGTTTGTCAAAAGAAACAGTCATAATATGTACATCAACACGTGAAGCAAAAGACGTATTCTCAAACAAATCAGAAATATCTGTTTCTAAAGGAAACCGGATTTTAACAGATGTAAACGGTTTTATGAGGCAAGGCCGACTGAAACAATAGGTAGATGAGAGATTATGCACACTCGCTGATGGGATGGTGGGTGCACTGACACACAAGGACGAAGCGGAAGGACTTACGGGGGTGTTTGTTATTGTTTCTAGAGTAGTAGCGGTGGGGTTATCAGTTTGTACGGCCACTGGAGAGGCATCATTGACAGTAGTTATTGTCTGAGGTAAAAAGAGATTACTAACAGTCTGTCTCCAAGCTGGATCTATTTTTATTTCCATTAAACCTTTCCCAGGAAAATTAAATGACAAAGTATTGTTTCCAAAATCCAAGACTACCGCATATTTAATCAAGAAATCGTTTCCCAAGAGTAGTGAACAATTTAAGTTCTTAACGACTAAACAAGAATGTTGTAGATTAACATTTTGCAAGTTAAACATTAGATGTGTATGTCCCAAAACTTGTAAAAGTGACTTATTAGCTGCCGTTAATGAAATGTTGTTAATGGGTTTAATTTTATTTGGGTTAACGAGTTCACTATGAACCAGACTTAAATTTGAACCAGTATCCAGGGTTATTTGAACATTAACACCCGAAATGGTGCCCAAAATATTCAATGCTGACGAAGAAACGTGGTACACAGAGTTATCCGTATTATCACTTGAATCTGTTACCACAGGTTCCAGTAACGGAAACCCTAAAAATTTGATAAGAGATTCCAACTTCGCTATTCCTGCAGGTTTCGAGTTCAGAATAGAGAAAGGTAGTTTAAGTGTACACAATTTAAAAATTTCAGATAACTGACTACGGGTAAGATAACTGTTATCGAAATTAGTGAAATTAATTCCTTGAAGAGTATGAAATTGGAACAAATAAGGAAATATTCGAAAAAATGAACCCACGAGTGCCAATCCAGAATTATAAGTATACAAGCAAAGAGGCGTTTTGATTAAAGAAAATTTGAACTTAGCACGAAAAGTAGTGTGCAAAAACCTACGAAAAGCTGTCATAAAATTATTTGGCGGAAAACCGTGAGCAGCTGACATAAAAATTTCAAACGAAGTAGTGTCAATAACGAAGAGTACCCAATTTCGAAAATTCGAGGTTTTAGTGGGGCATGAAAAACTAATTGGAATGAACCAAAAACGCATGTTCTTAAAATTAGGCGGTTTATGAAAAAAAGCGGAAGTGTAGTCCTGTGAAACATCATTACGAAACCAACGTGCAGGAGACAAAAAGAAGGAAAAATGTACTGCAGCTTTAAACTGTTCTGTAAAACTGCTTAATACAGTGTCAATCTGAGAACAAGTTAAATCCGTTTTAAAATGAAGCTTTAATGAATCTGGAACTTTAACTTCTGAAATATTAACCATAAGGCAAGGAGATGTAGCAGGAATTTGATTAAGAGCCCGTGTTGTGCCAGCATTTTTTGATCGGGATTTAACGTGAGATGCCCTAGATAAATGTTTAAAAGACGCAAATCGATTTGCGTATTCACTATTTAAGTAATTAATACGTCCAAATCGGCTGTGTAAGGGTCTTTTTAGAACAAGCGAAGGATCAGTTCGCGACTGTCCTCCGCAATTTAACAGTTTTTTGGAAATGTATTATATGGACAATCATTGAGAAGATGATCTTGGCCTTTGCAGATAAGACAAGTTACTGAGGATGGCCCAGCAATAGACGGGTTACTGGGACAACTCCGACGGGATTCGGTCGAGCTGTCAGCAGATTGTCGAGTGTCACAGCCAGAAGTTGGAGTCGGCGGTTTAGAAGCGAGGACTCTATCATTCCCGTTGGAGATATTTCGGTTTTGAAAGTTTCGATTAGTGTTCGTAAAATTACCGGTTTGATTCCTATGGAAGGCATTTCTAGAAGCAGAGTTATAGTGGAAAGGCCTATTATTACTAAATCGAGTCGTATTGTTAATTGGGTTTCTATGCGTGTTAACGTTACTAGAACCATCAGTATTATAAGAATTATTATTATTACGTGTAACATGTGGTCTGTTTTGATGATTATTATTGTTATTATTATATTTAAAGTTCATATTATTATTGTTATTATTGTTATTATTAGGCCTATTATTACTATTATATCTTGGGGTTCTCTCTGCGCGAAAGGTAATTTGTCGGTCATCACATACAGAATTCTGGGAAGCCCCGATACTGTTCACAACCACTGAATCATTTAACTGGCTATCCAATCTAAAGTTTAAAATATCTTGAGTTGCCTGTAATTTTTTTAAGTTACCTCTTATAGCTGCAATAGACGAAACGTCAGTTAGAGCTAGTCTATCTAAGTAGGATGGTAATATTCCCCTAAGAACATATTTACATTTCCTCTCCTCCGACATTTCCGGGTCAAACTTAAAACACAAGGCCAAAACATCGGCCATAAAAGTAAAAACATTTTCAGTTGTCAGCTGTTTACGGTTTTGCAGCTGAATTTCATACATTTCTTTGGAGAGTGTACCAGAGAAATGATCAATAAGATGGGTTTTAAGCACATCGTACGTAAGTTGCTGTGTCGCATCCCCTTTGAGCAAGCAATTTAAATATTTTAGAGCCGTATCTGTCAAATATAGGGCCAAGTAGCGCTTTTTAAGATCTGCCGTCCATGCATTGACCTGAGCAGCTCGTTCATAAGATTCAAAAAAATCTGTTACATCTTGGTTTCCTTGTCCACTGAAGGAAGGAGGAGCATAGAACGGAACTTTAGGCTTAGGTGTAGCCATTTCCGTGGCCACCTCAGTAGGTGTAGTGCGATTTACCAACGATCCTGCAATAATTACTTGAGTTAAATGTTGTCTCAAGGTGTCAATGTCTGGGAAATTTTCCAACAGTTGAGAAGGAACGTACCCCGAAGTAAGCAGATAGTCAAAGGCTTCAACCCTTAAGGTTTCGATTTCTTGAGGTTTTTTAAGTGATTTTTTTAACAGGCCAATAGAACCTCGCAAATAGTCCAAGTCTGCCAACTTTGGCACGAAAATCTTATACTGCTTCGCCACTGAACGCGCTTCTTCCAGTGACAGATCTCTAACTTTAACTTTTAACAAGTCAGTCATGGGAACTCAAACTCGTTAAAAAAAAATTGGCTCACTCTCAAAGAAAATCAGAAGATAAACACAACAATAATCACATTACATACCAGAAATGAGGTCTTTAATGTGGGATCCTTCGAGCAGGAATGTTGCAATGCGCCGCAGCGTGCGATCAGGTCTCTCACCTACTCGCAGTAGGATTGCAGCTCACTATGTCTCAAGGAAAGTCCCAAGAAACTGCTCCAAAGTCAGATTAGTAAATGCGATCACTCGTACAGGTCACCAGAATACTTTTTTAGAAAAGAAAATACAAAATTAAGATTAGTAAAGATCAACACTTAAGGTAAATAAATTATCCTTAATCAATATTAAAAATTGGGTAATTAAAAAAAATGTACATATAAATAAATATATGTACAGAAGAACACTAATTCGTATTATACCAAATGCCAATAATAATGATTGAAAGACACAGTCCATTTAACATTCATAGGAAACAGAATTAATTCGTACTAAAGAACATTGAACTCAAGATGTCAAGTTCACACCACTGCACTATACAATTCCTTTGTCATTATACTCATGTTTCTCGCAAAAACATAGCGAAAAGTATGGCATTTAGTATTTGCCAAAAGTATTCATGTCCAACGAAGAAAAATTTGAAGCAGAAATATATTTTTTTTAATTTTTTTTTTTTATTATTTAGAAAGTCACAGAAAGGCGGTATTTGACCGTGAAATCACATATGTTTGTTAAATGCATCGTGACGTCGCATATGTCACGTAGACAAACAAAGTAATATTATCTTTCATAGTAGGCCTACTATACGCAATACTGTGATATAACATTTATTAAATACTATGCATTTTTAAACACATACAATAAAAAAAATTATAAATTCCTACATGTAACTCTGATATGGCACGATAACACAATGTTGCCATGTCTACACTGTAAAAAAAAATTAAATTAACTTATAAAACTTATTTCCATTGAATAATTATAAATGTAACTACTGAAAGAAAGACAGAATTATTCACTAAGATCTCATAATGGTAATATAAATCCACAATATTTTCATCTCATAACGACGCTAAAAGAAAACAATACAATTATACACATTCCAAAGCCGCATATCTTGTACATAACCCTGAAAAAAAACCTACATTAACATAAAACATAACTCCATAATTTCTGGAAAAGAAATTTATTTAAAAAAAAGATCACTGTCTAGAATCAACCTTGGCGCTTCCACCATGTCAGGTATACTATAAAAAAAAAAACATGACAGGTATCCTATAAAAATATTGAAAATTGTTGTTGATTTTAAAATACATGTCATATATAATAATTTGAAACTTGTATTGTGCCTGTAATAAAAGTAGGGAAGATTATTATTAAAAAATGTACCGTGTTTAAAAACACGAGAATTAGTGTATCCTTTGAACAGGATTTAATTTAAAAAAAATTTTACTTTAAATTAAAGTGTGAATTTGTTGTTCGTGAGGTAGTGTGAGTGTTTATAAAGTACATCAAGTAGATGTCTCCATTCTTCTACTCCATTCAGCGGTGATAACCTGTAAACTTCACTCAACCACTTACCTGTTTTAAAATAATCTATATTAAAGGTTGCCTCCACCAGGACGTCGTAGAACGGCCCAACGTCCAAGACCCTGAAATTTCCTATGAAGGAATTTAAAAAAAAAAGGTTTGGGGGAAGTTTTGAACGGAGAGTCAAAACTATGTTTCCAGTTGTAACTGTGAAATATCAGCTCAGATTTCACTTAAGAGCCACTGTTCTCGCTTTGTGGTTTGCGAGAAAGTACGGCTGTTTTCAGATTACGGAATCCTTTCAGACAGTGAACATAAATTTTGTAACCAAAACATATTGCAACTTAATAAAAATCACCATACAAGGCCATTGGTGGATAAATCTTGGAGAAACAAGAAATTTCAGTAAATTCCCCAAGACATATACCTTTTTGTGTTTATAAATAAGCAAACACGGTGCAGTGTTTAATATGGAGGTTCAAAAAAAAATATTTTTGTAGGTACAGTATCTTTATAACAGTACTCAGAACCTTTGTAACTGTACTGAGTAACATTCATTCAAATATGTTCTCTCTTTATGAATATAATTAATTGCAGTACATCTCTCTGAAACTTATTTCTAGAACTAATCTAACAAAATGGGAAGATATATTTTTAAAAATAAATACAAGAGACGAATTTCAGTTTAACATTTTAGATTTATTTTTATAAATTTATATTTTTTTTTAAACGTTTCTTTTTGGTATTTAATTTAAAGTTTTTAACATTTTATAATTAAAATTTTAAATAATATTTCTTCTTTTTTTTTAAATTTGAACAGAATTAAATTATTTTTGTTAATTATTTTTATTTTTATATATTTTTAACGTATTTAAAGTAGGTATTTAATTTAAAGTTTTTAACATTTTATAATTAAAATTGTGTTTTTATTATTAGCCCATTATTATTATTTTTAATATTATTATTATTATTATTATTATTTAATCAAGAAAACTAAATGCTTTCACTAATTCTACATGAAATTTTTTTTTTTATTTACTATTATTTAACTATATTTTTGTTTTATATTTTCCATTTAAAATGGTTCAAAAAAAAAAGGTTATTTTTTTCTTTTCTTCATTTTTTTTTTTTATTTAGTTGTACAAAAGAAAATTAAAAGAAAATTACCTTTTTTAGTGAGTATCCAATCACAGCACCTTAGAAGTATGAACTTTACGGTTACACAATAGAAAAAACACTCAGACGATCTTCTACACACACACGGCTGACCGGGGCGCTAATTACCGGCGTACGGAGGGGGAAAACCAATCAAACTAGCCGTTATGAAAGACGTTGACAATCCGGCGTAAAACAAACGCGTTAATTGGCCGCAAAAAGTGCTGAAGTAACGGTAGGCCCCTCTACAAAAAGTACGTAGAGATGGAACTGAAAAATTGTTCCCAGGATCCAGAATTGCCAAGTAAGGGGTTTAAAAAGTGAGAACTGAAAATAGGCCTTTAGGCTTTCTTATTTCCCACGAGAAAACGCTATGTAAAAACATGTGTAATAAAACCAACTAGAATGAACTAATAAAACGTGATTTCTTTATGAAATAATAAAAATTATTGAAAAGAAATATGCTATGTAAAATTACAAACTTTTATTCATAATAAAATAATATTTTTCTTCTTTAACGAATAAAGAAAAAAAACACCATTTTAATTATTTTAAAAAGACAAAAATTTGATCAACTCCAAGGGTCTCGGGAGATTTCCAACAAAAGTCGAAAATTTGGAATAGTAAAGTCAAAAACTTTACACTAAATTATTTCACATCATAAAATTATATAAAAAATTAGGCTGAATTGGATATTAAATCCAATATCACTTAACATTACAACAAAGATTTAACATAACAGCAACTTAAAAACTAATATAGAAAAATTAAAATTAAATTTTTTCATTACACTTTTATGTTTTTTTTATTCATTATAATTCTATACAAAATTACACAAAATTTAAATATGAATACTATATACAGTAAAAAAATAACCAAACTTTGGTATACTTCTTTTATATCTTAAGTAAATATTAATTAATATTTGAAACAATATGAAAATAATTCAAAACTAACATGAAATTAAGATAAATACATAGATCTTTATCACGTAATTTATTATTACTTCAGAGCCTAAATTAAGAATGGTAACAAGAGAAATAAATGAAAATATATTAACAAAAACTTAATAAAACTTGTAATTGTTAATGAATTTATTAAAGGTTTGTAATCACAGATTTACGGACTATTTTCAAATCAGATGGAAAACTGGAAAAATAGTTAAGTAAAAGGTGCAGAAAGCAAATAAAATTTCCAAAATGCAAGAATCATCTGGGATCAAGACTTCCCTATACATTTTAAGACAATTATGTATAATGGATACTTTGTGCCAATATTTATTTATGCAGCAGAAAGAGTCTAGGAGTATGCTACGAAAGACAAGAGTGAAAAATGATGTAATTAGGAAACAGTTGGGGATGGATCACCTGATATGAACGGTAAACTGCCTAAAAGAATGATACTGTACTTGGAGATGGAGGGAAAAAGATCAAGAGAGCAATGTAAGAGAGATGGTACAGTGGTAAAGAAAGGTGGAAAGGAGTTCTGTTGGGTCTAACTCGAGGAAATTTAGAAAAGGACTAAAGAGAATGATAATGAACGACTTATATACAATAAGGAATATCCTGGTCAGTAATATGTGGAAAGAAACCATTTTAAAGTTAATATTGCCAGTTTAAATGTATAATTCAAAGTGATGGATTCTATAAATGTTCAGTAGATTTAAAAAATGGAAGTTACTGAGAAAATTGTCATAACGTTTAACCACAGGTATGATTGCAGAACCATAAAATAAAAAGATATTAGGTGTGAATTTAATGTGACATGGGTGAGATCTAACATTAAGACGTTCAGGCAAGAGTGGTTTGGTTATCTGCTGCAGATAACAGATGATTGAACACCCAAACAATTGTTCATTTACAAGCTAATTGGAGAGCATACTATTGCACTTTACTATAGTTGAATTGATTACAAAATAGGATTGGGACCGGATGTAGCACGGAGAGGGGAGCGAGACCAGCAGCCAATTAGTTACAAGAATTCCGTATACTGTTGCCAAACCTCCACTCCAGACTCAGTCACTGCTCTGCAACCGAACGACGTGTTTCACTGCTTACTGTGCTATCTCATTACCTGCTATTATAGTGGTGTTATAATTAATACACAGTCCTACCCACAGTTACTATACTAGACGGTAGCGGTCACGCGCAGCTGCTGTGAGATATAAAATGACGTAATCTGGTCCCCAACAATTTGGCCGGTGCATAGTGACAGTAGGATTTTTACATTGTTTTTACAAACATAGCGCGGTTTAGGTATGCTTCATGAGAAATCGATTTTCATTTTAATAATTCTTCATTAGCGGCCTGAAATTTTTCTCTAAGTAACTTGTTTTCTTCTTTCAATTCGGCATTTTCATATTTTAAGAGATCAGTTTCCTCTGAATGTGCAACATTCAAATTTGGCGGTTCTTCATTAAAACGAGGCCTACCTTCCTCTATAGCTATCCTTTCATTTTGTGAACTGCCTATGTTGTAATTGGATAATGAGTTTAAAATATAAACTTACTTACGAGCGTAGGGTATCGTTTCTCTGCTCAATTTTTACATTCACTACAAGTCACGTAGAATGGCAAATTTAAATGTGGGACTGAATTTGTCTTTAAAGACACGTTTTATTGGAACATGTAGCAACTCGGACTTTAAATCGCGTACATAATCCAATTCCTCAAAATTTACTTAACACATGCGACCACTATCAGCAGAAAATGAATCGGCCAGCTTGCAAGCATTTATCCACTTCAATCTAGTTTCAATGGCCTTTGGAAAAAGGTGAAACTTATAATGCCCAACTCCTTTTGGTGTCCATTGTGATGAGAACACCCGGAAATCGCACAACACACCATTATTTAAGACTAGTAAAGCATTATGGACCATATTAAGACTAGTAAACATCACAGACCGACACCGTATCAATCGTGCGTCGGCTGTCGCTGGGAACCAGTGATGTCAGGGGGCGGGGTTTGTAACAGCGCATATTGTTGATGATCCCTACCGTCTAGTAAAGTATCCGTGGGACTACCTGTACTTTAAAGCAGCGCTATACACAATTTGTTTCTCTCGTAACCTTAGTATCAGTACCTTAATATTGGTTTTGAAGTTGGTTAAAGAAGTGTATGTTAGGCCAGGCGGTCAACATGGCAACGCCGCTCCCTTTGGAGGGCCAATCCTATTTGGTAATTAATTCAACTATAATAGAGATGAGCAATCCAATTTATTTAGGAAGCACAAGTTATTAAGTTTGAAGTTGGATTAGGCAAGGAATGTGTTCAGTGAAAGCATGATGACAAAAAACATAAAGATATTTCAACATTAAAATGTTCATAACAAAAAGTTTTAAACTTTTGATTATAGTTCAATATTAGGTTATCCATGAATTCTGATTTGTTAATATTTTTTTTTAAATACAGAAGTTTTATCACTTGAAATTGTAACTGAACAATTGCAGCATAACATGTGTTTGAGGTGGGTGCCACAAACTTTTTTTGTAATAAAACTTTAATCTTTATCTGAATCACAATTTTTTATTGTTTTTAAATAAAAAGTAATGAGTTATTAAATGTCTAAAACTGATTCATGTCGCAAAATTTTACTTGGTACATTAAAAAACTCAGTGCCCAACCGAGAAGTAAATGTTATTGGTTTGTATTCAAACTTGTTTTCATTGTACACTTTGTAACAAACTTCAAACACTGATTATCATTATACAAAACCACATGTTAAATAAATAATTTTTTCTTTTGATAATACACAGAAATTGATTAACACTACACATAAGTAATTTTTGAAAAAAAAAATTATAGTACATTCGACAAAAAGAAAATTATAAATAATACCTCAGAAAATAAAATTTTGTGTTATTTTTTTACTACTATCATGGCAATATCCTGCCAGACGGAATTGGTGCAGGTAATGTCACAAATTCAGTTGACAACTACGCATCACTTGTCTGGCATATACCACCTCTCTACATACAATGTGCCAAAATATGATACACATCTAATTTTAATATTGGATAATTAGAAAATAATTTAAGGTACATAAATTCTTTCAGTAACATTTTTTTAAATTTATTACATTTTTTTAAATTCCCACCAAACTAACTTTTGGAATGAGTTTCCTTGATCATTCTTTATGAATTTCTTATAAAACAATAATAATTCCCATATTTGAAAATATTTTATATATAAAAACTTAACAAACAGAAAAATAAACATGAAAACAATGAATTATTATAAATAAATAATCAGAGAGAATGTACTCCCCAAAAAATAAACTAGGACTGGTTAGTTAATTTTCTTATTACTTATTATTACATGTTGTAATAATTATATTTTTTCAGAAGATTTTACTTTATCAAAATTTTTAAACAATAAAATTTATCAATAAGCTTGTTTATTTCTGAAATAAATAAATACACACAGTTAATGCTATTTTTAACTGAAACAAATGGAGAAAATATAAAACTACAAAAAAATATTAACATAAAATAATACATTACACAGGATTTTTTTATCTAAATCGGTCATTAAAATAAACTAGTGGTGAAACCTTCTTCAATCATTTGAAGAAGAAATTTGTACAAAACTGAATAAATTTTCATTTGTATAAGTTTTATATATATGTAAATGACTGACGACACATCTTCTGTAAATATTTTAATATACTTAAAAAATAGGTTTAATTTCAATTTTGTGTACTCTGATGATGGTGGATCCACTAAATCATGCCCATAAAAAGTAGAATTATATAAAAAAGGTAAAAAAAGAGTGATTTTCAAACTGGTAACAGGTCAGTGAAGAATTAAATATTTTTTCAATAGGATTGTCTATATATTTTTTGCCACTTAGTAATTTTTAATTAAAAAAAAAGTAAAATGTACTTTTTGGGTTTCAACAAGGTAACAATTGAAAAGCTCAGTGTAAGAAGTGGACAGCTCCAATTTTTTACAATTTTGAGGTTTCCAAAGAAAAATACTAAGAAAAAAATTATCTTTCTTTTAGTTCAAGAATGGAACAGCTTCATGCAATAGAGTTCATGCAAAAGGAAAGAGTGTTCAAGAATGATCGAGAATTTAAAAATATTAACGTAAATACAGAGTAATAAATTGGGTTTTCCGAGATAAATATTATGTGTAATATAAAATATGGTCTTTTATAGTACAGGTTTATTGTTGTACGAGTATTTTGAGAGCCCGGTACCTATTTAGATAATTGGCCTTTTTGTAACACCTTCTATTCAATCCTTATTTGTTTACTGTTGTTCAGATTTATCCAGAAGCCGTCAGAAAGATTTGTATTTTATTAATTTATTGAAAATCTCTGTCTTTTCTCGAACTCTCCATTAGCCCACCTATATAAGTGCTAGTTTGTTTACGGTTTCGTAAGCCTCGATTTATCTGTGTTTGAGTGAGCAAATCGCACAGTATTTAACAGTTACGTAAAAAAGGTCAACGTTTACTACTGTGTGTTAACATTTATTCTTTAAAATTTTTGTAAGAAATATTACAAAAATTGGTTAAGTTATTTATTGTATTAGTTAATTATAATTAATTTTTTGTTTACTAAATAATTTAATTGTAATATACTTGTAATTTTAAACTTTAGTGTGTTTTATTTAATTTACCAAGATCCTGAAACAGACCTTAGAGATAAGTGTCACAATATTAAAGTGAAGAAGATGTACCAATATTTACTTTTAGGCAAAAATAAGAACTCAAAAAACATTTCTTTTCAATTCCTAAAAATTTTGTAAAATGGCAGCTGTCCTTTTCTTGCATCGAGGTGATAAATTGAAATATTTTTAATGGGGTTTTTTTTGTCTTTTATGACCACAATGGATCACTTTAGTCAAAATTTAGAAAGCTTCTTTCTTTTCATATTCTTTAGCTTAATGTTCTGCCAGTATGCCTTCATTTGGGCTGATCTTGCTTGCCAAATTTCCCTAAAATGACCGGTCTCTTCCTGCTGGGGTTTGTTCTTCCATCTGATTTTGATTAAATCTACTTTCCTTATTTCTTAATGGGTTGTTTATATATTATTTTATAAATACTTTGTGTAACTGAAAAGATCTAGCTTTGCCCCTGATGAGCAGTAGTCTCTAGCGTACATGACAATAAAATAACACCCATTCCATATGTTAATGCCACTTTCATTAATAGTTATATAGTATAGTCAGGAATGATGTGGCTACAGTAATATACTTAATATTTTTAATTCCGCACATCTCGTTCCTCAAGGACAGGGGCAATGCTTGAGCTCCTTAGTTGCATTGCTGTGTCATACAACTATCTTTCATCTGTTAATGAAAATTTAACCTGTTTAATGGACAGTTAATTAATTCGCTTGTGATTATGAACATGCCTGGTCAGTATTTGTATTCTGTGCAGTAATACAACCTTCCCATTTTTACTCAAAATTTTTTGACTTGTATAACATCAGCAACTTTTATAACTTTTTGTAACCTTCCCATTTTTACTTGAAATTTTTTGACTTTTATAAAATCAGCAACCTTTATAACTTCAGTAATTTACAATGTTAAAGTATACTCAATGCTCGCTTAAGGCATCATAGTACTTTTCTACAGCATTTACTCAAACGACGACATACTAGAGGTGTTACTGGACGCCCTACAGGGACAAATTTTTTAAAGAAAAATTGTTTAGATATTGTAGTGTTGTAAACAGTAATTAAGAATATTACTTCACACCAAAATTTAAAAAGTAACAAACAAAAATATGTATTTAGCTGATGAATTGTGACGCGGCCTATGAAACCATGCCATAAGTCGCAGAGCGTAATTTCACAGGAGAGACTAAAACAGCGAAATATGTCAAAACTATCAATTTTTAGATTCTTTGCTATCTGTTAGTTCAATCTATTAACTACCTTTTAACTCCAAATATTTATTACCAACATAACAGAAATTAGAGAAAAATATTCATAAAGAAAGGACTGCACAAAAACAGAAACCATGCCATAAGTGGGCCATAGTAAATTTCCATTGCGACTTATGGCATGTTTTCATTTTAGGCTGGTTTTCTTTAAAAAATGCTTAATTTCCTTCATAAAAATGAAATATCATTTTATTTATTTAACCCCTTAAAGGTTGATTTTTAAACCCAAAGTAATGTTATTTTGCTTAATTTTTTTCCCACTATATAATAATTATTTTTATTATTTTTGATTATTTATTTATTATTTTTATCATGACATTTTTAAAAGTATATTTAAGAAAATTAGCAGTTCAAAAACTATTAGCCTATTGTTATTATTTTAACACTAAAAAACACAAAAAATGAAACTAATTCTATCTAATAAAACTAATACAAACGCACGGCAAACAATAAACATTTAATTAGGTTATACGATTGAATAACAACAACTAGTTGCTTTGGAACTGTCTGTGAATATGGAAAGATTGACATTAAACAAAATCAGCACCAGAGTCCAACGGATGAAAACAGAGCCACAAAACATTGGTACACATTGCCGGCTGTAGGCGATGAAATATTATGTTCTTAGCAAAAATAAGTTAGTATTTTGACAGAAACGTAATATTCCGTCACTGGCACTTTTCATGTACAATGCCTCTGCCGTATTATTCCGTCAAAAACCTTTAAGGGGTTAAAATTATTTTTTTTTAATTTTTAATACTGTAAAAAAATTAAAAACTATTTGTTTCACTGTTGGTAGTAGTAACAGCTGATCAAGCTATACCTATGTGTTTGCTGTTTGGAATAAGCGATTTGTATTATGTTATTATACTATAATAATTGTTATTTTAAATATGATTTAAGTGGTTTAAGATGGAAAAGTACAGCAGTGAAAGATGCGTATTAGATATTCTTAATACGTGTCCTTTAGGTGGCAATTTAAGTGATTTCTGCTTGCAGTTGCAAACTTTAACAGCCGTTTTCCGAAAACTAGTGTTTTTAATTAACTAAGTTCAAAAAATCACCAAAAATTCATTTTTCTATGTAGAAAGTTGGTTTTTATTTTAAAATATTCATAATTTTATGTAGTTTTAAGATCAGTAATAAACAGAAAAATGATTTTTCCAACTTATGGCATGGTTTCATAGGCCGCATCACAATTACTAAATAAATAAGAAACTCTATTTTACAATATAGAATAAATTGAGTGGGGTGCAACCAATTTTTTCACTCCAATGTTGTAGTGCAAACATGGCAGTGCTAACATGTTTACTTTACTTTGATGCTCAACATTTTTAAAAATAAGCTAATATATTAAATAACTGCTCACACCATTGAAAAATATTTAATTTTCATTTAAAATTGAAAAACACCATGCATATTCTGAGGCACAGTGATGTGTTTGAAAAGTTACCAAAATAACATTTTTATTAAATAACTTAAAATTCCAATACAGAATATTTTCCTGTTTATTAAAATAACAATGATATTATACCACAAGTAACTATATATTTTACATTCCATTGATACATTGTTTAATACAATTAAAAAACATATTTTATAGTGGAACTTGTTACTAAAAATGATGTTAATTTAAAATTAAAATTTTAATTGATGTATGAGAAATATAATAGACAAAATGAAAAAAAAACTTTTACTTTATAATAAACTGGGTTTCCTCTTAACAGACTTGGGATCAAGTTGTAATTGGATAACCGAAAAGTTTTAGTAGAATTATAATAGCGCAATTACAACCCGCTACAACTAAGAGTTGATTATAAGATAAAACTGATTTTGAATCCCAAAATTATGAACATATTGTAAGATTAGATAGAAAATTATGATGCACTACAATTATATATGAAATACTAACATACCACAATTTAATTTTTCAACATTGATACATAAAACAAAATAAAATTTTACTGTCTATTAACCCTTATAACCTCTTAGTACTAAAAAAAATTTACATATACATCACTACAAAAAAAATGCTAAAAAATACTGGAGCTCAAATGGCAGATTTGTGGAATTTTGGTTAAAACTTCATATATTTGCTAAAACCCATGCTATTATGATGTTTGGTATGAAAATGTTGGGAATGAAGTGTTCTAGAGAATAGAATTATTTTTATAAGTAGTAACCATTTTTTTAACATCAAATATAAAAAAAATTATAAAAAAAACAATAAATTAGGAGAAATTTATCAGTGGGAAGCTTTTCATATTGCTCTAAATATTATATTCTGCATGCATAAAAAAAATTGTTGTTTAAGTAAATATTAAACTCATAATGGCCTTTCCTATAAATTTCTGCAACATGCAAACAGTGGAGACAGCAGCACATAGCTTATCGTAAAAGAACAAAAACAACTGAAAACTCAATAAAGTGTATGGAATTCATATATATTTCAATATAATGAAACAAAAATAATGTGTTCTTTTTAAAACAATCTCAGTTTTAGAAAATAAATGTAAAATAAACATGTTAAGTAACAGTCAAACGGCAGCTACGATATATCGGCGCCTGGGGTTTTTCGCATAGTTCAACAACATTGATACATTCGTCGCTCAGGATTTTTCACACAATTGCCAGCGACGATATATAGTCGCCGGTGGGTTTTTTGCTTCACTGGCGATGATAAATAGGGTTCATAGGGTTCAAAGGTTAAACACTACTGCAAAACTAAAACTGTATTTATAAGTATTGTATTGTTATCTTCAAAATCCTTGTCAACTTTGAGAAAAAATGTGATATTTTTTAAGTTTTATGTTACTCTTGTGTTTGTTAGCTACTTTTCAGCAAATTGCAGGGCCATATTTAGTACATACTGTCCATAAATATATACCTGGCTGAATCAATAGCTCTGCTGGTTATCAGCTGATAATAATGGTCCTGGGTTCCTTAATTATCCGAGTAGTTGATACAATTAAAAGAAGTTACTCCCTAGGAAAAAATCAAATTAATAGAAAGAACGGTATTTTAAAAATTTATATCAAATGATGTTCAAAAACATCTACTTAATTGATAGTGGTTTATAACAAACATTTTGTAATTGTTAATGAGAATGTAATCAATTGAAAAATTAATACGTTGATTTATGAAGATTAACTAAAATACCAAATGAATTAATACAAAAATAATTAATTAATTAATTAATAAGCATTATAATAAAAAATCAGCTATCCTGTTCAATGTTTTTCACATTTTTCTTGGCCATTACAAGCAAAATTCACACAGTAACAAAACCTTCCAAAATTTTTTATTTACTACAAAAAATAAAGTTTATTTACTCAAATAAATGTATAATTTAATGACCAATTTACAATTTAAAAAAATAATATATTTAATATTTGCTTACATGAACTAAATATAGTAAAAAATAGTAACAAAAATAATAATTAATAAGAGTAAGACTGTACAAGTTAAGAATAATTAATATATTAACTAAATTTAATCCCTGAGAAATGCGCGTACCCTAGGCGATAATTTACGAAGTCTACCGCGACTACTAATACTAGGTCTGTATTGAACGTTACCGCTTTCAGAAGACACATCATCACTATTTTCATCGTCCCGTAAAGGTCTATGAGATCGTTTACTTCTTCTCGGAGAATTACCGGCATTGCGTACGGTATGTTTAAAGCGTCTATCGTTTTCCGAACCGGATGTTGATCGTTTTCTTCGTTTTCTACCACGTACGAAATGTCTACCGGCTGTTCTGACACCGTTTCGTTTACGAGACACTGGTTTTTTCGCGTTTATTACAAAATCTTCATCGGAAAAGTTATCGCCATCTTCCTCACCTTCATTTTCTTCATCTAAATCATCATCATCATCTTCGTCGTCGTCTTCATCATCATCATCACCATCACCATCATCATTGTAATTTTTATTCTGGTTACGGACAACTACATCATCATCATCCGTAACTTCATTTTCATCATCCTCGTTATATAGAACTTGTTTATGTTTTCTCATCACTCTTGAACCCGATGATTTTCTAAAACCATTTGTTGCTAAAAAAAAAAAAACAATTTTAATCATTATATTAATTCACATTATTTCACAAACCCATAAATATTATCAATGAAAGTACAGATTCGTTACCTAAAATTTACTGAAATATTAACTTCCTAAATAGTATTCATGTACCAACCAATATGGTTATGCTCAGGTTACCACACAAGATTGTTTTTTTTTTAGTTCTGTTCTATGTTTGATAGTTATGCATGTGCTTTTGTGGAGCACAGTATATACTGTGCTCCAATTCTATTGACCGCTACATTCTGTGCACAAGAAACGTTGGTTTACTTTTATGTTCCTAAGATGTGCAAAATGTATTTTAACAAAATTTCATCGTCAACACTTTGTTGTTTCCTTGTGTGATTCTCCTGTAATTTTCTACAATTTAAAAAAACTCGTTAACGAATTTTGGTACACGTAATTCATTGTTTTTGCTATAGCTTTATTAAGATTAAAATTACAGTACTGACACAAAATTTTACCGTCACAGTAAAATAATGGAAGATTAAAATTTGACAGTTTACGTGTAGTTATAGACAGAATATCATTAAAGTCTCTAGTTTGTTATTTTTATTGCTGATGGAGGCAATCAACTGAGAGATATTAGCAAGAAAAAAACAGAACCGTTAATCGTTTTTTGTCTATAACTGCATGTAAACTGTCAAATTTTAATCTTTTAAAAAATTAGATGTACCAATAAAAAACAAGGGACTTCTGAAAAGCAGTAACTGTTAGCGCTGCTGAAGAAAATACCCGTCAAACAAGGTCGAACGCTTTCAATTATACGTCTGTTGTTTATGAGCAAAGTTATGTCGCTAACATTGCCTGTGTTGTTTCTGAGAGGGTTTACAGTGTTTAAGAAAATAGAGAACGCCACCAGTTGTGAAGTTAGGGCTGTGATTAGACTTCTCAATGCAAGAAATATGCGAACTTCTGATATTCATCATCAATTGAAGAAGGTGTAAAGAGACAATATTAAATGAGTCGTCTGTTAAGTGCTGGAGTCGTAACTTCAACTTGGGAAGGGAATACAGAAGAGGAGGATTGAAATATAATTTTTGTTTTTAAAAGCCTACAAAAAATATTCTTTTGTATAGATATAAATATTTTTTGTAGGCTTTTAAAAACAAAAATTATATTTTAATCCCCCCCTTCTGTATTCCCTTCCCAAGTTTAAGTTACGACACCAGCACCGAACAGACGCATCATCCATAATATTGTCTCTTTACAACTCCTTCAATTGATGATGAATATCAGAACTTCGCATATTTCTTGCGTTGAGAAATTTAATCACAGCCCTAACTTCACAACTGGTGGCGTAATTATAAAATTACTAGTAAAATTACATATAAAATTACTTAGTAATTTTATAATAAGTAATTTTATAATGAATAATTTTAAACGTAATTTTAAATGTTATTTGGGCCATATCGCTTAGGACACACCGATAGAATTGAGAAGATAGAAAGGAAAATACTTAGGAAGTGCATGAACAAAAGGCACATGGTGGAAGGACATTGGCGGTTAATCCCAAACAAAGAAATCTATAAACTAATCCCCCCACTAACACATAACTTTAGAAAGAAAAGAATATCATTCCTAGGACACATACTCAAGAGCCGAAAGCTACAGACTTGTGAACCGGCTGATCAACCATTTTTGGAATAAGGTGTCGAGACCTAGGTGGCTGAAGGATGTACAGCGGGATGTGGAACAACTTGGAATCACTAAACAAGACCTCCTAACAAAATCAGCTAAGTACAACCAACTAGTCAAGACTAATATGGTGACATTCGAACCAAAAACCAGAGAAGAGTGTACAACAGGAAGTTTACCGATGAAGACCGGAAACAGAGATCGGAATGTTTTAAGAAAATGTGGGCCAAACAAAAGGAAGCCATACAAAAAGCGCGCTTTTCAAAGAAACCCAACACTGGAACAGACCTTAACTTGAACTACAGTGATCCTATGAGGTCTCAAAAGTAAAAAAAAAATTACTTAGTTTTAATTTTAAAATAAGTTTTTAAATTTAAAGCACTTTTTTTAAAACATGTTAATAAAATTAAAATCAGCTTGGATAAAGTGGTGGGGTAGTTAAAATTTCACAAATTCAGGTAGCCACTTTAGAATAAGCTTCCCAGCACGACATACAGTCTTAGACCAAAAGTCACCTACCCAAACAGGTCAGTGATGATTATAATGAATGAACTATATAACATTGATAAAAAAATAAAAATGAGTCAAGCTAATTTAAAGTCCAATTAAACAGAAATTATGATGGACAAAACAATCGTACTTATATAACTACAAAGTGAGTTGCACCAACGATTAATTTCTGCAATCATTCCTCACCGCTTTGCAATTAGAGCACGTCAACTTAACAGAAATACAAAATAAATTTAATAACAGTGCAAGTCTGACTGGTGTTTCTTTTTTTTATAAATAATTACATAAAATCAGCAATACAAAAAGGTGAAATACTGGGTACAAAATTTACATACCATATGAAAATATATTCATCAAATTCTGAAAGAAAGTATAAAAAAATGCTTAATGATTGGACGACTCTTAAGATTTATTTACAATATACCTATATTACAGCGTTATACCACTAAAAGTAGTTACAACTTTATTTTTGTTACGTGACCAATTTAAAAACAAAACGAAATTGTTTTTTACATTGTTTACTTCATTGTTATTCAAAGTAGATTCCGTTTTTATTTATTTGTATTCTTGCTCATTAACGCATTGGGGATGAATCGTGCCAATTGACATCATATACACTATCACTTTTCTATAATTTTTTTTCAATCAAAAGCACATTGCCAGTGTTAATAAATGCTGTTTATGCATTTAGACCAATCCTACGAAGGATGCTGGTGGTACAGTAGTCGTATTTAGTTACCTGCTGCCTGGAATTTCATTCAGAAAACGAATGACAGATCTAATCTCACACACATTGTGGGATTTTCAATCAACTTCTGAGCACTACAAAGTATAAACAGACAGCAAACTCAAAATAACATCACCTCCTTGTCCTTCAACAAAGTAACTGCAGCACATGTGTCGAACAGAAATGGTAGCGATGCCAGGGAACAGAAATTAATTTCTGGAAGTACCCTGAATCTAAACTCTCCAGAGATGGATTTTACATAGGGCTGAAATGTCAGATAAAAGTAGATTGAATTGGCTAACAATACCATGCTCACCCAGCCGGAAAAGTTACTTCAACCTTTACGTATTAACGCTAATACAGACCAGGAAAGATGGCCGGTGCACTTCGAGGAACTCACTACTTGTATAAGAAGAAAGTACTCTCAAGAAAAGTCAAGATTAAACACAATACTGTGATAAAACCTGTGTGTCTGTATATGAGTCAATGCCTTACAATGACTGGAAAAGTTGGTCTAAGAGAAGTTGAGAAATTTGAGTGAAAGATCCTCTACAAGATAATGGGCCTGAAGATAATATCAAACGGATAATATAGGTTACGAGTTCAAGAAGAAAGGTACAAGAAAAATGATGATTAGAAAAAGACTTAAATTTTATGGACACCTGTATAGAATGAATGACAACCGGTTGACAAAACAAATTAAAGATGTCAGAAACGAATATTGAAAAAACCGAGAAAACTTAATGAACCGAACCAAATTCAGAAAACTAATTACAGACTTAAGGGCTTTCATGAAGAGCAAAAACAGAACACCGGGTAGACAGAAGAAAGGAGGAAAACCTACAGTGCGCCAATACTGAATGTTGACTCCAAAAAAAGCTTCCAGAAACATCTAACGTCACCTCATGTGGTTTAAAATTGGCTTTATACGAGAGAAAAAACAAAAATTCTATTACAGATGCTACAGTATAATAGGTAAAATCTATTACAGATGCTATAGTATAATAGATAAAACCTATTACAGATGCTATAGTAGAATAGATAAACCTATTACAGATGCCATAGTATAATAGATAAAATCTATTACAGATGCGATAGTATAATAGATAAAATCTATTACAGATGCAGAAGGATAATAGATGAAACGTAAAAGACATGAAAAAATGTCAATCCTGACTAGGAATTGATCCTGGAATCTCAGACATAATTTGTTTATAAGCCCAACAATACGGTTAAAAACAAATTACAAATTAAAATTTTCACTTACAAGTATCAGCCATTTGTAACCGCCTGCGCCCACGGCCACCATGAGTAATCACACTTCTTTTACTTAACATAATTGATTTCTTATAATCTATTTTATCTCGCTCATCAACTTCATCGTCATCATCATCATCATCATCATCTTCTTCATCTTCCTCATGTTCATGTTTCACTTCTATTACATCATTCTTATCATCATCATCCTCATCATCTTCATCATCATCATCACGATCTTCATTACTGCTCTCAGATTCAGAGCGGTCTTCACCGTAATTTATTTGTTTAACTGGACGAGTTCGCATTCCACCCACTAGAACATAACATTTACATTATTAATTTATTTAAAATAAAATAAAATTATTTTTTAGAAAATTATCAAAATTCATTAATAAATTCACCAGTAAATTTTATTGCCTTTAAAAAAAACACAAGTGCCTTGAGCAAGAACAGCAAATATAATGAGATTCTGAAATCATTAAGGACGTAACAAATGAACCAAATTTTATAAAATGATTTCAAATCTATTAGTATTTTGTTAAACAGAGAACACATCATTCGGTTAGAACTAAACTAATTGTAATTAGTGGTTCCACACCCAGAAGATATCGGATGATACACGACACATGGAGTTGGACATGATTAAAATGCACGAATTCTATAAAATATTTTCATGGTTTTGTTCATTTCTTACTTTCGATTGAAATTTTAAACCAACACGCTTATATAGATACTAATCACCGTTCAGTTCGGTCATACCAGGTAAAAATGACATTCCATAGTTATACAACAAATTCAATTGAAAAAGGAAAACAAAAATAAGTAATTCAGTACCTGATTTTCTGTTGCATTTTTGGATAGTTATAAAACTGCAAATTTTTTGTAAACTACAATTATGTATATGCAAATTACGGTAGGCTACATTACAATGGACAGTGAGATTGCAAATAGTTCTGCACAATTTGTTTGGTGCCTAAATATTCAGTGGCATTCTAAATATTGGGTGTTATAATACTGTACTTCAAAACTATTGTTAAATACCGTATTATTTCAGTCACGCTGTACCCTTATTATATAAAATTTTTGTAAAATTGTGCCAACTGAAGAATGGAGGAAAGTTCATGCCTAACAGTCCCTTAATGTTTATGTTAAGCTAAGTGAAAAGCATGCCGCCATAATTTTCCATTAATCAACTGTTTTATCAACTAAAAATAAATAAATAACTGTCTAAAAATAAAAAAAGTAATATGGAACAAATTATTAGGGTACATCAAATATAAATGGGACTGATTTTTCTTAAAAATTCTAGGGGTCCTAGACCTGGAAGAGCCTGATGTGCGAGTAATCTATACCATTAAGACTTGGTCACACAGAAAGCGATCTATCGCAGTGGGCAGCAATCTCCGACCGAGGCAGTAAGGCGGTGCAATTGTATTACACATTGTTCTATCATCTCTGTCACATAGAACGCAATTTGCCGCCGCCCACTAGTCCTTGTCATGATGACAAGCGATCTGGTAACAATATTACAGTTTTTAGCATGACCGCCTTGCCACCTTTCAACCAAATAAAATGAGTGAACAAACTGAAATTTTTAGAAAATTTGCGTAGATACAGGTTTTTGTTTGATAGTTCAACGAAGATTATCACCAACAAAACATGAGGAACTGCAGTACCTGACAGTGGCTTTGGCGGTAGCATAATTTTCCATCAATGTACTCTGGGTAAAACGTGAATTTTTGAAATTATTGTCGCTGTGACTTCCGTAATTTCATTTATCAACTACCATAAACTTATAGTATGGGTCAACTACTGCTAGAAGAACGAGAGAAAACAAATTTTTGTAACAGAAAACCTGTGACATACTGTTATCTGGGCATTTCAGTTAGACATGTTTTCCATCTATGCTTCCAATGCAGTTAAAAAACCCTCAAAGTTCTGTAAATCCTTCCTCAGCTCTGTATTACATACACAACGTAGGTTTAGGTAAATGTTTTGGCTGTTGTATATTCCAAATTTCTCGGCATTTTTTTTTTCCCAATTGGGTTGTTCTTCATCTGGGCTCAATCTCAAAATAAAAAATATATATGAAAACGCACTACTATGTCTCAAGAAGAAAGTGACCAGACTGAACCGCTTACACACAGATATTGCAGACCGCCACGACAGACCGCTTTCTGTGTGCCCAAGCCTTTAGAGAGAGGGGAGAATCGACTACAACTCTCTTGGATCTCTTAAGTGTCAAAAGAAACATAGAGCGAGAAAGAAGTGCATATCTCCGTAGAGCAGCGGATTATAATTTAGTTTTTAGGCAAGGAATGGGTCGGCCTTCGAGCCAGCCCAGTTAGCTGATAGAAAGTCGCTATTATTTTTTAAGCAACACTGGTTGGCCAAGCAACTTCATATGGTGACCAACTGACAGCCAATCCTTAACAAACTTCACTGGGGGGTCCCTGCTCAAAAAATACATTCCGAATCATGGCAAAAATACAGAATCACAATGTCTAAGTGAAAAAGTTTTTTTTAGACAATGAGGAAATATTATCAACAATACTGAAGCACGGGCTGAGCCTATCTGAAGTAAGTTGAAAATATGATTCACGCAAATCAAATGCGTGCAACATAAAAACAAAGAAAAACTTTGTACAGTATTACATTGTTTTTAAAATCAATCAAATTTGTACAACAGATGATTTAAAACATGGTCTACTCTTGTTACACGACATGATTCTTCGAAGAAAAGAACTTTTTGGTTAACGAGAACCAAACATGCAAATTCCTTGAGTCCCAAGAGATTCACTACAAACAAAGTCAACTTTCATTTACATAATTCACGGCAAAAGCCATTAACTCACTTCATAAATTCAAATTCATTATTACTTTAAACACAAATCATTCACATAACAATAAACAATTTTACGGTAAAATTTAAATTTCCCATTAAGAAAAGAAAAACATTTAACAAAATTATTTACAAAACAGAGACAAGAAAAACATGAACGCTATGTTGTAACAATAAGTTAGCAATTTCCATCTATGAATTTTCTTTAGAACATAAAACATGCAAACACCATGATGTAACAGAAAAGCTAAATGAATAATAAAAAAAAAAATACCGGACAATGTTTAAGGGAAAAATATTCAAAAATGTATAATACCCGAGATAAAATTGAACACCTATGTGCAATTATGCGAAAGATGAAAACATGAATAAATTGTTAGTCAAAGCTACAGATCCAAGATAGGAGAGACTGAGGTGAAAAAAACTGCTGTAGAAATAATAATCCTATAACTACAAATTTTTTGTACTTAAAATTTCAACGTTTTCCCAAAAGTTAGAATGTGTCTACTCCTTCAATCACAATTTTAAAAAAATTAAAAAACCTTATCATTATTCAAACATCAATAAACATTGCTTGGTATGGAAACTGAAATATAAGAGGGACATTTTTATTTCAACCTCTGATAGGTCACAAGTGAAGGACACATGAAAATAGAAAAATGTTTTATAACTTAACCCTTCTGCTACGGGAGGCAATCTCAGTTGTTCTGGTAATTACCAGCTTTAAAAGCCTACAGCAAACGCAGTTATGAAGCGATTCGTTTAGTTCACATATCAAATTACGCGCCTTGAATGGCTCTATAATTTCATATAAAACACAATGCAAATGTATTGATAGCAATGTTGAAACGATGGTTGTAAGTTGCCAAGTTACTTTTGAAGTCGTCCTATCTTCAAGACAATGTAACTTATGGTATATTTCATCTATAAGGTTTTTAGAACTACCTACTAAATCAGAATGATGTGTAAATGCTATAAAATCAAACCTTTTCGTCCTACATCCAACTAACAACCGATGATAGTATAATCAGAGTAGACTGTACTTAACATGCACAAAAACCAAAAAATTAATTTTTTACCCAGAATTACAAAACATTTTCACCTCAGTACTCACTTTAAAATTTATACCAATAGTACACATACAAAAAGAAACAAGTTGTTCACAACTAATTCCTAAAAATTTTTAAAATCTGCTAACAGAAAGCAAAAAATATATATAGTTTATAAATAAATTTTTGAAATGCATCCTGCCAACCATTAATATAAATTACAATACAAATGACATTTATCACCTTACCTTTAGTTGCTTTTTAAGTTTAAAAAACTTACGCGCGTTTTGGTGGTACCACCATTTTCAAAGCATATCATTATTTAAATGACTAATAAACTAATTAAAAATTAAAACTGAATGGAAACACCGTTCTGAATTTTTATTTTCAAATTTTAATATGCTCTAAAGAAGGTGGTACCACCAAAACGTGCTTAACTTTTTTAAACTTGAAAAGCAACCAAAGGTAAGGTGATAAATTTAATTTATATAGTATATGATTAAAAACTTATTACACATTTAAAAAACAAAAAAAATAATGGATGTACATACTGATAATAAAAAAATAAGTCAGAAATTTTAATAAATCTAAGGAACACACTAAGCTGCTCAGAGAGTTTCTAACAGCTAAAGTATTCTGTGCCAAATAACCGGTTATTTTTCACAAATTAACCCCAAGTATTCGCAGTACATTAACAACAAACACCATAGATTACAAAACTGTTTAAAGCCAAATAAAAAAGCAACCCCTAGAGAATAAGCCTACACACAGTCCAGAAACTATTGTTAAATTTTTACCAGAATGAAACAGTAGACAACAAACACTTTACAAAAACTATTTCACATATCTCCAAAACAAAATATTTTAACAACACTAAACATTACGAGAAAACTTAAAATAAACTTACAAAGTTGAAAACAATTAAAGCATACATTGGTTTGGCTAGAAAATAACTGGATTAAATTTTTTATTTAACATCTTTTTTAAGGCCTTTGGGCCAGCTCGATCAGTCAGCTGGTAGAAAATAGCTATTACAGTATTTGTCAAGCAACACTGGTTGAGCAAGTGACTTAATATGGTGACCAGCTGACAGCCATTCCTGAACAAACTCGACTGGGGGGGGGGGGTTGCTATTTAAAAATTCATGCCAAATCATGTCAAAAAATACAGCAATTGAATTGGGCGGTTGTCATTATAGTTCAGCTCCCGATAATAAAAAAAAGCTAAAACTAAACATCTTTTTTACATCAGAAACTTGATCCATCTTCAATAAACCCTATAACAATACAAGTTTTCTGTTGTACATAATGCAAATGATCTTCTGATATGGTTATAATCATCATAATCATTTCTGCTGCTTTTTTCTTCACTGTATTAATAAGCTGAAAATGTGTTTCTATTAAAACTCTCTTCAATAGGGTTGATCAGTAAGTACCCATGTTAGCAGACAGGTGGCGTTGCCGAGGGAAGTTAACATTACCGTCATGTACCACCATTTGTCAAACAACACCATATTAAATTTCAGAACGATTCTGATTTTTTAAATAAACTTGCAGATTTTTTCAATGTTTTTATAAGATCTTGTTATTTTTTGTGGACGATCAGGATACAAATAAAATATCTGTGACAACTTCTATCACTTCTTAAATTTTTTTAAGAAACTCAGAAACTTGAGTCCATGAACACTCATCATCATACTCTTTTTACAACAAATTAAATAATTCTATTTCTGATTTCCTGTTGTTTTTTTTAATCCCTAACGTATGTACGTTGCATTCTGTTCAATTTGAGAAACAATAAGCAACCCCATGACCCAATGAGATGAGGATGACATGTATGATGTGTAAGTAAGGTGTGATCTTGTACTGCTCAGGCCGACCATTCCTGACAGAATATGGTTAATTGAACCCCAACCATCAAAATACGCCAGTAACCACTGCCTAGTATTCAAATCCGTATAAAAGTAAATCCTTTTCTAAGATTTGAACCAGAACCTTAATCTCCAAAAACTCTGAAGTTACAAAGAGAAATCTTATGTTAATACATTGCTCCACACCAATATTAAACATTTTCCCAACACAGAGCAGATCCACGGTACTCTCCAAATGAGCAATGATCAGTGAACTAGTTTCTCTGTAATTTCCAAAATTGTAGACCAGATAGACCAATTGTTAGAATATCTATCAAAGGCATACAAAAAAATCATTCCAGTAATTTTCTAGCCGCACCTTGTACTGATAATTACATCTATCAGGAATATTCATGAACATAACATAACCGAAAACATCAAAACTTTGCGTCAGGAATCTTATTAAAATTAAGCAAAACAAAAATGACAAAAAGCAAAAAAGAAAACACCCAACAATATGAGATTAAAACAAAACAAAAGAACATGAATGATGGATGAGAATAAAAAATAGAAATGACAATGATGGATGATGATTCAGATGGTGGATTTTTTGAAAGATAAAAAAGGCAATTTTGTTTTTTTCAATTACTGTTTTACCATTTTTATTAAATTTCTTTGGCAACACTTCGTAACCATCAGTTTCAGAGGACGATATGTTACATAATTCTTCATAATTAATATATTTTTTGTTAGGACGTGTGCGCATACCAACTGCACAAAACAAAAAATTATTATCATTATTATTATTATTATAACTATTAACATGGCTACGGTACTTAGAAAAAAAAACAATTAAAAAGTTTAACGAGAACCTAACTTTTCACACATTACTATTTAATACTTTATACATTCTGAACATCAATAAATAATTTTTAAACATTTTCTTACAATACAATTGTAAAAAATTGAAGCAACTTACTCAAGTAATATTAAAATTTATTTTTAGGTTATTTAAAACAGCTTTGTCATTAATGACTAAACTAGGTTATAAAACTGAAATGATTGGTTTCAACTAAGAATGTGTCGATTCTTCGATACCGATTCTTTATTTTTTGAACTGCGGCAAAGTGCTGTAATTTTGTACGATAAAATATATTAAATACTAATACAAATGAGTAATTTTAGCTTGGAGTAAAAAAAAATACTTTACTATTTAAAAAATGTTTTAATTTTTTAACATATTTTATTAATTCAATGAATCTTAATCATATATCGCAGTCTGACTGGTTGTTTCATTACGAATTTAGCTATCCATAAAAGAACGAGTGATTCACTTACGAAATTGTAAAATAAGTTGATCACGATTTGATACAACCAGTTCACGAGTTTCAACTTTTGTGGTGAATAAATTGTAGTGCATAATATGTTTAAACTGCTCGTATGGGTTATCTTCAATTTTTTTAAGTTTGTCTAACATATAATTAGTGAATGAGTCGAGTTGCACTTGAATACTTAGAGCGGTTTGGATTGACTGATCGGTGTGTTGTATCGTATAAAAACGAAAATTACAAGATACCGTATAATGAGCACGAGATTAACTTGTGCTTCATTGTGTGACCATTTTGTTTTATTGTGAAATTTATAATATAAAAAAAAAAAATTATTTTAGTTTTAGTTTGATTATTATATTTCACGATTTTAAGTTTAATTATACAGTTCTATTATTTTATTAATATAACTAAATTACGGCATTTGAGATGAAAATCGAGTTTTTGTTTTTTGATATCAGAATCGGTGCCGAGAATCGAAAAATATTGGTATCGACAAATCATCACTAGTTTTAACGTATAAAATTTGCAGACCTAATCCAGTAATCAAACATGGGACTTCCACTTTATGATCTATCACAATACCGCTAGGCCAAAAAGGTAGCCAAATAACATTTTTAACAACTAACACCACAATGACGGTTTTTAACTTAAGATGATAGAACAACTTTATTACTTGTGATGGCCTTAACTGAAAAATTCCTTTTTTAGATTTAGACAACTGCAAACTGAAGTTTACATTTTGATAACTACTTACACAAGAATTCTCTCAACCATATGAGGACTATAAAATGAATATTATTTAATGAAGTATGCTCATGAGAAAACTATTCAAAATGGACACCTGAAGAAAATCGTACATTTATAAACCAAATATAATTTCTAAATTTAAAAAAAAAACCTGAAAATTTACTATCACTGTATACAAACAGCAATATTGTGTATTTTCATTAACAAACTTCAAAAAAAATGACCGAGTATGGATATAATCAAAATCAATAAATACCAATCAATGTATACGAATATATTGATTGCTATTTACAATCGTACAAGAATCAATTCATTTGCAATTGTGTCTAATTTTGAAAATGGGTTATCAGTTTTTCTAGCATTGACTTGCAGGTGGTTTAAATTACTTGCTTCACAACACCAATCATCTACATTAAGAACTATTATCAGAACCGACTCCGATAAAAATGTAAAGATTAGACCAGATGAACAAATTCAATTAACATGCTGGTGTGATTAACACCTTAAGGTGTTAAAGCTGTGTCTTTTACATCATGCCTTTATAAGCATTATAGTATGTATTTGTTTTTTACAGCTTTTATTCAAACGACACTCTGGCAGTGTTACTGAATATTCTGTAGGTATTTAGATCCTATAAGTGCTACAGTAAAGGTCATCGTAAGTTACCCATAGTTAGGGATTTTTATAGAAATTTTGCAAACACTTTGAGCCTGAAGGTTGGAATCGCAGATGTGTCGCTATGCCGACGCACCATTGCAGTGAGGAAATGCCATGATGCCTCAAGGCATCAGTGGGCCACGCGAACAATCTTACTTTTTTGTTAATCTATCCACCAGCTAAATATAGTACAGTATTATACGTGTTTTTTTTCTTTTGTTGCATGATTATAAAAGTACTTACTGTCGATTACTTTATTATAGATACCAGAGTTTGGAGCCTTGTTTCTTCAAAACTCATTTATAAGTAGCACAACATTAGCGCAAAGTTTAGTATGAGAATAACTGTGCAAAAATTAAAGATTATGGCATTCAAGGGAAGATGGCTGGTCCGCTCAAAAATTATACTAGGCAACCAATCTATAGAACGAGAAAGAGATTTTAAATATTTAAGATGTAAGATTTCCTATGACAAAGATGATGACGAGTAAAAATCTGGCAAAATTCAGCGTTGCGAGAGGTTCTATTTGCAGGACATTAGGAAAGAAAACAAGACACGACACCAAAATGAAATTTTGTAAAGCAATGGCTGTACCACTCATAACATTTGAGAGTGAAACATGGGTGTTATTACAGAGGAATGAATATCGTATCAAGGCTGCTGAAATAAGATTATTGTGGGAAGTCAAAGGTTGTACCTGGTTAGACAGAGTACATAATGAAGCAATACGCGCAGAGTTAAATGTTCAGTCACTATGTGAAACATTAAGAACATACAAAAGAAACTGGTCCAACCATTTACTTCGCATGCCAGCACACAGACTTCCTCTACAAGCATGGAAATATAAACCTAGAGGGAAGCAAGGCATGAGAAGACCTAAAAAGAGATGAATGCCGGAATAGACCTTTGAGCCTAATCCTTGGCAGATGATGATAACGTAAGAAATTCAGCGCACAGCTCACGAGTTATCAAATAAACAGAAATTATTTGAGTAAAAATTAAACTACTTTTATGTAAAAGTGTATTATTCCTTAGCTTTTCTTGGTAAAACGAAGTCATTAAGAATGGAGAAATTCATGGAATAAATGATATAATTAATTGATTATAATATGATTGCACCGCACAGGGAGGTTCAAATTGACTACACTTTTAAAATTTGTTTAAAAATTTGCAGTAGGTAAAAAAAAGAAGACCTTTACTGTAGCACTTTGTTTTGTTAACAATAACTAACGCTGCCAGTGTACCGGCAATAAAACAAAATCTATAGAAACATAGTACGGTATATGACGCCTTCAAGTGTCAGTCAGCCTCAACGTATTAAACATGATAGTAAAATTTATAAATAATTATTATGAATAAAATTTCAAAATACAAATTTTATGATATATATTGTCGTCGCCTGCTCTTCCAATATTAGCGTCTACACACAGTCCCACTACCTGCCTGACCCAGAGAGCCCCCATCCACCTCCACCTCTCCCCACCATCTGCACCTCTGAACTTGTGACCTCTCCCCACCATCTTGTTGACTCGACGGAGAGGTATTTAAGAGAGGAACCTCGTCTGCGATAGTCACTCTTCACTCAATTCGCAAGCGGAGAAGAACCAAGAAAGAAGAGCTCCAGCCAGAAGACGAGCCCAGCTGAGACCGGACGCACCATCCCTGGTCTACGCTACCGGTGGCGGACGCTACATTCCCGCACCGGTCAGCCTTCGCCGGCCCAGAGAGAGCCGCCTCGGCCGCGCTGTTGGCAGGCGGCCTACGTCGACCCGACACTGCGGGGCTCTGCCACGCTGCAGTGGGGACCCAACTGCCGCTGAGGGAAGGCTAAACCTGAACCCAGTAGCCGAGCCGTCACTCTTCGGGCTCCGCTTCTATCACGCCGGCTCACCACTTCTGACCATAAACAACGGCCCTTTTCAGGGCCACCAACTCAATCAAACGGCCCTTTTCAGGGCCACCAATTTTACAAACAAGGTTTCGCCATATGTCCTCGGCCCTGGTCGGCGACAATATATAGAAATATATTATATTTAGCTAAAAAATATTAGATATATAAGAACAATCGTTAGCTCGTTTGTGTACACAGATTACGCAGATAACCATTACTTTGTTTTTTTCACAGCAATGCCATGCCGGCATGGAGGAACTATTGTAATTCCTAGATCCTCTAAACAACAAATTACTGAAACACAAATTTTTAACTATCAACAATGATAATAAAGTATATTATTACATGGACAAAGTGTCAAATGATATAAAACAATTTCAAAACCCTATAGAGAATAAAAATTTATTTTGTTAACTCAGTACTGAATATGTACCTAGTAAGCAGAATTAGTAAAAATGTCCTGTCTATAATGATGAGCATTGTAAGAGGCGTGTCCAGAAAGTAAGTACAGTTTCGAAAAATAAAATACAAAAAGTATTTTTATCAAGACAATTTTATTTTTACATAAAAGATCACACCTTTAACTACTTTTCTACATAGCTTCCACCATTGTTCAGGCACTTGTAGCAGGTGATCAGCTTATCTAAACCTTTCCCAAAGAAACATCTTGCTGTAACTAAACAGTGTTTTATGCATGGTCATCATATTCAGAATGCTTACCAACAAGCTCACGTTTCATGTGCAGGAACAAGACCATACAAGAGTCAAGGACTGCGGTAGTAAAATGTACCAGATAAGAAATGTCAGATCTTTATCAAGTCACTGTGAACATTTTTGAAACACAGCTTGTGATACCCCAAGGTACAATCTTGAGAAAAATAGTTATCAAAACTTGTAGCACTGTTATCATCTGAAAGCATTGTCAGTGTGAATAGTATGTGCTCTTTAATTTTCTCACCCATTTTTCTGATCAAGTCATCGTTGACAACAGAAGGCAGCCACCCACTTCGTGGTTTATCGTGGACATCTTCACTGAATTCCTAAACCCACTTCCACACCATTCCATCACTTATTGCACTTTCACCTTAAATCTCTGCATTCAAAAACCGGATAACAGAATGAATCTCACAATCAGCGGGTTCATAGATTGTTTAAACAACATAAACTACCACAGTACACATAAAATAGAGAAGACTAATGGCAACTGTAATGGCATCAGCACAGAGCTAATAAACTAGGGAAAGTAGAGTGGATGCGCGGAGTGAAGACAGTAACACTGTGGCCGGTGTTAGTACAAAACAGTACTTACTTTCTAGACACGCCTCGTACATATTTAAATTTGTATGAACAGCTGAAAAATTTCAGAATTTACTATCACAAAATTAATCAGATTACAATACTTGTTTGTTTCCTATGAATCATACAATATACAAAATAAAATCGATACAGAACGTTCTAATAATAATAAAAAAACTTATAAAAACTTACCATTTTTTGATTTGTCTTGTTTATTACCATCATTATTACTATTTAAAAAGGCACGTCTAGTTGAATAATTATTACTATTACTAATACTAGATCTATTATTACTATTTTTATTATCTTTGTACAATTTCTTTGGAGATCTTTTGCTAATATTTTTATAATCTGAAACAAAACAGATGAGAATATTTAGTTAAGTAGTCCAGAAACAATAAAATAAACTACTGTTTAAGGGGAGTGGTTTGCCCTATAATAACATGGTTAATGAAAATATACACTTATCTTGTTGTTGTTTAGGCCATCAGCCGAAAGGCTGGTTTGAACCTGTAGAGGTTTTACTAAGTAAAACGAGGAGTGAGGTGGTTTACCATTGCCTTCCTCACAGAGTGGAAAAGTACGCTTATCAGCATGCCGGACCCTCTGAAAAGCACATATTTTCCACTCTGCAAATGACACCTTCACTTCATTTACCCCAGGGTCACCTGTGGATTTTTTTATGTGATTTTTTTATATAAAAATAAAAAAATTTTCTCTACATTTTAACACACCCATTTTATGTTTTATGAATATTATTGTAATAGTTATGATTTTTTAAATAGTTGTTTTTCAGAGATTAAAAAACTATTTGTTAATCTTCTATACAATATTTTTACATTTGGATATGTTAAATTTAATAACTTACTGAAAGAAACACACATTAAGTATTTAACACTCATACCTTTAATAGGAACTTAGAAAAGAGCAATTTAAAGTCAGAAAATGAGATTTTCAGCAACTCCACTTTAAAAATAATAACTAAAAAACTGATGCTTACTTGTATTTATAATTGTTTTGTATTTATATCTGTAGCGACATAACTGCAGAAAAAGTACAATTGATAAAAGTTGTATCCATCCAATTGTTACAAAATTATCAAGATTTGTTTTTTTTTTTAATCCCTAATGTGTGTACGTTGCAATCTGTTCAAATCAGAATAAGCAACCCCGTGACCCAATGAGATGAGGATGATATGTATGACATGTAAATGAGGTGTAGTTTTGTACAGACTCAGGCCGACCATTCCTGAGAGAGTATGGTTAATTGAACCCCAAGCATCAAAGTACACCGGTAACCACTGTCTAGCACTCAAATTCGTATAAAAGTAACTAACTTTACTAGGATTTGAACCAGGAACTTTTGTCTCCAAAAATCAGCTGTTAAACACCTGATTTTGGCGACTACTTTACCTCTAGACCAACCCCGGTGGGTTATTACGATTTTAAAGACAAAATTTTTAACTTGTCAATTAATATAAAAACAATCATTATTTTTTTCGGTTTTTCAGTGAACCACTCCCCTTCACAATATACAAGTTGTAGTTTTATCTATATTTTAAAATTCTACAACAGCTTAAGTTTATAATCTTAAAACTTTACAAAGTTTTAAAATAACTGTTCTTGTTAGGTTTTTACTTTTTTCTTTGCGATAGTTTACCTGTTTCTTTATGCTCATTTATTGAATTAATTTCCCATAAAGTTAAAATATTAACATTGCATTAGTTAAAATATATTGTAGAGTAGTTATAATTATACAATCAAAGTTTTATACATTTCTCTCAATTAAAAATGAACAAACATGTAAAAATTTTTTTTAATTTCTATTGTTCTTAAAATATAATATTATTTTTTATGTAAATGTTGAATTTATTATTTATTTTAAGTTTTTTTTTTAATTCTGTTTAATGTAATCTGGTAACCTATACAACTGTAGTAATTTTTTTTTTTTTTTTTTTTTTTTTTTTGGTTTAACGTCCGACTGTTCTGCAATTACTGCTAATGCAGACGGTGAAGGATGAAATGATATTTTGTAACGTATGAAAAAATGCCATGCCTGAATGGGATTCGAACCCATGCCTGAACTGTAGTAATCTCCCATGGGATTCGAACTGTAGTAATTAACCTTAGTAATTTTTATAGTAGTTATACATAAGTATTTTAAATTTTTAATTTTTTTTTCTGTATACTCCTATGCGCGGGCAGAACTCTTTGTGAAGAAGAATTTTTGTGTATAAGTATATTTAGTTTAAAATATTGTTTACTTGTACAGCTTAATTTAGTTCAGTAATAAATCGTTATGTATATATAACTAAATAAAAATAATCTAAGGGAGGAGAGACTAGAAAATTTTGTCATTTTGGCAAACAAATCAGTTTGGTTTAATGTATTTTAATAGGCCTCCAAATAATAATTTAAAACAAAACCACAAGGCTTGTGGGGGTTTATATAAGACAAAAGAAAATGTAATACAGGGAATCAAATATCAATAAAAATCTGATTTGAAACACTCGCACACCTTTCTCTTGTCAAAATAAATAATGAAAAACAAACTAATTTAAAAAAAAAAAACTTTGAGCCCGGAACAGGCGATTTGCCTTAACCCTGTAGTGAAGAAGAAAAAGAAAAAGAAGGAGGAGGAGGAGAAGGAGGAGGAAGAGGAGGAGGAGAAGAAGAAAACAACCTAATTTTAACCATGAGTTTTTCAATGAAAAAAACCATGGATTTTATAGGTGAAAAACCAGGGCAGTTATCAAACTGTGCCTGTTACTCTACACAAGAATGTAGAGTACCCAAGTGCAGAACGCAGTTTTTATACAACCCTAAAATCTTACAAACTAGCATCACAAGCAAGAAAAACTTTCATAAAACAGCAATACTTGGTCTTTACAGAGACTACAAAGTGGTTATATATAGCAATAATGAGCTAACTGTTCTAAAAACTGGGTTATGAGAAAAAAATTTATAGTACAGCATCAATAATCTGAACGCCATCCAAAATTTTTTTGATATTTTAATTTTCATGAGAACAGCAAAAGTAAAGGATGGTTTACAGTGTGTAACTTGTTTGAATGTTGTTTGTTTAAAAAAAAAATGAATGAGGATAAAAACGCCATGTTTATTATTTTAAATTCATAATTTTTTGGTAAAAGTAAAGTACAGTACTATTATGTAATTAAGTACAGAGAAGTGTTTGTTTTTATTTATTTTAACCTTTTAGAAATGCTAACTGTAGGCCTAAGCGGCATTTCTAGGTTATTATGGAAAACCCAAATAAATCGGTGATCCGAACTACCTATGGTCCCAATCGGTTCAGATTTTCAACGCTCTACTGTATTTTCAATTTTCTGCATTAACCAAGAAAAAAGCAACGATGGATTATGACAAATCTGCAAAATGAGAGCTTAAAGTTTAAATAAAAGTATTTATTGTTATCAGCCTAGCGGGATCCGAGAGACCAATATTATTTTTAAAAAAAAACAGATAAATACATGCATGTTAATAATTACCGTTTTTCATAGGCAATTTTCCTTTATCACTGATTCGTTTTTGTCTCGAATCTTCATCTTCCTCTTCATCATCATCACCCAATGATTCACTCTCACTTGCAACCATTGCAGCATAATTCTTTCTTTTGACGGATCGTTTTGGTCTGTTACCGAACGATGATGTTGATGCTTTTTGACTATGATTACTTTCAGAATCCGTAACTGGTTTCCGTCGTTTTCTACCTCTACCGATTCCACTGCTTGACCTATTTCGTACATCACTTTGCGACTGCTTAGTACGACTGTGGTATGTATGATCGTTTGTCTGTTCAAACCGTTCGTTACTATTCATGGCCGCTGGTTTTCTGCCCCTTCTCCCTACTCTGTTATCGTTAATTTCTTGATCGGAATCGTAATTGAATTTCTTTCTTGGACTTCCTAACCGAGAATTAAGCTTTCTTTTCGAAACACCATTGACAGCTGAAAATAATATAAATAAAAATCAGTTGCAATATTAAAAAGTAAATTGAAATATTATCCCTTTTAGAGCCAGGCCATTTCCTAACAAATCGGAAACAAAAATACATTTTTTTGTCATCAGTCTCTCAACTTGTTTGATGCAGTCTTCCAAGCTGTTTCATCTTGCGCAAGTAATTTTATATCTACAACACCCTAAATTGTTTTAAATTTGCTTTAAACAGTCTAACCTTTGCCTCCCCCTACAATTTACTCCCTCAATATTACCTTCCATTATCGACAGAGGAATACCTGGAAGTCTTAAAATATGCCCACTAGTAGCCTATCCCTTCTGGTAATATGTTTCCATATACTTCTTTCATCCACTTGTCTAAGAACCTCTAAATTACTTATTTTGTCCACCTAATCTTCAACATTTTCCTACAACAACACTTTTCAAAAGCTTCTGTTCTCTTCCTTTCTACAGCCCCTATCACCCACGATTCACTCCCATATAATGGACTCAAAACAGTGTTTTAAGAAATTTTTTCTTATCTGTAAATCAATAAAATATTTTTATTGTTTTAAAAACAAAAAAAAATGCAATGAAAAAATAATTCTCTATTAAGGATAATATATCATAATTTTACACATAGTTCAAGCAATCTATTGAAAAACCATATGTGTTGGCCCTTCAATGAGTTTTAATATTTTCTGGGTGGCACTCGACAAGTTAAAATATTTTTAAAATATACTTACTGTGTTTTACAGGTGATGATGACGGTTTATCGTCTTCACTACCAGTCGATGACATTGTGTAATTTACTTCTTTTTTCACAACTCGTGTCCTTACACCAACTAGAAAATAAAATTAATAAATAATTTGTAATATATATTACATTACACAGAAATTAGTAACTAGAACGTTAAAAAAATAAATCAAATTAAACATGTTAACAATTCTTTTATACATAATTTATAAACATAGTACAACTAATTAATTCACAGCTGAAGAGATCGTGCATGAAATTTAAATTATTCAAGATTTCAAAAGAAATCGACAAGTTTTTTTTATTTTCCTGAGCTGTCAGTTTTCAATAGTTTATAACGTACAATAAGCTACCAGTCACAAACTGTCAAAATAAATACTCTAATTCCTGATTGAAGATCTTTATGGTACGCTGCAGGCTGGTTTTCAGAATAAACTTTATCACAAATTATTCAGCATAACAATGATACTTGAAAGCAAAATAGAACAAAGCTGATGTCATTGTGCGACAATTTTCTGAAAATGTACAAGAAACGAGCAGTAATAGAAATATATACACAACATTTTTTTTTTAAATTAGGAGTTTTTTTTTAATTCAGTTTATTTTAAATACTGTTAAATTTAAATTTAACTAAAAATTAAATAGTTAATTTCCATTCACCATGCGAAAGCATGCAAATAATGCAATACATTCTTATGAAATGATAAGATGAAATATAAAAAAGAAATCAAAATATATTCTTCAAACCACTAGTAATAAATGGTACAGACCTTATCTACCATGGTGGAAGTAGGATATTTAAAATTTTAAAGGACACATTTAAGAAAATTACTGAAAATGTACATTTTATGCACAAAAGCGCTATAATTGAGTGTTTACAGTATTACCATATTACTGGTGGTTTGAAGAATAAAATATGTTTCAATTATCAATACAATATGGCTATTGAAAATACCCGTATAGGATGTTGAATAAAAAAAAGAAATATAACCTAAAGTGTTATATTACTCAGCGATACCCTAACGCTACAAATTCAGTCCTAAATGGCTAATAGATATTACTTTTTTTTACTTTTCAAAGGTTTTTTTGTTGGGGTTTTTAAAAATTTTTATTTAATTTTTGTTGTTTAGGTCATCAGCCAAAAGGCTGGTTTGAACCTCTAGAGGTTTTACTAAGTAAAACAAGGAGTGAGGTGGTTTACCATTGCCTTCCTCACTGAGTGAAAAATTACGCTTATCAGCATGCCGGGCCCTCTGAAAAGCACAGATTTTCCACTCTGCAAATGACACCTTCACTTCATTCACCACAGGGTCTGGCTGTATAATGAAATTCATTACTTTCAGAGGAGACACTCTGATTAGTGTCTTTTGCACCTCTACCTCTTCTGTTCTTAAATGATTCAGTCATTTAATTGGCTGACCATGTGATAAGAAACAGAACTATTTATTTTAGCCCTACAATGGACAGATTGAGTGTAAATAAATTGACACGCCACCTGTCTGTTAAGGGCAGATTTAATTTTTATAATTCAAAATTCAGTTAATTGTGAGCATTTTTTGATATAAAATTTATTGGTAAATATATTTCTTTACACTTTATCAATGAAAAAAAAACATTACAGTCATGAATGTGTCACCGCCACCCTTCTAATTAATCATTTACTGTGTTGCCGGCCTCCAATACTTCTCCTTGCCCTTGTCGGCGCGGTAGGCCCTTTGGCGGGATATCGACAAACCTTTCGGCTGCATACTGATAGAGGGCTTTGTTGCAAAGGCCGAGCCAGTAATCGCCTCCTACCACAGCGCTCTCAGCGATTATAAAAAGAGCGCTACACTGAGTCGAGAGATTCAATTCCAATCCAGACAGCAGACAAGACGTCCACCATGGCACATGGCTACAGGACTCCAGCGAAGACTAATCGACAACCCGACAAGAGAGAAGATGATGCTTCCGCTCGCCGACCCGTTACCTTAAGCCGTTGACCGGATCGTCATCGCCCGCTGATGCAAGCGATGCCCACAGCGGTCCCTCAACCGAGCCTTACACCCACCGGATCCGACGAAGCAGCCATCGATGCACTACTGTGAGGGAAGAAGATGATGTCTCCGCTGAACGATGACATGCCATGTTGTCCAGCTTCTCGACCGCCATGATGACTACGACCAACTCTTCTCATCAAGACGACCACCACTTAAACGGCCCTTTTCAGGTCCACCAAAATGCAAAGGTTTCAACTCGCCATTTAATGTCACCATCTGGTGACAAATGTAATGCCAAGATCGAGACACTGTCGGCAAATAAAAGTATTTGTATAAAAACTATTTGGTCGACAACGCTGCAATTAATTTGTTTTATAGATTAATTTTCAGTTTCCCTCTGTAATGGCTAACCTGAAAACAAACCAACCTATAACCAAAGCAAGTTGTAAACAAACTAACGTGCGTTTTGTTTATCTAGGTTGGAAGTTTTGTAAAGTTTTTTTGCAGTGCTGTGTTATTTGAATTTGTTTATTCTAAACTTTTCTTTACATAATGCCCAGAACCAGCAGAGCTATTTAAAAAATAAAAACCAACAAATAAGCCAATAAATATTTCTGTACCGATACTAATTCATGAAGAAAAATGAAATCAGGACGAGTCTTGACGTAAAAATAATATTCGTACACCATAATCATCATCATCGCTCAGTTCCTCAAAAATGAAACTAAATGCAAGTAATGTTAGTTTTAAAGACTGTAATGTTTCTGATCTGCCCTTAACAGACAGGTGGAGTGTCAATTTTTTTAACACTTAATCTGTCCGTTGCAGGGCTAAAATAAATAGTTCTGTTTCTTATCACATGGTCAGCCAATTAAATGACTGAACCATTTAAGAACAGAAGAGGTAGAGGTGCAAAAGACACTAATCAGAGTTGTTTCCTCTGAAAGTAATGGATTTCATTATACAGCCAGACCCTGTGGTGAATGAAGTGAAAGTGTCATTTGCGGAGTGGAAAATATATGCTTTTCAGAGGGCCTGGTATGCTGATAAGCATAATTTTTCACTCAGTGAGAAAGGCAATCGTAAACCACCTCACTCCTTGTTTTACTTTGTAAAACCTCTAGAGGTTCAAACCAGCCTTTCGGCTGATGACCTAAACAACAACAACAATGTTTCTGATAAAAATATTATTATAAATTTTAGTAGTTAAAAATGTATTATTCATTTATTTATTTATTTTTATTATTATTTATTTATTTTATTAGCTAAAAATTTATTTATTAATTATTATTATTTTTATTTAATTATTTTATTTATTTTAGTGGCTAAAAATTGTTTGGTGAAGAAGTAAAGTAAAAATGTGTATTCTTCCACTGTACATGTGTTTTTCCACCAATCATGTTTTTTTTGTACATTTGTTGCTTTTTCTTGGAACTATTTGGAATACAGAGTGGAGATTTTTACAAGAGTTGAAATTTACTTTCAGCATGCAGTGGGTTTAAAATTGTTATGCTGACTTAGGTTTTTTTTAATTAATGTATTCAGTGAAAAAAGTCATAAAAAATAGATATTATAAAAAGGCTTAATAAAAAATGTTGCAGTTCAACAAGGCCCATAATTCTAGATTAGTAATATAACAATAGCATTGATACCCAAAAAATTTTACCCAGATCGGGCTAATAGTTTTTGAGAAAAAGCAACATAAATTTAGGTATTTCAACATAGTAAAAGGTAAGACGTTCGTTCGATTCCCCTTACTCACTGTTTTTCTTTAATATTTTTCATAAGGTATTTCGGGTATCATTTGGGGTGAGTAGAACAAAACCTGAAAAAGTTTCAAAGGATATGTAAGGCAACAACCAGAACTTAAGGAAATAGAGCTGTGACAGAAACAAAAATAAAGTTCGTAAAGTTATAGCAACCACGATAAAGGAACATTGTGAACAATGGAGAAAGCACGTGGAAAGAATGTCAGCTGAAAGAATACCTCTGCAAGGGAAGAGAAAAATTGGCAGACCTAAGACGAGATGAAGTAAATATAGTATATGAGTTAGTGTGTAATTACAAGATTTTTTTCTGAATAATCAATAGATTTTTAAATAAATTTTTTTACAAGATGTTGAGAAAACTAACAATAATACAGAATTTTTATTTTTAGGTTAAGATGATTTTGCATGCATCGTAGTGTGTTTACTAGATTATCTTTGCCAGTTATACATACAACTTTCAATACTGTAAATAGTAGAAAAGATTACCATACATACATGCTAGTAACAAAATTATATTGGTAGAATTAACTACGCGATAGTATTTCACTGGTAAGCTATGAAAACATGTTTACGTGGCATCAGTATCATAAAAGTTACAGGATTAAAAAGACCACCTCATCCATCATTCAAAGTCAATCTGTTACAAAAACGTTCAAATTTCATGCAAAGTCTACAAGCCAATTATAACAACATATGTTTATAATAAATTAATATAATTATTGATAGAAAGCTAAAATAAAAGCTGAAGACATATTCCATTTTTTTATATATAGAAAAACCACTACCAAAACACAGTATTTTGACAATAATTTTAATAATAGCTGATAATACAAATAATTTTCAAATAAACATAACACTTACTTAAATTTGATTATTATTTTACGATTATTAATACTGTTATACTTTACATCTGTTTAAATTTATTAATTTTTAAAAATGTTACACATTAAATACTTTTGAACCAGCTTTAACTTGGACCTTCATTGTATGCCGAGTGAAACCCCAATTTTATTTATCAAGAGTTTATTTACATCCGTTCCTCAGATATCATTTACTTAATAGTTTTAGTTAATATTTTGAGAGCCATACTCAAATAAACTTGCTTTGAAATTAGCTGCTACAGGAGCATACCTGTATTTATCATTTGGGTTCTTAAATGTATGGTTAAATGCTTTGAAACATTTTGAACTGAATTCCAACGGATGAACAGAGTCCTCGACTTACGAATAAATCACTAATGAACATCCAGAGTTATCAACGCTGAGAATGATAATTTTAGTATGATGTGTTTTAGCAATATGGTAGTTGCTTCCAAAAAAATTTCAAGAGTGAAAAACGACAGCATAACTTGAACGATAAATTCAAAAAAGTCATGACTGGTTCAACCAATTTAAAAATCCGTGCTAATCTGCACATTTCCCTTCGAACACACGACATTGCTGAATTATTTCCAAATGAATTCCGAAACGTGATAATATTTCTCACAACAGATACTCAAAGTAGAACACAAAATTTTTGAAAACACAAGTGAGACTGAACATATTTGACTAAAGAACAAATTTGGTTTGAAACATTCGCGCGAAGTTCTCACACTTTTTATTTATTTCAAATTTTATTCGTGTAAAACTTGAAAAGAGTATAGGATAAGTCAGTATCAAACATTGTATCTCTTAAAAAGTATTAAAAAGAAACCAAACTGTCAATATCAGTCACGTACAATATAAAACACAAAGCCAAACAACATCATTTATAAATTCCTGGACCGTATAATATGACACTTCAACCAGGTTAAGACTTCAACTTTTCTTTTTAAATCTTTTCTCACAATCAATCACTTAAAACCTTTATGGAAGATGGGGCATTGGTTTTCATCCAGCATGTTTTTTTTTCATAGAGACAAGCTACAAAATTTGGCAAAATCAGAACGGTGTCTTCTTGTGAGAGTCATGAGAGTTTTCCATCAAACTATAATGTTTTACAATGTACAGATTCAGTAATAAATAAGGCAGGTACGGTGAGAATTTTATTTTGCTTAAAGTAGTCTTTACAAGACTTCTCCCAATCTATCCCATAGATATACCTCGCTATTCGTTTCTGCATCAGAAAGGTCTCTAGTTAATTACTTTACCATCCACAAAATACTATAGAATACACAACGTGTGTATACAAGAAACCATAATATGCATTAAGTACATTGTTTCAATAAGTTTAAATTAGGGATCTTTACAATGAAAATTTCTTTCAACAATTTAAGGTCCTAAAATGTTTATTCCAGCTTAATTGACTATCTACTCCAACTCTTAAGAGCTCTGTAGCTGTTGTTCCAGTTATCATTTCATTACTGGGAGATGGGGGCATAATTATTTTACTTACGATAAAATGAATCACACAATCTTAGCAATTTATTTAACATATAACCTATGTTTAATCACGAGTAAAAAAAACATAAAATTAAAAACATAATTTAATTTTGAGTGAATGATACTAAATGAAAATCAACTCCTGTTGGACTTGGAAAATCACCAACTGATGCTGAAATAAGGACTGAAGAAAAAATGATTGAAATAAAAGTTTTAGGTTTTTAATTTTCTATAACTTTGATTTATATACTTTTGTCGTAAAATGCATACTAAGGCTGTAATTTTAAGAAAACCCTATTTACCAATTTCATTGAATAAAATCACTAACTGATAATAAACAAAGCACTTCAGAAGTAATGCTTGAAATAAAAGTTGCAGGGTTTTTAATTTTCTACACCTTTGATGATTATATGTACTTATGCTGTAATATTCATATTAAGGGGACAATCTTATAAAAAACAATTTTTACCTCAAGGGACAGCTCCCCCTACATATGTCAGCAAACATACTGCTTACCTAATCCTGTAGAGCACAAAAATTGTAGTAAACGAGGTGATTTTACAGAAACTTGTAGAAGCCATTTTTAAGAAATCGCAAAAAACTGAAAAACTGCATGAATAACGACTATGTACTTCCAGTTGACCAATTTAATGTTCATGTTGGGTCCCCATCTAGTACCTAAGTAACTTTTTTAACTTCGTACGATATTCTGTTTTTCAGATATTTTGTTCAAACACAGACCAATCGCTAAAAACATTTATTGGGTTAGGTCTGAATATACTCGTATATCCGGTAAAATCTCAATTTGTAAAAAATCAACATTAAAACAGCACTTTCCTTCCCTATAGTTATATTCATATAGAGCAAGAGAAAATAAAAAAATATAAGTAACAACAGAAAATAATAATCAAATTATTACGCAAAAAAAAATGTTGCTGAAAAAACCATCTCTTACATTGGTACTAGGTGCTGTTAAAACCCACCAGCGATAGATTAAATGACAAGAACTTCTGCGATTCATATATGGGAAAGTCAATTTATAAACAGCTGAAACTGCCTGAGTTTGGAGTCACTTTATCATGCTGCCATAAAAATATCACTTGTAACAAAATACATAATTTTGTTTTGTTCGAATTTAGTTTGTAATCTTAAATGAAAGATAGCAGCACCTAACTACGAAATTGAAGCCAAACAAATAAGTACTGGGCACACTTCTACAGCAGCAAATTAAAAAACAAACATTTGTGGCCTTTCTTTAATATAATATCCATTGGAGCAGAAATAAATAAATACACGCATGTCACTCAAAAAGTTAAAATATTATTTTAATGCAATAAATTTCTGTGTTTAACCCACAAGTTTTTAGAATTGTGAAGTTAGATTAAATGTTTTGCTATAGTAAAAATTATATCTATACGAGCTCAAATATAACAGCCAAGGTTGCCGCACACACTGTTAACATTATGTACTACGATTGCTTTGAGGGAGATGACCCGTTAAAAATTATCTACTCTAAATTATGGCTTTTAGCCGTAGTTGGGTAGGTCAATTTTCTCCCCCTTATATCTCATGAATCGTTATAAATGCACTATCACTTTTAGAAAGAATATGTACGGGATACTATTATGAAAAATAGTTTTATTACTATTTTAAATATTATTTCACTGTTATATTTTTCTTCTTTACTGTGCAGCGTTATAAATTCTTGCTTATCAATTTAATAGTATCTGACAAACGGCAGGAGTTACTTGTGATTTTAATGATTAGAATGGATGCCAATTAAGCTTGCCGATGTAGCTGCGCGAACAGTTGGGATTCAGTTGGTAGATTTCGTGTCTTAGTACCGAACTGCCTATTAAATCACATGTTCTAAACGATGTAAATTATCATCTATCAGTGATGTTAAAATAATTCAGTTGTAAACATTGAATACAACAATTGCCTAACACATTCAACACGTTACAGACCAATGTTTTCAAGTTAGTTGATATATAAAATTGCGAAAGTGACATAACTATGATCACAGCTAGTACAGCACTGACCCCCACAACTCGCTGAGGCAACCGAGCACACCATTACCAAAATAAACCATCTGCGCACTCAAGAAAACTGGCAAGCTTATTTTCCATCCGCTCTACCATAGTACATATTGCCTGAAACAGGCAGGTGGTGTTATATTTATTTTCATTCAATCTGCTAGTTCCAGAGCTACAAGAAATATTTCTGTTCCTTATCACATGGTCAGCCAATTATATGACTGAAGCATTTAAGAACAGAAGAGATAGAGGTGTAAAAGACATCAGTCAAGAGTTATCTACTCTGAGAGTTATGAATTTCATTATATAGCCAGACCGGCCCTATGGTGAATAAAGAGGTGTCATTTAAAGGGTGGAAAATATCTGCTTTTCAGAGGGCCTGGCATGCTGATAAGCATACTTTTCAACTCGGTGTGAAAGGCAATAGTAAACCACCTCACTCCTTGTTTTACTTAATAAAGCCTCTACAGGTTCGAACCCGCTTTTTGGCTGATGACCTAAACAATAATACAATACATAAACATTCAGTTTCTATCTGTTGTACCTTTAATAAAGCCATGAAATATTATAAAAATTTGTGAAAACATAGGCTATTGTATAGAGCAACAATTTTTGTAAAATTATTAATCACTTTTTTTCAGTTAAATATATAATTATAAAATAAGAATATAAACATATAAGATAGAAATATATGACGTAGAATAATTTTAATGAATTTTAATTTACTGAAGATGTGTACAAGGTACACGAAAGCGCTATAAACATTGGTAAGTGTTTTATGTTACCGTATTCTGGTGGTTAGAAATATATTTCAATTTTAAATAATACGGCTGTTTAAAATCTTACATAGAATGTTTGATAAAATAAAAAATAAAAACATATAAGAATATTTACCATTTAAACATTTATTGGTGTTTTTAGAAACACCAATAAGTAGTTTAGTTTCCACCTATGCAACCCCGCCAAACAAAGACTCTACACCGCCAAATTTGGAAGAAATAAAAGAAGCTATAAAGTCTTTGAAAAATAACAAAGCCTCTGGAGAGGATGGGGTGACAGCGGAATTGTGGAAATTAGCTGGTGAAGAGTTTCTTATGAGAACAGTCGAACTTTTTAAAAAAGTTTGGCAGGAAGAGCAAATCCCAGACAATTGGAAAACGGCAATTATCCATCCACTCCATAAGAAAAATGACAAAAAAGATGTAAATAATTATAGAGGAATTTCCCTTTTACCGGTAACTTATAAAATTTTCTCAAAAGTTTTATTGACCAGGTTGGGGATTCAGATTGATCCAAAGTTGGGTGAGTTCCAAGGTGGTTTCAGGAGAGGAAGGTCGTGCTCAGAACAGATTCTAAGTTTAAAACTGATAATCAAAAATCAGATGTTGAGAGCAAAACCATTATTTGTAACGTTTGTTGACTTTCAGAAAGCGTATGACTCTGTGGACAGGAAAACAGTTGTTCAGACGATGAAGGAGTATGGAGTTGATCGAAAGACTATTAATCTAATCCAGCTAACTCTTTCCCAAACATTTTCAAAAATAAAATTTCTAGATGAAATCAGCAATCCTTTTGAAATTAAAACGGGCCTGAGGCAGGGGGATGGTCTTTCCCCTATGCTTTTCAATCTTGTGTTGGATAGGATCATGAAGACATTCTCAGAACTCAACAAGAGTGCTGTTGGAATTGGTGCTGGAAAGGGAAAAATAAAGGTGAATTGTTTAGCGTTTGCTGATGATTTGGCTTTGCTGGCGAATTCTGAGGAAGAGGCGATTTCTCAAGTTGAGGATCTGAAGATAATAGCCGAGAAAGCAGGTCTGCAAATATCTTTCTCCAAAACCGAAATAATGACGAATTTGAAACAAACAAATAAATTCATGGATACTAGATTTGGAAGAATTAAATACACAAGTAGCTTTAAATATCTTGGCGAAGTGATCAGTTCGAATGGTTCGGATAAAAAAGCTTTTCAACACAGGAAGATCGTTTTTGAGAGACTAAGGTTCCTAACTAAAAATGTCTACAACAAGAAGAATCTATCCATCAACGCCAAATTTAAACACTATGATACGGTTGTCAGGCCAGTAATACTTTATGGAACTGAAACATCAAATGTACCAAATCTTGAACAGTTTTTGAGAATAGAAAGGAGAATCTTGAGAACGATACATGGCCCAAATAAAACAGACAATGGATATAGATTGAAGTCAAATGAAGATATATACAAAATAAAGAACGGTGGCGGTTTTAAAACTTTTGAAAATCTTGAGACAGCAATTCGGAAGAAAAGATTAAAATTCATAGGACACATGATGCGGATGGATCCCAATAGATTGAATAAACAACTTTTTGATAAATTCTGGAATTATAGGAATCCACCGCCATACATAAAACAAGTAAAAGAAGACCTCAATAGAATAAACATAAAGATAGAAGACTGCAGGGATAGAATAAGGTTTAGAGGGAGGATTCAATCAATAGAGTCGCTTGTGAGTGTCAGGAAGATTAGAGAAAACATGCGCTGGACGGAAGAACGAAGAGCGCAACACAGCGAGAACATGAAGCAGTATTGGAGGAGAAGGAGGGAGCCGCCAAACTAGATTGATATTAGCGTGGTCCATTGAAGGCCTGTTCGGAGAAAAAAAAAATAAAAAAAAAAATAAGAATATTTAAATATTTTAATTTTTTCAAAACGGTTCTTACTTTCCGAATATGCCTGATACTTTTCAAATTAATAATGAAACTAAACTTATTACTTAGGGATAACTTATTATTATATTTTAGTATTTGTTAAAATGTAATTAAAAATTACAACAAACTAACAAACAAAATATGAGGTTATAGAAGTAATAATGATGGGGGAAAAGTATTAATAAAAGGAAATTTATAAAATGACGTCTTTCATGTACACGATTGATAAAATATAAAAGAGGCAATAATATCAACCAGTGTTGCAATTCAAAACGTTATTAATCTAATAAATTTGGTGAAGTGACAACCCTGCAATCACAGCCAAGCTCGTATTGATATGATTTCTATTATAACGTTTTTATATCAATTTAAAACATCGATCTGGGACAAAACAAACAGTAAATATAATTATAAACGTTATTTTACCAAGGATCATAAAACACGAAGATCAGAAAAAATGCTGAAAATAAAAACAACAATTTAGATTTCATTGTAAAATACCGAAATGATTTTACGAAGAATACACTAAAATAATTAATGGAATACGTTCAATACCAAGAAGCAAACAAAAATTTGATGATGAAATGTAAGAAGAACGTTATTATGCAAATGGACTAGCTATCGTTTGTAAATTCGCTTTTAAAATAATAATTACCCCTACTGAGAACAACAGCTGGTTGTGTAGACATTATATGTTTATGTGACTTAGTTCTAGAAAGAACAATCACTGGTTGTCTAGATAATACATCATGGTACAAATTATCTTGCGTTAACAACACTTTTCTCGAACGGTTTTTCGTTCCACCTACTGAAACGATGATCAAACAGAAAAACAAATGTAAATATTTATGAAGTAAAAATGAATTGGAATAAGAATAGAATAAAAAAAATATCACAAATTTTTTTAAAATTAATATGTAAATAACAAAACAGATTCTTTGAAATAAAATTTTTAATACGTAAATGTCGATTTCCAACTGAATCCAATCAACTCCAACTATTAAGGGTGCGCTCTACCTCTGCCGCGCCGCTCAATGTAAGGGTTTAGATGATTACAACCAACTCGGTTGATATGCAAGTCATAATTAAAGTTTGACATGCCATTTAAAGCTTAAAATACGCTCCATTTACCAGTTAAATTTTTTTGTATGAGCATTAAGTTTAAGCTTTAAAAAATTAAAGTAAATCTCTTAAAGTTGTAAAGTTTTCTAAAATAATTTCTAAAGATAGGAAAGTATTTGTCGCAAATTAGTCTGTATCAGTAAAAAGAATATCATTTTTAGATTCTAAAAATATAAACTTTAACGTGTTTACTTATTTGTCAGCGGGGATGTCTTGCAATCCAAAAAACCTTTACAAGCACAAATTTTCCAGCCGTTCGATGGCGTTCCGAGCTGACAGTTACGGAACTACTACACATTACATTATCTGCTAATCAAGGACATTTCCGCTCAGCTTGATTTCGCTCTAGGTCATACAACGTTGCCGGATAGAGTAATACGTTTGTCTCCTGTAGACTGTTTACTCCCGTTAGTATTTGTTTTGACAGAAGTAAAATTAATCGCTCACCCAACCTACACAAAGATTAACTTTAATTGATTATGAAAAGGATAATTGTTCGTTTAGGAAAATATTATACTGTTAGACCTACTGATTGTTATTTCTATAATTAATTGGTAGCCTACTGTTCGGATAAAACAAATATTTTTTTATTTCTAATTTTTTCTAATAATAATTTTAAAATTAAATTTTTAAAATTTAAAAACAGGTATTTTTACTTTCTTTTGTTCTATGTGAATATAGCCTATAGGAAGGAGAGTATCGTTTTCATGTTGATTTTTTTAAACGAGTTTTCACGGGCTATATATAAGTTTTCAGGCCCCCTGCAGCCAAAGAACATGTTTTCAGCGATTGGTCTTTGAATGTGTGTGTGAACAAAATATCTAAATAACGTAATAACGTACGAAGTTGAAACTTGGAATTTAAGTTACATACTACTAAAGGGGGCCCGACACGACCATTTTCATCAAAATCGGTCAACCGGAAGTAGCAGTTTCTTGTAAAATTTTTCACGCTTTTGCAGTTTTCTCAAAACCGGTCCCTACGATATTTTTATTAATTGCCTCATTTACCACATTTTTATGCTTTACAAGATAGCGTAAGCGCCATGTCTGCTGACATTCTTGGGGAAACTATAAACTAAATTTACTATTTATATATTATTAGCTGTATTTAGTTTTACTATGTTAGCGGTAATGTCATTTACTACATAATGCTATGTAAAAATTTACTAATGTATAATGTAGGCAGTAGTGTAATTTACTATTTTTGCGGTATTTAGTTTTGTTTCATTTATTATCGTAGGTCTACTAGGTTTTTAATTGTTAGTTTCAGTTTATAGATTGTAATAGCTGTGTCTGTTTTTGATAATATGTACGTGTACCATTTTTTGTTAAATGGTAAATATTTATTGTCTGTAATAGGTATTAAATGTGGAATGATTATTGTTTTTAATTTGGTTAATTAATGTTTGTTATTTGGAGAGATATTGATTTATGTTGTTAAATTAAAAACGTGATGCAGATATTTAAAAAAAATCCCTTTGCACTAAAACGACCAGTATAAAATTATGAAAAATATTCGTTCTTGATGATTCGATAATTTTTCTGGGTAAACATAATGAAAACTTAATTTTTTTCATTGAAGTAATTTTTTTACGTAACTTTGCTATTCTGCTATTTCTTGTGTTTTTTACTGGTATTTACGAGTACTTTTGCATTGCGCATCGCTTCATCAAGTTAAAAATACATAAAACTTAAAAATTGTATGAAGAAAAATTATTATTCATAAATGGCAATTGGAACTAAAATTTATTTACGATAACTTTTACTTATGCAGTAGACCCTTTGTTAATCAACTTCTGTTATCCGACTCTCCGGGTTAACCATTGAACCCCCTGCCGACCACTAAAACTCCGGTTTTGTTTTTTAAGGTAAAAAAGTTTTTTAATTCATGAGCTGATGTAAACTATTTTTCTTATAATTTTGTACGATACTTACATTACTGCATTAATCTTATTAGGGCCTATATTAGTTAAGTACAATAGTAGTAGACCAACATGCGAAGGACAGATTTTTATAAACTCTGACGTTTTACATTTGAAAAAGCGGACAGATTACACAGCGTGCTGTGGCCAAACAAACAAAAATTACAAGTTATGTTAAACAAAAGTAATCCACTGAATCCTTTAACTTTGTTATGTTATTTGTGTAGTACCTATACTTTATTACATAGTTAGTTTATTTTCGTATCAGCATATTTTTGTGTGTAAATCGTGTGCGTGTACAGTACAGTGTAAATAATAACAAGAGTAGGGGTAATGTTTTACAAAAATCATAGAAAAAATTATTTATTTAAACATTATTTACAAATTATTTAACATTACATTATTTAAACATTAGACAAATACCTCTTCGGTTAAACTGAGCTTTTCACTTGACCGACTACCCGTCGGTCAGCACTAAGTCGGTTAACAGAGGACCTACTGTGGTAGATTTTAACCAGTAATCATTATTAAATTGTGTTAATTCTTTTATTAAATTATCACTACATATTAATGTTTCTATTTCAATTTTCTCCGAAGTTTGAATTTTGTATTTCTTGTAAATTGTTTCCAAAAGTTATGTGTTTTAATATAAAAAATGTATCGTTATTTATTTGAATGTGTTATGTATTATTATATTTTTGTTTAACATATTTTATACGCTTGTAAATATTCTTAAAATCATTTTTAAAAGGACCTAGATATTATCCTGATGTAAAAATTATCACAATCTTCTGAATCACATTTTGATCTTATAAACACCTGGTTCTTCATATAAACTAAATTTGCTATTTATTATTAGCTGTATTTAGTTTTACTATGTTAGCGGTAATGTCATTTACTACATAATGCTATGTAAAAATTACCTAATGTATAATGTAGGCAGCAGTGCAATTTACTATTTTTGCGGTATTTAGTTTTGTTTCATTTATCATTGTAGGTCTACTAGGTTTTTAAATGTAAGTTTCAGTTTATAGATTGTAATCGCTGTGTCTGTTTTTGATAATATGTACGTGTACCATTTTTTGTTAAATGGTAAATATTTATTGTCTTATAGGTATTAAATGTCTTATAGGTATTAAATGTGGAATGATTATTGTTTTTAATTTGTTTAATTAATGTTTGTTATTTGGAGAGGTATTGATTTATGTTGTTAGTAAACAGGCTGGTTTTAAATTATGGTAAAATGATTTTGTAAATTATTGTAGAGCTAAAAATAAGAAAAAAGTTCATATAAACATAATGTCCGCAAACGCTTCATTTGCGAGTTACAACTAACGAAAAATTTCGCCCTGATTTCAGTTCCTCTGGTGAAAAACAGTTTTACTGAATTTTTTGGGGGCTAATTTTTGCATCAAATATGGTGGATATAGCCTATATGGAAAATATCACAACCTACATTAAAGTTCAATAGTTCTAGTAGGGCCAACATGCGAAGGACAAGTTTGTATAAAATCTCATTACGACATTTTACATCTGAAGGAATTGAGCGACTACGCTGTGTGCTGTGGCTAATGAAACAAAAATTACAAGTTGTGTTAAACAAAAGTGATCCATTGAATTTTTTAACTTTTTCATGTTATGAGTATATAGCATTTTACATTGTTACTTTATTTTGATATCAGCATATTTTTTGTGTGTAACTCATGTGCGTGTATAATAATAACAAGAAATTGTGTTTATTGGATTCGAAATAAAATTAAAACAATTTTTAGGCTATAATGTACTCGTATATAGTATAAACTTCAGTTCAAAAACACATCTCGGCATGTTTCCAGCCGTCTGCCGTCTTCAGTGTATATAAATACGGTACATGTAAATATACGTGAAATAAACACACACTTCAAAGTAAAACACGCATGTCAATGTAACAATGAAATAAGTACAAATCAGCATTATAATTTTACCTATGCAATTACTGCTACATTTTAGAGTTTTAATAGGGGTTATTTTATACAAAAATCATAAAAAAATTGATTTATTTATTTATTTAAACATTCATTAACAAATACCCTTCGGTTGACTACCCGTCGATTAACAGAGGGCTTACTGTAATCAATGTTAACCAGTATAAAATCATTAAATTAGTTATTAGTGATTTAATCATTATTAAATTGTGTTTGTTCGTTTATTAAATTATCATTATTGTTCTTTATCTCAATTTTCTCTAAAGTTTGAATTTTGTATTTGTTGTTTTTTGTTTCCAAAACAGTGTGTTACTATAGAAAATGTATGGTTATTTATTTGAATGTTTTCTGCATTATTAGATTTTTGTTTACCATATTTTATAAGCTTTTAAATGTTCTTGAAATAATTTTTAAAAGGACCTAGATATCAACCTGATGTAAAAGTTATTACAATCTTCTGAATCACATTTGATCTTATAAACACCTGCTTTTACATAAAAACTAAATTTACTTTTTAGCGGTAGTGTAATTTACTATATTAGCGGTATTTCGTTTTGTTTCATTTATTATCATACTAAGTTTTTAATTGTAAGCTTTAGTTGATGTATTCTAATCGCTGAGTGTGTTCTTGTAATGTGGAGTGATTATTGTTTTCAAATCCACTCACAAAAAATACCACTAAAAATTGTTACAGTCGTCTTAGCAGCATTCAAGTAAAATGTTTATTTTTACAATAGGCTATATCTTTCCAGCTTTCGAGTAGTTTTTTCTAGAAAACGAAAGCGTTAAACTTTTTTAAGTGAACTGAAATTTTTAAGAGAAGTAAACAAAAAGCGGTATCTGTAGGCCTACATAAAAAGTATAAGTTACAGAAATATTTTTGTAATTAGGAAGAGTATTTTGTTACGCTTGCTAATAAAATGTCACAACATTTAGTTGAACATAAAATAACAAAGAAATAAAATAATTTCTAAAGGAAATAAAATAAAAATTAAAGGAGGCCTAGGTTAAAAATTAGATTTCTTTAAATTAAACGTGTCTTCGTTTTTAAATTCGTAAGAACCAAATTGAATACATGAAAGTTCATTGAATTTTAAAATATAATAATTATTAAAACTTAAATTCTGTACAGATACTAATATTAATTTGTAAATGAAAGTAAGAGTTCCGTTTGATTTTGTATTATTTATGAGAGTAGAATATTTAATATTTTTATTATGAGTTTTTAAGAACCTGTAACCAAATTATACCTAACAATATAAGTTGTAATACAAATATTTTTTAGTAATAATTTAGTAGTAGAGTAAGTAGTCTTAGAATTCGGCAATCTAGTTTTATTTCATATGGTTGACATCATTCGATGTTATAGAGTAAGCCTTTTGGCAACACCGGACCACAGATGCTCGCATGCATAACAGCACACGTTGATCTACAGCTCCCTACTACTGCCTTTAAATGCCCCCACTTTTACCTACACAATACTGAGATTATGAGAGCGCACCTAGCGGTAGCAACTGAAATCGCTCGGCGATTTTCTCGTACTTCTGAGGCGCACCCTTAAATGACCATATATTAAATCTATTTTAACTACAATCGACTTAAATATATCACGTTAACAAATAACAAAACCGACAAATTTTAACAAAATATTTTAAAAAAAATCTGGTGTGAAGTCACACATTATCTTGCGAATGAAAAATGTAACCTAATTTTAATCATCAGAGTGGATGCTAAATGCAAATCAACTGCTGATGACTGAAAAATAAAAGAAATTACTAATCAATGCTACACTAGGCTCTGTAAAAAAAATGCTTAAAAGTTGTATGGTTTTTAATTTTCTATAACTTTGATTATACACACTTTTTTCATAAACCGCATACTAAGGCCTCAATTTAAAAATCCCATTTCTTACAATTCTGATGAAAATCACTAATTATTGTTGGTGAACTAAGCGTTATACAAAAAATGTTGGAAATAAAAGTCAATAACAAATAATGCACTTAAAAGCGAAAGATTAAAGCTTTAATTTGTTGTAAGTAACAATAAAATTGACTCAAAAATAAAATTAGAAAAAATCTTGAAAACAGTCTTAACTGTTCGGCACAGTATATAAGTAACGGGTGTTTTATTAAGGACGCAACCCTGATTACAAGAAGATAGAAGTAATACATCGGTAAATTTTCTGTCCCACAATCGGTATGCTGGCAACAGTGTACTCAAGGCCAACTACCTAAGACAGTTAAAATGTTCCAGTCAAGCATTAGTGTGGTGACAGCAGTCGTTTCGTTATATTGTGTCAGCAATGGTTTTTCCCAAGGAAGAACTGGGTGTTTTATTAAGAACGCAACCCTATGTTAAAAGCCACAATCTACAGCATATTTTTATTTTCCGTACTTTACAAATCATTAATTAATCTAAATTATTATTTTACAAATGAATAGCAAATTGCAATGAAAACATTGTATTACTTCTAGCTTCTTATAATCAGGGTTATAGTCAGGGTGTTGGAAAGCTTAGAACTTCCTGAGTAACATAGGCTATATGGTATTACCAAATTTGTAATTTTTAGAAAAAGGTCATTTTGGAGGGTTAGTACTTTTAACAATCAGTAAGTAGACTTATATACCATCTACTGTATAGAATGTATTGTATTATGCAATCCAGTATAAGGTACGATGATACAGTATGGTTATAAATACTCCAGTATTCCTTTACTCTAACTAACTCAAAATTTTTTTTTAACTTTTTGGAACTTTTTTTATAAACAAGTTTTCTACCAAGCAACAGGAAAGTAAAACGAAACAATTGCAATTCAAGAAAAAAATCAGCAGTAAAAATCGAACAAAATAATGAGAAAAGCAAAATATCGAACAAAGATGATCTATCATGCGCAGCAATTCTAAAATATTCATGATATAATCAGTTCAAAACAAAAATAAATGAGGAAGCATTTAATGGTGCGGGAAAATGAATACGTAAAAACAGCAAATATCGAATAACAAAATAAGCATCCAAAAATTACGAAATAAAAGTTGATTTCAAAATGAATAAAACTATCATTACTAAATCTAAGAACAAAATATACAGTAACACTCATTAGGTTATCATGTTAAGGGGAACCAAAATTACTACTGGTAGCAATAGTCCATCTACTGTAAGAGTACTCCGTGTGAGGCAAGCGCCTATAGGTTGTAAACGAAAGTTTTACATTAGTTGGCGCGTATCTACCTCTCCGCCGGACAATTATCTTGCACTACGTTCCATCATAAAAATATCTACATTCAGCTAAAATAAACATTATCCTTTAAGCGTTTTCAGTCATACCGTTCTGATTATTTGTAATTATTGAGTTTCAAAAAGACTTCTTAATTAATTATTTTAACCATTACATTTAATAAAACAATTTTTTTCTACTTTTTAATGTTTACCGCTTTTATGTTTCAAAAACTCAACACATTCACTACCGGTATCACGCATGTTAACAAAACACAGCTGACAAAACTTTTCAACTTTAGTCTACGAAGAAAATTGAAACGAATCGATACAATTCCAAAAGATAACTAATGAAACTAAAAATGAGTTAAACACGGGCAAGTGCAAACAGTTGTATTAAACTAGTCACAGACATTAATTATTTTAATGATATGAAATAAATAATCTGAAATGATATACAACGAATCACTGGAATTGTTTAGCCTACTGTTATAATTCAAGCACATTAGTCTTATATTACTTGTGGCCAAAAAAAAAAAAATAGAACTGAGTCTATAATAAAAACCTACTAATCATAAATAATAATGTAATAATAATAAATAATGTAATGAAAAATAACAATAGTAAAATTTTAGTTATTAATGGTAAACTAATGTTCGATTTATAGAATATTTTCTAACAAATGAATTGAATGTGTTTTTATTATATTAAGCTAAGAGCAATTCAGTGTTGTATAGAATTTTGTTTTTTATCATGCTGTGCATATTTTTATTAATTAATATGCATGCTCACTTGTATTGCTGGTTGCCTACGTCGGAGTACTCTTAGCATAGACAGACTCTACAGTGCGAATGCCACCACATTCACACTTGGTTTGATGGTTCATCACCTCTTCATCAACAAGTAATGAAACCGTGGGCTGTGAGATTCATTTTGTTATATGGTTTTTGAACGCAATGAATACTAAGCCAGCCAGCCAATCATTAATGAAACAAGTTACGGAGAAACTTTCAGAAAACTTTTGCATGTAATTCATAACAAAAGGAAAAAAATATTCAGTCAAGAAAGTGTGTTGCTCCATGACAATGCTCAGTCTTGTGCCCTGGTGACAATTGAAAGCTAAATCAAAAGTTTGATTACCTATCACACAGCCAAAGCCTGGCACCTTCTGACCACCACTTGTTTCTACACACGAAGCACGAGCTTGGTGATAAACGGTTTTAAAGTGATGACAACATAAAAAACACTGTGGAGTTATAATTATTAGAATATTGGTGGAAACTACATTAAAAGATATTTTTAAGTATGCTCTTTCATGTAAAAATAAAACTTGCTTTGTTAAAAATTTGTTAATTTTAATTTTTCAAAAGAGGGTAAATACATTTCAAGTCACCAGAAAAAATTTAATTGGTTGCTTGACCATATTTTAAAATGGGATAATTTTTGTAGCATCACCCTTAACTATTGAAAGTTCAAAATAGCCATAAATTTATTTTTACTGTCCTTGGTCTTAAAAAAATCCTTTTTATAATATTTATGAATATTTTGACTGTACTTTACAAATAGACGACTCCATGTAGTTATGGATGTAATTTTAATATTATAATTTTTAATATAGTGATTTCTTAATTAAGTAATGACTTTACAAGGAAAATTGTGAATGAAATTGTTTAATGTTTTAATATTGTATTTTTGGACAAAGTTCATTGCTTTTGTAGTATGTGTTTGTATTTGTATTTATATTTGTAATGAGGGGGCCATTTTTATTCTTATTTTTATTTTAGGTCATATTTTCCCCTTCCATATATGACTTATACTGATGTCAACAATGTTCCTGTTTTCATTATTAATTAATAATTGTAAAATCATGATTTGGTTTTAAATATGTAATGTTTCGTGAGAATTTAAACGCTTTAAGTTTAATTTTCCATGAAGTGCAGCAAGCGAGGGTTTGCTAGTGATATTTTATAATAATTTATGAATGTGCAATTAAAATTTTAATTAGTTATTTAATAATCGAGGTATAAAATTCTAAATAAATAAAAGTCAGCTGGGGCTATATCAGAACAGTATGGAGGATAGGTCATGATCTCCCAATAGTACAATATCAAAAATGATGCAACGTAAAAATTTTCCAGGACACTTATTTCTGAGTACACAACTAAGTTTTTTTGAGTCACTTGGTAACAATCAGCAGTGACAGTATATTCCTGCTCAAATGAACCAATAAAAAAATGCCTTCATTGTCCCTGGGACACAATTGACAAAAGAATAATCATATTTACAAGCTATCTCTCTAGACTGCCCATAACGGACAGATGGAGTGTCAAATTATTTACACTCAATCTGTTCGTTGCAGGGCTAAAATAAATAGTTCTTCTTCTTATCACATGGTCAGCCAATTAAATGACTGAATCATTTAAGAACAGAAGAGGTAGAGGTGTAAAAGACACTAATCAGAGTTATCTCCTCTGAAAGTAATGAATTTCTTTATACAGCCAGACCCTGTGATGAATGAAGTGAAAGTGTCATTTGCAGAGTGGAAAATATGTGCTTTTCAGAGGGCCCGGCATGCTGATAAGCGTAATTTTTCACTCAGTGAGGAAGGCAATTGTAAACCACCTCACTCCTCGTTTTACTTAGTAAAGCCTCTAGAGGTTCAAACCAGCTTTTCGGCTGATGACCTAAACAACAACATCTCTCTAGACTGAATAATGCTTACTGAGGTCAATAATGACTCTTTCAGTGTAAAATAAAACACGTTTCACCCCATCCCTAGATGAATAACAACAGAACAATACCAGCGATGGCAAACAAAAAATTGGACATTACTTTATAATCTACCATTGTATAAATTAAGAAAAAACATTAATAAGGAAAAAATTTACATCAACAGTGCCTACTTCGTTATTAACCCTTTCACTGCCAAACACGTAGTGGGCTTACCACATTTACACGCCAAACATGAGTTAACTCGTTGCGATGTTTTAAATCATATTGCCAAACACAATTTAACTTGATTAGCATGGAAAGTGTTTGAATTGCCTCCAATAAGTATTACCAACTCTATTTACACATTTACTGTTGACTTTCTTTCTTCTTTGTCAACAAAATCAAGAATATAGTAAAGAGATATTTTCATTTCTGCGTGGCTTGTTCTGTTTGTAAACACGAAATGGCGTCGACTAGTCGTTCACGCAGTGATCTTGCAGATAATGATATTGTTATTTTTATTCGATTCTGATTAAGGCAATAGTGATAGTAATTGTGACATAAATGCGTTTGATGAAAATAATGTTAACGACATGGAAGAACCATCTAGCATAATTGAACCTCCACCTAAACGATGTAAAAAAGTTGGATCTACTTTGAAAAGCTCCCATTGGGCTTCCGATAAATTTATTCCTGCTGTTCATGATTTTAGTTATATAAATAGTGGAATAAAAAATAATGATTTGACAGAAGATTCATCTGAAATTGACTTTTTTTAACTCTTACCAGGAATCATTAGTAATGTATCATGATTAAAAACATCCAAAAAAGCATCCAAAAAAATATTTAAAAAACCCGGCCCAATGGTTTAACGTACGGTTTTATAATGTGGCAGGTAAAAGGGTTAAAGTGATCTTAAAACTGCAACTAAAGATATGGTTAGAGACAATCAAGGTTATTTAAGAGAAAAATTATTACTTAAAAATATGAGTTAAGAAAACACCTAAAACCATACAAAATACTTAAAAAATTTTTTATTAGTAGACTCCCAATCATCGGCAGTAATGACCGGCACAATGGTCACCGAGAATCTAAATTATCAACAATCCACAATGTACCAGTACACAAATAGAAGATTACAAGAAAAACACAAAAAGTTACTTCACTTTTTCTTGAGTAGGATAACAATGTATTTTTAACATAAGAAATAAAGGCCTGCATTTTATTACATATTACATTAAATTCTGTATAAACTTATTTACATTATAAACAAGAGGGACTTTCAAAAAGTTCCTGAAATTGCCTTGCCGTCACCAATCAAGCAACAAGATAGCCGAACTATCGATATGATTGTGTGCACACTCTTCTTTGGCATAATAGGAAAATGTTAAAGATTAGGTGGGTGGACAAATTAAGTAATTTAGAAGTTCTTGGACGAGTAGATGAAAGAAAAAGTATATAGAAACATCTTACAAGAAGAAAGGATAGGCTAGTGGGGCATACCTTACGACATCAAAGTATTGCTCTTATCAATAATGGAGGGCAATATTGAGGGAGTGGATTGTAGATGGAGGGGCAAAGGTTAGAATACGAGGTCTGGCTATTAAATAATGAGACTGACTTATTGTTACCTTCAAAATACACTCCTTCTCTATCCCTACAAAACTCCATGCAAATTTTCCATTGTTGGAAACAGTGCTGGAAGTCATCTTCTGTCAGCTCCTTTAGGACACAAGCCGCTCAAAAATGTTTGAAATGAAGCTCGCAAAAATGTTTGTACTGACACTTTGTACGCGATGATGACCCAAATTTTTGGAAACTATAATAACATGTGATGAAACGTGGTTTTTTACTTATAATCCGGAAACATAGCGCCAGTTCATGCACTGGAAGAGCTGAACTTCACCAAGAGCCAGAAAAGCTTGAATGAGCAAGTCAAAATTTAAAGCAATGATGATTTTTTTTTTATATCCATGGGATTGTGTACCTTCACTGGGTTCCTGAAGGTCAAACAATTAATCAATATTACTACCTTGAGATACTTTCTAAACTACGTCAAAGAGTAATGAAAAACGGCCCGAAATGTGTAAGGACAAATCATGGGTTCTCCACCAAGACAATGCGCCAGCTCATTCCGCGTTATCTGTCAAGAAGTTCCTAGCCAAGTACAGCATCTCAGTGTTAGAACATCCACCTTATTCACCAGATCTTGCACCATGTGACTTCTATCTGTTCCCTAAGAAGAAATCTGCATTAAAAGGGACAAGATCTGTGTCTGTGGGAGCAGTAAAAGAGAAAGCGGCATGTGTCCTGAAGGAGCTGACAGAAGATGACTTCCAGCGCTGTTTCCAACAATAGAAAATTCGCATGGAGCGTTGTAGGGATAGAGAAGGAGTGTATATTGAAGGAGACAATAAGTGATTATGTATAAAATTAAAATAATTTTTTTTATATCAGTCTCATTATTTAATAGCCACACCTCGTATTTAAAGCAAATTAAGTAAATTAAGAAAAATACAGTAAATAAGTGAACTTGTAGTAGCAGATCAATGTGCAATTGAACTATGTATTTCAGGTGTTGTATTAAATTATAACTTTTTGACATGTCCTGTACTCCCTCGAGAATCTTAGATGCAATTTAAAAAAATCTTATCATAAAATAATGAACCTGAAAAAAAATATTTTCCTTATCATCTAAAACCTGCATCACCAATAATTGGGAGACTACCGTATTTATAAAATAATTTGTGTGTAAATCCAGATCAACTTATTTATCTTAATCATATGTTAAAACCGCTAAAACCGCATAAATCCAACCCAAATGATTAAAAAATTAAAAAGAAACACCGAAACCAACATTATTAAAACATAACTTAAAATAACGGTTCCCGGTACTTTTTTATAACTATTTACAAATTATAATACAGGTAGATTAGATGGTAAAAAAAATTGAATATAGAAGAGAAGTAACTAGCAATTAATTTACCACTAGATTTGGCTGATGCGACAAGAGGTCTATCATCATCGCTGTCATCACTCGAGGACGAACTATTATTGTTATTAGCGTTACTGATATTATTGTTATTATTATTAGGCCTAATTCTAATTGGATTATTGTAAGTACGTTTTCTTCTTTTGGATGCGGCAGGCCGCCTTGACATCCCACCTAATGCAAGAATAAAATATCACACATTAAAAATATTACAACTAATTGTACGGCTAAACCATTAAAAAAGTCAACATGTCAACATTTAAATTTTATAAAAAACTACACTGCCAGATATTTTTATTAATTTAGAACAGTTGATAATCGAAGAGATAGTGGATGAAGGTGCAGTGAAGAAAATATAGTTACGAAAGATATACAATTAAAGTTCTAAGGCTTCAATCTTCATGGATAACAGTTAGCTTTCATTTATTTTAGAACCTATAAATTACCCAGACATGAAATCTATATACAGTACTATCTTGTTTACTCAAGACTAATTAGGGCCGGAAGCGATCTGGAATATCAAAAATCAGGATAAACCGGAAACAATAGTAAATCGATACAAAACAAAATTTAACTGGAAAACTTACAGTTTACTTCTACCTTTTTTAAACAGAAATTACAATATGTTTAGATAAAAATATTTACAATTTTTACTGAGGTCATGTGACCTCAGTCATGCCACAGAGAAAACGAGTACTAATTATTTTGATTGTATTTAAATATATTTCGAAGGACAATTTTATCGTAAAAAAATCTAAATACTGTCTATGTGTGTATGCATATAAGTTGTGTGGGTGAGTTATATTAAGACGTGATGTAAGGAGATTGGTTATTAACCTGGCAGACAACCATTACGTTAAGCCATTATTGTGTATGGTTACTTTTATTTTCAATGTAACTTTTGTAAATAAAGTACAATTATTATTATTATTATTATTATTAGTCGTAAAGCTCCCGAAGTGGAAGACGCTAAGTAAATCTGGTTTGTTTTTGGGATTTCTTGTCCTTTTTATCCGCCCACCAGTTTTTCATTCTTTGTGAGAATTCAGCTTTTCTCCGTTCACTCCACTTTGTTCTTGTTCTTGGAGCTTTTGTACAATTATTATTATTATTATTATTATTATTATTATTAAAAATATTTACAACTGTTCAGCTTTTCTCTACAAAGAATTCATTTATTTTTCTTTATTTTACTTTTGTATGGCATTTAAATGCAGCACAACCACGCAAAATTTCAGCTGGTGTGGTGTTGGGCTGCTGCTCCAAGTGTGCCATGATGTCTGCCAATGACTAGCCAAGAAAATACAGTAACAAACAAGCATAGAATCTTTAGCTCAAGACACTAACACTTTAACAGTATAGTAGATACTGTAACAGTACAATTTCAAAATTTAAACTTTAAAAAAGTATATTACACAATATGGGCTAAACAGCCCATACAATGTACTGTTGATTTACAATTTAATTTACTTGGATAATGATTTTTTTATTGTAATCTACAATAAAAAAAATTAATTCTGAAATATTATTTAAAATTTTGGTCAGCTAACACTACAATTTCATTTTTGGCCTTGCTTTTTGCTAACAAAATACTCTTTTTTAAATTTGTATTTGAAGTTAAGTCAACTTTTACGGCGTATTTCTGTTGATATTTTCGTTTTGAAAATGGTCTGATTTTTAAAAGTTATTAAAATCTGGAACGGAGACAATATTGTAATGGACTTTACTCAAATATAATATTCTCAATAATATGAAATATTGTAGGTAGAAGAAAAAATTATAAGTAATTACTTAATTTACTTATTTATGTATTAGTTCAACATTAAAACTTTTTATTATTATTATTATTATTATTATTATTATTACATTTAAGTTCATAGTATAAAATTGTGTATTTTTATTATGTATAATACAGAAATAAAATTTATTTTTCACATGTTGTTTAAATACTGCAATGGGATTTTAAGAATAAAAATTTTCTTTTTATGAACCAGATTGGGTCGTATAATCCGGACATTTGTAACACCGAGGGCTGGATAAACAAAGAAAGTACTGCAATTAAAATTATAAGAAATTTTTCACCCAATTCGATCTCAGCTCCCATGGGAATGATTTTGATCAGGCCGACACCTATCCAATTGCAGGTTTGCCATCACCCATGTTATTATTTCCAAATTAGTGAACAAAAAAATAAATATTAACAATTTTTAAAAAACCCGGTTCTTTGAAGATTAACAACAATGAGATACTGAGCTCAACCAATTTCTATCGTTAACAAGAAATAAGTTGTGTTGTTTTAAAGAAATTTTCTTCTCATTTAGAGTTTTTATATAGCATATTTATACATAGGAATCGAAAATGTCTAGGTTTCACAAGCCCTAATTATAAAAATACGACCAAAAATTTCAAATCACACTATTAATACGGAATTCACTCTTAACGGTTTAGTGACAATATTTTCAAAACGTACATTACAAATCAGGGAATCAAAGTGGCTTTAATTTTATTGGAGCACCTTCATCCACGAGAAATCTGTATTATAGGCTTTTGAGAATAGATGGATGGTATTTCAACAATACACAGTTACCAAGAATTTTCTATAAAGAAATACTTAACATCTACTGAATCAATGAATGTTTATTACTACAATTAATTTTACGATTATGAAGAGATGATGTCTATAAGATTGTAATACAGTCTGAGGATAGAAAATGTTGAAAATTATACAAGGATATGGACACAGATTCATTTTCCTGTAAGATTATATGCCCCCGATATTTTCATCCTCTAGTTGTAGAATATCTCAACGTCAAAATACCAACTTTGATTTCTCCAAATAAACTGCATTATTTTAAAAAAAAGCTGTAATAAATCCTGAGCAAAAGATGTTAATTGAAGCAAGTAAATGAGTTCACACACGTTAAAACCAGTATTCATAAGCAGGTAATATCTAGGGTGTCATGGAAAGATGAAAAATGGTAGTACAAATTACAAAATGGTCAAAATGAGATAAGCTAGTACAGTAAACTCTTGTATAACAGACACCGATTTTAAATAGACTTTGGATACAACAGACAACTGTCCGTTAATATTTTTAATTTCATTCATTGTTGCGGTGAATCTGGTGCGTTGCGCGTTAGTATTCCAGTCCGATAAGGGATTCACAGTTATGCAACACTGACCAGTATAAACGTTGATCCAAACAAAATAACAACTCTCACAGCTATGCACTAGATTTTTATTTCAATCTAGTGTTTGCTTTTGATTTGATTTTTGCAAATATGTTGTGGAATACAGATTAACTTAACTGTTTATAGAGGAGATGTATTCCCATCAATGTTTATGAAATATGTCTATGTCTGTGGCAGGAGTTGAAAAAAAAACTGCATACATTGAACGGATAATTTCGACACAAAGACAAAAAGACGAACAATAAAAAATTTCTAAACCACACACCATCTTACATTTTAAAGTGTTAAAACATTATTGCCGCCATGAAATAATTTGCTTTGCCGCAATCCCCTTGTAGTTTAAATTGCTATAATTAATTACACAATAAAGAGGTACAGAAATCCCAGAGAGCAACTACCTCTTATAATTTTTTCCAAATGACTGAATCACAATTTTTAATAACGTTATTTATTATGCAGCCATTATTACCCATGGTAACAGTACAGTATTTCGGTTATAATTTTACTGAATATAGGTAAAAAGTTAAAATGTTTTGTAGTTTAACTGTACCCAGAGCGGTAAACAAGCCACCGAGCACAATAAACTGTCATAAACAGACCGGCTCCCACGCCAGTAGTATCTGTTGTTTACTGTATTTGGAAAGTTTACAATTTTATTGTCAATTGATATTGAAATACTGTTGTACTGATATCGTTTATTGTGCACCAAAAAAAGTTTAAAGCAATCAAATCTGGCAAAAGCTTCGGCCAGAATTGGTCGGTAAGATCCAGATTTTGAAGTGCACCCTCCAATTAATGGCCTTACATAGATGGTTATATCTGTTCTACTGAACAGATGAAGGAAGCTCTACGGCTTATAACAATAGTTTCAATGTTGGATAGAGTATATGACCCAACTTTGCAACTTTAGTTTACTTTAGCATGAATGATGCCTTTTACATTTAAGAGGTAACATTCAAGTTAAAATACCCCAGGTAAAGTACCACCCTCACAAGAAAGGGAATCTAATGTTCCATCACACAGCATATACAGTACACAGTGTACAAAAAAGAGTAGAGAATAAATACATGATAAAACGGAAAAACGAAAAAAAGCCAACAGTGAAACAAAGCTGTACGTATGAGCTGAACAACTTCCAGAAATATCTCCCATTAAATAGCTCTAAAACGAAAAAAAAGATTTTTATGTCAAAACCTGAAAACTGATAATTTTTATTACGTAAGATCATTTAACATAAATAAAATTAACAATAAAAAACTTTTTTAATCACCTGAAATATTGATTTTTTTTATTAATATTACGTTTCCTTAACACCCTAGATATAATAATTAAAATTTTAGCAATTTGAAAAATTAAAAGAATTTTGTTATACATTCAATTTATTGAATAAATAATTGAACTTGTTTTAATAAAACAAAAGAAAACAGTTACTAAAGACATTAACCAATCGACATGATTGAAAATTATAAAGCGATAAATACCTGAACTATTTATATTTGTATAATAATCACGATCATCTTCATCATCGTTACTATCATTTTCATCGTCATCATCATCGCTGTCCGAAATTGTTCCGTTTACATACACAGGTCTATTCTTTCTCGGCCTATTTGTTCTTCGCTTCTTTGTTTGTTTGGTAACTGCAATAAAAAAATCTGGTGTGAAACACTCACACAACTTTCTATTGCCAATATAAATAATTAACAATAAACCTAACATTAGTAATAAAACACTAGAAATAAACAAAAAACTAACCTCAACAAACATAACCTAATTTTAATCATGAGTGAAAGACGTAAAATGAAAATCAACCTCTGTTTGGCTTAAAAATATGGAAAATCATCTTTCACACTAAACTTGGTTCTCTAGAGTAAAATGCTTTAAATAAAAGTTGTAGATCTTTTAATTTCCTATAAATTTTATTATATACACTTTTGTCATAAAATGCGTACTAAGGCTGAAATCTTTAAAAAAAATCAATTTTTCACACGTTTTCGTGAGAAAAAACAGAAAATTGCTAATTACCGCTAAACTAAACGTTACACAAACAAATGTTTGAAATAAAAGTTGTAGGATTTAAAATTCTCTAAAACTTTTATTATATACATTTTTGCGCTAAAATGCAAATTAAAGCTCCAATCTTAAAAATTTTTTTTTACATGAAAACAGCTTCACAAAGAATTTTCAGCAAACATGGCGCCTGCCCTATCTTGTAGAGCATAAAAATTTAGTAAACCAAGCGATTTAAAAAAAAACCGTAGGACCCATTTTTGAGAAAATAGCAAAAAAGTAAAACATTACACGAATAAACTACTACTTCCGGTTGACCGATTTTGATGAAAATGTTCGTGTTGGGTCCGGTAGTGGTGTTGTTTCGTAGAGATATTCTGTTCGCACGCACACACGCACGCGTGCAAATATTTCCATTTTAAATTGTACGGCTGTTTATAATCCTTTAAAGGATGTTTGATAAAATAATACATATATAGCTTATAAATAAGATTAAACACTTTAACGTACTACAGTAAAACCCTGCTCAACCAAAATATAGGGGTGGACCCAATTTCGGATACATGAAATACTTGCGTGAAACATTCGTAACTTTTAAGAGTTTAAAAATAGTAAAAATGATTAACCTGTATTTTTTACAACTGTTTGTATACTGCTATATATAAACGGAAATACAGATTTCAAGAGAATAAAATGTGTAGTAATTAATTTTATTGTATCTTTTTTAAATTAATTAGTCTTTTTAAAAAGTGTGAAATTTTGATGAAACCATTTTTTGCAGAAACATCAAGCCATAGTTTTTTTTGGAAGCATGCCTTGGATGTCAAGATCAAGTCAACAAATTCCCAGAATAATGAAACTTTATATTAATAATTTATTTCATTGTAATTTACCGGGGGATTCATTTAAAAGTAGCCCGCTGCATTTAACAGCGGCCTTCGGCACTCAATTGGATTCAAATAGTAAATGAATAAATAGAATTACTTAATACATAATTTTACACATTTATTTAAAATTTATATACAAATTTCAACTTCACCTTTACAGTAGATGCTGAAAGTGGCGTCCTTGAACGCTTACACATTTTTGCGTTCGTTCAATGTTATTAATGCACACACGACGCAATACGGAAACGTCTATAGCTTGAATGGCTGCTACTATGTTATTCTTTAGCTCATGTATACATTAGGAAACCTTTCAGAGAAACATGGGCGTGTTCGTTAAATGGAATTTATACGCACGTAACCCTCAACTAACGCAATTCTTTCTTGTAGTGAAAATGGCATTTTAATAACACAATAAGTAAACTGTGCGTTGTACACTACTAATCTCACTAAAACTTTACAACAGACTAGCGTGCCTGTCTATTCAAGGCCAGTCGATCACATCGTGATCAGTGCTGCCAATACAGCATATGAAAATTACTCGAGCGGCGGGCTACTTTTAAATGAATCACCTGGTATTTCAGTTACGTACTTAAACAATACTACATATTTAAATGCTGTAATTATTTAAGTTATTAGTTAGCATCATAGCAGTAGAATCCATATTAATATTTTGTTTTTTATATATATAAAAACTTCGTAATTTACCTTATACTGCTTTTCAAATTTTTTCTTACAAGTACTTTCGCGGTGTGCACCACTTCTTCAGTTTGATTCAAACAATTGACAAAGGAAGATGCAATCTTCATAGAATATTCTAGAACTTTTATTAGCATTATCTGAAGAAAAGGTGCACACCGCAAAAGTACTTGTCAGAAGAAATTTGAAAAGCACTATAAGGTAAATTACTAAGTTTTTTTTATACATACATAAAAAAAACAAAATATTAAATGCTGTACTGTGCATAAACATTGAGTAATCATGAAATTAAAAAATTGTTTTTTGGATCTGTTTCAGTTAAGACAGGGTAGTTAAGGCAGGTTTCAGATAATCGAGGTTTTACTGTACTTTACTTAAATTTGTTACCTCTCTTTTGTCTTCTAACAGAAGATCTGTATCTTTCTAATACGCTGTCCATTAGTTTTTCTGCTAATACTGAGAGACGTGTAGTCATGGCATAAATCTAATGAAAAAAAAGAAAAAAAATACATTAACATCTCGTAAAAACAAAAAAAATATACATTCCAATATTTTTTAAACAAACCTCATACTGAACATATATTTTTATGTATAATTAACGCATTTGCTGGTGTACAAGACGCGTTTTTCTTTCCTTCAGTAACTCGTTAAACAACAGGGTGCATCTTATACAACGAATGGGAATTTTTTATAACTGTTTTAATCTATACTAATATAATAAAGAAGAAACATCTGTTTGTTTATTTGTTTGTTTTTTTGTATGAGGTAATCTCAAAAACTAATAAACTGATTTTAAAAAATCTTTCATTGTTGCATAGCTTAGAGCTTCCTGATCAATATAGGCTATTTTGCAATTTTAAGTAACTTTAATTAAATGAGTTAAGCAACTTAAACTGTGACAATGTCGCATGTTTTAGTTTACCGGGTGCATAGCACTTAAAAAGCGATTTTCCAATTCAGTAAAACATTTTCATGGATTTTATGTTGTTAGGTCAACAGCCGAACGGCTGGTTTGAACCTCTAGAGGTTTTACTAAGTAAAAACAAAGAGCAAGGTGGTTTACTATTGCCTTTCTCACCGAGTTGAAAGAGTATGCTTATCAGCACGCCAGGTCCTCCGAAAAGCACCCACTTTCCACCCTGAAAATGACACCTTCACTTCATTCACCAAAAGGTCTGGCTGTATAGCGAAATTCATTACTCAGAGGAGATAACTCTGACTAGTCTTTTACACCTCTACCTCTTCTGTTCTTAAATAGTTCAGTCATATAATTGGCTGACTATGTGATAAGAAACAGAACTATTTTTTATAGCCCTGGAACTGACAGATCGAGTGTAATTAGTTTAACTCGCCACCTGCCCATAATGGGCAAATGGATTTTATATAAAAACTTTATTAATACATACCCTAGAACGAGTATCAGGTGAATATATTTTTGAATTTGTGAATATAAGCTTGATATCTTTCCAAAATTCACTAGGATTAGCGTAATTATCTCCTCTAAGTTCTTCCCGGACAGTCCACAGATCCATAGGCGTGCTAACAATCTTATCGTAATCAGGATGTTCCAATCTATCGACAGGCTCCCTGTAATAAACAAACAAAACAATATCAGTTTTGATACAAGTACAGTTCACCTACGTTTAGTTTGAATGCGACGTAAGAGGAAAGCGGCAAGGCAATTTTTCTGCACGTGCGTTATTACCATCACATTCTCACTTAAGTCTATTTATCAAGCAGACTCAGTACATCAAAACAAAAGCATCCTGTGTTCACGTGATAGGCGACCAGTTTGTGGCCGATGACATCAGTTCCTTGAACGCCCAGTTCACATTGCAACTGAACGAGCACATGTTGTATTTCATTGTTTCATGAAACAGTGTAAAAATATTTTGATATACTGTAGTTTTTAACTATTCCTTTCTTTGCCAGTAGGATTATTTTCCCAATTTCTTTGTTATGTATCATTGACCATGCCAAATTAAAAAAGAAAAACAAATGTGGGAACTGGACGATACATTTGAAAGTGCGACTGAAGCATTTAAGTCAATGAAAGTTCCTACTTTTCGTCAAATTCTGGTTAAAATTGTAGTTAAACATGGTTAACCCCTTGACGGTTTATGACGAGATATCTCGCAACGTAAATGTTGTAGAAAAGTGCCCCTGACGAGATAACTCTCAACTGAATTTGTCTCGATTTATTCTGTTTTCTGTCGAAATACCTCGCCGTAACATTAGAAGTAGTTTATCTTATATCCGTAACTTTAATATTAGCGCTAGTAAAGGTTCCTTTCTATAGGTTAGATGACTATGTTATTTGTTTACGTCGTACTCTCCAATATTGCGTAAAAGGTTATGTTTTGGTTAGTTTGGTGCGTTTCGTTGTAAAGTTATAAGTTCATTATAAGTGTTTACGAAAGGAAATTGTACGCTATTCGATATTGTTTATAGTTTTTTAGTAGTAGGTTTCATTTCATACATAGTATTTAGTCCGGTATTTCAAATCCATTTATTGTAGTAGGATTGTTTATTATTTATTCGTAAGTGATGGCCGGTACCTCTTTTTTTTTAAAATGATGTTTTTGAGCATGGAAATCGATCTATATGTCTTTATTCAGTCATATTATAAAAAATTGAGCAGGATATGAACATTTTTGGCTAAAAAAAGGAACCGTTAAGGGGTTAAAAACGTAGTTGTGCCTCTTATCGTAAATTATGTATGTACTATTACCTTCGTTAAGAGACAGAGTTATATTTATTTAGTATGGCCAATTAATCTTGTTTAAAGTTTTATTTACTGTAAAATAAGCATGAAGTATGCGTATTTGTGAAACTGTTTATGACTTTCATTTTGGAACTTCTGCCTACATTACATAATTTGCTATCAAGGTACGTCATTGTATTACTTAAATAAGCAATTGCGTACTACTAATCAACTAGTATTGTTAATTACTAGTAACAATTTTGTCTTAATAATATTAATACGCAAAACTATAATAGAACTGTATACAATAACTAAAGTCATACATATGAACCAGACTAATATGGGTTATGGCCTTCAAGTCAGCTGATCACATGCTCAGCGTTGTTTATGACAAATGACTTGACTCGATAAACAGACTACAATTACACTACTGCAACTGGAAAACTGCACTGCATTGTTTTGAATATTTTTAGACATTTTATTCCAAAATTTTCTTTACATTTTTTTAACAAAATTAACACTTTGTAGCCTGAGCTATAAGAACATGGTATGTCACGGTACCCTGAGGGTTTTGGAGTAAACTTCAAAAAATTCTAGAAGATTTAATTTCTATTATATCTTAATGATTTTTGCATCACATTGATTAAAAATCAGAAAGTTTATAACTTTTAATTTACATTGAAATTATTATACATACTAAATTTATAAGAGTTATCTAATTATACACAAAAAAATTATGAAAAAAGAAATTGTTACGTGCTACACACTACCTAGTTTTTGAGTTTTACAATCCTAAACACTACTAAAAAACAGTTTATTTAAATTCTACAGAAAGGTAATGAAATTAACTACACATTTAAAATGTTTCAGTACTAAAATTTAAAATATTTTACACATAATTTTTATGTATGAAACACTCAGTAACACACTGGTAAGCACAATGCAACATTACAGTCAGGGCAGTACCAGGTTGTTTCTTTCCTTCCAGCCTTTCCAGTTGTAGCTTTGTTATTTTCAGAGCAAACTTTACAGCAAAACACAGAAAAAATAAAATGAAAAATAAATTATAAATATTACTGTCAAATAACCGCACAAAGTTATCTGGAATACAAAACAGTATGACGTATACAACCGAACGAAAACGATTACCGACAAAATACGAAAGGAAAACAATTATTACAAAGTAGAAATAACTATATTATTTACAAATATATGGAAATAGATATATTATTAAATACAGAATAACTACAAACCTCATATAACCACGAAAAATCGCGACAAAGTACACAACCCATGTACATCAACAAAAACATAACCTCAAACACGGCTCAATGTTTTTCTACATAGTTCACAAAATATTCGGTAGATTTCGCTGCAAGCATAGAAAATTAAACTAAATAAAATATAGAATGAATCTGTGCAACCGAAGCCTGATATAACTTCGTCTGAATCTTACTATAGAATTTAATGTGGCGGCCCAAGGTATACTCGGGCTTCAGACAACCGCGATTTACGCTCACCTCGAGCTATACTCGGGCTTAGGCTTCTAAGTGTTAAAGGTTACTTACCGGAATGGTTCTGAATCGCGGGCAGCCCAAAGAGTTTCTAACATTTCTTTACAAGCTCTTCTCCAATCAAACGGTTGAGAAGATTTCTGTGGAAGATGACGAGTGGTACGTCTAGTTGTTGCCCTTAACGATCTCGCAGTCGATCTAGATGTTGAAGGACCAGGTTCATCGATATCAATATGAACATCTTCATCGCTTGTTTCCGATTTATATGATTCTAATAAATGCCGATATAAAACAGGTACGTCAATATCTGAAAGTTCCCTGTTAATACAAAATAAAACAGTAAAAATAATTTTCTTAATTAACAAACCTGGAGGGAAGAATAAATTACATTAACACACCAGTATGAAAAACCATAAATCTTTTAAGTCAATGCATGTGGAAAAAATGTAAATCTTTAATAAAAAGTAAATCTGTAAGTAGTGACAGCGACTGGAAATTATAACCTAGGTGTAAAACGATTTATAGACAACAAAACAGAGCTAGTTTGTAGGGAGAAGTTACCAGTTAATAATAAGTCTTTTTAAACTTCCAAATTATATACACAAATTTCATTCAATGAACAATTGCACAAGTATCAAGTATTTTGATATAGAACTATATATAAGGTGATGAAGACAACACGGTTTGTAAAAAGTGTGTTTGCTTAATAATTCCTGTTTAGATAGCTAGAATGAAATAAAAACTAACTTTCCACAGAAATTAACAAAAGATAAATGACACAACTTTAAACAATTCAGAAATAAATAAAATTCAGGTCATACTGAAATATAAATTAACTTTTTCTGAGCTACACCTGTCAGCAATAATAAAAATAATAATAATAATTTAATAATAACAATAATTTTGGGTGCCAAGTAATAAAAATGATGCTGGTACATAGCAGTTCTTGCTCTCTCTAATTGGTTAATGAGTCATAGGGTTTTAACTAGAGCACATTTTAAAAAAGAAACACTTAAAAAAATTGTGAATACTAATTTAAAATCGAAATCATCTAAAATCAACACAAATATTGACAGAAAATATAAATGCAACAAACAATTAAGTTATTTCTTGCAAAAAAAAATGTTTAACCAAGACACTTGGTTAAGCAAAAATATTTTTTTCAAAATCAAATGTAAACATTACTTCCAAACAAAAACGATATACAAAATCAAACCACTTAAAATTAAACCAAAATATTATTTTAATTGCAAAAATTTCAAAAACTTGAAGCAACTTATCACACTAATGTGAAGAAGTCCAAACTAATCATGTGAAGTAACAATAGCAATTGAAAGGATCTAACATATAGCGAAAAAGATGAACTAACATGGTAAGAAAACATTCACCATCATTTCCACGACTTCTGACAACCAGACCTAATTAATGTTTATTTCACAAAAAAATTAAAAGCAATTAACTCATAACTAACTGTACACAATAATATTAAATTTTGTAACTGTAAGTATTACAAAAAAAATTTATTCTGATAAGCCAGAAACTACGACAAAAGTAATACAGAAACATACACAACGAAACTTCTACTTGCAACATACATGAGTATCAAATTTTGAATTAACATACTACAATAACTTGATCAATCGTTTCTGTTGAAATTAAAAAAAACACCAAAAAGTTCATATTACATCTACTGAACTTTCTACAAACTAAATTAGTACAGAAAGAAGTATGTAATAGGAATGGTACAGAAACAATGCATAGGTTTCGATATATCCACACATAAGTTGTAAACAATGTTAATGCGGTTTCGGAAATATCCATAATTAGACATTTTTGGATTTATCAGCACCTACGGATAGAACTCAGAAAAGTTGAAAAACACAGCAATAATAAAACACAATTAATTTTACAGTATTCACAATTTTGAAGTTTCTTCTTAAAAAATATACCCGTGCTTATATATATGAAGGGGACAAACAACAAAATCATTAAAAAATAAAAACTTTAATAGAAAAACATATTCTCTCACTTTATCACTTTAAGGCAGAGATCTGTGACGATACGTGCATGCCGAACAATAGGACTATGATCTTCATTAAATTTTTCAGCGTTTGTTGCTAAATAACGAACATCAAACTGGGCGGCTGTAACTCGTCTGTAAAACCTGTTCTCAAATCTAGCCTGAATAAAAAGAAAAAAAAGACTGTTTAATTTCTTTTTTAATTTTTTTTAGGTAATTTACTTTCTGTAACAGCAAACTTATGATTGAAACTAATGGGTTCTAATAAATCAGTAATAAATATTGTTTCATTTAATAAAAATATTTTTCTTTTATCGATAAAATAAAACAAATAAATAACTTACTAAAAACATTTCAATTATGAGAACTCTTTGTCTTAGAAAGTATTTTTATTCTTTAACTTTATTATAGATTTCTCAATTTAAAAAAAAATCTTTAAACCTGATGGAGGCTGAGTACAAAAAATGCACAATAATACTAGTGATAGAGAATTTGTAAAAAATTACATTCATCTCCATTTTCCAAGTAATGGTGATAAAAATAAATACTCCAAAGAAATTATATTTTACCGAAATATTTAAAAAATTTGATCAGACCAAATAAAAGATACATCCTGATCAAAGATCTACAAGTGTATCAACTTTACCAAGTTGCCATATTTTTGTATCTTCTTCAGTAAATACAAGATTTTTTTTATATTTGGATTCAGCTGCTATGAAGTCAGGTAAGTGTGGTGTGGATACACAGTGGAAAACTGCTCATATCTGTTATTTTGACCTCTGTTATAACCAAAACCAGCTCATCTATTTGAGCTGAGCAGTGGTCACATACACATGGCTGGTATGATTGATAGTCCTACCAAATCCCTATGGTTTTTTGGGATTAAACAGATGGTGATGATGTTAAGGAACCGAGGACTGCAGGAAAAAGCAGCTGTTAATTATCAGAATTTACAATGACATTGACACACCATTCAAAACAAAATAAGAGAAATGCTGACTTCTGGAGTTGTCTTCATTAATGACAATGCTCACCTTTCACACTGCTGATGTAACCAATCAACTTACGGAACAGTTTAAATGGGACATGTTTGTTCACTCAGTGTATACCCTCGACTCCATGAAGAATGATTTACCAACACTTCCAGACTAATGATGAGCTTTTAAACAACATTCATGCCCATCTCACATCATTGGTGGCAACGTTCTTCAAACAGTGGATTGGAAAGCTCTTCCATCTATATGACAAATGCCTCAATTTTCACATCATTTATGTCGAAATATAACCACGTATTTACACAACTTTTGGTAATAATTCACTTTTTCTTTACTCTTTTTTTTGTACGGCTCATCGAAGGTTAAAAAAAAATGGCCTTCATACAAAATAACCCAAGAAAGAAATTCACATGGTTTTACTCGGCAAGAAAAAGATAATTAAATAAATAACAACATTTCTAACCTTAATTGTTGACAGATCAATAGGAAATTCAACAATGAAAGCATAACTAGGGTACTGGTTTATATCGACAGGCGCGATAAAAGGTTCGGCGACGGATAATCCCATTATATCATCAAGGCCACGCAATATACGATCACAAGCGACATCTCTATTCCCTCCTGGCCATTCATCAGGCCTCGGATGGTACAGTATGGCATTTATTTCTTCTGCAAGAACAGGTAACGAGCCTCCTTCTTCAGCGGGTTCACCTGTCACAAAATAATGAAAAATGAATTACAAAAGTACTGACACAAAATGAGTTGTTTTTCAATCACACAGACTTACTTTCAAACTTTGCTTGCTTTACTTGCTTACTTTCAAATTCCACAACTCCACAACTTTCTACTTAAAAAATTATTGCTGTTCCACATTTTCTTATTCCAATTTACTCAAAAAGAAAATCCTAGTAAGATTAGATACAATGGAAATTTGCTCATCAAAGTCTCACCTAAATACTAACAAAAACTCACAATGTTTATTGAGTTTTCTCAGGTAAAAAGTCAATGCTATTTTTCCTTGATGTACAGGCAAGCATAAACTAAATGTGCTTTTTGTGCTGTAAGCTGCCCAAATTTGTGGTCTTTTTTCTGTCAAGCCACCTGTAATTTGTCATATTGTACCTGAACATTCTTAAACAATATATAACGTCACAATAACAACAGGATATGTACAGAGAATTAATTTTTTATCAAGATCTTGTACCCCCACAATTTCATTAAGATGTGCTGCTTATCTCAATATAAAACTGTCTACTTAGTTTGGAGATGGTGGAATAATTTCCTCGCCACCATACCTTATTTAATTCCAAAGGACTCTGTGTGGGGTTACATTAAAAAACAGTGTTTGTTACTCGTTTTCCATGAATGTCAATGACCTATGGCACCATAAAATACCACAAAAGATCCAGACATGCTTCCTAGTATTCGACAGCAAACTGATTACAGATGGGACATTTGTTGCATAACAAAAGATCCACACTGAACATACAAGATATTTATTTTTTCCGCAACTTAAGGGACTTTTTATGCTAACGAATTTAATGCCACCCAGAATAATGTCATGAGAGAAATGTGCCTCTTTTTAAAATCAACAATAATCTTTATCTAAGTCTTCTTCATCACCAAATTCTTATATGAAAATGTAGCCTACCGGCCAATACAGGGTGGGTGAAAAGTCCAAGATGGCTTAACATTTTGAATGTAAGGGAAATTTTCAAGATATATGCAAATGTGAACCTCACTCAAAAACAAAAAAATATTTTACGATGAATCAAAAAATTTTGTTCGCCATCTTGTAAGTAACTTTATTGTTTTAAATGCAAAGGTGGCCATGCGACACATTATTTCAATGCAAAATTTCAAGACAATTTGAATGGCGGAAACTGCATATTGATAACTCACACGGTTTTAAAGATATTCTTTTAATTATCTTTCTTTACATTTCAGCAACAACTTACTAAATGTCATTAATTATTTATTTAAAAAAAAATTCATGCCTATTTTTTAACTAAATACCATTTATTACAAAAGTTATTTTGTGTTACATAATTTACTTTATTACATTCAACAAAAACGTGCTATTAAATGTTAATGTTCAAGACAAATATCAAATAACGATGCCAAAGTGATGTAAGAAAATGGGACAATAAAAATATTTACAAATTTAATTTGTAACAATTATTATTATTAACAATACATCATTTTTAATGACAGATTGATTGGTGAGGTGAATGGTCGATTACGTAACCAGTCAATACTTTTAACCTAAGTGCTACAATTCTAGTGAATCAATTTACTAAAGGGTAACAAGTATCCAAAGCCAAACTTTACATGTAGGCCTACTTACGATCTGGATCGACTGGTTCCATGTCCCATGGGCTCATGTTCTCTTCTTCTCTGTTATCCCATCTAGTAAAATACGACAGGAATTCAGATCGAGAATCAGCCCTCCTTGATAAGATCTTCCCCCACCACCACCCATCATCAATCATACTTCGAAATCTGTCGCCTGAAACAATAAAAATTCAATTTGAAGACCCTCACACTAAAATAGAGAATATTCTTTAACCTTTAAAACACGGGATGCTGTTTCAGTGGCTTTTAACAACAGATGTGTTCAGAGAGTTTTAAAAGAGACGCTCCGTACTAATTGTCAACTAAACCACAGGGAATAGTATAGTTTTCTTGCAGGGAATTTTCTAATGTGTGTAACAGTGCAATCAGAAATAAAATATCATGAAAGGGAAATTTTGTATTTCAGTTTAAAATGTTGGTAGCATGTAAGAAAATCCAGTTTTTTGTCGTAGAAGGGGAATGATTGTAACACCCACACAAATTAAAATACACGTGTGTCTTGTGTGTGTGTGTGTGAAGTATGAATGTTTATACGTTGGTAGTTTGCCCTTGAAAAGGCAGAAGGTCTCATTTAACAGGTTTACGAATGATTTTAGACAAAAATGAATGGTTTTTGTTAGTATTGCATTGGCTTAGGAAAAGCTCTGCCATTTGCGTTCCAGACCTCTTACAATGTTTATCAAAACATGTATGTATACAGTAAGCAATGTTCTATTCAGCTTTGCCCATAAGAACAGCCCTAAGTAAATAAGATAAAAGAGTTTATTCGCAAGATCGTTATGGTAAATTTGAAGGACATTTTTGTAAAAACATGTACTATTTAAAACATTTGTAACTCTTTACAAATTTTTCGGAAAATGAATTGAAAATTACCCATTTTTAAAGAAAATTCTTCTTTACAAAATATATTCTATAAAATTTTTTGATAAACTGAATTTTAAGCCCTTCAGAGTAAAAAATGTACACCAAGTACTTTATATTACCGTGCGAAATTTTTCGCTAGCCACAGCGAAGACAATAGTAAAGTTATTTTCAAAATTTTATATTCAAAAAATTGGTACGTATTTCATAAATTAACTGTATTTTTTTCAGAATTTTATATCTATTAGTAAATAAGATAAAAGAATTTATTTGCAAGACTCTTATGATTAGTTTGATGTTTTACAAAATTACAAACACAGTCCGTACGTTAAAGGTTAATATGTACGTCTACAAGAGTAGTCTGTCTCAAGTAGGGAAGCATATTATCCCCCTCCCTATTTATAACAATGGATGGAATACATTTTTTTGTCATCAGTCTCTCGGCTGGTTTGATGCAGTTCTCCAAGCTGTTCTACCTTGTGCAAGTCGTTTCATATCTACATACCTGCAACACCATATATCTTTTATAACTTGCTTTAAATATTGTAACCTTTACTTATCCCTTCAATTCACTCCCTCAGTATTACCCTCCATCATTGATACAGCAATACGTGGATGTCTTAAAATATGCCCCACAAGCCTATCCCTTTTTCTGGTAAGATGTTTACACACTTCTTTCAACCACTCGTCTAAGAACTACTAAATTACTTATTATGTTCACACACCTAATCCTTAACATTTTCCTTAAATGCCACATGTAAAGAGTTTCTATCCTCTTTCTTTCTACAGCCCTATTCACCACGGTTAGCTCTTGTATAATGCTCAACTCCAATCATAAGAGTTTTAAGAATTTTTTCCTTATCTGTAAATCAATGTTTATAGTCTATAATCTGTTTTACATTTCCAAGACCTTTCTAGCTTGGGCAATCCAACTTTTGAATCCTTAGTGCTTTTACCAACCTGTGAGTGAAAAAGAAGGCCAAGGAAAATACTGGGAGGTTATTATTTCCAGATGATCTGGTTATATGGAGAAAGACAGAAAAGGAGGAGGAAAGGGATTTGTGGAACGAAGAGATTGTTTGGAAGTGTTGTTTGGAATCCAGCCAAGTGCAGATGAGATATGAGGGGTAAGGGAGGGACACGGAATACAGCTAAATTGTAAGGTGAGGAAGTTAAAGAAATACTTAAAAAACTGTTTTCTCATCAGATGGAAAATTGGAAAAAGAGTTTAAGTAGAAGGGGGCAGAAAGCACATGGTTTCTTCTGAAGTGTGAGAGCCTTAGTCCGCAATCAAGAAATTCTTATGCATTGTAAGAAAATGATGTATAATGGATGCTTTGTATCAATGCTTCATACGTCTTTCCTGAGTACATGTTGTAGGTATCTTATATTTTTTCTTACATACCATTATTTTATAATGCCCCAAGTAACAAACAATCTTTAAGTACAGTACAATGTCAATAATTTGGATTAATTGGTTTGTACTAGTAAAAGTTTTACATTTTTACTTAAAAATTACAGTATTGTATGTCTTAATTTATGAATCCACAGCTATAAGAAACTAAATTACTGTAAAGTACAGATTGTGCACACTCTGTCGGGAATGGCGAGTATTAGTCGTTTTTGGTGATTTTATACAAATAAATACATACTGTAACAATACGAGCAGTCAATATTTTTGCCAGAATCGATTCCAAATTATCGCCGGCAAGGATATTTGATGCTCTACCATATATTACAAAAACAATATTAACAGTTACACATGAGTAAACTTACCAACATCCCAATTTCTAGCGATAGCGGTTTCATACGTTTGTCTTAAAACTAAGAAATCGATAACATCTGGCACATCGTGGTATTTTATACTGAATCTATCACCAGTTAATTTTCCATTTTGTTTCATCACAGCTAACCGAAGACAACATAGTCGAGGGGGTCTTAATTCGTATTTGATACCAATCAATTTAACTAATTCTGGTTCCTAAACAAAAAAACAAATGCAAATATTTAAATCACACAGATAAAACAGCTACAAATAAAGACATAATATTAAAATAAAAATGTGAAAATCAGCGTACGTAGCTATTCCTACAGGTGAATAATCTGAAGATATACCTGTAATCTGAATTATACCACTTATTTGTGAACAAACTTAAAGCTGTAGGAATTAAAGTAATGTTATTGCAGAAATTTTTTGTAAGTAACAAATTTTATCTTAAAATTTTCACTGAATTCAATCAAACTTTTTAAAAATGTCTTCGAAATTGTTAAAGCCACTATTACCTGGGGTACTTAGTACAGGAAACAAATTTTTCTATACATACATTAAACACTAATTTTACATGTGTGAAATGGTCGTTCGTGAAACACATGAGGATTTTAGTGCTCCATATTCAAGCACTTCTGGCTGTGTCCACGCTTCATCGCTAAAATAAACATGATACAGCACCTCAATACTGTTTTTATAGACAAGCAAACAAAAACAACGAAAATACTATAAACTTTTTCCTGGGTCTACTTCTTACAGTTGACGTACAACACCGATGTGGTAAGTATGCAAATGTAATTTTTCAGTAGCCCTGAAAGCAGTAGATAATGAAATCCCAGCCAGTGAAAATAACTTCCTCAGCGATTTTCTAGAAGAGGCAGAGTCATAACATTCTTTTACATTCTCCAGAACTTCCAAGGTTATCACTGATAGTCAACCTGTACTTTTGTGATCTTGTATAACCCCAGTCTCATAAAATGTAATTAACAAATGCAAAATTATCAACTTATAGAACAATACGATTGGGAAATGTTAACTGAAACTCGTTTTACGAATAAACTCACATTCGTCTTTGGAAAACGACATCGTTTACTCAATAGAGACAAATGGATACTGGCATAACACTGTTGCATATGAAAAAACATTTGAACTGTTAAAAGCTATTAACCTTGAATACATTGTTGGCAACTGACTTATAAGGAGACATAAAATTTACCTATGCATTACTTTTTATATTAAATATTATTATTATTATTATTATTCTTAATGCTACAGTTGCATTCTTTTTAAAACATCCGTAATTATGATAATTGTTTATCTATTCTGTTATATGGATATGAAACCTGAGCTAAGGAAAGAAGAATAGAGAAAGAGGGGAAGGAAGGAAAAAAGGAGAGCTGAGAGAACAAATGGGGAACCAAGGGAAGAAGAGAGAGGGGTCTTCAGGAATGAAGGGATAAAAGGAAAGAAAAAAGAGGGTGGGAAAAGGGTAGGTAGGAGACAACTGTTTTTCTGCTGAAACGAGGTTCCTGTAACCAACAGTTGGGTATTGTTGTTGTTTAGGTCATCAGCTGAAAGGCTGGTTTGAACCTGTAGAGGTTTTACTACAGTTCAGCCGTTCTAAGTTTGCTCCTAATGTAAACAAATAATGACGTCACTGAGCATGCACATTATATCTAAATGTGTACACGCTGATTAAAAAGTAATAACAAAATACTTTCAAAAGTATTTAAATACAAAATACTTTTAAAAGTATTTTTATAAATGAAATTGTTAGGCCTACATCATATCATGACTGATGTTTTTAGTACTTTAAGTACTTATAATTTAAAAAATAGTTGACTTAATAAGAATACGACATCCATAAAGTCACGGACGCTAGCGTGCACCCTGTAGTAGCTGGTTTTGGTTTGTTGACAGTAAGAGCAAACTTAGAGCGGCTGAACTATAAGTAAAACGAGGAGTGAGGTGGTTTACCGTTGCCTTCCTCAGTGAATGGAAAATACGCTTATCAGCATGCCGGGCCCTCTGAAAAGCACATATTTTCCACTCTGCAAATGACACCTTCACTTCATTCACCACAGGGTCTGGCTGTATAATGAAATTCATTACTTTCAGAGGAGATAACTCTGATTAGTGTTTTTTACACCTCTACCTCTTCTGTTCTTAAATGATTCATTTATTTAATTGGGTGACCATGTGATAAGAAACAGAACTATTTATTTTAGCCCTACAACGAACAGATTGAGTGTAAATAATTTGACACTCCAGCTGTCTGTTATGGGCAACAGTTGGGTATATCATGTTGGATATTAACAAGAACAAAAGTGAGTACATTAACGAAGTGTCTCTCTTGAACTAATAAACAGCAGTGAAAGATCAACTGATGTACAAACAGAACACAAGAAGAACAATTACCAACCAGAGTATTACCGAACAGATTAAATGGTCCATCCATTATGTGGAAAAGAAGACTATCATCAGTATGTTCCACCATTTCCATATATACATATATTATATATTTAGAAAAACTACCACTTAGCATTATATAGATAATTGCATTTAACATCTGCCTTTTACACACTGTTTTATTCATGTTTTCTTTTACATTAAAAGACCATACACCTGTAAATGCATGCAAATAGACCTATATATACCTAGAAAAAATTTATTTCATACATTAAAGAGCTGTTACGTATTTACTTGTGAACTAAATAAAGAATTTTTCTTATGGTTTCATATAATCTTCAATAGACAATTTGAATGGGTCAACGGAAAAACGTTGCAAGTAACAAAAACAAATTTTTACAGAAAGTGAAAGATACCATCTGATTCATAGCTGTATAATGATTTTTCACTGTTTGATGATTTTGTTTCAAGAATTTCTGAGATTTTAGTTACAATTCTACCCATTAGAATTCACTATTATGATCAAATAGAGGATTTATAGAACATATTCCACTGAAACCTCACTTTTGTAAATTTTGTCAGTTGCAACGTTTTTCTGTTGAGCCATTCAATTGCTTATACCAGCCATTTTATTATACAGCCTTTTAAGTTCCTGAAATAGGAGACAAGTAACTGTACACAATTCTGTTAAAGACAAACATGTTTACATAACACTTTTTTCTGAATTCTTATATGTATATATTTTACTAAATTTGAAAGGTTACAATCCAAAAATACGATAAATTTTTACATAATTACCTTCAGGATGACACTAGGTGCGAAACTGAAATGGAAGGAGCACATTAAGATATAAAGATCTGAGATTGGGTCTCAAATTTAGGAAATTATATTGGTATAGGGATGTCAGTCCCAACAAAATAAAAATCTATTACATTTTTAAACCCATCAGAATTTATCGTTTAAAATATTGTGCAGTTGCATCAGCAAAAATCAGACAAGAATTATACAAATGGTTCAAACCAATGTACTGACAGTCATGGTTGATGCACCTTGGTATGTTCATAGTAAAATTTTTTTTGAATCCAGCGAGATAAAATTTGATGTCACGACAAAGCTCAACAACGTGATCACAACAATCCTGAATCAATTAAACTTCTCGACAATGAAAATGTTCTTAGAAGGCTTAATAGCATCAAGCCATTCAAGTTAGTATAGTAGTGCTGAGTGACAATTTAAAGTAGAGAAGTACACAGTGCAATAAATACTGAAAAACCGTTAATATTATCATGTAAAATTACAGAATATCGAAAAAGACATTAAAGTATTTAATTTTAAGATTTTATCAACACGAATGTGGTCATTTAGACCAATTTTCAAACAAGATATTAAAAAATAAATAAAACATACCTTAATATGAATTTTCCCCCAAGGCGTAATTTGTGAAGGTTGTAGTTCATAAACATGTCTTTTTCTAACAGCATCTAGGTATAAATTATATCCTTCTTTAAAGAACATGACTTCATCACCCATTTGTGGGTAATATGGAAACTTTTTAGGTATCACTTCTGATAACCATTCAGAAGGTCTATATACTTCAGGAACTTCCTATTCAACACACATAAATTTTTTGATCAACAAAACTTGTTTTTTTATTGATTACATACATATACGCAGTAGACTCCTGATTGGTGGCAATTTTTAAAATTGTCATCTACCATTTTATTTTGACTGTCCGTTCGCCACATTTTCAAATTTTGTAATCTACACAAAAAGTTAGTGAGCCTAAATTGAGTTTGAAGTTCTAGTTTTGACCAGAAGTGGCCCAAAACCAAAATCAAGAAATCAAAGTCAGAAACTACAAGAGATACTACTAAAACAGATATAGCTACTTCTAAAAATCTGGTGTGAAACACTCACACAACTTTCTCTTGCCAATGCAAATAATTAACAATAAACCTAACATTAGTATTAAAACATTAGAAATGAACAAAAACTAACCTCAAAAACATAACCTTATTTTAATCATGAGTGAATGACGCAAAATGACAATCGAACTCAGTTTGGCTTAGAAATACGGAAAATCACTCTTTCTCTCTAAACTAGGCTCTGTAGAGAAAAATGCTTTAAATAAAAGTTGTAGATCTTTTAATTTTCTATAAATTTAATTATATACACTTTTGTCGTAAAATGCATACTAAGACCGAAATGTTAAAAAAATCGATTTTTCTCACGTTTTCGTGAGAAAAAAAACAGAAAATCGCAAATTACCGCTAAACTAAGCGTTATACAAAAAAATGTTTGAAACAGAAGTTGTAGGTTTTTAAATTCTCTACAACTTTTATTATATAAGTTTTTGCGCTAAAATTTATATTAAAGCCGTAATCTTAAAAAAAACAACGTTTTTACGTGAAAACAGCCTCACCGAGAATTTCAGCAAACATGGCGCCTACCCTATCTTGTAGAGAATAAAAAATTGAGTAAAATAGGCGATTTTAAAAAAAATCGTAGGACCAGTTTTTGAGAAAATCGCAAAAAACTTAAAAATTATACGAATAAACTACTACTTCCGGTTGACCGATTTTGATGAAAATGTTCGTGTCGCGTCCGGTAGTGGTATGTAACTTAAGTTTCAAGTTTCAAGTTCGTACGATGTTCCGTTCTTGAGATATTCTGTTCACACACAGACACACACACACACACACACACACACACACACATGCACACACACACACACACACACAGACCAATCGCTAAAAACATGTTTTTTGGGTTCAGGGGGTCTGAAAACGTATAGATCCGGTGAAAACTCGATTTCGAAAAATCGACATGAAAACAATACTTTCCTTCCTATATATTCATATAGGCAAGAGAAAGTAAAAATAGTTTGAGCCACGATTACACTTGTGTCTTTTTAAGGGTATTATCCCCAAATTGTGCCTGAAGCCTTCTCAAAATTTTTTTATGGTTTTACACCCTTTTAAAAAAAAATGTAATTATAATTCTTTGTACAACAAACGATTTCTTGCTCCAATTTTGTGTTAAATACTAAAGAGATGGTAATGCGAAGTTCTCTAGTGGTCGAATGCCATCTAAGGATCTGAATTTTGAGAAACAATTTAATTGTGAAAATAAATGTAAGTGATCAGCAGCACATTAGTGTACCCCCAACAAATACATAGAATATTACGTGTTAGTATCGGTTACCATAAATCGCCGAGGTATTTCAAAATGTACTGATGTTCCATCTGTCCAGATAAAAAATTTGTACTATATTAAAAAAATGTTAAAAAATTACCATTTTAAATAAAAATTTATTTAACGCAAAAAATTCAACAAATATAACAATAATTGCGTACCACATTTTGTTTCTTTTGTGCGTTATTTGGTTTCGGAACGTTTCGTTTATTGCACTGGCGTTTATTTCTTTTCGGTGGTTCTAAACCATGATCGGCGATCCAATCAGAGTATTCAGAACTGGACGATTCTGTACTAGACGAACTGTCTAAATCCTCAGATCTTGCAGTCGAATCATTATGACTTGATATCGAATCACCACTGACACTCCCACTGAAACCATCTGGGTTCTACAAACAAAAGAAAAAACAAATCTTTCACACACCCATTGAAAAAGATGTAAACGACCAACTTTTTACTAAAAAATTAAAATAAAATAGGAAATACACAATATATTTTAACTAACCCATTATCCAGAACAACTTTATATTGTGTTGAACTGTTTAGTGTAAAGACAGTTCATAACAGCAGTAAACATCTGTACACATACAGCAGGCTTTTGTTTAACAAGTTACGTGTCGGATGAAACCTTCAGGTGTCAAAATAAATGTCTTTTATATGCCACATGATAATGCAACAGTAAAAGAGCAACAGTAATGCAACAGTGAAGGAAATTTTAAAGTGTTCATTTGGACATCGTAGTTTAAATTATAAATAATTATATTACGAACACTATTTTCAAAAATCTGGTGTGAAACACTCACATGACTTTCTCTTGCCAATTCAAATAATGAACAATATAACCTAAGTAATAAAACATTAAAAATAAACAAAAAACTAACCTCAAATAAACGTAACTTTAATTATGATGGAAAAACTCAAAATGAAAATCAACCTCAGATTGGCTTAAAAATACGGAAAATCACTCTTTCAGCTAAACTAGGCTCTGTAGAGAAAAATGCTCTAAATAAAAGATGTAGATCTTTTAATTTCCTATAAATTTTATTACATACACTTTTGTCGTAAAATGAATACTAAGCCTAAAATCTTAACAAAAATTTACTTTTTACAAGTTTTTGTGAGGAAAAAACAGAAAATCGCTATTTACCGCTAAACATAGATGCGTTATACAAAAAAATGTTTGAAATAAAAGTTGTAGGATTTTAAATTTTCTACAACTTTTATTATATAAAGTTTTGCACTAAAATGCATATTAAAGCCGCTATCTTACAAAAACAATTCTTTTACGTGAAAACAGCCTCTACAAGAATTTCAGCAGACATAATGCCTACCCTATCTTGTAAGGCATAAAAAAATTAGTAAATGTGGCGATTTTAATAAAAATTGTAGGAGCAGTTTTTGAGAAAATCGCAAAAAAGTGAAAAATTACATGAATAAACTACTACTTCCGGTTGGCCGATTTTGATGAAAATATTCGTGTCGGGTCCGGTAGTGGTGTTTAACTTAAGTTTCAAGTTGTTACGAGGTTCTGTTCTTGAGATATTCTGTCCGCGCGCACACGTGCGCGTGGACAGAAAATTGACCAATGGCTAAAAACATGTTTTTTGGGTTCAGGGGGTCTGAAAATGTGTAGATCCGGTGAAAACTCTTATTTCGAAAAATCAACATGAAAACAATACTTTCCTGCCTATATATTCATATAGGCAAGAGAAAGTATGAGAAAAGCAAGAGAAAGTACACTTGGTATGGAATGACCCCTTCCTATATATTCATATAGGCAAGAGAAAGTAAAAACTGTTTGCCTCAACCAATTGATGAAAGTGTTCATGCAGTGATGTATTTATTTTGCAATTGATGACGAAGAATGAACATGAAAATGATGTCCAAAAAGACATATTGACTTTTCACATGAAGTCATCATTTGTATTTGGTGGTTATTTTTTTTATATTATATAATTCTAAACAAGGCCACAACAGGCAAGTGGAGTGTTTAATTATTTGCACTCTATCTCCTACTTCCAGGGTTACAAAAATAGCTCTTTCTTATCACCTGTTCAGCCAACTGTATGACTGAAGCATTTAAGAACAGAAGAGATAGAGGAGTAAAAGACACTAATCAGATTAACTCCTCCGAAAAAAATTTCATCATTATACAACCAGATCTTGTGGTCAACGAAGTGAAGGTGTCGTTTGCAGGTTGAAAAGTAGATGCTTTTCGGAGGACCCAGAATGGTGATAAGCATACTTTTCCACTCAGTGCGTAAGGCTATGGTATAGTCACTTGAGTCATGAGTTTGCCCTTGTTTGCAATGAGGGGTAAAGGGGGAAAATCATCAGTGCGCATGCTTGACTGCTTTGATTTCAGTACAACAAACTTAACAACTTATACCATACTTAAGAGTATATATAGTATATCGCGGAACCTTGTGTAGGTAAACTGTTAGTTACAGATAAGTCGGTTTCTTGAAAACGTGGTCGAACTATTCACAGTGTTGAACTAAACCTAATATGTAATGTAATAATATGCTATGAAGTTGAAGCTAAACAAAAATGCCAATCCGTGCCTCTTAACAAAAGCCGAGAGCGAGCGGTGCTAACTACTGTGATGTTTCTCTTTTCACAATTCAAAAAATAAAGAAGGAAATTAGGGACGTGAAGAAACTATTCTTCAATTTTTGTTGACAGCTGGTAAAAAAAATAAAACGGTTAGGTAGAAACTAGAGAGACTGACAATGAAAACGCCAGTGAGAGCAACAGTAGACCTAAAGAAGGCGATAAACCAAACATTTCTAGTCATTTAATTAAGCTACTTATAGGCAATATTACAGGTCATATTTATTTCTTATAAGGTTTATAAAGAAAACATTTTCTTGGAATAAACCACAGCTTACAAAATGTTTGTAGAAATTTAACGGTAGTGAAATGTACGAGTAGTGTCTTACTGTTGAGGTTGGTAGCACTGCAAATATATCATTTTCTTTCATCACAGCCCACACATATGCAAAAGGCAAACTCATGACTTCTGTATCTATAGAACACTTTACTCCTCATTTTGTTTAGTAAAGCCTCTAGAGGTTCAAACCTCTTTTAATTACAATAGAGTCTTCTATAGGGAGCGGCAGATTAACCTGACGATTTGTAATCGCTTATAGCACTGCAGTAATGTAGCGGAGTAGAAGGGGAAGCGGCGCGTTCACAAGGCCACTCGATGCCATTTTAGTAGACATGGAGCAGTGGTCTAGTGTACACCGGGCGTTTGTCGTCGAGACGTATTTCAAAAATGGCGATTCTGTTGTTGTTACGCAACGTCTGTTTCGACAACATTTCAATGTGCCTCGTAGAGGACGCATCCCATCCCGAAACACAATCAATTTGTGGGTGGATAATTTTAGGTCAACTGGATCCGCTTTAAAACGTAAGCCAGCAGGCCGTACAAGGACAGTAAGAACACCGGCTAACGTTGAGCGAGTGAGACAAGCTGTGCTACAGAGCCCACGCCGTCCGGCGCGTAGACAAGCTGCTGCTCTTCAAATGTCAGACCGCACAGTGAGACGAATTTTACACTACGATCTACACTTTCACCCTTATAAAATTGCAATGGTCCAACAACTTCTGCCCCGTGACTACGCTCAACGTGTGACATTTTGTGAGCAAATGATCGATATGATGGAAGACGAGACAGTTATTCTAATGAGTGATGAGGCTCATTTTCACATGGATGGGTTTGTTAACAAACAAAACTTTCGGTATTGGTCGGCTGAAAACCCACAACAGTTACACGAGCGTCCTTTACATAGTGCAAAAGTTACAGTGTGGTGCGCGGTAACCAAAAAATGTGTAATCGGTCCATACTTTTTTGAGGAAGGTGGGCTAACTGTTACAGTAAACCATGAACGTTATCTGAGGATGCTGGAGAGTTTTTTGATTCCTGAACTAAAACGAAAACGTCTACCTATTAGACGGATTTGGTTCCAGCAAGACGGAGCCACTGCCCATACAGCACATGCCGTCATGGATTATTTGAAGTTAAAGTTCCGTGACCGCGTTATATCGCGGTTTGGTGACATTGCTTGGCCCGCACGATCCCCCGATCTCAGTGTGTGTGACTATTTCCTGTGGGGTTATCTCAAATCAAAGGTGTATATAAACAAACCCCGTACATTGGAAGCTTTAAAAGAAGCCATAACACAAGAAATCGCTTCGATAAGAACAGTGATGTTGAAAAAAGTGTTCGACAATTTCACTTCGAGACTGGAAGAATGCATGGCAAGAAATGGACACCACTTAACTGATGTTATCTTTAAGTGATAAGAGTAAGTCAAGCAGAGCAAAATTTTTTATTATGACTATGTTTTTATTAATTGCCATCTTTTGTAATCAGTAACACATAATAAACATGTAAAAATATATATAAATACTTATGCTGTTTTTATTTAAAAATCGTCAGGTTAATCTGCCGCTCCCTGTATTATGTATTTGATGGTTTTTTTATATTATATAATTCTAAACAATACACACAAAAATGTGTAACAAAAACTTGAAAAATAATCTCAACATGATCATTACTCTACGATATTGTTTCCACATTTTCAATTTTGGTGGATAAAAATTGGTTACAAGTAGTTTTGCAGTTTTTTATATTATTTCGCTAGTAACATAATTTTTTGCTATCTCACAACACACTCACCAACACTTTTCTTTGAAAAAAAGAATCACAGTAAAATAAGACCTAAATTCATTCTGCAAATATATTATTTACCTCAAACTGACTTTGTAGCTGCTCAACTCTAGATCCTCTTGTACGATAAGCATGCGTTTGTTTCTTACGTGGCCTTCTAACGAATTCATTTGAGGTCATCGGCGTAGGTTTGAATTCCATTGTGCGTTGCATCTCCCATTTATATTCTTCCATTTCTAACCTTCCAAAAAATTTACTGTAACAAATACAAAAACATTTACATAGAAAGTTATCATACAGCAAGAATAATATCTTTCTTCCCACAGTTGGTATTTCAGTTATGATACTACAAGTATCAAGCACTTAATATCAGTACCATTAATTATTCATATAGAGTTCAAAAATAAATCTATAAAATAACAAAACAATTTTTTAAACCTACAAAAGATGATGAATCTTTAATCATCTATATAAAAAAAAAGAATCAGGGTAGTTAAAAAGGTTTGTGAAATTCATAATACAGTAGAACCGCAGTTATCTGGGCACCGACTAACCGAATTCCGGGTTAACCGCGGCAGTCAAAAAAAGTACTGCATATGGCGGCAAATCGATCATAAACTTTATGTAAGTTACTGTACATCTTTTTTTATTTGACAATACAGTAGATGCCTTTTTTCACATCTCTGACTACTTTTTCATTCACTTCACCAGTTTACAATACATTTCCCTCTCAATTTTTGACAGAGTCTGTGTTATCTGAGGTACCCTCGGTACACATTACCTCGGATAATCAAGGCTCTACTGTATTTATAAAACAGCTTAGATTTAAGCCGCAGGATGCCATATAAAGATTTATTTTTGATGTTCATTTGTTTTCTTTTTAGATGTGTGTGTGTGTTTTCCATATAAGACATTTTTCTAAATACAAACCAAGATACTTGGATAAATCGGAACAATGCAATACAACATTAAGAAGATATACTGGTAAACAGTCACCTTTTTGAGAGTAAATGTTACAAGCATACATTTTGCTTTGTTAGTTTTAAATTGCGATGTCTCCTGTCATTTCAGATGTTTGTTTCATTGCTCTAGTAAGTTTTGTAATGCAGTATCTGGTGATTCATGAGCAGCTTTCATAGCTATGTAATCAGAAAAATTATAATAGTTGCGCTTGATATTACAGTAAGTCTACAGATTATAAACAGTGTACTGTGGATGACAAAAAGACTGCCTTGGGGAACGCCTGCCAAAATCGGTTGTAAACAACTAAAATATAAAACTAATTCAATACGTACACTTTATCCTGAGCAGTTTGAAGACTTCCTTTATCAAGTGGAGTAATCAACTGACGCCGTGTCCACGTGAATTCATCCCGTTGCCAGTTACCAATTGACTGCCTAACACCTTCAACATCGCCCCTTGAACGCATTCCACCTAAACAAAAAAAAAAAAAATTTATTAAAGCAGACAGACAATCTAACTCTCCAAAATGTCCTACAACTAATTAGTTTGCATCCACTTCATAAAGTATTTTAGCATAGAAAAAGAAAATAATGAAATTTAAGAATAACAAACATGAATGGACAACAGAAACAACTGAAAATGTAAACAAAAAACACCGAAAAAATTCAAAACCAATCTCAAAAAACAAAGAAAATAATAAAATTTTCTTACAAAAAAGCATGTAATAAAATGAAGGAAACAAAACAACAATTTTTACAATTTCAGTTAGATAATATTTTTTAAAAAAAATAAAACTAACAGAAAATTTTTTAAAAATTATGAAATTTTACGACAATTTAATGAATTAGCCGAGAAGATTTTATATATTCACTGGTCCTATGATTTTTTTAATCACCTTGTTTATTTAATTTTTTATGTTCTACCAGACAAGAGTACACGTCATGTCTGCAGAAACCCTTGAGGAGGCTGTGCTATCATGGTAAAAAAATATTTTTTCTTTAAGATGGCAGGCTTAATATGCATTTTAAGGCAAAAGTGTATATAACTGAAGTTGTAAAAAAATAAGAAACCTACAACTTTTATTTTCAACAATGCTACAGCAATAGCACCAATCAGTTATTTTCTGTATTTGGTTCATCAAAATCAATAAAAAAAATTGTCAAGATTGCAGTCTTAATATCTATTTTAAGATAAAATTACACATAATCAAAGTTGTTGTTGTTGTGTAGGTCATCAGCTGAAAAGCTGGTTTGAACCTCTAGAGGCTTTACTAAGTAAAACTAGGAATGATGTGGTTTACCAGTGCCTTCCTCACTGAGTGAAAACGTTTGCTTATCAGCATGCTGGGCCCTCTGAAAAGCATTTACTTTCCACTCTGCAAATGACACAGTTCACTTCACTCACCACAGGGCCTGGCTGTATAATGAAATTCATTATTCTCAGAGAAGATAACTGTGACTAGTGTCATTTAAACCTCTACCTTTTGTGTTCTTAAATGCTTTTAGTCATATAATTGGCAGATCATGTGATAAGAAAAAGAACTATTTTTTGTAGGCCTAGCAGATAGTGTAAATAATTTAACACTCCACCTGCCTGTTATGGGCAAAAATTAAAGTAATAGACAATTAAAAAATCTACAACTTTTATTCCAAGCATTTTTTCAACATGTTTAGTGTCAATTAGTGATTTTCCATATTTTTAAGTTACAAGGCAGTTGATATGCATTTAGCATCATTCACTCGTGATTAAAATTATGTTTTTTTTCTATGTTTCTTATGTTTTTTGCACTGTTTACTGATGATTAACATAGGTTATATTGTTTATTATTTATTATTGGCAAAAAAGTCATGCAAGTGTTTCACACTAGATTTTTTTTTATTGAATCGTCCCCAACAAAAAGGGTTTAAATATTATTACAAGATAAAAAGACTTGAAGAGAATATGTGGAACTATACGCCTTAATCTGATAAAAAATATAAGAGAGAACACAGAGTAAAAATGTTATATGGCATTGGCTGTTCCCATATTAGCTTATGGAAGTGAAATCTGGACTGAAGGTTCAAAAGAAGAAAGCAGACAGAAAGGCAGTAGAAATGAGATTCCTTCAGGCTGTTAAAGGTTGTTTCAGATTAGATAGGCTTGGGAATGTAAATATTCGAGCCGAGCTGGCCGACAGATGCCTTGAGGCATCATGGCATTCCCTCATTGCAATGGCACATCGGCATAGCAACACATCAGTGATGGCAGCCTTCAGCCTCAACTTGTTAATATGGACCGGAATAGAGGCATGTTTTCCTCCCCATGTTGAAACAAGAAAAATATTTAACTTGGGCTAAAGTTACGCCAATTGTTCTGGCTCTTAGGCAGTAGGTCTTAACTCTCCCTTGAAAATAAAGTACTCTTATATGAAGTAATACTCAAACCAGTTTGGATGTATAGGTTAGAGCTATGGGGTACAGCTAGTTCATCAAATATAGAAATACTGCAGCGCTTTCAATCAAAATGCCTAAGGCTAATCACTGCAGCCCCATGGTATGTAACCAATAAAATACTACACAATGACCTAAACCTGCCCTTCATAAAAAAAGAAATTAAATAACATAGCGAAAAACATTTATAAAAACTAGAAGACCATCAGAATCCATTAGCAATTAACCTCCTTGACAACAGCGAATATACTCCCAGACTGAAACGTTAAAACTATTAGACTTACCTCTACGATTTTGCTAATCATTAAAATTTATTTTTATCTTTTCCACTTCAACTCCTAATCATCGTCATCTCATAATCAGCGTTGTTTTCATCTCTGTCATCATCATCATCATCTCCAACTTCAACAACTTTGTGTTTCAAGATGTTGATTCACAGTTGATCAAGTTTGATTTTGTATGAGGCGTGTTCAGAAAGTAAGTACAGTTTTCAAAAAAAAAACAAAAAAAAACAATTTTTTTCAACACAATTTTATTTCTACATGAAAGCCCAAACCTTAAACTATTTTTCGACATAGTTTCCACCGATGTTCAAACACTTGTCGTAGTGGGTGATCAATTTGTCTATACCCTCTTCGTAGAAGGTTCCCGCCAACGAATGTAGTCACGACTCCACGGCAGTTTTCACTTCATCGTAGGTTGTTTTAAAGCATTGGCCGCCTAGCTCGCGCTTCATGTGCAGGAACAAGTGGTAGTCAGATGGTGCCAAGTCCAGGCTGTAGAGCGGGTGATTGAACTGCTCCCAACGAATTTGTGGAACCAATGTTTGAGTGTCACCAGTGGTATGGGGCCGAGCACTGTCATGGAGCAACACAATTCCGTTACTGAGCATTCCTCTCCGTTTGTTTTGAATTGCCCACCTTAGTTTTCTTAAGGTTTCCCAATACCTTGCCGCATTAATGGTTTCACCTCTTGGGAGAAAATCAATCAGCAAAACACCTTTCCGATCTCAAAAGACAGTGCACATGATTTTTTGTGCAGACATTGTCGTCTTGAATTTTTGTTTCTTCGGGGATTGCGTGTGTCGCCACTCCATTAACTGCTCTTTAGATTCCGATGTGACATGACGGAGCCAAGTTTCATCACCTGTCACAATTTTGTTTAAAAAATCCTCACCATCATCACTGTACTGTGTGAGTAAAGTCAAAGCACTTCCAAGTCTCTTGGTTTTGCGCATGTCAGTGGCGGGAACCTTCTACAAAGAGGGTATAGACAAATTGATCACCCGCTACGACAAGTGTTTGAACATCGGTGGAAACTATGTCGAAAAATAGTTTAAGGTTTGGGCTTCCATGTAGAAATAAAATTGTGTTGAAAAAAAATTGTTTTACTTGTTTTTTTTAAAAACTGTACTTACTTTCTGAACACGCCTCGTATATATATTTTTTCTTCTTCACAGTTTAGCCTTTTTGAAACACACTACTGAGTGTAGTTTATAATTTAATTCTAAGGACATTACTCAGATTTTCTCATACTTGCTTAAAGTTATCTTATTTATTAACTGATTGCAAAAGAAATACTAAAAAAAAAATAACAAAAGAATCCCAAAATGCAAACTTACGTGCAGATCGCGGTGATGTTGACATACGATTACTGTGTGGTGACATAGCTGAAGTTCCATTACCATTTAGCTGTTGTTCAGACCCTGACCTATTTACTAAAGCCTGAATCATTTGATCTATATGTGAACGGGGCTCATCTAAACCTTCGATAACTTCTTGTTGACCTGTAAAAGTTAAAAACATTAGTATTACTCCAATAGGTTAATCAATCATAGTGATTTTTAATAGTTCATGTAACTCAAAAATTCTGGAAATAAAGTTACGGATGGACCGATTGTATAGAAATGAATGAAACACATCCTTAACACTGCACCTCCAGAGAACATTAAACAAAAGATCCTCGATAATTAACCCCTTAGCGGTCCCAGTTTTTCCTAAAAAATATTATTTTGCCCAATTTTTTCCATGTTCCATTTTAAAAACAATAAAAATTAAGATTAAAATTGAATGCAAACATTTAATACTCACACATAAATAATTTATTTTGTTAATACACACTTGTCATTTTGTTCACAAAAGACATTGAATTTACTAAAACTAAACTACAACATAAATCCTTACAATGCATCCTGCCGCTTGAAATTATTTCATATAATAAATTTATACAATGTTTATAAACAGTAAATAAATAAGTCAGGAATGAAAAATATAAAAAAAGCAACAGAAATAAAAAATATAAATATAGTTCAATATTCAATGATTTGATGGCTCCCGTGATAAAATTAATGAAGAACAGAATGATCTTGTTTATCTAAACTCGTTTCGAATTCTGTTTATTTTCCACACAAATGAAATTACTGTGTGTGAAACCAGCTTTATAAATAATCAACAAACATGTCAGCCAAACAGATAGAAAAATAAAAGAGCTTAACAATGTGCATTATGTACTACATGTATATTACCTAAATGAAAAACTCATAAATCATTAAAGAAAAGGTCTGTCAATTTTTTTGTCATCAGTCTCCCAACTGGTTTGATGCAGTTTCCAAGCTGTTCTATCTTCTGCAAGTCGTTTCATATCTACATACCTGTAACACCCTACATTTTTTGTTATTTGCTATAAAAATTCTAACCTCAACAATTCACTCCCTCAATATTACCCTCCATTACTGATAGAACAATACCTGGATGTCTTAAGATATGCCTAAATCGCCTATCCCTTCTTCTGGTAAGGTGTTTCCATATCCTTCTTTCATCCACTCATCTAAGAACCTCTAAATTACTTATTTTGCCTACCCAGCTAATCTTTAACATTTTCCTATAACACCACATTTCAAAAGCTTGTATCCTTTTCCTTTCCACAGCCCCTATCACCTACATTTCGCTCCCGTATAATGCTACACTCCAAACACCTGTTAATTTACATAAATTTATACAACACTATTTTATACAAATGTTGATACAACTTACCACCAGGACTCATGATAATATTTGGTACTAATTGTTCAGTCCGACAGCTTTCTCTGCCAGGTACAAGTCGTTGTAAATACGGTGGGTACGGATTGCCGTCGATATCGACAAGGAAAGGCGGTGGCATTAAATGCGGTGCGACTTGTGTTTGTTCATCTAAAACATTATGACTAGCATCTCTGACAAGTGGTCTATAGTCTGTATGAAAGAATAGTTCCTTAGGTAGCTAAAATAACACAAAATAACAAAAACTTATTAACATTCAATGCATACAACTAAATAACAGCTACAAAATTTTTGTTCATTAAAAAGATAACAATAAATGAATATAATAGGATTTAAATATCTTGTATTAATTTTATACTTACTTAATTTATATCAATTTTCTCAGAATTTCATATGAATTTTTTAATCACTCATCTTCTCTCTTACTATATGCACTAGCAGTAATTGCAAAATAATCACACTTAAAAATTTCAGTAGCCTCGTTTCACCAAGGTTTACTACGTTACCTACAGCGACCCATGTTTATACAAAAACATGTTTTCCTACTCTTAGCTATAAAATCAGCTCCCAAGAGGTTGCTGTTCAATTTGGAGTCACCCTGTAAAGTTGTAAACAAGAAATGTCTGCTTTGTTTCAACACAAAATACTAGTACGATTATTTGACAACAATATGAGGTGGCGGTTACAGAATTGTAAGCGCAAGTTCACGTAAGCTAGCACTTGTTGGAAGCTCGTTTTGATTTCTTAAACTTTGAATTGGTGTGGTAAGTTTCGTGATTTTAACACGTGACAGCTAGCATGTGCTTGAGCTACTAGTTTAGGAATTAGCTTGCAAGTCACTTGAATGTGATTTACTACTACTGATTTAATTTACTATATTTACTAAATTTATTTTACTAATTTATTTTATTTTAAGCTTATTAGTACATCATTATATCATTACAAACGCACAAGCAAGGGCTTATGTTGATATAATTACCGAATAAAATAAAATAATTAATAATTTTAAGATTATTATTTTATTTATTTTAGGTATAGTAATGGTTTAATTCTTAAATTATTTAATAGTCCAATTCACTCAGCTTTTGTGGTATTTTATAAGTGTAGATTGCTTTTGTTTAGACTAACGAAAATGTTTCAAACCAAAAATTTTTAAGTATTTGTTTATAAAGAAAACGTTCATTTTGGCTTTATAAAATGTAAAGAATATATTATAGTTATGAATTAAGGATAACTTAATGGCAACTGAGAAGTAGCGACCACGTGCACAGTTTTTGTAACCACACAACAAGCTGCTAGCTTGAACCAAAAACTTGCTCGTAAAAGCACTAGCACACACTTGCAGTTTTGTAACCACTGTTGAAAACTGAATCTACCATTTTAAACCAGGTATAAAATCGTAGTCTCGAAAGTGAAAAAGATTACATCATTCTTGAAAATCATTTACCTTTTTGATTTTATCATTAACGAAACCGAGGCCAAATAACAAAATATGTCCATGTGAATCAGTAGCAGCCATCATTGTACCATCTGGAGACCATTTAGCATCAAAAACAGCACCATGACCATTGGTTTCTACACTATTTTGAAACGAAGCTAATTGAGTACCGGTTTGTAAGTCCCACAGAAGTATTAAGCCATCGTGACCAGCACTTAACAGCACCTGAAAAGAATCGAATAAAAAAATTGAATGTAAAACAATTTGCTAAAATTACTAATCAAAAATTTTAATATTTAAAACATTTAAAAATGAAATAGATCTTTTAAAGGGGGGGGGGGAGTCCACCTTTTAATGAAAATTTTATTCCTAGTAATTAAAATTGTTTTCTGTATACAATTTAATAGGGTGTGTCACACCACATTTATAAAATAAAAAAAATTATAAAGTTCATTTCAACCCCAAAAATAGGGATTGATGTAAAAAATAGGGTTTCCATAGAAAAATCATCTCCCTGTAATCTTAGCACTAACCAGGTTTTTAATTTTCTATAACTGATAAAAATATACAATTTTGCTCAAAAATGCATATTAACCCTTTCACTGCCGGGTACAAACACCCTTCGGAGTCGGGTGCATTTTCCCTGTGCCAGCTCCGTATATGCTTCGGGTCTGCCTAGCGCGCTCTCATATCTCTTTTTAAAAGCTCCAGCAGTGAACCTATCATTACTATTTTGACCTCAGCACAAAGTAAACATTCTATTCTTCTTTTTTTTTGGTAAATCATTGGTTTCGCAAAAATCTTCGTATATTTAGAGTAAATACAATAAAAAATTAAATCAGCACATGAAATTATGTAACAAAAATAACGGTGGCAGCAAAAGGGTTAAAACCACAATCTTGGAAAAAATTGCGTTAATAAACTACTACTTCTGGTTAACTGATTTTGATGCAGAAATTCATGTTCGGTTCCCAAATGGTACCTAACTTAAGTTTCAAGATTCAATTTTGTATAATTTTCAATTTTTGAGTTTTGTTCACTTGTACACACAGACCAATCGATAAAAACATGTTTTATGGACTCAAGGGACCCAAAAATGAATATTTCTGGTAACAACTTGATTTCAAAAAATTGAAATAATTTTCTTTACCTCTATTTCATTTAGGGCAAGGAAAAGAAATTAAGAAGGTATGATGAGATTACTTCCATTAATATAAGTTTATTGTTTAAAAATTTTTAAACCCAAGAAAAATTTCTTTCTTGGTAATAGTTTCAGTTACTTTCTTATAAGTACAATAGTTCGATTTCATAAAAAGAAATTATACAATAAATTTCATTGACCTTTTCAGCTACCTTGATCCCTACTATTGTATGAATAAATCTACCTTATAATGCATATATACTACTCACATGTATTATTTTAGAAATACATGTACTACATAATGTATTTCGGTGGATCCTCCATCATCTGGGTACACAAAATATCATAAAGAAGATATTACCTAACTGTTTCATATAGAAGATATTATCTAACTTATGACATACTATCTAATATTATGACCTAAAGAAGATATTACCTAACTGTTTCATACAGATGATTGAAGATGAAATATCTTCTGTAGGTTTTAAATAAAAATGTTAAAGTTTCAAATTATATTTTGTATACAGTAATCCCTTGGTATCCGTGGGTTTCGGTTATCCGTGGACATTGTCCGTGGGCCAAAAACCTTAATATACGTACATTTTCTCACCTTGCGTACACCGTACTTGGTGGGGAAGTCATACAATTTTAAAAACATGTGTTTGAATAAATGTTTGGTGTCCGTATCATGTTGAGTAACACACTAGTATAACGACGGCTGCCATGAGCCAAGCTAGATTTCTGCGTACTGTATGTACATAGTGAGCGCGTCACCGGGTACCGGGACCTGCCAGTACAACCCCACCCTCACGGCCATACGTATGCCCAGGCACCATACAATAATTTCCTCTGTACGTTTTCCTCCATGTGTCAGTCTAACTTCGTACGTACGTACGTACTTTGTTTGTCGATCCTGAAACGAAGCCAAGCATTTCTTCACAAACCATTAACGAGATCCTCAGCATGGCAACACATTGGCTGACCACGTGTTGAAGACGGATCTAGTCATGGAAAGGGCCCTTCAATTCAAAAGAGGACTCAGGAGCTGATGATACCATACGAAGAAGTCCACAAGGAGTTTGAAAAAAAGAAGCAAACTGCCATAACTAACTATTTTAAAGCAACTTAAACTTTGTATGCGTACATTACTGTATTTATTAAATATTCATAGATTATAATAATGGTAAAATGTTCCTAAAACTATTAAACACTTAAAACGACTACAGGACATTACCTTTAGAACCTATCCCCCATCTTTTCGTTCATATAAGGTATTATTATCCGCAGTTTTACGAACCGCGATAGATAGTACGGATCAAGACAGCTAAAAAGGTTACTGAAAGTTATCGTATCATTTTATTATGTATAAAATTAATTGATTTCATCTAGCTGAATGCATTATAACGATTTATTTTGGTGCAATAGTTATTAAGAATGAGTGTATCAACTTCCAACTGTAAAGTGATTACTTACATTAGGATCATGTGGATGACTTTCTAATACAAAAACTTCCTCCTTGTGTCCCCGTAAAACTTCAAATAGCTTTGCCGTATCACTGTCCCAAATTTTAATAGTTTGATCATTGCAAGCAGTGATTGCCCATTTATCGTTTGTACTCCAACAAACCATAGTGACCTTTAATTTTAATTTCGGATCAACAGCTACTTCTGGTTTACTGCAACACAAAATGAACATATTAAAGACCCATAGTAACCATGCTGCTGTTATAGTGATGGTCAAACATAATCAACAGTGAACGTGTTGAAATTCCACTTAAAAAAAAAAACAAAGTAATAGTTGTAAACCATAAAAATTAATTGAAATTCAAGAATTTATTTTAAAACAAATAACATACCCAGGTAATTTTGTAGCCATGTGAAGTATTAATGTTTTCCAACGTTGCCTGGTAAAACGCCAGATTATCGCAGTACCATCTTTACTTCCAGATATGAATCGTAAACCAGAATGTGCCCACTGTATTGAATCTACTCTATCAGAGTGCGATTCCGTTTCTAATATTCTGTGCGGCCCTTCTTGATCGCTTTCACCGAGCATTTTATAGACCCGAACATGGTGATCTGCACTACCAGCGGCCATGAACATACCACCAGGCGAAAACGACGCGCATATCATTTGTGCCTGTCCAGGACGCATTCGTTCATTATACTGAAGAGCCTTCGGACTGTCAAAATTAAAACAAAACAATGTCATAAATAAATCTAAAAATTAATTTTACAAAAGAAAACTGCAGTAAAAGCTGCTTATTGCATTCACTGATTAATACTATCAGTTAACTTATTAATACCTCATGCAATAGAACAAAATAAAGTAATAAAATTACATGTTTTTTTTTTCTATCTGGATGATCATACATTTTTATTCTACCACTTATAACGATCATTACTTTAAAAATATACTAATCTTTACCTGATATGATGATATTAAAGGAAAGATTCTTTTATCTAATTTTACATAATTCTGGGTATATGTTTTATCTAAGAGGAAGTCAGCTTTAGTTTTACAACATTGTATAGTGATATTCTAGAAACATTTAAAGGAAAAAATTGTGTTCTTGTTTAGGTCAACAGCCGAAAGGCTGGTTTGAACCTCTAGAGGTTTTACTAAGTAAAAACGAGGAGTGAGGTGGTTTACCATTGCCTTCCTCACTGAGTGGAAAAGTACGCTTATCAGCATGCCGAGCCCTCTGAAAAGCACATATTTTCCACTCTGTAAATGACACCTTCACTTCATTCACCACAGGGTCTGGCTGTATAGTGAAATTCATTACTTTCAGACGAGATAACTCTGATTAGTGTCTTTTACACCTCTACCTCTTCTGTTCTTAAATGATTCAGTCACTTAATTAGCTGACCATGTGATAAGAAACAGAACTATTTATTTTAGCCCTGCAACGAACAGATTGAGTAAAAATAACTTGACACTCCACCTGTCTGTTATGGGCAGAGAAAAAATTGTGTACAGTATAAAGTGTTTTGAATAGTTCTCAAAAATAAAAACTAGTAAAAATTTTTGTTCTTATTTAAATTCCTTCAATGATATTATAGAAAAACAGTGAAAGTATTCAAAGGATTTTGATCAACTATCAGAACACAGATACAAAAACGGTTAGCACCGTAGTAAGTTAGCCACAGTAATTATTGGGCTGTAAATGGAATTTGTTATCGACTTTTTCAAAATACTTGTTACACAACTGGTCTTCATGATACATGCAATGAAACAACATGGACACACAATGAAACAAAAGTTAACTGCTTCTAATAATCTCATGATTGTAACCATATCCGAAGTCCTACTTTAACTATGATACAACACCGATTGATCTATTGAAACCGCTCTAAATAATTAAGTACACATAAACACATTCACTCATTTTTCTTAGTCTAATGTTATAAAAAAAAATCTAAAATATAAAAAAATCCACATGAGCAGTATTAACATATAATGACCTACAATTTATTCATCATGAAAGCCCAATCTCATTAACTGGTTGTATCGAATTGTCATAGACTTATTTCATAATTCAATTAGTGATTCATGTAATCGTTCCTTTTTCAGGTAGCCACATTCATAAAACAAGAGGTCAAGACTACAATTTATAATTCATAATTGTCGAATTAGTTAATAAAACAATGAATGGAAAAGTATTTTCTTTTATTTCCTCAAACCAAAATTACCCAACTGTATTAAAATTTAATATCTTTTATCTTAGAAAATTACAGCATTTTGCCACAGTTTGAAAACTAGAGAATCAAAATAATAATTTTGATAATGATAATTTTATATGATAATTTATAATTTTATAATTATTATAATTTTATAATATTATGATTTTATAATGATAATTTTGGTATTGAAGGATTGACTTTTTCCCATTTATTCTCGATAACGATTTTTGTTTTTCAAGCACAGGTGATATCAAAGAGTCAACATTTTGTAATTGACACATCCTTACTTATATATACTCTAAATAAAACACTGATTGATACTGTGTACAAGACAATTTTCAAGTTTTATCTGACAGTTTTAATAACTGGTTGAATTACAGTATAAATTAAATTAATCTTTACGTCACCTTTGGTTGTCATTTTAATTTAATAAAACTTACGCACGTTTCGGTGGTACCACCTTCTTCAGAGCAATATTAACCAAAATTAAAAATTAAAATTTACAATGTTGTTCCCATTCAAAGATATTGAATAAAACTGTCTTAAATTTTCAATCTTGTATTTGTTGGTATTTATTAAAACAGATGGCAGCAGCTTCTCTTTTTAAATTATCATCTTAAAATTTTAACTGTTCATTAATTATTTCATCTTTTTAAATTAATGTGAATACATATTTGAATTTTTTTTTGTTAGTGGTTGAATGTTGAACCCAGACTGCTCAGTAGACATCAAGAATTGAGGCTGATGAGCTGACATTGTTAAGACCTTAAGCAGAGAATGAATTGCATAACCAAAAAAAAAAAACAAAAGACATTAGGCATAAACTTAATGTGCCTGGGAAGATATCTATCATTCCAAAATACAGGAAAGAATCGTATTATCGTTTGTTGTGGATAGAGTTTGTAGCAAACCACAAAAAGTTTGAAGGAGAAGTGAGTGTATTAGTAGTAGGCACCAACAGCGAAAGAGGAGAAGCGACTAAGTAACTACTATACTATCATAAAAACATTAAACTCAACTGCTACTTAACAAATTTAATCTAATGTTTCAATTCTCGATAACTCATCTTCACTTATCTCATCTCTGTTGTTTTCATCACTTAAATCACTATCATCGCTATCATCATTTAAATTGATAATTATATTGTCAGTGGGTCAATTAAGGGTTCCCGACACAGATACAATTTCTCTATTTTCTTTACATGATCGCATCTTTATTTCCATTTTTTTGAATGGTGGTTAAAGAAATTCCCGTAGCTTGGGCAACACGTTTCTGAATTTGTGTCAAAAGGATCGGATAGGTTTTGCCTCATCTGTCATAAATTTTAAAACATTAAATACAACTTCTTTCGTCTGGCTATGGATAATTTTGCGCCCCCCAATTTTTTTTTGTTTACATACCCCACTACTTTCATCTTCCATAATTTACCTGAACTAAATACTAACTTACGATTATCTTATAGTGTAAGGAAAATATGTGTTGTGATCAAGAAACCGGAAATATAAAAAATTAATGTAACGGTGCCGAAGAACATGTTAACTATAGTTCACTATAGTTATAATACAGTACAATGTTTTCAATCAAGCTAATAGTGTACACTCACACACACACACAAAACAGTAATATCTACACCATGTTTAGGCTATGGCAATCTAGCTGTGACTGAATTACAGAATTCCCCCTCCGGTAGATTTGTGTAGTCGCTATGGAAACTGTTCAAGGATAAACTTTTTATTCGGTGCAACAAAGTCTACCAGATGATGAATTGGACAATAATGGACAATGATGGTATTAAACGACTTCAGAAAAGATGGACATCCCCACATCTTTAAGAAATGGAAGATTACTAAATTCAAAGTTTGAACAGGCAAAAGATCTAATTCACATATTGTCAATAACTATGATAAACTAACACTATAAGATAATGTAATTACAAATGGTTTACTCACTGGAATGTAACAGCATTATTTGGACCGACTGTAAAACTCCAAAACGCAACAGAACCATCGGTACTAGTTGACGCTAGGTAATGGACTCCATTGACAACACCAGGACAGAAGTTAACACCGGTTATCATTCCAGTGTGTGCTATCAAAACTGCTACCTGAAATCACATAATTCCAATCAGTAAATTACTAATTTCCAGTATTTATTTAGACAAGATTAATTTTACGATAAGCCATTTAAAAATTTATTCATTTTTTTATTCTTCATTTATCATCACCCTCACTAATCCTCTTCCCAGTTTCCTTGGGTCGGGATGAACACAACTCGCTCTCCACCTCTTCATATGGTTGAACCATCTCTCTCCTCCCTTCCTCCTCTGGCATTGCATCTTTTCCCAATTCATTCATAACTGAACTAAATATTATTTCCTCTAGATATTTCCATCAATCTCTGAGTACAGCATACTTTTAAGCAGTCTACCCACTTCCATCCTACTGACGAAACAATCGTATCTTTATCTATTCTCATTGTAAGGCTGCCCATCCCCAGTTGTTTCATCTAATATATAAAATGCTTGAGTTACAGTGTTAGTTGCCATACTCCTCCGAAACGGCTTAACCGACTTTGATGAAATTTTATATGTACACTTGGTAGGTCTGAGAATAGGTTTTTATCTATTTTTTTATACCCCTAAGTGATAAGGGTGGTCCACCCCAAAAACCTTTGTTTTATTTTTGGACAAAATTTTTATTTATTTTTTTTATAATGTGGTATTGAAAAATACATACACTCCTAAATTTTCATCCTTCTACCACCAACCCCTATTTTTTTATAGCAATATTAGTAATTTAATAATTTTCTACACCCGGCGGCAAAACAACGTGTGCCAGGTCAGCTAGTAATTACGTAATTTCTCACTCTATCTCCTCTCAACTTACCTAGAATACTCCTACTTAATTTCATCTTTACCCAAATCTTTTCTTTGTCTGAATTCTTCTCTCTGCCTTCCTTTCCATGTTTCCTTCCTATCCATGTTTCTAAACTGTACGTCAGTATTGGAAAAAATATGCATAATTATGATTTTCTTACAATATATGGCATTTTCTTAATCCAAAACTAAGTTACTCGCACTTTGGAAAAACAGATTGCTTTCCGCACCCTTTTACGAAACTTCTTTTCTCGTTTTCCATCTGAAGAGAAAACTGCCTCTAATTATTTGAATCCCTTGATTTCCTTAGGCACCCTACTAATTTTCAAGCCTTATTTTACATCTTTGTCTTCCCTCGTTGCATCTCTTCAGCACCAACTCTAAATCCCAATTGTTCCTAAAAAACCCTACTTTCTACTGACATATTTCTGTAGATCCACAATCATCAGAATAAACAAAATTGAAACTAAATTTTTTTTAAATTTACAGAAAATGTATCTTCAGTCATTTGTAAAAAACTAAGTTTTCATAAAAATAAAATAAATAATAAAAGTTTTATATAAATGACTGAAAATTCAACAACTTCTGTAAATTTTAATAAATTTTTAATAAAAGGTTTAGTTTCAATTTTGTGGACTCTGATGTTAGTGGATTAACTGAAACATGTCAGTAGAGTAGGATTATAAAAAAAAGGTAAAAAAACAAGTGATACAGTAACTGTAACACGAAAACTTTTTACAATAGGATTGAATACACTCGTATGCTGCAGGATACATAACACACATTTATTTACAAATGAAATAATATAATGAAACTATAAAATAAATTATGACCAAAAACTGAAACACTTACCGGAAATGCAGTCTGCAAACACCACACACGAATAATTTTATCAACACTGCCAGCAGCCAATAACGTGTTTTCCAAATTGACAGCTATATCAGTTAACTCGGATAAAACACCTCTCAGCGTAGCCAATAATCTCCCATCAATAGCACTCCATACTTTGATTAACATATCATCAGCACCCTGCAAAAAAAAATAACGGCACATAATGATTGGTAAATCTATAAACATAACCACAAAACACCACTCTCTCAAAACAAAATCTTCAGAATTACAACGTACAAAATATTGAAATCCGATGTATAGGTTTCTATGTCAGTTTTCTCGTTTGAGGAAGTGAGGATATATTTATCAGCATGCCAGGCTCTCTGAAAAGCATCTACTTTCCAACCTGCAAATGACACCTCCACAATGATGAAATTCATTACTCTCAGAGAAGATAATTCTGACTATAATAACGGGTGATTCAAAAAGAGCGCCGGTTTTTAAACGGCTGGTAAATTTTTGTTTATCAGTTGGCAACATTGTTAGACCTCATTTCTATTTCGGAGAACATTCCGATTGACGATTCAGTTGTAGTTTCTCTTGTTCGCAGTGTAGTACTCTCGCAGTCTGTGTCTAACCATGGAGAAGTTTACTATTGCACAACGAGTGTTAATCGTCAAAACATTTTACCAGAGTGGAGAGAGTTATGCGGCTACTGTCAGGCGACTTCGCGGTACTCTAGGACGTAATGAAGCACCGAATGAATCAACAGTTCGCAGGCTCATGAGAAAGTTTTTTGAGACAGGTTCAACAGTCGACCTTAAAAGTTCTGGACGTCGTCGTTCTGGCCGAACTGAGCAGAACGTTGCGTTGGTTCGTGACAGTGTGGCTGTTAGCCCAGCAAAATCAATACGTCGCCGTTCTCAACAATTGGGTTTACGATGTTCTTCTGTACGGAGAATTCTTCGGTACGATCTCCAATATCACCCGTATAAAATTCAGTTGACGCAACATTTGAATGTGGCAGACCACCAGAAGAGACGACAGTTTGTTGACTGGGTATTGAGAAAACGGCAGGATGATGACACCTTCGCAAACAAAATTGACGCCTTGTGACTTTCATCTTTGGGGTCATCTGAAGTCATTGGTGTATGCCAATAAACCCCGAAACATCAATGAATTGAAGGAGGAAATTCGACGGGTTATCGGGCAAATGGAAGTCGAAACTTGTCGTGCAGTAATATCCAATTTCATGGACAGAGTTGATGCGTGCCAGCGCAGTAGAGGAGGACACATGCATGACATCATTTTTCATACATAAAATCGGAAGGTAAGATGAACTTGTTGATGTATTTATTTTCAGTTTTTCAATAAAATAAATCTCTTAATTTGATATATCAAAACCGGCGCTCTTTTTGAATCACCCTATACTTTTCACGGTTGATGAGCTATGCTATTCCACGCGTTTAGACCAATCACAACATTTGCCAGCATTGTCAGATTGTACAAATGTATCACCTTGACTAACATTACAGACACATGCATATAACAGCCACAGTAGTTCACTCATTTCTTGCATCTCGTACTGAACACATCAATTTACAGAGCGTGTTAACATACAATACTTTATAATATGATCAGCTGGTTGACTGCCCATAACGGACAGATGGAGTGTCAAATTATTTACACTCAATCTGTTTGTTGCAGGGCTAAAATAAATAGTTCTGTTTCTTATCACATGGTCAGCCAATTAAATGACTGAATCATTTAAGAGCAGAAGAGGTAGAGGTGTAAAAGACACTAATCAGAGTTATCTCCTCTGAAAGTAATGAATTTCATTATACAGCCAGACCCTGTGGTGAATGAAGTGAAGGTGTCATTTGCAGAGTGGAAAATATGTGCTTTTCAGAGGGCCCGGCATGCTGATAAGCGTACTTTTCCACTCAGTGAGGAAGGCAATGGTAAACCACCTCACTCCTCGTTTTACTTAGTAAAACCTCTACAGGTTCAAACCAGCCTTTTGGCTGATGACCTAAACAACAACAGCTGGTTGTACGTTTATAGATTATAATTGTTACTGAAGGACCAAAAAAATTGCGGATGAAATATATAACAGAGCTACGAGAGCAAGTATTGGCAACATTGCTGGCAAGTCATTGGCTAACTATGAAGTGGGTAGAGGGCAATGCGTAGTTCAGAGCTCATCAGCTCTGAAAAATAGTACAGTGTCTTTTATACCTCTCACTCGTGTTCGTAAACGCTTCAGTCATATAATTGACTGACCAAGTGATAAGAAACTGAACTATGTTTTGCAGTCCTGGAACTCGCAGATCGAAAGCAAATAATTTAACAATCCACCTGACAGTTACAGGCAACGAGTGGATCAAATTAAAACTATAATTGAAAAATACTCACGGTAAGGACGTATCTTCCTGTTCCATCAAACAGACAACAATAGACGGCAGACAGATGACCTAAAGTTCTCGATAATAACTGCATCTTTGAATACATTTTTGTAGGAAACGCTTGTTTTCTTGAGAACGAACCTGAACACTCTCGACCATGTAAAACATTAACTGAAATTCATAAAACATTAATTATTATTATTATTTATATCTAAATTTAAAGGACTACAAAAATTATGTATTCAAATGTAATACACAAAGTTCAACATGTAATTTATGAGTTTTTTTTCTAGTGATAATGCCTACATAAGCCTCAGATTGTGCATAGGTAAATGGTATGAGTGTGATAAACAGATGACAAAACTGCCAGACCTGACCAGGAATCAAACCCAGGACCCCGGCATAGAAGCCAGTTGCACCAACCACCATATACCAATGGGCCGGCCAAATTTTTTTTTTTATTACTTACATTGTCAAGAGATAATCATAAGAGTGTTTCACACCAGATTTTTATTTGTATCTAAATGAATTAACTTAATTGAACAGTTAATGTGCTAGAACACGAGAAAAATGAATTTAATTAGTACAAATTTTTAATTTACACCATAGGGCTGAAATTTAAGTTGTGCGAAAATCGTACAAATATTCTTAGTACAGTAGTCGCATTATCCAAATGTCCAGATCATTCGCACCAATCTGGATTGGAAAACCATTTATTCGTAAAATCGGGATATCCCATACTGTACTTGAATTACACTGCAATCTAGATACCGTAAATTACATATTGTGTAACCCACACAGGATTTTACACTTATCGAAGCGTACAGTTCCAGTATGTAATGTTAAGGCATAATTGCCTTATGCTAAAGATCACAAGCATGTTATTGTAGTTGCTTGGTGAATCTTCGGTGAACATAGCATTCTTGGAGCAGCAGCTCGACACCACACCAGCTGAACTTTAGACGGTGAAACAATACCCAACCATGCTGACTTAAGTGTTTCTGGCCAAAGAAGTACAAATTAACAATAAACTTCCCCATCAGTAATACGTAACAACCGCCCCATTTCCTATTCACAAACATTTTTGACTTGTCATACATAATTTTGTTTTTATCAATTTGCCATTTGTTGCATGATATTAAAATGCATTACAGAAAAATTATCTATGATTGTTGGATTTAACAATAAATCAATCTTTGTAAGTGGGTAAACAATAAAGTGAACTAGATTCTCGGTGATTTCAGTTGAAATTTGATGTTACAAAGTTTCAACAAGTTTTTAAATCACAAACAATGTTTGTGATTTAGAAAAATAATTCTTTTCTGTAGCATACAAGACTTGTTGTCTCCCGTCGCATGGTATTCGTTAAGATAAATGAAATCAGAATCGACCTTATGCAGGGGCGAGCGGGGCAATCGCCCTGTGCCCTGTAACAATTCGGAGATTCCAACACTAGAACTCTGCTTAAACTTTAACAAGTTAAACAACACATTTTAGACATCTTGGTAAAGTAACCACCTGACCAAAATACCATAAACACAGATCTAACTGCATGTCCCAATTGAAATTGAAGCTTACAAGTAAAAAAATATTGGTGAAAACAAAAAAAACTTGAATGGTTGAGAAATGTATGTTTTCTGATGACAAATACTTATATTGCAGTAGAAGCCCACTAATCCGGACTCCACTTATTGGACAGCAAGTTAATATAGACGGGACTTAAAAAAATTTAATATAACAGGATTTATTAATTTTACCTTCTATTTGTATTAAGTCAATCTCTGTTCAACTTAAAAAAAATACAGTTTCCGAAAAAAATGAACTTTTGACAGTTCCGGCCTGAGAAGTGGGTTTACCAGGACGGTCATCAATCTTGATGAATTCCCCCCAATCTTGATGAATTAAAATGGAGATAAAGAAAGGGTTATTTCATCTCTCCCAGAAAGGCCTCGCCAAAAAAAAGATTTTCTCTAGGCCCTGCTAAGGTCATCACTGAATGAAATAAAAGCAATATGGCATACATACTATTTTTAAGTTGACAATTTTTAAAGAACAAAAATTATAGTACATAATGTTTTTAGTCAATAAATAAAATATTGAATAATGTAAAAATTATAACAGATCAGAAACTATTTTTCCAGTTTACCTGGATATTGTATTAACCACATTGCTTCCAATTGCAATTAGTCCCTGATAAACGAGATAACACTGTAGAAACATTGTAAATGTATGAGAGAAATTAATGGTAACATGCAATAATAAACAACCATAAACTTACTGATATGATTGTTCCTACGATGAACAGAATCTAATAATGGCATCTGATGCCTTCTTACGGAACATTCTACAAGAGACCGCCATGTTCTTTGAGCATCTACAATGTATTAACACAAAATATAAGTAGAATATAATTAGTTATAAAAAAAAAATTTATAATTTACATTTTAAAAGTAATAATAAATAATCACTAGGACAAATACTTGATCAACCAAAACTTAACGCAGCAATTATGAATGAAACTTTTAAGAGAGTAGCATGTGCACATGTACGAGAGGATTCCAGCTGGCAACGGTCACGCGTGTGACTAAGTTTCTTTTAAAAAATAAAGTTTTATAAATTATTTCTGTTGGAAAAAGTTATTTAATGTACAAAACATACAGAAAAAGAAGGACACAAAGGAATCTTACTAATTCTATTTATAAAAATTGTATAATTTATAGAGAATTTCATAATTTATATAAGGAATTGCAGTTTAACAAACTGCAATTCCTGATTGAACTGATTAGGCCTATTAAACAATGAGGATTGATACTTTTGATTATATTTTAAATGGAATTAAATATAAAATCAATCATACAACTGTAGCGGGTGGATTAAATTGTTTTGTTTCACTCGCTTCTCACATAAACATATTCGTACACGGGCATGTGATAAGAAGTTATTCATAACCAGCATTGTTACAGTTAAAGTATTTAAAAAACCTCTCGTAAACACGCTCACGCTACTCTCTCCCACATGCTTTATCATAACCGCAGCTTAACACTTTTTGCCCTGAGGCCTTGTATACCCTATAGAATGAAGCATACAAGTAACCGAATTCTGTGTCACAGATTTAACACTTTGAAACCAAAACTGTTAAGTATGGCTATGATCTGGAAACCCAGGGGTTTTAAACATTTAAAAAAAATTTCTATACCAAAAATACCAACACAATTTAACAAATTAAACATGGTTTTTAAGACGAACAATTTTAGTTTAATATTTAAAAATTATAAGCAGTTACTTTATTTGGAAAAAGTGGGTTCAATTTCAAAACAGAGTAAAATTCACACAGAAAAAATAAATTGTAGCATCGGAAGTACACTCTCAGAGGAGATAACTGTGACTAGTGTCTTTTACACCACTGCCTATTCTGTTCTTAAATGCTTCAGACATATAAATGGCTGACCATGTGATAAGAAAAGGAGTTTTTTTTGTAGTCCTGGATCTAGTAGATCGAAGTGAAAATAATTTAACACTCCTGCCTGTTATGGGCAAAGCGCAGTGTTACATACCATTAAATGCTGTTTGTAAGTACAGTAAAATCACTAGTTCGGAATCCGGAAAAATTCGGACTGTTAACTAGGTAGCAGGTAGGTGTCATCAATCTGTGTCCTTGGAACAAACTCTTGTAAAATAAACAATTTGAATTTGATCTTGTGGGACTAGAAGATGAAACTTTCAGAGGAGCTTTCGATACCGAGGATGTCCAGGAAATAAGGCAATTGTTGGTAATACATGAATGAAGAGGAAATTTAGCCCAGATACAAAAACATCATGAAGAACCAGATGTTGAAAATGAAGATGGTAGTGACAATGAAATTAACATAAAAAAATTAAGCCTGCTGCAGTTTCGCAACACCTGGATGAACTAATACAATTTTTGGAAAGCGATAGTGACTTTCAAAAGTTTCATTTAACGTTAAAAGAAATGAAGCAAGAAATTGCTAAAAAAGAATAACATATGTAATCTAATGAAAATTTTAAACATTTTCATTCCCATTCCCAAAAGTAAAGATAGTAAATCTGACAATTTTGATCAATTATTAACTTGTAAAAGTAAATAACTAGCTGTAAAATCAGTAAAAATTGTGAGTAATTATAATAATGTAGGCTACATTAAGCTGTACAAATTTTCATGTACAGTACTAAATACCAACTGAATAATTTTTGCATTTTGATGATAGTACTAGTAGCAAGGTTTGTTTTGTAGATTAATCCTTCATTATTATTTTATCAAACATCCTATGTAGGATTTTTAAACAGCCGTATTATTTAAAATTGAAATATATATTTCTAACCACCAGAATACGGTAACAGAAAACACTTACCAATGTTTATAGCGCTTTCGTGTATCTTGTACACATCTTCAGTAAACTAAAATTTATTTTACGTCAAAATTTAAAATGTCAAAAATTTCCTTATCTACCATGGTAGGAGCAGGAAGTTTTAAATTTTGACGTAAAATAAATTTTAGTTTACTGAAGATGTGTACAAGATACACAAAAGCGCTATAAACATTGGTAAGTGTTTTATGTTACCATATTCTGGTGGTTAGAAAATATATATTTCAATTTCAAATTTAATCCTTCATTATGTTCCAGTTTAAGACACAATTAAATTACATTTTATTTTATAAAAAAATACTATAATTAAGTTTTAAATGTGTTTTAAAGTTATTTTTTCGTCCTTTTCAAATAATTTATTTATTAAGCGTGAAATCACAAATATAACCATTACATCATACATTCTAATATACAGTAGCAGTACAGTATTTCAAAAAATCTCCTAATTCGGAATTTTACTAATTCGGACTTGTATTCCCTCTACATATTTCGAATTAGTGAAGTTTTACTGTTCTACAAATTTATAGTCTATCTCAGATAACCTAGATTCCCTTGAACATTGCAAACTGTAACATTTTTTCCACTAACTCAAACTTCTAATTACTTCCTTTTTTCCCTACAAACTACCGAAACACATTAACCAAAATAGTAATTCTAAGATTTCTGTACCTTTATGAGTCCTCATGATCGACTGTTTTCCACAACCAAGCAGTGAAGTCAACCCGGTTGTACTAGGTGGTATTTCTTTATCCAGTAAAGGGCCAATCCTTTGGCATATTTCAACCAAATGTTTCGGCCCAATATGACGAAATTTTTGTTCCTATTCGAAACACAACAAAACAAAAATTGCGAGTGATTCATTGAAATCTGTTGAAAGTAAAACAAGTCGACTAAAGATTCTAGTCAAAAATAAATAAATCCAATTGAAACAAATAAGAGAGATAAAACAAATGTACAACTAACTGCAGAAAGGAAACAAATAAACGACATGTAATTTTTCACCATTAAAATAAATTATGGCTTAGACAACCCTGATACAAATTATAATGAATTACACAAGGTTAAATATTGTTAGACTACGTTTGCAACGTTGCAACTAGAAAAAAAAATACAACTTAAAACAACTCAGGCCTTTAATTTATTGAAAAAGTCTGTGATCATTTTGTGAGTTGTTGAAAGTTTACTTTTGAGAACATCATTTTCAGTTGAAGTGAGGTATAACAAATTTATTAAACTTGCAAAAAAAATACAATAAAATTTAATTGAAATATTTATTAATATTATCGATATATGGTGGGATCCAGTTTATCAAGACTACTTAAATGGGACAAATCTGCAACGAAAACAAATCATGATGGACAATAGAAGTGAACTTGACTTTTCTGTGGCTAGGCTTATGTTTAAGTTGAAAGCAGAGGAATACACAAGAAAAAATTAAACCATGTTAAATTTATAACAATGGATGGTTGAATTTCATGTTGGAACGTCAGATAGAGATTAAATGCTCATGATGCACAGAGTAGCACTGATGTAAAAAATGGAAAAATTTGGTGGACAAACCAATGCAACAGTTTGTAGATGACGTTCACAATACCAACAAAATTGACTATATTTTTGTGTAATATCCAACCAGTCAATGTGTTACAAATTTCTTAAGCATTCAGGTTACAAGAAATATAATGGAACACAAAAGATTTTATGTTGCACGAATATGACTGGAAGCTATAAACAAAAACTGTTACATTGCCTACATGATATTTTTGTTCTATTTTTTCACATTTCTGATCCATAATGTTCAAATGCATATACATAGATTACGATGCTACAGTTGGGAGCTGACTTGTTTGCTAGTGGGAGATGCAGGGGAAGGGGGACTGACGACAGTGAGACGTGATGTTGTCATAGCAACGGTCGCTTTAAATCCACATGGCGACATGTGTACTGTACATTCTGAAAATATTTACTCTTTATATTTGTCAGTTGTTACTGCAAGACCGTTCACTGTAGTGGTGTTAATTATGCTCGCGGCTGGTGAAGTTATTAATCTAGTTATTGTATGTAATCCAATATTGTTATATGTGGCCTATTTATAAACAAACTGATATAAAATATATGGCTCGGTTGTAAAATATTAAAAACAAATACATTTTTTTACTTTATTAGGGTATGATAATAAATTTTTAGCATATTAATAAAACATTTTCGAATATTATTAGTTTCAAATCTAATAAAATATTTTGGTACTACAGTATTTATTTGAAATGGTTTGTGAGTAATATTTTTAGAACAGCGCGTACTAATGGTATTATTACTACTACTACTAGGTTATAGAAGGAGGAGATAGTACAAACAATCCTCTCCAACCGAATTCCTTACGCTAGCAATCAAGTAATAGCTTAAATTATACTTAATTCCCTAATCATAAATATTTTACTTGTATTATACCATACAACATTTTACTTCATTTTATCAGGATAACAACTAAATGGGAGAATTTTTGTATTTGGAGATATATGTCCCAATTTATATTGGATGGTACTGTACATAAAATTGAAATTCTGATGATCACTGTCAATTAGAAAGTCACTCAGGAAAAAGCATCTGCTACAACACGTAAAAATGGATTATAGATGAAAACACCAATACAAATATTTCATTCCAGTTTTGTTGACAAAATTTTAAAATGACCTTGAATTAAAAATACAAAACTTTCACCCTGAACAGAGGTAACAAAACCTAAAAATAAATGCTGCCAACACAACAAAAAAAAACTTTTCAGTGATTATCACGGAGATTTGTTGAACATGTTGAACGCTGACAAGATTAATCTAATCTTCTGGACAGGTTAGGTTTATGTTTTTATTTCGAGAATACAACATTTACAATGCTAAAAATTGTACCTATCTATCTAACAATGGAATACAGGCAAAATGTTGATGTATGTTTACAATTTAGAAGACAACTTTAAAAAAAACTGCATTCAACAATTAAGTGACATATTGTTCTGCAAATGATGCAAATAGATTTAATACAAAACATTTATGGTATTCGTGATTACATTTGTGGCTAATGTCATTAATTATTACTCAATTCTCTAACTGTGTAGCGAGGAACAACAATTCTTAATAACAGTTAAATTAGTTTTAATTATTTTATAATTGCATCACATCATGTAAATGAATTAATTTTATTTATAAAGCCCCATCAAAAAACTAAATAGGTGTTGGGTTACTGCATATATATCCTAAAAGTAAATTAATAACAGTTTTGACACAAATTCATCAACTTAAAAATGGGTAAGATTTGAAAATATAATAACCATTAGGGATTCCCAGAGAATAAATTGGCAATCAGCTTTTAATAACTGTTGATTTACACATAAACTTAAAATTTTCAATTCAGAAAGTAATGAATTAAACAAAATTATCATGAAAATCAATAGCCTAACTTACTAAAATAATTTGTGAAACAATATTGTGGCTAGGTTACATTAAACACAGCTAAATCCTGTGAAAACTACACATTGACATTTTAAAATATTTTGAAAATAAGTTAAAACATCAAACAAGATAATATCAAAAACTGTCACATTACAGAAATCGAAAGATGTAATAACAACAAAACATTTTAACGTAAAACATCACAAACGAAACCATGACTGTTTTTAGAACGTAGTACGTAGTTACGGAAAAATATAACCTTCTACAAAATAAATCCAATAAAAATATGATCACCTTTAAAAATAATAATAAATCCTAGCAAAAATCGAATAAATAGTACTTTTATACCATTAATGTATAAACAACGTCTTACAAAACGTTTACTATCAACTAAACAACTGTCAGCAATTGTTATCAGTTGTTTTTGTAAATGACGTAAGAATAACTTGCGTTCAATAAAATACCAAAGAATTTAAAGTTTTCAATTTCAAATACAAGTCCTCTAAATAATAAATCACAGTTGTAAAACATTATGTTTTATTGATTATTAACAAATATACTGTTTTTATTTTATTAGAACAATACGCCCAGCACACGTATATCTTGTATTTGAGACTACCTTTCCTTTAATCTGAGTGGGAATTTTAAGAAGAACTATTATATCTGTAGGTTAATTAAATGAGAAATAGTATTTTCTTTGTCAGTTGTAAATTATTGTTTTTAGTAAAATTAGTAGATAAATTGTAAAAAGTATCGGAATTTGAGAGAAAATTTGTTTATCTTCAGGGTCACATTTGGATTTAACTTTTACGTGCGACTGCGCGTATCGGAATCGGAATAATAAAAAGGCAGAAGCAGTGTCGAGTTCATACGTGGTGGGGGAACTGTTACAATAAACAGCCAATCAAATAAACGATTATGTAAAAAATCAATGAACATGAATAGAAGTTTAATTTGTATTGGTTAATAAAATATCTTGGAAATGACAAATTGAATAATTTTCACACCCCCTACCCCATTTATTGTGCATTCGAATTAAGTAAATTTCATGTAACGGCAAACATAATTTCAATCGCTGCCCCAATTAATAATCGATCACATCAAAACACGTTTTTTGTTTAAACCAAATTAATATTTTTTTATAATGAAAAAAATTAATTTTCATAAAATTAAAAATTTTTACTTACCAATTCATCAAAAGTTTGATCATGTTGATTTCCTTCCCAATCATACCTTTTTGGTAATATCTGAAAATAAAAAAAAAATTAAAAATTTAATGGGTCGTTGACCTATTTAAATCTGACAGCTGCAGCATCCACGTGCTACACATGTGTGTTGTACAACAGTTTCAATTAAGTACTTGTCAAAAGAACTAACCTCGTATTGGGAGATCTCTTGCTTCAAAACCTGAAACAACGGAACATAGCGTTAGTAATTGTTTCACGCCACATAAAACGAATTTAAATAAAACTAATAGACTGCAACTTACCTCGACAGCCTGCGTACAGGGTCCGGCTTCTAAGAATTTCGTTATTAAGAAATACAGCTCTGAAACAAAACAAATCCGTTATTGGGCAATTGAATGGGGTAAAATAATAACAAACTAGGCCTAACAAGGAAATAAGTTCTTTATTCTCACCGTAATCGGATGGTAAAGCGTCAGACTGGTCCCTCTTATTCATGGTTTTACTATTAAGCGTATTATAATTGAACTTATTTAACTTTACAATTAGTATGTTCTAACCTAGACATGTAAGATGTTTACAACCATTTTAATAAGAATAAAATTTCTCCTTATGCTACAAACGTCCACATTCTAATAATAAAAAAGTAGTCCCACGTAATCGTAATAACATTTCATTGATACATTTTAACTTATAAACACGTTTTTACAAATAACCACACACAAAAGTAAATTTATTCACATTATTGAATCACTCATCAACATAACAAACTAATCGCATCCACTACGACAACTTACGCGGAATAATACGCTATTTCTACAGAAGTGTACTATTTTGCATTGCCTGACTGTTTATCAGCTGTTCCATTACGAATTAGGTTTTTGGAACAAAATGACCATCAAAAGTTATAATAATATAAATCAGAATTGGTAAAAAATTAATAAATAATTTTATTAAATGTCATTGAAACCGTAAATTAAACGTTATTATTATTATATTTTACAGTTATACTGAATTTATAAAATTGTGTGAATTTATTGTACTATTTTTACTGCTGCAACACTGCTAACAAATGTTAATTAATGTTGTCATGTGTTCGTGGTTGAATGGTATACGTGTTTTTTCAAACTGTTATTTAGGTTATAAGATGTGATATTATCTTATTTTTAACTTTTTCTCATAGTTTCAATTAAAATTAATATTCATAGATATTAACATAAAATAATATGCGTTAATTAAGTACGATCTCTTGTATTGAGTTTTTATTAAGTGTAGTCTTATTTAAGTATTTTTCATTTTGTAAAGTGATATCTTTATTTTATTCGTTATGTCTTGGTTTACAAAAAGTTCTTTGAATTTAATTCAAAGATTTTGTGTAAATGTATTAAAGTGTGGACCTATACCAAAACATGTAGCATTTATAATGGATGGTAATAGAAGATATGCCAGGAAGAATAATGTTGAGAAAATTGATGGACATACTAAAGGGTAAGATTTTGTGTTGTTTGTGATTGAACCTAAACGGAATATAAAGTCGTTTCTATATTTTCCTTCAAGATGTTTACAGTATGGGCTTATGAAAATTTGCATCAATTTTTGTTCCCTTTGTGTTTCTGTTTTTCAAGCTCACAATGCATAGAACAAACTTATTCTGTAAACTAATAATAAATTAAACGTTATGTTTAATTGTAATAGCTTTTAGTGCATCATTTAGACCAGCTGAAATTAGATTGGGGGAATTAACTATTTTCCTTACAAAGTAACTGCTGCAGAATGTTAGCCCAAAAGTTTTGGTTTTTTGAGGTGGGAGTTATCTTCAAAAAGAAGGTTTTCTGTAAAAGATTTTGCTATTTCAGTAGAGTTAATTGTACGGAACAAAACAGCATATTTATTTTATTAATGATATTTGTTTTAATTGTTAATAAAATCTTAACCAATGTCACACCAGAATCAATAATTAACTCCTTGTACAAATCTATACTTTTTAAAATTTATTCCTATAAACAATTTTAAGATATATTACAAATTTTTAAAAATCATAAATTTTGATCTACTCAACTGGTAGATGAAGGAAGATTTGTTTTTTAATTAGGCTCCTCAGAATTTTGTTCTCTAGGGCTTCTTCCATGCAAAAGGTAATACTTTTTTCAATGTTGTTGTTGTTGTTTAGGTCATCAGCCGAAAAGCTGGTTTGAAACTCTAGAGGCTTTACTAAGTAAAACGAGGAGTGAGGTGGTTTACACTTGCCTTCCTCACTGAGTGGAAAAGTACGCTTATCAGCATGCCAGGCCCTCTGAAAAGCACAAATTTTCCACTCTGCAAATGACACCTTCACTTCATTCATCACAGACTTTTTTCAATATAAAAATAAGTTATTTAGATCTTTCCATTTTACATATATTACTTTTTCTTTTACAAATACATTTAAGGTTAAGGGATTTTAATTTTACCATTAGTTTATAAATCATTAGGAATTTGTTTTTTTTTTTGTAAGTTTAGAAGTGATAGCAAATTTCAGTTTAGGGATCTTAAGTTAGGTTAAATTTGGTATTTTCATCCTTTGGCGGTTATATTAATAATATTCGTATGGTACCCATTCATATTTACAAGCTATTCTCAAAATTTTTGAAAATTTGTACACAATCTATAATATTTATTTATTTATTTCTCATTGCTTACAAAAAACTATCATTACAAAATAAATGTTAATTTCCTTAATTATACTTTAATAACCTAAAAACTGTTTATTTTAATTTGTGGTGGGAAAATTAATCCACCGAATTATGGTTTCCCATATTTAAGGGTAGATCTATTCAGTGCTTCTTTGTTTATTAACTATTGCAACTACTACGGTAATCTGTAAGTTGAAAGTAATTAGCTGAAAGTTGAATATCTGTTGTTAGTAATTACATTCTACAACCTAAAATTATAACCTAACACCAATTATAACAAAATTGGCCAAAGTACGTCCAATTTATCATTTCCGATACCCGTGGCTGCCTTTCAGTTCCAAATTGATATTAGGAGACAAGGGTAAATTTTGAAATATTTTTCTTAGGATCTAATAAAAGAAATAACTGCCTTTCTGGTTTAAAAAACTGTTTTTATTACAATTTACCACATAAAATTATTTATTATTGTAATTATTAAAATTATTTTTGCAGGCCGCATTGGCGTAGTTGGTAAGGTGCTCGCCTCTCATCATGCGGTCTTGGGTTCCAATCCTATTCAGACACGGCATATTTTCATACGTTACAAAAAAATCGTTTCATCTTTCACCATCTGCATTAGCAGTAATTGCAGAACAGTCAGACGTTAAACCAAAAAGAAAAAAAAAGATTTATTTGTTTTCAAGGCAGTACTTTCCATTAATAACCATTTGAAAAGTCATTTGTTTGTATACAGTAACTAGCTCTACCCTGTTTGCGTTGCTGCGCCTACAAAAATCAAATTTAAAGAGAACAATATAGATCTACCAATCGCTTGTCATGACGGAAGCTGGACAGGAACTCCATGGAAGATTGCTGAAAAAATAAAAAGTTATCATTCATTATACTAGGCCCTACTTATGTTAATGATAATACATTATATGTATTCATATGTCACCAGATGGTGACATTATGTGGCTAACCTTATCATTTTGGTGGCCCTGAAAAGGGCCGTTTAGGTGTGTGTCCACCGGGGCGGGTAGAAGTGTTTGATGGCCCTGAAAAGGGTCGGTGTAAATTTTATTGAATTAGTCCTGAAAAGAACCGTTGTGCCGGTCTCGAAAGAGACCGGTGTAGGCAGTGCGTGGCTGCGACGAGAGCCGTAGCTCAGGTTGATGGCCCTGAGAAGGGCTGGTTAAAACCTTATTAAATTGGTCCTGAGAGGGACTGTTGTGCTGGTCTCGAAGGAGACCGCCGTAAGCAGCGCGTGGCTGCGGTGGCTGCTGCAAGTCCCAGAGCATCTTCCTTCTTTATCTCGTGGATGTAGTCGGTCGATCTTCGTCGGAGATGTAGAGCGTAATGACAAGCAGCTCAGTGCACTGCGCTTTTATAGTTACTGAGAGCGCTGTGGTAGGGGGCGGTGAGTCACTCGGCCTTGGCAACAAAGCCCTCTATCGGAAGGAAGCCGAAAGGATCGTCGGGCACCGCTAAAGGGCCCATCGCGCCAACAAAGGCCGGAAGAAGTGTTCAAGGCCGGCAGCAGAGTAAATAATTAATTAGAAGGGGTGGAGGTGACACACATAACAAAAATATCTGTTTTTATCCTTTGTTGTAAACATCTGTACTATTTTAAAAGTTGAATATCTGACTTTTTTGAAAGCACAAAAACAACATTCAAGCCCCTAACTTTCTTTCTAATGATCAGATCAAGGTTTTCAAAAGCTTGAAACCTGCTCCAGAAACTGAGTAATCTATTGATAAAATTTGATTTAAATGGGTTGACAGTTTAGGAATGCCTAAGGGATAAACAAACATTCATTTTTATACTTAAGTACAGTTATATGGAGTTTTGTTTTTTTTTAAACACTACTGACAAAATGTATGAGATTTTTGTAACAGTATCTAGTTCAATTTACCTGTTATTATTAAATTCTTTGTTTTCAGGTTTGATAAGTTATCTGAAACACTACAATGGTGTTTGGATATCGGAATCGTTGAAGTTACAGTTTATGCATTTAGTATAGAAAATTTTAAAAGAAGTGATGATGAAGTTCAAGCACTTATGGAGTTAGCTAGACAAAAATTTCAAAGTTTATTAGACGAACGGTAAGTTGTGGATTCTCAATTTCTTATTTGTTTTGTTATATTTTGATGCTTAGTGTTTTTATTTTCTCTTGGCTTTTAAGAATATACAGTCCAGCCTTTTTTAGTTTGCTCCTAATGTAAACAAATAATGACGTCACTGAGCATGCGCATTACGTAAAAATGAGTAGGCCTACACGTTAATTAAAAAGTAACAAAAAATATTTTTAAAAGTATTTAAATACAAAATACTATTAAAAGTATTTTTATAAATGAAATTGTTAGGCCTACATCGTATCATGACTGATGTTTTAAGTACTTATAATTTAAAACATAGTTAACTTAATAGGAATACGACATCCATAAAGTCGCGAACTCTAGCATGCACCCTGTAGTAGCTGGCTTTGGTTTGTTGACAGTAGGAGCAAACTAAGAACGGCTGAACTGTATTTAGGGTAGTAAGATTGTTTTCATGTTGATTTTTGAAAATTAAGTTTTTACCGGAGATACACATTTTCAGACGTACTGAATCTAATAATCATGTTTTCAGCGAATGGTCAGGTGTGAACAAACTATCTCAAGAACAGAATAGTGTACAAAGTTGAAACTTGGAACTTAAGTTAAATATCTCTATGAGACCTGACATGAACATTTTCATCTAAATCAAGTCGGAACTTTTTATTAACTATACACACTGATAGGTAGGCCTAACATTCCATGTTCCAACTCAAAGAATTTCCAGAAGAAGGGATAGGCTAGTGGGCCATATCTGAAGACATACAAATATTGGTCTATCAAAAATGGAGGTTAATATTGAGGGAGTGAATTGTAGGGGGAGGTAAAGGTTAGAATATAAAGCAAATTGCAAGATGTAGGGTATTACAGGTATGTAGATATAAAACGACTTGCGCAAGATAGAACAGCTTGGAGAACTGCATCAAACCAGTCAAGAGACTGATGACAACAAAAAATAGGTAGGGCTATCTTAAAAAAAGTTCCCTTCATGGTAAAATAGATCTTAAAGTTAGCCGATTTAAAAAAATTCAAGTGTAAATTACTACACTTTTCTGTTTTTATTTAAATATTTTTTTAATATATATGTATGATGTATACGTATGTGGATATATGGTTTGGTAATGTGGAAATTGTAATAATAAATAAAAATGGTAAAATATTAAGATATAAAATGAAGGATACAGTGATCCAATATAGCAAGTGTACCCTTGTGCTGCGCAAAGCCACTTCACAGGCTACAGTAATGGGTAGTGCAGTACGCGATAAAACTTGTTGCAGTGAAGTCTGAAACCGGTCATTATTAGGTTAATTTTGTAGAAAATTCTTCAATACAACTAATACCATTTACAGAAATAAAATATGTTGGCGGGTGGTCAACCTGTTCCCATCCAAATGATCTGATCATATTTTGCATTTGAATAGCAGAATGGGGCCTGGCATTGTCGTGCAGCAACAAAACTCCAGATGTCAGAAGGCCATATCGCTTATTCTGTATTGCACGGTGAATATAAGTCAGGGTGGCGCAGTAAGCGTTGGAATTTATTATTATCCCTGGCTGCATAAACTCGGCTAACAAGACTCCATGTCTATCCCAAAACATTGTAGCCATAATCTTGCATGTTGAGATTGTCTGCTTGGCCTTCACAGTGACTGGCGATGATGTATGACGACATTCCATAGACATGTTTCAACTCTGGGGTAATGTGAGAAACCCATGTTTCGTTCCCTGTGGCAATATGCTCTAAAATTTCATCACCTTCTCTATGGTATCTGTCCAAAATTCAAGAGAATAAGCCATTCTTTTCATTTTGTGATCCTCAGTAAGCAGTCTGGGAACCCAACGTGAACACAATTTGTGAAATTGTTAATTTTCAGACACAATTTTGTACAAAGTTGTTCTGTTCACATTCAGAAACGCAATGATAAACTTGAAATTGTGAATCACTGGTCTTCTTGAATCTTTTCTTCCACGGCATTAACCAAATCTTCTGTCACCACTGATGGTCGGCCTGATCGTGGTTCATCATGGACATTGTCCCGTCCATTCTTAAAATTTCTTACCCACTTACGCACTTTGCTGTCACTCATCGGATTGAGGCCGTACACTTTAGTTAACTGGCGATGAATTTCTGCCGCTGAAATGTTCCTTGCTGTCAAAAACTGTATAACGGAATGAATTTTACAGTCGGCGGGCTAATCAATTGTTTGAAAAATTTTGAACTAATACTGCAAACAGCACATTGCAACAATACGAAAATAAATAGTGTCGTTTTACACGCAAGGCATGTCGGGAGTTGACGCGCATGCGCAATACGATGTTCGCGTTACGTTTGTTTAGTTTTGGAGATTCGGACCTTACTTTCCGAATAACCCTCGTAGCAAAGGGGGAAGGAAGTGGCGCACAAATAGATACCATCTGCAATGTTCTCAAACAAGGCACCGCCATGTCATTCTTCTGCAACCTACAGAATTGTGAAATATACATATGTCTAGATAAAATTATGGTTTAGAAATGGTTTTTTACACAAATAGTGTCTAACTATATGAATGTGTATGTGTGACATCATGATAAAGAAATGTAATACAGCCGCTGTGTTTAGAAGCAGAACCGTACGGAAAAGCCCGAGCCATGAGGTTTAAGGCTGTTTGCCTTCTACTTTTCTGCAATTACTGCTAATGCAGATGGTGAAGGATGAAATTATTTTTTGTAACGTATAAAAATATGCCGTGCCTGAATGGGATTCAAACCCAAGACCGTATGATGAGAGGTGAGCATGTTACCAACTACGCCAATGCGGCCAGCTGTCTTCTACTTTGCTGATAGACTTCTATACCTGGCAGCACACACCGTTCTGTGGGGGAAAAAAGTAGCTCGTAGTGTGCTGAATAAAGTGGTTTGTGTCATCTAAATCTCTATAATAAACCTGACAAAAGCTAATTGCATTTAATACAAATGCTAACAAATATAATGAATGCTTGAAGTCATAATAGAAAAGTTACAGTGATTTTTTAAAGATTATTATAGATTTAAATTCTGCACATTGGGTCATCTCAGTAAAAAAAATTTTGAAGAAAATGGTGGAACAACAAAGTTATTCTTTCCTGGACCATTTAGTATGGGTTGACTTAAGATTACAAAAATCTCAAGTGCATAAAAATAACATAGCGGAACATGTCTTTAAAAAAAAATTTTTGTTATTTTTTTGTTTGTTTTCAGAGATAAATTAATGGAAAAAGGTGTCAGGATAAGAATAATTGGTAACTGGTCTTTAATCCCGGACGATATTGTTAAATTGATAAGTGAAGCTGAATTAATTACGAAAGATAATGACAAATGTTACCTCAATGTTGCATTCGCATATACAGGTAATCAAACTTTGTTTTTCTTGTTTGGTATATAGAGATGGTTTTTTTTTTTTTGTATTATAGAACCAAAATCACGGGAATTTATCGGTACAGTCAGGGAAAGTTGAGAAAACAAACATCTGGTTATATCATTGTTAAGTATTGAACTGTTGAAAATGGTCGTATACAATCGTTTAACAGAAAACTCCAGAGGACGAGTTTATGTATTATCGAAGCCCTATAAACAGAGCCATAGGCGGTAAAGGCTGAAGAACGTATTGGAAAAGCGAATAAAATGGACAATGAAAATGAGAGATTTTGACACAAGGAATACAATCTCAATTCTAACATGTAAAATACAATGAAGCGCAAATTGTGTACTTACAGGAGAGGCCTTAAGGCCTCTTCTTAACAATCAATTTTGTGCCACATAGCTCCTCTCCACAGAAAATGCCATGCCACTCACTAAAAATGCCAACTACCACTTGTTCAGTTACATTGGTCGAGTTGTGTTTGAGTTGCAAGCCTAGGTATCCGATCTGTTGCATCATTTACATATATTATTACATAAATATACTTGAATTATAATAGTATATTGAAATGCATAGTATTTCAAGCTGTTTTTTGCAAAAGTTATCCTCAAACTAGTATTAAATCATTTTTTATTTGCCAATTTCTGTTTGTTTTTCTTTCGGTAAGGTATCAAAACCGCTTGTGATTTTCCGGCAAATTTGTTGCCAGCACTCTTGCTTCTTCACACGATTTGCGTAATCAACGCAGTGCTAATCCCACAACGATTCTAATATGAACCATGTCAATAAAGTGTTCATCTAAAAATTTACCAGTTTTACTTACCAACATGTTAACTGTTAAGAAGCCTCAACATAAACTAATGCATTTCTTGTGGCAGACTGTGGATAGAAAGGGAGTGGAAAAGGGTTTTGTGTGTTCCTTGGTTGCCGAAGGTGGCATAACCCATTGTTGAATGTTAGCACAGCCATATCTGCCGCAATATATTTGCTGTGAAGGAGTGGAGTTGTGTGGCGCGTAGAAAGAAAAGAGGACAGAAGCTTTTGAAAGGTGTTGTTACAGGAAAATGTTTAAGATTAGGTGGGTGGACATAATAAGTAATTTAGAGGTTCTTAGATGAGTGGATGAAAGAAGAAATGTGTAGAAACATTTTACGAGAAGAAGGAATAGGCTAGTGGGGCATATCTTAAGACATCCAGGTATTGTTCTTTCAATAATGGAGGGTAATATTGAGGAAGTGAATTGTAGGGGGAGGTAAAAGTTATACAGGGTGATTATAAATGAATTAGACAGTTTCGATAGCTTATAGAAAATTTTTTTTGGAAAAGTTAAGGTAATTACTTACATGATTATATAGAAGAATTCATTAAGTTTTTATTGAAAATATTTACAGATGTTCAATGTGTGTACCATTTGTATCACAACAGATATCAACACGGTAGTCGAATTCTTCCCACACACGATTAAGCATATGACAGTCAACTGTGGCAAGAGCATTTGCTACGTTGTTTGAGATCATTGATATCTATAGGAAGCGGTGTTACAAAAACTTTTATCTTTTACATAACCCCATAAGAAAAAGTTACAGGGCGTTAAGTCTGGATTACGAGGTGGTCATGGCGTAAACACAATGTTTTCCTCACTTGCACGGCCGATCCATCGTCGGAAGACGTTCATCAAGATAATTTCTGACCTGTAAGTGCCAGTGAGGCGGAGTTCCATCTTGTACAAAAATGAAGTTATCACTATCTTCCTGGAGTTGAGGCATTAAGCATTCGTTTAACATATCCAGATAAATTACTCCGGTTACTGACACTTCGTGAAAGAAGAACGGCCCGTAAACCTTTTCAAGAGATAATGCGCAAAAGACGTTTACTTTAGGGGAATGGCGTATATGCTGTAAAGTTATTTTTGGGTTTTCTGTGCCCCATATTCTAACATTATGTCTATTAACTTTTCCACTAATGTGAAAATTACATTCATCACTGAATATTAGGCGATTAAAGAATGCGTTGTCTTTTCAACACAATGTTGCATCTCCGGACAAAAATGTTTACGTATGACTTAATCACTAGTATTTAAACTTTGTACTAACTGCAATTTATAAAATGTCATTTTCAAACGTTTTCGCAGAATTTTCCACACAGTCGGTTGAGGAATTTGCAATTCTAAACTTGCTGATCTAGTTGATTTTCCTGGACTTCGTACATAAACATCACGAACACTATCGGTTTGTTCTTCTGTAACAGAAGGTCTTCTAGTACTCTTCCTTTTACACAGACATCCACGGTTTTCAAAATGTTTATACCGTTCATAGATTGATTGCCTTGTTGGTGGTGGTTTACCGTATCTTGTTCTGAAATGATGTTGCACAACCATAACCGAGTTTGTTTTGGTTAATTCAAGAACGCAATAAGCTTTCACCACTTGAGTAGCGGGCATTTTGCTAGACTGGTCGTTGTAACAGCAGCTAACAACAAAATGCTAGCAACAGTTGTAATAACATAAACTTTAAAAAGTTCCCTACAAACCTATATCATTTACTATATTCAAATTCACCAGTTTGATGTTTAAGAAACTGTCGGAAGCGTCTATTTCATTTATAATCACCCTGTATTATTTAAAGCAAATTGCAAAAGATGTAGAGTGTTGCAAGTATGTAGATATGAAAACAACTTGCACAAGATAGAACAGCTTGGAGAACTGCTTCAAACCACTCGAGAGGCTGATGACAAAAAAACGATTATGTTTTAAGTTGAAATATATATTTATAACCACCGGAATACGGTAGCAGAAAACACTTACCAATGTTTATAGTTTAATATTTTAATTTACTGAAGATGTGTACAAGATACACGAAAGTGCTATAAATATTGGTAAGTTTTTTCTGTTACCATATTCTGGTGGTTAGAAATATATATTTTAAATAATACGGCTGTTTATAATCCTACATAGGATATTTGATAAATATGATTTAAGTATGTAACAAAATTGACATTCAATACTGATAAGTCCTGTGAATTTTATTAATAAATTGAATTTATTTTCAGCTCGTGATGAGATGGTACATGCCGTAAATACCGTCGTAAATGGTGTAAATGAAGGATTAATAAATAGTAACGATATCAATTCAGAATTATTATTACGTTGTTTACATACGAAAGCATCGTTAGACCCTGATTTATTGATACGTACGTCCGGTGAAACAAGACTGAGTGATTTCTTATTATGGCAGGTAATATTTCCTTGTTTTTAACTACAAATATTTTATAACCTTGTTTCAAATGTGGTACAAATAAATAACCTAGAAATCTTAGTTTTTTGAAAAATAAAGTTACTGATGAATTATTTTTATAAAACATATATGATTCTTTTTCCTCATTAAGGGCCAATATCAGATCACGTGAGATGACTAGACGTTTCTGGAAGCTCTTTTTGCAGCTCAAATTCTCAGTATTCAATCACTGTAGGGTTTTCTCCTTTCTTTCCACTTGGTGTTCTGTTTTTACTCTTCATAGAAACCTGAAGTCCGTAATTTGTTATCTAAATTTGGTTCAGTTTATTAATTTTCTCTGTTTATTCCGATTTTCTCGATATCCTTTATGACTTTTTTGAACCATTTATCCTACATCTTTGGTCTACTGTTTAGTGTCTTAAAAATGTATTTTGTCAACCGGTTGTCATCCATTCCTGTACAGGTATCTATAAATTAGTCTTCTTTTTTAAGCGTTTCCATTAATAGTTCAAAATATACATGATAAAAGAAAATAATTTTTTAAATTTTGAAATTGATGTAAAACTTTTAAGATAAAAAACGCTTTTATTAGTCACACAATTTCTTTTTAAAATTTCTGTATCCAAAGAAATGTTAAAAATTCATATCATTAGCTGTTAAATTAACAATGTGATTTCTTTATAGTATAATTGGTATAAATTAAACAACCAGATCATTTGTTCAATTTAGAATCAGAGAGGGATATTAATTATCACTTTGAGGTGGTTTTATGCATGTAGAACCAACAGAAACTTTTATCTTAGGCTATGGCTATACTGCTAAGCGGTGAGTGGCCCGTGGTAAGTGGTTGACCGATCAAACAAACACTTGATAGTTGTGGGGCTGACCACACAGGACCCTAAGCAGCTAGCGGCAACGCTGCGCTACATAAGGGCGGTGCTCAGCTGCTCAGCTCGGTTTGACATTTAGTCGAGTTCTGAGAATCAAACAGTGCAGTTTAGTAGTAATACATTCGATAGTTTTGTAATAAGAAAACCACATTCTACAACTGCCTATGTCTATTTACATTTACCTTAATGTGATGACAAGTCGTCCCTCTGCGCCGGCCGCATTGGCGCAGTTGGTAACTTGCTCGCCGCTCATCATGCGGTCTTGGGTTCGAATCCCATTCAGGCATGGCATATTTTCATACGTTACAAAAAAATCATTTCATTCTTCACCGTCTGCATTAGCAGTAATTGCAGAACAGTCGGACGTTAAAAAAAAAAAAAAAAGTTGTCCCTCTGGGCAGATCAGTGTTCCTTTTCTTAATTTTAGATTTAATTTTTTCAAGTAGCGTATCAAAACTTTGCACTGACATAGTAGATAAGTTACTGAAAAAAAAATTTCCTGATATCTCCTAATATTGGGGTATAGATGATGGTATTCTCCATAAGTAGTAGAATTTTTATTTACGGGATGAACTCCATATCTTCATTTACTTGAATTTGACCAACCGGAAATATTTAAAACGATTTTAACCGAGGAGGTCTCTTCAAAGCAAGTTCGATGAAGACATGTTGGCGTTTGAATAAAAAAAATTAAAAACTTTTTTATGCTGCTTACGAGTATGCCCATAGCGGTGCTTAGGTTTTATCACTCACCAGTATGGTCGTGCCCTTATTGATGGGTTATCAGAGGACTTAATGAACTTGTGAATTAATAATTAAGATGAAAGAAATAAAATTAATACGTAAAGCAATACATACACTCTGGAAATATGCGTACACTGAAAATTGCATCTGTGAAACTGAAATAAGAACAACTCCCTGTGTTTTTGATAGGCGTTATAAATGATAAAGTGATTATGAAAAACTTAAAAGCATAATTAGGTTTTGTTCTTAAACTTGGAATGAAAGGTTTTAGTGTCTAAATTTTTTTTTTTTTGTTTCACTAAGTAAGTAATTGCTGTTTTTAACGTTATAAATGTTTGATTATTACGTAATAATATTTTTCCTCTTTTTCTATAAATGAATATTTGTACCTCAGAGAAGTAATAAATATATTAAACTTATTACAAAGTGCAAAAATTTACCTAAAATATGTATTGTAAAATAAATCTGGTCTCACGTGACTTCCTCTTGACAATTTAAGTAATGACCAATATATAACCTACATGTTTAATTAGTAAACAATTTAAAATGGTAAACATAATTTACTTTTAATCATGAGTGAATGAAGTAAAATGAAAATCAATGTCTATTCGACTTTAAAGTATGTAAATCACTAATTGACACTAAACTAGGCTCTGTAAAAGAAAATGCATGAAAAATGTTGTAGATTTTTATATTTCCTATAACCTTCCCTGAAAAAACGTTGTAGATTTTTATATTTCCTATAACTGATTTTAAACACTTTTGTCGTAAAATGCGTACTAAGACCTCAATCTTAAAAATCCCATTTTTTACCGATTTGTATGAGCAAAATGCAGGAAATTGCTGATGCTAAACTAAGCGTTGTAGGGAAAATGCTAAGTATTATAAATATTTAACCTAACTTCTAAGTACGAGGGTTATTCGGAAAGTAAGGTCCGATTTCTAAAAAAAAAAAACAATGTAAGATGTTTTCAAAAAACCTTTTTTATTGTATTTGTTACATCTGTCTTTATTTTTCCACATAGTTTCCATTTTTATATAAACATTTTATCATAACGTTCAACAAGCTTTTGTATGCCTGTATCATAGAAGTCTGCCGCCTGTGAGGATAACCAGTCTTGAACAGCTTTTTTAACGTCGTCATCTGTGCCGAACTGCTTGCCACCTAGAAACTCCTTTAGGTAGCGGAACAAGTGAAAATCACTTTGTGCCAAGTCTGGACTATACGGCGGGTGGTCAACCTGTTCCCATATAAATGATCTGATCAGATTTTGCGTTCGAATGGCAGAATGGGGCCTGGCATTGTCGTGCAGCAACAAAACTCCAGATGTGAGAAGGCCACGTCACTTATTCTGTATTGCGCGGCGAAGATTAGTCAGGGTGGCGCAGTAAGCGGTGGAATTTATTGTTGTCCCTCGCTGCATAAACTCGACTAACAAGACTCCATTGTCTATCTCAAAACACTGTAGCCATAATCTTGCGTGTTGAGATTGCTTGGCCTTGACATTGACTGGTGATGACGTAAGACGCCATTTCATAGACTGATGTTTCGACTCTGGGGTAATGTTAGAAAACGTAAAACGTATATCCAGTGAAAACTCAATTTCGAAAAATTGACATGAAGGCAATACTTTCGTTCCATGTTTATTCATTTAGGGCAAGAGAAAGTAAAAATGTATCTGTATAAAAAATTATTAATTTTTTGTTTTTTTTTCCAGACTACTTACAGCTTTCTGTATTTCACAGACGTTCTTTGGCCAGATTTCAGTGCTTGGGATTTAATGTTTGCTATATTTCATTATCAAAGAGTCCATTCGAAATTGAAATACGCAAAGGAACAACATCAATTACAGCAAAGTAACATTAATAGTTCTAATCAGGTCAATGATCTTAATATTACAAAAGACGCTGAGAACTTTTTACATATTCTTGATAATAGATATTGGGAAAATATTCATAAAAGTGTTGTCATGTAAATGTATAAAAAACCATTTTAATTTTAGTTTGCCATTATGAAATGTAATTTTTGTAAATATAAGGTTTAAGAATGTGTTTATTGTAAATTTGTGTTATATGGCATTCTGTAACATTATAACTCATGAGTTTAAGCTGTTCCTCTGAACTGAATAGATGGGTGGCTTAGAAGGGATGAGGCGTATGGAGTCGGAAATAATATTTGTACTTCTATAGCCATTGATATCATTCTAGACTATTATAGTGAAAATATTATGTAAAGGGAAAAAGTGACGTAACAGTGCCTTGGGCTAGTCTAAGCTGATGGGAGTAGTCTGTATGGAAAAGTCAATTTAATAAGGAGAGGGGTGTGCGTGAGTAATACGTTTACAACTTGACAATTTTGTAGTTGAGTTCTAACCTTAGTGTATTGAAGTGATTAATTAGTTAGTTATTGAAGTGAAGTGTTATTCTACACAAATGTTTTAATCTATCTTTGTTGTTCTATCTCATGTATTTATTTGTATCATTTACTATATTGCTGTACATGCCACAAAAGCCGACCAAATACTGTTTGAATGATATTTTTAAATAAAACACATTAAAAATACTTGTCGTATAAAAATATGCCTTGCAATCTGTAATATTTTGTTTTTTAATAATATAATTTAATTTTTTGTAATAGTTTTAAAATTTATATGATATTTGTATTTCTTAAATATATTTTACAAAAATCCAAAATTATTCAAATATATATTTTATAATATTGCTTCAATAATAGAATAATTATATTTAAGTAGGTAATCAGTGTTGGTAGGAATATTTTCAATATTACAACATTTTACAAAAATACAACGGTGCCAGTCCTCACGTTATTTTTTAAGCGTCAGTCCACAAAGGTTAATTTGTTTTTGAAACACATTAAGCAAATTTAAATTTGTTTACAAGATATTTTAAGTTATACAGTACAGTATTTTATTTCGCTACATACTGTTACAACTCATTGTAGTAAAGTAAAATTGCAAACTTTAATTTAATTAATTCACATATATTTATTTGACAAAAACACCTAACCATTAAAAAGATCAACAATGAAAATAAGAGTTCATGAAAATAAGTTATTAAACATTTAAAACAACGCAATTTATCAATAATAAAATAAAATAAACAATTTCCCTTACCAAATTAATCATAAAATACAATGTTTTATGACAAAGTAACAAACTTCACCGCAACAAAGAATCCCGTACAATTTAGGCCACTTAACACACCAGCCATTCAAACCGCGGCGGCACTCAACAATCAAATGCTTCGTTTTTATATTTAATCTGTCAGCTGTTTATGAACAGCTGATTTCATTTTCCACCGCTTCATTATAACAATACTTTAAAATTGCACCTAAATGTATGTTAGTTTTTAAGTTATACACAATACGTAGTTTTAAGATTTTTAATTATTATTTGATGATATTGGCTGCTCTACCTATCACTCATAGGAAAAAAGTACGTTTTGCAGTAAGTACGAAAATTATTCCTGACTTCGATTATAACATGGTCGGTGATATAATGCGGGTCAGTGAATGACTCCTATACTCGCATTTATAACCAAGGATCGCTGTATTGTGAGAATTGCACAAATGTGTTGGAATGAAGTTATTTTATTGACTAAAATGCTGGACACTACAGCTTACCAGAAGCAAACCTTCAGCTTAAGAGTTATACTGTTATTTTTAAGTTAGTTAGATCAATAAATAATTTAATCATCTTTTAAGTTGAGTATGGGGTTTCCCTAAAATAATTTTGGGTTTCAAATGCAGTTTTACTTTTAACTACTATTTAATTTGTGTTAAATAAAAAGAGTTAAAGGTTGTACTAAGGTCATACCAAAAATAAGATATCTCATTGTTTAGAAATACAAAAACCATTCATATGTATCATTTTCAAGCTTAACTATTTTTCTACATACCGTATATCCCGGCGTACAAGTCGACCCGGCGTATAAGTCGAACCTAATTTTGAAGAGTGTTTTTGTTGATTTAAGCAAGACCCGTTGTATAAGTCGAATCCGAAAAGTAAGGTACCGGTAATTCATACGAAGTTTATTTTGATAACCCACTGGTACGTCAGATTATTTAAAAACGACTCTTTAATTAGCCATCTGTTCTACACAATGAATGAAAATACCTAGCTACTAGGTTTTGATAGATAGGTATAAGATTATAAATTTCAGTTTACATTACTATATTTATTTTGGGACAGAAATGGGGAAGTATTATATTGTTGACGAATTCCACCTGTCAATCAAAAGGTTTTATGGCTACCTACCTAATGTTACATTTTGGGAATACCCAATATGTCGTGTGAATGACTTTCACAGGCTACTAGTACAGTACAGTCTATAGGTTATTATTATGTCTTCATTGCCGTGACTACAATCATCGAGTAAGGTTATCCACCTGCTTTCGGTTATTTATTTAGTGCATTTTGTATAGGCCTATTCGTGCGTGCAATACTACCTGTAGCAATGAGTGCGGTTAAACGAATGAAATACGACTCTTCATTCAAATTAAAAGTTATCGGTTTGGCAAAAACTACAAACAACAGTGAAGCGGGTCGTAAGTTCGGTGTTAACGAAAAACTTGTGCGTGATTGGCGGAAAAGTGAAGAAAAGATTAGAGGAATGCCTCGCTCTAAATGCGCTATGCAAACAGGAACTGTACTTTGGCCGGAATTAGAGAAACATGTAGTGGAATGGGTGCTTCAAAACCGATTGAGCGGCAATATTATCACACGTTGCGCAATTCGATTGCATTCAATAAACTGGGCAAAAGATAATCCTGAACACTCGGTAAGTTTCCTGGCAACTAGAAGTTGGTGTAGCCGTTTTATGGATCGACATAACCTAGTTCTGCGACAAAAAACTAAAATCGCACAAAAACTACCAAAAGATTTAGATAACAAGATTATTAATTTTCATAGATTTGTTATAAACCTTCGAAAAAAACATGACTATGAGCTGGCTAACATTGGAAATATGGACGAAACGCCGCTGAATTTTGACATGCCTGGTAATCGCACAGTGAACGTAAAAGGTGAACATTCGGTAATTGTTAAAACAACTGGACACGAAAAAACTCGTTTTACTGTGGTTCTTTCATGTATGGCAGACGGAACAAAACTTAAGCCTTTGGTTATTTTTAAGCGAAAAATTAGGCCAAAAATTAAATTTCCATCAGGCATAATAGTACATTTCCAAGAAAAGGGGTGGATGGATGAGGCCGGTATTGACATTTGGGTAAAAAATATTTGGAATAGGCGACCTGGTGGTTTAAGAAAGAAAAAAAGCTTATTGGTGTGGGACATGTTTCGTGCGCATCTAACGGAAAAAACAAAAAAAAATTTAAAGGACGAAAATACGGATACATGTGTAATCCCGGGTGGACTTACGTCAGTGCTACAACCATTGGATGTTAGTTTAAACAAGCCATTTTTTTTTTTTTTTATTGAGTGATGATGCCTACATAAGCCATGGGTTTGTGCGTAGGTAATGATATGTGGTGATTTACAGATGAAAAAAATGCCAGACCTGACCGGGAATCGAACCCGAGACCCTGGCATAGTAGCCAGTTGCATAGTAGCAGTTTATCGGGAGTGGAATAAATGGATGGCTATTGGAGAGAAAAGTTTTACTCCGGGCGGAAATATGCGTCCTGCGTCTTTAGACATTATTTGCCAGTGGGTAATTACAGCTTGGGATGAAGTGAAAATACAAACTGTGGTAAAATCATTTAAAAAATGCGGGATATCTAACGCTTTAGATTCATCAGAAGACGACGTACTGTGGGACGTAGGTGACGACGATGACGATACTGACAAGGATAGTGATGAAGCAAGGGAAGACTTGTGGGATCCATATGACGCTGCAGGAATAGACAATGGAGAGTCAGAAATTTCTGACACGGATCTATAACTGTATGTATTTTATGATACCTACCTAGGTAATTTTTTATTCTATTACTTTTTCTTTTAAAAAGAATATAGTTACGTATTTCTAACGAATATAGTGTTATGTAGTTACTTATTTCAGTTAAGTACCTCAGTGTATTTTGTTTCTCAGTCAACTACCCTGAACTTTAAAAAATTAAATTTCGTAGACCCGGTGTATAAGTCGACCTCTGTTTTTTAAACATATATTTTGCTTCTGAAACCTCGACTTATACGCCGGGATATACGGTAATTACCATTTTTGTAACTGTTATAGAAGTTTTTGTATGGCTATGTCATACCAGCTCACTGTCATGACATTGAAATGTTGATTCAATCATTGTTGTTAAATTTATATCTGGCAAGAATTGTTTTTTCATAGGAAACAAGTAGTCACTAGATGCTAAGTTCAGACTATGGGGTGGATTGGTCTACTTGGCAATAATTTTTTTCAATATTTTGCAAATAGTACTGCTAATTCAGTCTATAAGAAGTGTGATAGATGAAAATGAGTGGTGAAATAATGCGAGCGTTAACTGGAGAATCAAACCTGGCATAGAAACCAGTTGCACTAACCACTACACCACAGACCGGTCTCGGGGATAGTGTAGGATGTCAACTCGTTGCCTCTGTCTTGCTCACATCTTCTGATATTGCAACTTTTTTGTTAAAATTCTAAGAATGGTACTTTGGGAAACTTCAGGAACTAAAGTGCAGAGATCATCCAGAGTTACCTACCAATATTGGCGCATAGTTAACTTAACATTCAAGAATCTCTTGTTCAAGGTTTTGGACCACTTCCAGTTAAAACCGAAATGTTAAACCAATACAGGCCCACTAACGTTTTGTGTAGATTACGAATCCAGAAGCCGTTTGTAGCTAACTCTTGTAGTTTGTAACATCTGGGTGTGACGGATGGATATTGGAAAATGATAATGACAATTTCACCAATGACAAGAAAACTTTGAAGTGAACTGAAACATTTAATTTAATTTTATACTTTTATTTATTGTAATAAACCTATTAAATTAGTTTTAATCACCTCTGAATTTATATATAAAACCATTCAGTTAATGTTTTTATGATTATTCATGAAATTTTAATTACGAATATGTAAAATTTTATTAGAAACTTTTCATTTAAATTGATGCCTACCTTATTGTAACTGACTCTATTAAATTGGATGCCATGTAAGATGGGAAAAGAATAATCTTTCAACTTTTTCATTTCTGTTAGTTGTTTTAAGGAATTTCAAACTGCTGAAAAACAGGATTGAATAGTTTATATCAAGTTCTGGTTGGTGGTTATTTAGTTTTTTCTATATCGTTTCAAACAAGAAAATTTGGAGTGGTATTATTAAAACCTTTTTGTAGCTGTAAAATCTTTTAAAAAATTTTTGAACGATTTCATTACACGTGAGGGTTATAAAGCGAGTTTTTTTTGTCTCTGATTTATGTACGTTGCAGTCTGTTTAATTAAGAGCAACAAGCAACCACATGACCCATTGATATGAAGATGGTATGTACAATGTGTAGATGTGGTGAGTCTTGTACAGACTCAAACCAACCATTTTTGAGAAAGTGTGGTTAATTGAACTACAACCATGAAAGTACCCTGATATTCGCTGTTTATCATTTGAATTTGTTTAAAAGCAACTACTAAGAGAGCTAAAAAAAATAGCTATGTTTCTTATCACATGGTGAGCCAATTATATGACTAAAACATTTAAGAACAGAAGAGGTAGAGATGTAAAAGATACTAGTCACAGTTATCTCTTCTGAGAATAATGAATTTCTATATACAGCCAGACTCTGAGGTTGTTTTTCTGTTTTGCAATTTCTGCTAATGCAGATGGTGGAGACTAATGATATATGAAAAAATGCCAGACCTGACCAGGAATCTAACCTGAGACCCTTGGTGTAGAAGCCTGTTGCTCTAACCACTACGGTGAATGAAGTGAAAGTGTCATTAGGAGAGTGGAAAGTAGATGCTATTCTAAGCATTCCTGAGAAAGTATGGGTATTTGAACTCGAACCATTAAAGTACACTGATGTACTCTGCCTATCATTCAAATTTGTTTAAAAGTAACTAACTAAGAGAGCTACAAAAAATAGTTCTGTTTCTTATCACATGGTCAGCCAATTATATGACTGAAGCATTGAACAACAGAAGAGGAAAAAGTGTAAAAGACACTAGTCTTTTACAAAATATTCATTACTAACCTAACACTTTATATTAAAAACGTGGACAACCTTATGCCCCAATTGGCCCATTAAAATGAGGGTTTACCGAATTGTAAAAAATACTAAAAGATGTTTTGTAATAAATTACTTTTTTTATGGGTATTGAAAACAAGAAAAATATAGATTTAATTATATATTTTTTTTAGATTAGGTAGATTTAAGGAATTCAAATGCATATAGGCTACATTATTTTGTAACGATTAAACAAATAATGCACTTTTCTATAATTTTATTAGTATTCTTGTAAAACTTTATAGACTTAAAGGACATAAATTATTATTCTTTCAGAAACTTGAACAATATCTGATCAAAAGTTATTTAGATAATTTATCATGTCATACATGTTGGGAGAAAATATATTTACTTATTTTTGTTTGCAAAATAATTTTAAGAAATTGTGATATGGTGATGGGTTTAAAAATTATTTTTTAAAGTCTGAGAAAGATGTAGGCCTAGTATATAAAATGTGTTGAGTGACCACGATAAATAACTCACAAATTATAATACCACAGATCTTATATTATATTATATTTAAGGTTTAAAACTGCAGTGTACTATTTGAAATTTTTATTTAGAAGTAGTATCTAATCTGATTTGTTGTACAATAAAACCTTGCTTAACTGAAATATAGAGGTTGAACCCAATTTTGGATAACATGTAAAGACTTAGTTTTTGAGTTTAAGAACAGTAGAAGTGAATGTACTATATTTTTACTTTCTCTTGCTTATATGCATATATAGGAAGGAAAGTATTGTTTTCATATCGAGTTTTCACCGGATCTACACGTTTTCAGACCCCCTGAACCCAAAAACATGTTTTTAGCAATTGGTGTGTGTGTGTGTGTGTGAACAGAATATCTCAAGAACGGAACATCGTACATACTTGGAACTTACAGAGAGAGGACCCTACACGAACATTTTCATCAAAATCGATCAACTGGAAGTAGTTTATTCGTGTCATTTTTAACTTTTTTGCGAGTTTCTCAAAAACGGCTCCTACGATTTTTTTTTAAAATGTCTGATTTACTACATTTTTTATGCTCTACAAGATAGGGTAGGTGCCATGTCTCCTGAAATTCTTGGTGAGGCTGTTTTCTCGTAAACAAATTGTTTTGTCAAGATTGCGACTTCAATATGCATTTTAGTGCAAAAATTTATATATTAATAGTTGTAGAAAAATTAAAATTCTACAAATTTTATTTATAACATTTTTTTGTATAACGCTTAGTTTAGCAGGAATTAGCGATTTTCTGGTTTTTCTCATGAAATCGTGTAAAAAAGTCGATTTTTTAAAGATTTTACCCTTATTATGCATTTTACGACAAAAAAGTATAATCAAATTTATAGGAGATTAAAGATCTACAACTTTTATTTAGAGCATTTTTCTCTACAGATCCTAGTTTAGCGTGAAAGAATGATTTTCCGTATTTTTAAGCTTAACTGAGATTGATTTTCTTTTTATGTCTTTCACTCATGATTAAAATAAGATTATGTTTATTTTTATTGTTTTATTACTAATGTTAGGTTATATTGTTAATTATTTGTATTGGCAAGAGAAAGTTGTGTGAGAGTTTCACACCAGATTTTTACGATTGATTATATTAGTACAGTTCTTGAGTTTTAATGGTAGCTCTGACCTTGAGAAGACCGTGATGGAGTGGGTAGCAGTGCGGGGTCATTATTGTACATTTCTACTAACATCGTACACACATTAGTCACCAAAAAAAATAAATCATTCCATTGAGAAGTGGTTGTTGTTTGATTGCTTATTATATTTAAATGGTAGTTTTATGTACAGCCTACTTCTATCTTTCATGAAATGTTATTTTCAATTTCGAATTTACGTGGCGAGTGTATATTCACCAACACGAACAATGTTTTTAGTTACATTAGTAGCAGCTAGACTCGGCCGAGCGAAAGACACCGTTCAACCTCACGGATTGTATGCGTAAACGAAAATACAGCAATTTTAAGAGAACAAAAAGTCGTATTTTAATAATAGTAGGTACTGTATTTACAGTTTTTTTTTTTTTAAATTTGATGAAAACATTTTTTTGTGGTAGTATCACATCATATAGTTATATTAGAATTACGTCTGATGGAAGATTCCTCACACTGTTCAACAGAATATAAGGTATCCTAAAACTAATTGAAAGAATACTGAAACCTTATATTTGTAATTTATATCATTAGAATATGTTCTGTATCTTAATGACGCTACATATTTAAATTTAAATTCAGTACTGTGCATTATATGCAGTTTTGAAATACGTCAAGGTAATTACCAAATTAAAAAAAAAGTGGGATCCGTTTTGATTAAGCCGGCTTCAGGTTGAGTGGGGTTCGGATAAGCAAGGTTTTACTGTATTTAAAATTGTACGCTGTATGTTATAGCAATATTAAGTTCTCTCATGTAAATAGTATGTATATTAAAAAACAAAATATATATTTTATTTATGAATTTAATTTGTTTAGTTACTTTTTCATTTATTCTAGTCCTGTCCAAGACACTTTGATGCTTTCATGCAAATATACGAGGTGTGGCTATTAAATAATGAGACTGACGTTGTGAAAAAATTTATTTTAATTTTATACATAATCACTTGGTGTCACCTTCAATATACACTCCTTCTCTATCCCTACAACGCTCCGTGCGAATTTTCCATTGTTGGAAACAGTGCTGGAAGTCATCTTCTGTCAGCTTCTTCAGGACACGTGCTGCTTTCTCTTTTACAGCTTCCACAGACTCAAATCTTGTCCATTTTAATGCAGAGTTCACCTTAGGGAACAGGTAGAAGTCACATGGTGCAAGATCTGGTGAATAAGGTGTATGTTCTAACACTGAGATGCTGTACTTGGCTAGGAACCTATTGCAGATAACGTGGAATGAGCTGGCACATTATCTTGGTGGAGAACCCATGATTTGTCCTTCCACATTTCGGGGTGTTCTTTCCTTACTCTTTAACTTAGTTTAGAAAGTACCTCAAGGTAGTAATATTGATTAATATTACTTTTGATTATTTAAGAGTTTTGATTATTAAAGAGTTTAAGAGTTCTGATTACTTTGATTGATTAAGAGTAATATTGATTAATTGTTTGACCTTCAGGAACCAAGTGAAGGTACACAATCCCATGGATATCAACAAAAACAATCATCATTGCTTTAAATGATTTTTGCTCTCTGTGAAGTTTGGCTCTTCCAGTCCATGGATTAGCGCTTCATTTCCGGATCATAAGTAAAAAACAACTTTTCATCATATGTTATGATTTCCAAAAAATTTGGGTAATTTTCAATTGCGTACAAAGTATCAGTACAAACATTTTTGCGAGCTTCATTTTAAACATTTTTGAGCGCCATGTGTCCTGAAGGAGCTGACAGAAAGTGACTTCCAGCATTGTTTACAACAATGGAAAATTCGTATGGAGCGTTGTAGGGATAGAGAAAGAGGGTACATTGAAGGTGACAATAAGTGATTACGTATAAAATAAAAGTAATTTTTTTTACAATGTCAGTCTCACTATTTCATACCCACACCTCGTACACTGATGAGATTCTATAACTTTTATAGTAGTTCCGACTTTTTTTGTATTGCAGTGAAACTAAAGGTCTTCGATCACTAGAATGTATCATATTAAGACTGCAACCGTAGTTCAGACACATGCAAATAAATATTCTTTGTATATATATATTAGCATTGGAGAACACCCATTAGACCATTCCGTCACCAGCCAACAACGTAGTGTGCCATGCCTGTTCAGTCAACAATTGCCGGCCAGCATATTTTGTAGGTGACGACATACTTTCTGCATGATATGCATTGTTGTCAAACTATGTATGCTATGTCGTTCTGACTCAAGACTACATAATTCTTTGCTTGCCGATAGAAGAGGACTGAATGACTATCAAACAGGTATTGTACGGTTATCATACCCATTGTATAAGGGTTGTACCATTGTAAAAGTACAATTGTACAACCAATGGAAGTTATGGTAATTCCTAATTACTATATCTTCCATTACTCGTCCATTACTCATAACTTCCATAACAACCCATTAAATAATGCCTGGGAAAAAACCCATTGTTAGAATAAGTTTCATTTGAATAGCAGTTAGACAATTGGTTGTAAATATAGCCAATGGTCAACAATCTGATATTCATTCAGCTGGTGTACTCCCTGTGTGTTCTTGGACCTTTCTTCCACCTACCAACATTCAGCTAAACATTGGGGTAGTTCTCCTTCCCATTGGCCCTCCAGGTTGATTGATCGATTGGTGGGAGAGGGACGCTTTCAACCAGAAGTTTCCTGGTTCGGACCCAGGAAATTTACAATCAGTTCCCTTGGAACTTAAGAGTGGAACAGAGGAGTTTGTGAAGAAGGAGCAGAATTTGAAGAAGTGATAAGGAGAACGAGGTGTGACTAGGAGAACAAGGAGAAGAAGAAGAAATTGGGAAACATATTTAATTTGAGTTAAATTTATTCGTATATTTATTAAGGGATTTTAATTTTTGTTTTCGTATTAAAGTCATGGCAGAAAAAAGGTTGGCTATATTTTTAAATAGGTTAAGAATTATTTTGTTAGTAGTTAGTGAATTTAGTTGGTAGTCAATTAATTAAATATTTAGTTTAAATCAAGGAAATATAGTTTTTTTATTTATTTTTCTCATGCTCTGCTGACAGAGCCCAACAATTTTTTATTATTATTTTTAGTTTATATTAAATTATTTGCCCATTGGTCGAAGTTGATGGTGGTGCAGGGTATAGAGCGCTGTTAACCAATTGCAGTGGGCATAGTAGTGATCGAAATGATTTTTTCATGCTAATCTGGTCCTAATATGGACATATTATTATACATTCTAGTGGGCAAAGACCTTTCGGCTTTTACAGAAGAAGGAAACAGAAGTTGGATGCTGCTGTTTTTTTTTGTGTAGGGCCAACGGTTGTATATGGGAAGACAGGATTTGCAATTGCAATACAAGGAAAGAAATGCAGATTATAAGTTTCAGTAAGAGAATCAGTAATTATCACAATAAATTTTTTAACATTAACTACTGTTGTTGTTTAGGTCATCAGCCGAAAGGCTGGTTTGAACCTGTAGAGGTTTTACTAAGTATATCGAGGAGTGAGGTGGTTTACCAATGCCTTCCTCACTGAGTGGAAAAGTACACTTATCAGCATGCCAGGCACTCTGAAAAGCATATATTTTCCACTCTGCAAATGACACTTTCACTTCATTCACCACAGGGTCTGGCTGTGTAATGAAATCCATTACTTTCAGAGGAGATAACTCTGATTAGTGTCTTTGACACCTCTACCTCTTCTGTTCTTAAATGATTCAGTCATTTAATTGGCTGACCATGTGATAAGAAACAGAACTATTTATTTTAGCCCTGCAACTAACAGATTGAATGTAAATAATTTGATACTCCACCTGTCTGTTATGGACAATTAACCATCTGTTAATCTAAGTCTGTTATGGGCAAGTATTAACTACTAGACAATATGAATACGCTGGTTATAAACTGATATAATGTATCACCTTGTCTTTGATCAAACCTCCCACAAATCCAATTCGACAAAGTAATCTTGCACTTCAAATTATTAAAAAATTGGTTCCAGAAAATGTACATTTTGATTTAAATTTTCTGGAACAACTTCTTAAAAATAAAAAAATGTATTAAGGTCAACCCCGATTTCTTGATTTTTGTTCATCTTTTGATTTGGTTTCATACATTATTATTGTTAGTTTAAAATAATGGTTACAACACGTAATAGCTGGATGAACTCGGCCGCCAGAGCCCAAGCCTCACTTCAGCTGTTTACCTATCATACAGCATTAATTAATGTGTTATTTACTAGATAAATATTCTGTTAAATTGAATAAATGTGTATCATTAAATAAATATAAATGAAATAAATGGATGGATCATATTTATGAAATGAAATACCATAACATGTTCTGGGATAAAGACCTGAAGGAAGAAAAATCCTGGAAAGACCTACACAAAGTAAAGAGTAATTTATTGTAATTACTTTCTAATGAAACATAAAACATTTTGATCCCTTACCAGGCCACATGGCCTACACAGTGAAAAGAAGAAAAACTTGAAATTGTATTGTTTTGAAATTTCCATGTTTTATTAGGTAAAACACTAATATGTTTCTCCTTGAAAAGAAATAGCATTTTTATGGAAATTTTGATAACAAGATTACTACAAAAACATTATTAACAACCATGGAAGGATTTGTAATGGAGTATGTATTGTACTGCTTCCAGATAACCTAATATAAAAATTTTAACAGTTTAATTTTGACAGTTCATTTTTCTTTACTAATTAACAATAATAAGAAACCAAGGATTTGGTTTGCTGGATCGTCAGGACAAATATTTGGAATAGTAGTGAAGTACACACTCCTTATACTGCTTTTCGTATTTTCTTCCTTAAAAGCCCTTTTGCGGTGCACACCCCTTCAGGGAAATTTTTAATATTAATAAAAGTTTCTAGAAATATTTTATGAAGATTCCATCTTCCTTTGTCAATGGTTTAAATCAAACTGATTATAAAATGGAAAAATCTACTGTTATTGCTATCTGAGTCATAAACTGGGATTAGATTTTATAATTTATGATAAATTTTAACCAAGTATTTTTGTCAAATTGTACCATTCTATTAAGTTGCTATTAAAACTTTTATTAAAAACTTGGTTTATTGATAGATGTAATTTTGACAAAATGCATATTTCAGCTTGTTCTACCTTTGGATAAATTTAATACTTAGCTTGCACTATTTGTTTTAAAAAATAGGTTGCTTTTCAAATGCTAATGGCCAAGTACCTTAACTTGGTGAAGATATTTTTAATCCTTGTACTTTACTTTCTGAAGTTTTACCATCTTGGGTTTAAGAAAGCTATTAAGAAAGGGTTCAACTATTTTTTTATATAAATTGTATTGAATAATAGGCCAGGTGGACTGTCTCTAAGATCTGAGTATTTAAATCTAATGACCTTTCAATAGCAGAAAATTTTAATCTATTATTTCTGAATTGTCATTTAACAATAATAAGAAACCAAGGATTTAGTTTGTTGGATCGTCAGGAATAGTAGACATTTTTGCTGTTTACTAAATATTTGGAATAGTAGTAAAGAAGTACACACTCCGTTAATCCGAACACGTTCTGGACTCTTTTAATTTTAAGAGGACGAAAATTAACAATGTTTTACATGAAAAGAATATTTTTTTTTTAAATTTTGGAAACAAAATTGAAATACATTAAGCTAATAGACACGCATCGAGCCCACCCACGTGAGGACAATTCACTCTGGACGAATTTAAATAAATCGAATTATTTTGAAGAAAATTTGTTAGTGTGATTAAACTGTATTTCGGTTAATCCGTAAATTTCGTATTATGAACAGGGTTTGGTCCCAATTAGTTCGGATTAGCGGGGTTTGAGTGTATTTTTAATACCATGTTGTACAATAAAAAAATAAAGTAAATTGAAATACCGGTATTAAAAAATAAAAAAAGTACAAAGTTTAAACGCGTACGGTAATTGTGGAATTAAAGTTTACTATTCCTATTCGGTGTAGCAACCTTCTTTGTGACGTCACAACGGTTAACATAGGCTTGGGTTCATATTTGAAAATAGAGTAAAAATTAAACGCTGAGGAATATTTCGTTCTGTAATTTTGGCAGTATGATATATTAAAATGTCATAAACAGCTGAGCAGTAGTCCGTAAATTTTTGTAACTTAGTGCGTTCGCTGTTAAAAATGTTAAAATTATTAGCGAAATTGTTCAGTTTAGTTTAGTAACAGTTATTTATGTGTTAAATTGTTTGGTTTATCCAGTTTTATTTGACTGCGCGTTCTCTTCTTTTCTGTTGAAAATTATGAAATCCAGTAATCACACAGAACAACCTGATGGAAGGTAACAAAAATAACTTTTAAACAAAGAACATAAGTTTATCTTTAGTTATTGGCATGTAATATAACCTTAAGTTAAATTATTTTTTAATCAAATTAATTTAATAGCTATAGACAAAAATATTGTTACCATTAGCTAGTCACGTTATTTTCGTTTACTCTTTTAAAAGTTAACATACCACATGCAGGTTATAACAAGTACTACACAGAAGCGGGAAGTAGATTTTGAATAACAATATTTTAACGAATTCAAATTCATTGTGGTGAACAAATATCTAAATGTGTAGAGGCGTACATCTTAATTTAATCGTTATTGTCCTTATATAAATATTCATTTTTTGCCTTTCACTTATTAGTTTTGCAGCTAAAATAAATAAAAGGCTTGTTTACTCATTATGTATCATTGTTTGTCCTTTATAGATTTAATAAACGTTTAATTATTATTTTTCTATTTTGATACCAGTGTCAACATAATGCTTAATTTTCCTAATTAGTATTTATAAAATGTATTTTTATTAATGTTTTGGTGGAATAAAAATAAATTCGTCCCTTTTTCAGGTTTCAAAAATTTGTTTTTAGATAAAATCTATTGTATAGTGCCTATTTCAGTACACAAAGTAAACAGAATTAATCTTTTTGAGTGCTATTTAAGGTTTCTATTGTTATTTATTGATAACTATATTGATTGTCCTGTGTTTATCATTGGTAAATTATTGCTGTACTGGTAGGAATTGATTGTATTTGAATTTGTACGATAGCTGAGATGTTTAGTTTCTATAGTATTTGGTAGTAATGGATTAAATTTTAAGGGGGTTTGGAAAGCAATTTTTGTCAAAAAATTCAAAATTTTGATTTTGCCGCCATATTTTTCTCCTGTATTTCGTGTTTAATTTGACATAAATAACATTAAATTCTGTTAGCTAGTTATTTTTTTATGATTTTTTAAATTAACAGCTGTAACGCATTTCATGACGAGTATAATGAGTATAATGGTATTGTTAATTTTCTACTGTTTTACTTATTATATATATTCAAATGCGTTTTTCTCTAAAGTTGTATTTTTGACGTAAATGTTCCTTTTTCTCAGGAACGGTTGGAGATATTAGCTTCAAATTTACAACACATCTTTTTAAATTTTTCTTACATAGTTTAACACAAGGGATTTGTAATTTTTACACTGTAACTCTTTTTTAGTCTTCTCAAAAAATATACCTAAAGGTACTTTTACAAATTATTTTTTAAATTTTTTTTAAAAGTTATATCATCAAATCCCTGTGTTGAAAGTTGTAAAACATAATGAATAAACTGTGTTCAAAATTTGAACTGATTATCTGTATCCATTCCTGAGAAAAAGGAACAAACATTAACATGGCGGAGATAGGGCTTTCCGAACCCCCTTAAATGATTTAACCTTGTTGAGCTCTTTTAATTTTTTTTGTAATACTGATTGCTATTAGAACTCTGTTTCTTAAATACGTCTACAATAATTAAATCCGAGGCTCTAGCCCAATGAAGATTTAGTTCAAGAATACTTGTATCAGACATCATTATAAGTCTCGTGTGTATAAGTGGCTTTATAGAGAGAGAAATATGCTAGTAGTTTGTTTGTGATTGTTTGACCAACATTTCATTTCTGATACTCATCACAAACCTGGCCAAACATAACAGTATTTTTTAACTTCTTATTTTAACCTTCAAAAAATAGTGTAGTTGTCATTTGAGTTTTAAACTTTATAGGTAAACTATCAAGGTTTTATTTTGGTAGTTTGGTATTGACAATTTCTTTTTTTAAACATTTTGAAATCATAATAATAATAGTTTAATATGTTTTATTTTACCAGACAAATTTGTCACAATCTGTTAGATTTTTTGTATCTATACTTCTATATACCTTGGACAATTTGAATTGGCACAAGTAGCTTTGGTGTTTATCTACTCCACTCTTCGTCCATCACCATGCAACGATTGTACAGTCACAAAAGTATACAATCGCTACTGTAATGTGCGACTCATGGATGGTCACTACGTTTTGTTTTCACTGTTGTTATTAATAATCTGTCAGATGTAATGATATGACTAATTTGTTTTCATATTTGATGAAACAGTTATTTCTATATTTGTACATTGAAATAAAGTTGTAGCCATTTGCGTACATTAAAATTTGTAGTCCTTGTTGAAACAATAGGTTATGGATATACGTTATGCAAAACTGTGTGTACACGTAGAACAAGAGTTGTGCCAGTTCGAATTGTCCGCAGTATACTAATATTATAAAGATGAAGCGTGTCTTTTTGTGCAGGCTAATTTCCAAAACTACTCAATGGATTTTCATGAAATTTTGACTGCATTATTGTATTTATATTTACAGCAACATTTTATTTTTAAATTTTCAAAAATGATAACCCTTAGGGCCCTAATAAAGATTTTCATAATTATCTATGTGTGTGTGTGCGTGCGCACTTGTGTGTCTGTGTGTGTGTGTATGTGTACATGTGAATACGTATTGCTGTTGAAGTTTTTGAAATCATTGGATTTTTGACATTACAGATTTCTTTGCAGTTTAATAGATTTGGCAGGTGAACATCCAAGCAGGCTTGAGATATGTTGTATAAATAGTAAGTTTTAAGATACAGTGGTAATTTACTGCTAGTAAAGTAACATTAATTTACTGTGTATAATAAAATACTATTATTGTAAAAGGTTGTAAGGAACCCTATTAATGAAAAAGTACTGATAAAGAAAATCAGTAAAATTTTAAAGTGTTTAAAACACTTTTATTTTTAGCATGTTTTATTTGTTTTAACAATAATTTTAAAGATAATTTATACGAAAGTAGGTGTATTCTGTTAATCAACATTTTTTTGTCGTTTATTGTTTTTTTTTTAATTTTTCTCTAACCTACATACATATAAAAAAAGAGATAAATCTATCACAATGTTATCATTTTGTAGCTATTATGTGTAAGTTACTTATCAATGTAATGTAGTTGAAAATTGGTCAATTGTTTTCAATAATTGTTCAAGGATCATTATATAATGATTGTTATAATTACCTGGGATCTTATGATTTAGAAAATAAATATAGTTTCTGACAGGTATGGGGCCGAGAAGATGTCAGATTACTGAAACTGTTTGGATTATTTAACATGTTGTTCTTTAGGTCATCAGCCGAAAGGGTGGTTTGAACCTCTAGGACTTTATAAAGTAAAACAAGGAGTTAGGTGGTTTACCAATCCTCACTGAATTGAAAAGTATGCTTATCAGCATGGCGGGCCATCTGAAAAGCATATTTTTTCACTCTGCAAATGACACCTTCACTTCATTCACCACAGGGTCTGGCTGTATAATGAAATTCATTACTTTCGGAGGAGGTAATTCTTATTACATCTTTTACCCTCTACTTCAGCTGTTTTTAAATGACTCAGTCATTTAATTGGGTGACCATGTGAAAAAAACAGAACTATTTTTTGCAGCCCTGGAACTAACAGATTGAGTGGAAATAATTTAACACTCCACCTGTCTGTTAAATATTATTAAAAAATATTTTTAATCTTTGATTAATGTAATATTAGTAAATATATTATAATGTAATATTAGAAATGTATTATTAGTAGTAAGTTATGGAAAGTACAATCATTGTCTATGTTTTTTTTTTGTTTTTTTTTTTAGTTTATTTATTTAAAGTTGTATTAACTGCTTGGTTATTTGTGGCTACGGTGGGTTTTGACTCGTGAAAATTTTCAGACCCTAGCCTGGAATTGAACCCGGGACCTCCTTGTTGTAGGCTACTGCAATAACCACTACACTATGGAGGCGGCCACAGTCATTTTTATACATAAAACTGTTTCAGATAGTTAGCTATAAAAATATTAATTATCGTTTTCTGGTCTTTTCTTGTAATTTCATGATAAATAATTAGATTTTTTGTTTAATTTGTCTTGAGATAAGTGCATATCTGTTTCTTTGTTGCTTGAACCATGTGTAAAGAGTGTCATCAAAGAGGAAACTCATTCGTTTTAACCCTAGAAGGGGCAATTGTTGATTTTGAGACAATGTTATCGCTTCTTGAACCGGTTGCGTCACAAAATCAGATTTTCTTCATAGCATTGCAATGTTGTCGTTTTAGTTTTGAATTCATCTACAGACAGCGTTGCTGTTTTTTACAATAATAATATAAATAAATAATAATATAATGATATAAATAATATAAAGTAAATTTTTACGTATAATACAATAGTTTTACTTGTGTATTCTGCCTGTGTTTCTCTGTTGAAATAACGCTATCCTAGAGCTGAATTTGGTTATGTCACATAGTCACTTGGTTTGCATGGTGTGTTTTTGTGTATATTTTCTTCAGTTTTGAACATAGAATATATTTTTTGTTTTATTTTGAAATCAACATTATAATTAACGAATTGTATGTTATGAATTTTGAAAGTAGAGCATAGTAAATTTTTAAACAGTAATGTCATCTGAAATTTTAGAAAAATATTTGTCTAAAAATTATTTTCAAATAGCTTCAGCATCCTTAACTGTCAGATTAATATTTCAATAATGTATTTATTCTATTTTTTTAAAGTTTTCTTGTTATTTTGATAGGTCACGTGATAAGGTTTGTGATTTATAGCAAATTCTTAATGATTTCTTTATGGTTCGGTGACCCATATGCTAGAAATTCTCTGCCGATCTACAAAAATGTTATTGCCGGCTGTAGAGTTAAGCAGTTTTCTCTTAATAGGCTCTTCATCAACATGCTTCATAAATTTTTCAATATTGTTTTCTATTATTCGAGTTATTGACTGTAGCTCGTACGATTTACATATCAACTTCTACATACGTACGTACACATTCAATAAAATCAATAAAACATAAACTTGATCCGTAGTCTTTTGATTTAAATTTAAACCGAAAAATAGCAGTAAGGAAACATAAATTAACTTAATAAACTACATAATTGCCCATAATATGCTGGTGGAGTGTTAAATTATTTACACTTGATCTGCTAGTTCTAGGGCTACAACAAATTAATTTTATTGTTTATCACATAGTCAGCCAATTATATGACTGAAGCATTTAAGAACAGAAGAGGTTAAGGTGTAAAAGACACTATACCCCAACGAACTAAAGACTGCAGATGAGATCTAGCCAATAACAGCCAAGGTTGGGTGTGAGATTGCCTTTTCGTTAAATCACACTTTGTTCCACTGAACTCCAGCTGGCTTTTTGTTAATATTGTAATCCACTGTGGGACCACAACGTGACAATGCAGGATACGATTAACGAAATTCAGTTGGCTCTATGCTGTGATCTAGGTCACTATGCTCTGCCTTCATCTGCAGTCTCTAGTTCGTTAAGCTTGTAATGTAATTTTTATTAGAATGAAATGAATAAAACGCAAAATTGAAATTGATAATAATTAATTTATATTTAATTGAAACAATTGAAAATAAAACAAACTTTTACTGACAAAATTATATGTTACAAAATTTACTTCTCTTGGATTTAATTTAGTGATGACACTTCTATTCTACAACTCTAAATATATGCTAAATTAATAAATAACATGAAATGTTAATTTGAATTTGTATTTTTTATCTATTGAGCTGAAAATATTTAAATAATTAATTAATAGTTACGATTCTTTTATAATTTTCTGTAGTCTCAGCTGTACCATGTGCCTTCTTCCATTGACCGGAATCGAATGAGGGACTTGACCATTGTTGCAATTGGTTTTATGGTATCTATTAGGTTCTCTTAGAATTTTATCTGTTTGTCTTAAAAATCATTAAGTTGATTAATTTAGTTTTATAATTCAATTGTATCTTGATGTTCTTCTAATTTCCTTTTTATTATTTGTTAATCTGTTCAAATTATTTATTCAAAATTATACCTTCTTTTGTTTTATGACTCCATTTCTAATAAATTTGAATCTTTAACTTCTGAAATAATTATTTATGCTTCTGATATTTTCTTATTAAAATTTAGTTTAATATATTTAATTTTTTATTTAGAATATTTGGATAATCATTGGAAATTATTTATTCTGTTGATTTATTATGATAATTATTTATTTAAAATTCTTCAAAAATTGATTTCTAAACTTGACCTTTGATTAACGATATTGTGAATCATAGACTGCTATTCTTCAAGCTATAGTAAGATTTATTTCCTTTGAAAATAATTACATTGTACACCAGACCCTGTCGTGAATGAAGTGAAGATGTCATTTACAGTGTGGAAAGTAGATGTTTTTCAGAGGAGAGCTGATAAACATACTTTTCCATTAATGAGGAAGGCAATTGTTAACCACCTCACTCCTCGTTTTACTTAGTAAAGCCTTTAGAGGTTCAAACCAGCCTTTCGGCTGATGACCTAACAACAACAACAGTTACAGGTGAATCAGAAATTGATTTCAGCGATTATTAAAGAATTCATTATTATTATAAAATATTTAACTTGGTTCTTAGTAGACCGAAACGAAAAATAAAAATATCATTAGGAGGAGGCAAGTAGCACCAGTATTTTTTTTTTTTTTTTTTTTTTTTTTGTTTCTTGCATCCTGGAGACTCCAAAGGGAGTATAGGACATGTCAAGGTAAAATTTATGAACTGAAAGTTTATCACCAATGTGATAAATTTACTACTTACCACCAAAATTTGTTTTTGCTACTGCTTACTTCAGTAGGCTTGTCATGAACCCTATTGAATTAAATATCACACACAATAAATAAAAATAAATCAAACACAATGATAAATTCATCACTTACCAGTAATTTCCCCCTACCACTGCTTAACTCAGCAGGCTTGTCAAGAACCCCTTTGTATCAAATTGTACGTAATATTTGTTTAATTAAAGTTAAATACCAAAACTATTTAGAAAGGAATTCGTGCACACTGTAAAATGTTTCATCAATCAAATATTGTTTTAGCTTTTTTTTAAAATGACTTAAATTGTCACAACTTTTTAAACCTTGAGGCAATTTATTGATGTATTTTCTACCTGCATAAGTTGGTTTTTGTTCAAACAATTTAGTGTTGTGATTAGCAACATAATAATCGATTCTGTTTCTTGTGTAGTGGTTGTGAACATCTAAATTCTGTAAAAAGGTATTTTTCTTTACATACATTATCACTTCAAAAATGTACAAAGAAGGAACCGTGAGCAATTGCAGCTCTTTAAATAGTGATCTGCATGAGGTAAGGTGGTTGACTCCCATCATACACCTAATAGCTTTTTTCTGTATTTTAAAAACTCTTTCCATGTTACCCTGTGATGAATTACCCCATACTAATATGGCATACCTGATATGAGATAAAATTAAACCATGATAAGCTGCTATAAGCAATTTTTTATCATTTAATCTGGCAATTTGTTTTAATGCAAATACCCCAGATGATATTTTACTACAAATTTGATCGGTGTAATAATCCCACGATAGGGTCCTATCTAGTGACACTCCTAGAAACTTCACTGTTTGCACATGATCTAGGATATTATGTAAGTATGTAGGAAGCACCCGCTGTATTTATTACAAGTGTTATGTAATACCTGCATTGTAGAAAGGAAATTAATGAATGAAGCACTGAAATAGAACTATGAACCTTGATAGAAACATTACTCACCGCAGACATCATACATTTGCCTGTTCAGTAAGCCTTGATAAAATATGATATGTGGGCCAGTCACTAATTTTGACTCATATTGTAGCTTATTGTTTTCTCTTCTTTCCTTGATTTATTTAAAATATTAAAATTATTCAGAGTTTACTCTCAGCTCGGACTGATCCGGTCAACGGTTTTGTACTTTTTCTTGACCTATATGAAATAAACTTAGGAAAGTATTGTTTTCATGTTGATTTTTCTAAATAAAACTCTGACCAGAAATATAAATGTTTTCAGGTCCCTTGAAGTAAAAGAAAAAAAAAATCAGGTGTGAAACAATCACACGACTTTCTCTTGCCAATGAAAATAATGAACAATATAACCTAATATTAGTAATAAAACATTAGAAATAAACAAAAATCATAACCTAATTTTAATCATGAGTGACAGACGCAAAATGAAAATCGACCTCAGTTTGACTTAAAAATACGGAAAATCACTCTTTCACGCTAAACTAGGCCTGTAGAGAAAAATTCTCTATACAAAAGTTGTAGATCTTTTAATTTCGTACAAATATGATTCTATACATTTTGTCGTAAAATACATAACTTACTAAAGCCGAAATTTTTTAAAAATCGATTTTTCACACGTTTTCTTGAGAAAAAAAACAGAAATTGCTTATTAACGCTAAACTAAGCGTTATACAAAAAGTGTTTAAAATAACAGTTGAAGAATTTTAAATTCTCTACAACTTTTATTAGCCTATATAAGTTTTTGCGCTAAAATGCATATTAAAGCCGCAATCTTAAAAAACAATTTTCTTACGTGAAAACAGCCTCACGAAGAATTTCAGCAAACATGGCGTCTATCCTATCTTGTAGAACATAAAAAATTTAGTAAACCAGGCGATTTTAAAAGAATCGCGTAAGACCCGTTTTTGAGAAAACCGCAAAACAGTGAAAAATTACACGAATAAACTACTACTTCGAGTAGACCGATTTTGATGAAAATGTTCGTGTTGGGTCCGGTAGTGGTATGTAACATAAGTTTCAAGTTTGTACGATGTTCCGTTCTTGAGATATTCTGTATACACACACACACACACAGACCAATCGCTAAAAACATGTTTTTTGGGTTCAGGGGGTCTGAAAACGTGTAGATCCGGTGAAAACTCGATTTTGAAAAATCGACATGAAAACAATACTTTCCTTCCTATATATTCATATAGGCAAGAGAAAGTAAAAAAATCAGATGACTGCAATATAGCTATGACACTTTCAAGATTCAATGGAATCTTACTAATGAATAAAACAACAACGAAGAGGCTCCATGAATGGGCGGTCTGCTTCCCTCAAGTCATTCATGTTATCATTTTTATCATTGTCACCTTCTGCACATTTGTTATTGTAATTCACTGTACAGACACAAATAAATAATATGTCAAAAAAAATTGCAGCCTTAATATGCATTTCAGGGTAAAAACGAATATAATCAAACTTGTAGAAAATTCACAAAACCTAAAACTTTTATTTCAACCGTTTTTCTCTATCGAATTTAGTTAAGCGTCAATTAGTTTCATTACACGAGTTGGAAAGAAAGTTGGCGAAGAAAACGGATTATCGGATATTAATGTACTTTACATTAAAATTTAGCGTTGATTAGACGAAAAGCCAAATTTTTGAAACAGTTTGAAGTTGTGTTATTGTGGTTTGAACACAAAAAGTGCCAGTTTTTTTTAGCTTAATTTATCGTAGCCATACTTTGAAGTCGTGTAAAATCAGAATGGGTGGTCCCCGATTCTTTCCGAAATTTGAGGAGAATGTATAACAGTTCTTTATGAAGGGCTCTGCAAAATCCCAAATTCAAAACTCAATTTTTTAAGAAGTTGCCGTTTCCAAAGTTATATTTTCTTTGAAACCCGAAGTCCGTACGACTTGCAAATTATGTCATTATTTTCGTCATTTTATCTGTAGGCCTACTAAAATTTTGAAAATTATTAAAATAAAAATTGATGGTAGACGTTACAAGAATTTTAATAGTGAACCAATACTGATACACTCGTTGATAGATTTTTTTTTTTTGTTTAACGTCCGACTGTTCTGCAATTACTGCTAATGCAGACGGTGAATGATGAAATGATTTTTTGTAACGTATGAAAAAATGCCGTGCTTGAATGGGATTCGAACCCAAGACCGCATGATGAGAGGCGAGCATGTTACCAACTTCGCCAATGCGGCGTTGATAGATAGGGGTGCTCCTAACGTATCACAAAAATTATCCCTACTCATGGGGGAAAGGACGTATACCCCAACGGGTGTTCTAATAAAACTGCTTTGCTAGGATATTATTTATTAATTAATTTTATGGATTCTGAATTAAAGGTCATTTGATTGTAATCTGAAGTTCAGTTTCACCATTATTAACCGTACATTAAATTTCGGTTCCTAGTAATATTGTAATAATTAAATTTAAAAATCGTAAGATAAAAAAATTCAAGCGTTAATTATTTTTGTAATGTAATATAAATTTTGTTTTCTTTTTTTCTATAATATTAATTCAGTTCAAAGGATCGCGTAGCGAGAGAGATTCTCTTGTATTTTTACAACAATAGAGATCAATTATCTGCATTTGTTAAATAGGAACGAACAAAGAATTACCAAGGTTAAAGATTAAATCGAGATAAAACTCCAGACTGTTTTATGAAGAGTTCACTGACTGAAATCGTATCTGTACTAAGACAATATGTTATTTATAAGAGATAGAAGAGTTAATTTCATCTGTTACAAAGGCCTGTCTTAATATTTGGTGTTAAAATGTAGCACATACTCGTAGTTTCTCATATACATTATGTTAGTAGATGATGACAATGTGTCTTACAGTAACCTCTCTTTAATCCGGCACTTTCGGGACTGGGTAATGCCGGATTACCGAATGTAAGTTATTTTATAACAATAGCGTTAGTCATTCGTTAACGTGTCTAGATAAATTCATTAATTAGTTATGTCTAGATAAATTAACGGATCGTAAACCTTTTCACGAGATACAACGCAAAACACGTTCACTGTAGGGGAATCGCGTATATGTTGTAAACTTCTTTCGCTTTGGTTTTCTGTCCCCGACACTCTTATGCTACATTATATCTATTAACTTTTCTACTAATGTGAAACGTACATTCATCACTGAACATAAGGCGATGAAAGAAGGCATCGTCATTTTCTACACAATCCTGCAATTCCACACAATTTTTTTTGCGTAAGACTTAATCACCGACATTTAAACTTTGTAAAACTCGTGCATTTTGCTGAGAACTGCGGAACAGACATGCGCCCTAGCAGCTTAACGTTCCGTTCCTCGTCTTTACCATCAAGTACAGTCACGTAGGCATACGTAAACAACCATGCAAAACATCAGTACTTACAAAACCCGTTGATTGTTTCCAAAGTCGACTGACTGACACCCATCCCCATTATGCTATTTTAGGAATAGCGTCTGTTTTTTAAACTACTTTTACTTACCCGTGGTGGCTTGCTAAATCATATTGTATGTATTCTTAGTGGACAATTTTAAACTGTAATTGGTTTGGTGATTATGTACCTATTCCTACACATATATAAATGATATAAATTAAAAACTTACATGATCTGAGTTCAAACCGGCGTGAGCCAGGTTGGTTTCTATCTTTTTTAAACTAAATATGATTAGTACGAAAGGACTTTCAGTATTAATAAATTAGTTTTGTTTACTGGCCTGCATAATGTCAACTCCACTCCGATTTCTATTACACAGTCTACTATGAATTTTGTAGAGTTACTTAATAATATTCGGACGGATGAAAATGCTGCAGAGTTCTTCTTCAGGAAAAGGGGTTATTGTATAATACCAGAAGATGTGACTAGAAAAGTATGTGTAAAACATTCACGCGACTTTCTCTTCCCAATGTAAATAATTAAAAAATATAACGTAATACACTAGTAATATAGTAATAGCAAACAATTAAAGTAAAAGTATAACGTAATAGAAATGTAGTAATAGCAAAAGAAAACAAAATAAGAAATAAAACAACCGAGCCTGTAACATAATACTGGGACTGGGAAAGACGTGTGTACGCGTGCGTGAGTGTGTCTGTTTAGTACAGTATTCAGTAAGGCAGGGAGTGGGAGAAATGAACAAGTGTGAAAGCCTTCAGGGAATTCGGATTTGATAGTGGCACAGAGAAAACGGGAAAGACCCCAAAAATGTAACTAATATAGAATAAGAATTATAAAAATTGCACTAAGTTCCGCGTAACCAATAAATCCAAGTAACGCATGAGGTCTAGTTTAACATGAGCCATACTGTACTGCATGCAGCGGTGTGACTCGCAATGTCTCTTTCACGGCTCTCAGCAAAATGCATAAGCTATACTAACTGTAATTTTATAAGGTGTCATTTTCAAACGTCCAACATAAACTTGAAAAAATTCCTTGTAAACCTATGTCATTTACTGTATTCAGATTCACCAGTTTAATTTTTCAGAAGCTACCGAAAGTGTTTATTTCATTTGCTATCACCCGGTATATGTAAACCTATTGCTATCGGTTATCGTCCTTTTCACTCCACTCCTTTGGCACAAGTGGTTGTAAAGTAAATGCATGTTTTTTTTCTTCATCCCTAAAGAACAAATATGCTTAATTTCAGCTCTTTAGGTGATGGGGAAGTTAGAGAATTAGTGTTGTTGAGAGAGTGTGTCAGCGAGGACTTTTGACATACATAGTATATAATAATTGATTCTGCGGATAGTTCTAAAAACCATTTGTTTATATTAGAAATTAAGTGAAATTTATGTTGTATAATAATTGTTTATGTAATGCCTATTGAGTTGTTGTTTTGTGTGTGTGTGTGTGTGTGTGTGTGTGTGTGTGTGTGTGTGTGTGTGTGTGTGTGTGTGTGTGTGTGTGTGTGTGTGTGTGTATGTGTATGTGAGTGCGCACGTTGTGTGTCTTGCTAATTGACCAGCCTATATGACCCTCTGTTATTAATACCCATAACAATAAGATATAAAATCATTGTAACCCTAAATACATAATATTTATTATCATTGTTATCCATTTTGTATTTGTACTGTGTATTAATAATATATTTACTGTATCTACTTATATGTAATTTTCTCCTAAACTAACAATGTAGCCTCTGAGGGGTTGAAATAAGATAAGGGTTGTAAATATTACAGCGATTGATTACAGTGTATATATGGGAGTCATATGAAAAGTTTTTGAGGTGAGTTTTATGGGAAAAATTCACATCATTTTCCAGTTTGGGGGTGAGAGAGCAAAATAACTCAAAACGTAAAATCGTACAATTTTTCATGAAACTTCGGTTAATTAGAAGATTATTCGTACAATTTTTCACTTTTTTGCACTTTTACTTTTTCTTGCCCTATATGAATGTAGGTATAGGAAAGGAAAGTATTGATTTCACGTTAATTTTTCTAAATAGAGTTTTCATCAGAAATACACGTTTTCAGGCACCTGTACTCCAAAATAAAAACAAATAAAAACAATTTTGTGTGTACACAAAATATAATATCAAGAACGGATTGTCGTACGAAGTTGAAACTTGGAAGTTAAGTACCACTAGGGGACCCGATGTGAACATTTTGATCAAACTCAGTTAACCAGAAGTAGTAGTTTATTCGTGCAATTTTTCACTTTGTTGCGATTTTATAAAAAAAACTGTTCGTAGAATTTCGTTTAAAATCGTTTTATTTACATTTTTTCTGCTCTGCGAGATAAAGATCTCTGCTGAAATTCGTGGGAGCTAGGCTCTTGTAGTAAAAATTGATATTTTAAAGATTGCGGCCTTAATATCCATTTTACGACAAACTTATACATATAATCAAAGTTACAGACGGTTAAAAAATCTACAATTTTTATTTATAGCATTTTTTTCTGCAGAGCCTAGTTTAGCGGCAGTTTGTGATTTTCCGTATTTTAAAGTCCAACATATATCAATTTTCATTTAGGCGCAATTCAGTTATGATTAAAATTAGGTTATGTTTTTCATTTTACATTGTTTACTCATAATTAAACAAGTATTGTTTTTCATTATTTACATTGGCAAGAGAATGTAATGTGAGTGTTTCATACCAAAAATTTATTATTTTTATATTGTTTGTAATTGCGTTATTTTTGTTTTGTGCGTTGTCTCACCAACCCATTTTTTATTCGTTTATTTCACACGTGGACCAAATTGTTAGTTGTAAACAACTAATTAATGGGGAGAGTGTTTAAAAAGCTTTACTATAGTTGGTTTTTTATTTAGTCTTGTTTCTGGTTATTCGGTATAAAATTATGTAATACTATCGAAATGACATCACCACCTTAGAAATTTGATAATGACAGAATTAAAATGAAGGCAACACTGGATAAGTGTTGCTACGTAGAAGAGCAGCTACTACTTGCGTCCCACGACGCTAGTCTTCTTCTTTGCCGGCCGCATTAGCGTAGTTGGTAACGTGCTCGCCTCTCATCATGCGGTTTTGGGTTCGAATCCCATTCAGGCACGGCGTATTTTCATACGTTACAAAAATCATTTCACCCTTCACCGTCTGCATTAGCAGTAATTGCAGAACAGTCGGACGTTAAACAACAGTCATCATCGCTAGTCTTCTAGCAGCTATACCGTTATTTTGTTTAGGTCAACAGCTGAAAGGCTTGTTTGAACCTCTAGAGGTTTTACTAAGTAAAAACAAGGAGTGAGGTAGTTTACGTACGATTGTCTTCCTCACCGAGTGGAAAAGTACGCTTATCAGCATGCTGGGTCCTCTGAAAAGCACATATTTTCCACTCTGCAAATGACTCCTTCACTTCATTCACCACAAGGTCTGGCTGTATAATGGAATTCATTATTTTCAGAGGAAACAACTCTGTTTAGTGTCTTTTGCACCTCTACCTCTTCTGTTTTTAAACGATTCAGTCATATAATTGTCTGACCATGTGATAAGAAAGAACTATTTATTTTATTCCTGCAACGAACAGATTGAGTGTAAATAATTTGACACTCCACCTGTTTGTGATGGGCGTGTAAACAGACTATCCCCCTCTGTTCAGGCAGCCGACACGAGCCGTCAGACAAGGACTACCACATTTAGTTTAATGATAATTTACTATTTTCTGTAAGAAAACCGCATTTAAGTTAGTCTACTTTATGTTGTCATTCTGCATTGTTTATCATGTAAATTCATAACCTTTATAACAACATCTTTATATACAGCATCAAAATAGGACAATGTGTAATTAAAACGTTGTAGGCTTACTGCTAGAAAATTAGCGAAAAATTGCTGAGCTTTACCGTACTTCTTATTTTAAATAGTATGTAAACAGAAACCTTATTAATTACTAAAGGTTATTTCCGTTGGGAAATTTTAATATCGTAATCTTGTGGTCTGCCCTATTAAATTTTAGGTCAAACGACAACCGGAAAACCACTAACATTGGTCTAAAGCATTACATATTATAAAAAAAAAACATTAAAAACCACATCGCGATAATACTATTAAGATAAAGCTCTTTAAATTACATTTAATTTTTAAAGGTTTTTTTAACTTTTTAATTACCTATGAAGGAAAAGATTCCCAGCTGAATTACCGTAACTTCAGTAATATTATTTCTTATAGAATTTCATTATGTGTTTCTCTGCCCTTCCGCCCTTGCTCCATGTTTGTTTCTAACTTGTTCTGTTTTCCGTCAGCGTCTTAATGGGAAAAATGTAGTGTGAAACACTTACACAACTCCTTCCTGCTAAGGTAAATAATGAAAAATATAACATAAATGTTTGATCAATCCACCGGGTTGCAAATATGCCGGCCGGATTGGCGTAGTTGGTAACGTGCTCGCCTTTCTTCATGCGGTCTTGGGTTCGAATCTCATTCAGGCACGGCATATTTTCATACGTTACTAAAATAATTTTATCCTTCACCGTCTGCATTAGCAGTAATTGCAAAACAGTCGGACGTTAAACAAAAAAAAAAAAAACCACCGGGTTTAGTCTAGTGGTAAAAGTCGTCTCCGCGAGTCAACTGTTTAACAGAGCTGATTTTCGGAAATGAAGGTTCGGTGGTTGGAAAATTCTAGTAAGGGTGTAATTCATTCGAAATAGCATGATAGTAAGTCTCTGAATGGTGGTAAATTTTCAAAATAAAAAGTTCCTTTTCGATAGTAAAATTTCCCTTTTATTTCTTACAAAATATAGTATAAATCTTTGTTTTACAATTTTGAAAATCATATGGAATTTTCAGCTGTTTAACAGCTGATTTTCGGAGACGAAGGTTCCTGGTTCAAATCCTAGTAAAGGTAGTTACTTTTATACAGATTTGAATGCTAGACAGTGGCTACCGGTGTACTTTGATGGTTGGGGTTCAATTAACCATACTCTCTTAAGATTGGTCGACCTGAGTCTGCACAAGACTACATCTCATTTACACGTCATACACATCATCCTCATCTCATTGGGTCATGGGGTTGCTTATTGTTCTGAATTGAACAGATTGCAACGTTCACACATTAGGGATTTAAAAAAAAAAATATGGAATTTTAGGCATACCGTATGGAAATTGCAGTGCGAGCGTTCCAAGCATCAACCTCGGCAGGGAAGCATTACCCCCACCATTGAAGTATTTCGCATTAAAAACTCAGCAACAGAATGTTTGATATTACTGTAGTGAGGCTATTTTGTAGTGCGGATTTACCCCAACGTCCTTAAGCATGTGAACTAGGTCTGCAACATCCTACCGGTATACTTTTAATTATTTTACTGGCGTTTGGTATTGCATTCAGTAACCCATGCATTCAATACACAAGACGTGATTAATTAATATACTAATTTTTAATTAATAATAATATAATAAAATAACAATTAATTTATAAATTTGATTTCCATTTTCCGCTTGTTATTGAAAAATCATATTTTTCATTTCCATTATTAATTTATCTTTTAAAACGCTTTCATTCACTAACAGGGAAAGTTAACTCAAAGAAAAATCTCTCAAGTGGCAGTACTGACGCACGAGTAGATTAAAAATTTCCCTCTGTTATTAATTATTCCATTTAAGTAACACTATCATACTATTTCAAATCGACTGTAGTTACTTGTATACGGTTTTGAATACTAGACTGTCGTTACCGGTGTTCTTTGATGATTGGGGTTCAATTAAACATATTTTCTCGAGAATGGTCCGCATGAGCCTGTACAAGACTATTTCATTTACATGTCATACATATCATTCTCATCTTATTGGATCCTTAAATTAAAATAATTGCAACGTACACACATTAAAGTTAAAAAATTAATAATGAGTAAACTGTGTAAAGTTTATAAATGTCTAAACAGAAACCTTGTGAAATAATAAAGGTATTAAATAGGATAAGCGCCATGTCTGCTAAAATTGTTGGGGCCTCTGCTCTCGTGGTAAAAAAATGTTTTTTTTTAAGATCGCGGCCTTAATATGCATTTTAGACCAAAAGATAATATAATAAAATTTGTTGAACAATAAAAAAACCTATAACTTATATTTCAAACATTCTTTTGTACAAAACGCTTCAATTATTAATGATTTTCGGTATTTTTTCAACAAATCAGTAAAAAATAGGATTTTTTAATATTGCGGACTTAGTACATATAATTTTACGACAAAAATCTATTATAAAAGTTTTAGGAAACAAAAAATTGACAATTTTTATTTCAAGCATTTCCTTCTACAGATCTTAGTTTTTTTGCCGGCCGTATTGGCGTAGTTGGTAACGTGCTCGCCCCTCATCATGCGGTCTTGGGTTCGAATCCCATTCAGGCACGGGATATTTTCATACGTTACAAAAAATCATTTCAACCTTCACCGTCTGCATTAGCAGTAATTGCAGAACAGTCGGACGTTAAACAAAAAAAAGAAGATCTTAGTTTAGCGTCAATCAATGATTTTCCGTGTTTTAAAATCGAACAGAGGTTGATTTTCATTTTTCGCCATTCACTCAGGATTAAAATTTGCTTATGTTTCTCGTTTTACATTATTTACTTAGATTAAACATAGATTGTTATTATTATTTACATTGGCAAGAAAAAGTCGTGTGAGCTTTTCATACCAATTTTTTTATTATTTACTGTGTAAGAGAACGTCGTAACAGTATTTCACGCCAAATTTTTTTTTCATTTTTTTAGAACGGATGTGCCTATAACAGATAGGTGGAGTGTCAAATTATTTACACTCAATCTGTTCGTTGCAGGGCTAAAATAAATCGTTCTATTTCTTATCACATGGTCAGCCAATTAAATGACTGAATCATTTAAGAACAGAAGAGGTAAATGTGTTGAAGACACTAATCAGAGTTATCGTCTCTGAAAGTAATGAACTTAATTATACAGCCAGACCTTGTGGTGAAAGAAGTGAAGGTGTTATTTGCAGAGTGGAAAATATTTGCTTTTCAGAGGGCCCGGCATGCTGATAAGTGTACTTTTCCATTCAGTGAGGAAGGCATCTGTTAACTACCTCACTCCTCGTTTTACTTAGTAAAACCTCTACATGTTCAAACCAGCCTATTGGCTGATGACCTAACAACAGAACGGTTATATCTATACTAATATTATAAAGACAAAGCGTGTTTTTTCTGTGCAGGCTAATTTCCAAAACTACCGAACGGATTTTCATGAAATTTTGACAGCATATTCGTATTTGTATGTGCAGCAACATTTTCTTTTTAAATTGTCAAAAATTATAACACTAAGGGCCCTAATGAAGATTTCCTTAAATGTGTGTGTGCGTGCGCGCGCGTGCACATGGGAGTACGTATTGTTGAAGTAGATGAAGGGGTTTGATGATGATGTTGATGAGATACGTATGCGTGGGGGGGGGGGATTTATAAAAACGCTGTGCGCGCGCGCGCGCGCGTGTGTGTGTGCGTTACAGTGTACGTACAGTCGATTTAGCAGCTACACAATTTTATTTTCTTACAAATTAAAAAAAATGATTACACAGTTTTCGCGTGTGAAGCCGTGACAGGGCATGCTAGTATTACATAAATATACTATTATATATTTAATGCACTATCAGTAAATTATAAAATAGGCTAAAAATTATTTAAAGTTATAAAAGTGATTTTATTATTAGAACTATTGTATTACCCTTCATTAAGTTAATACGTTTTCTTTCTCAGATAACAAGTAGACCTAACTTTATATTCTTAACTTAATTCATGTCAAATCTGTTTCATTGTGTTGTCTTCTATATGAATTTACGAACGTATACATTTTTGTGGGTTGTCATGATAACTGTAATCTTAGAACAAGATAATATTTTCTTGCGGCTGATATAACGCAACTGGAGTATATTATTCTTCATTTAAAAAACTAACTTATCTCTTTGTATTGTTTTTCTATGTGGTTTTATTTTATATTAGTAATTTCACCTGCACGTAACACAGACTCAACGACCACCATACACCTTAAATGGTTATTTTTTAAAAATATTGTATACTAAAAACACGACAACCTGACTAAATTGAAACCGGGACGCAGTAGCGTAACTAGTCTGACTGCGCCCCAATGCAAGTATTCCCCGTGCGCCCCTATTCGTAGACTCACTCCCCCCCCCCGTAACTTCCAACGAAACTAACGACATTTCTCCGTACTTCCACACTTCCTGGATACTATTTCACTACACACGACATTCTACAAGCTCTATCCAATTAGAGAAAGATTATTCAAAGAAATATAATTTATTATGTACAGTAATTTTAAAGTTAATTATTAAAAAAAATTATTGTTCAAAAAATTAATTGAAAGTAAAATTAAGTTACTAAACATTTCCAAACACCATTAACATAACTGAAGTACAGGGAGTTTTGCTTCAACATATTTTTTTGTTAAAAAATTTCCAGAATATCAGTTTTTTGCGCCCCCCCTACGGCCTGCGCCCCAAGTTGCAGGCCTTAGGTCCAAAGTTGGGCCTGCGCCCCAAGTTGCAGGCCCCAGGTTGCATTGGCGTTAGTTACGCCACTGCCGGGACGTGTTCAGATTCCGTTGTTCGGAATATCCAAAAAAGTGCATCATAACGAAGCTTGCCATAATTTCTGGACTCCAATCCGGACATATTTTTTTGAAAGAGGCTGTTTTTTTAGTAAATTACATACGAAATATTTTTTATTTAATAATTATTTTTTCCACTGAAATACATTGGTTTACGATTAATTCCTAAGTGTATAATATTATATTTAGAATTTTCATCCTTTCAGTACTAACGTCCGGAAAACAGGACGTCGATATATTTTATGTAGTGATGATATCCGGTTTACCGGACGGCCGTAAGTTATGCATAAAATGCCAACGTCCGGATAACCGAACATTTCCAAAAAAAAACTTTTAAACAAAACTTAATGGAATAGTGTAGGTATTTTAAAACCGCCTCGTGGCGTAGTGACTAGCATGCTAGCTTACAAAATGAAAGGTCCCGGGTTCAATTCCTGGCTAGGGTCTGGAAATTTTAACACGTTAAAACCACCGTTAAAGTACCAAAACCCACAGTAGTTGTTAATGACCAAGCTGTCGATGCGATTTTAAATAAACTAAAAACAAATATTTTGAATATTTTTAGTGTTAGAAAGATATCTTTTTTTATGAACACAATACAAATTAATTTTTAACAGGAAATTTTATTTTTCTGTAATGTTGAAATTTTGGTCGGCAATAGCAGGCTTACGCCTGCAAGTTTTTGAAATAAGGGCTGGCACTTTTTGTACACCGTTATTCAAATTAAATGGCACTGAAGACCAAACTTTTAAATATTGTTTCGGCACTGAAAGGGTTTAAGTAGCCACAAAACATCCAATTATTTACTTAGAACTGGGTCCTGGGATTAAAACATCTGTCCAATCGAAGTCTTTTTCTTCCCCTGAAGTTGGACAGGTGTGATATTTTTTACATGATAGTAGCTTACTTTACCAAACACCTTATCTGTTTTAATTTATTCGTAAAAGTCCTTACGACATTTTTGAATTAATTTTAACGGTCTAGCATCGCTGCATGCATTGTTGTTGTTTGTTTAGGTCATCAGCCAAAAGGCTGGTTTGAACCTGTAGAGATTTTACTAAGTAAAATGAGGAGTGAGGTTGTTTACCATGCCTTCCTCACTGAGTGGAGAAGTACGCTTATCAGCATGCCGGGCCCTCTAAAAGCACATATTTTTCACTCTGCAAAAGACACCTTCACTTCATTTACCACAGGATCTGGCTGTATAGTGAAATTCATTACTTTCAGAGGAGATAACTCTGATTAGTGTCTTTTACACCTCTACCTCTTCTGTTCTTAAATGATTCAGTCATTTAATTGGCAGACCATGTGATAAGAAACAGAACTATTTTATTTTAGCCCTGTAATGAACATATTGAGTGTAAATAATTTGACACTCCACCTGTCTGTAATGGGCAAGCACACAATGTTATCAATGTCTAAATCAAAACAGACCGCCTCTGTAGCGTAGTGGTTAGTGAGTTAGCCTACAACTTGGAGGTCTCGGGTTTGATTCCCAACCTGGGTCTGGAAATTTTCACTTGTCAAATCCCACAAGTAATGTTCATAACTCACCGTAGTCGCTAATAACCAAGCAGTTGATACGACTTTAAATAAAATAAATAAAAATTTAAAAAAAATAAAAACAGCAAAATCTCTCAGCTGGTACTTTACATAGATATCTGAAAATCCCGGTCTAATCCAGGACATGTGGTAAACGTAATTATAAAAAAAAATAATCTGGTATGAAACAGTCACATTTTTTTTTTGCCAATGTAAATAATTAAAAATATAACCTGTTTTTAAGCATTAAAAACTAGTGTAAAATGTAAAATATAACCCAATTATAACCACGAGTGAGTGAGCAGAATGATAATCAACCTTTGTGCGAGTTAAAATACAAAAAATCATTAATTGACGCTAAACGAAGCGTTTGTACAAAAATGTTTGAAATAAAACTTGTTGGTGTTTAAAGGTTCTACGACTCTGATAACAAACTTTTGCTTGAGAGCACAGGCCCTCCTAAAATTTCAGTAGTTATGGCTTTTACCCTATTTTGTAGAGCATAAAAAATGTAGTAAATGAGGCAGTTTAAAAAAATCGTAGGATCCGGTTTTTAGAAAATTGAAAAAAGTGAAATTTTAATAAGAAAAAGTTTTTAATAAAGTATCATCAGCTATTGCTGTTTTCCCTGAATTAAATCCTCCGTTCACCGCTATTCTCCCAATCACCATCACCCAAGTCTCTCCCCTGCATAGCCTCATACAGCCCATCCTTCCATGAGCTTAGCTGCCTGTTCTTCCTCCTTCTTCCCCCTGAGCTTCATTTCATTATCTTATGATTCCATCCAACCTCCACTCCTTTGACATATCCACACCACGGCAACCACATTTCCTTTATGTATTTGATTACATTTTCTTGCACTTGCATTCTCCTTCTAATTTCCTCATTTGGTACCTTACCTAATCTGGTCAAACAACAGCATTACAACTTATTAGTACTTAATTTCTGGTACAATAATTTTATTTTTGCTTTTTTTCTTGGTTTAACATTCGACTGTTTTGCTATTACTGCTAATGCAGACGGTGAAGGATGAAATGATTTTTGTTACATATGAAAATATGCCGTGCCTGAACGGGATTCGAACCCAAGACCGCATGATGAGAGGCGAGCACGTTACCATCATGCCAATTTTTATTTCTGCTTACTTGATCCTTATGGTCTACTTACTTCGGTGGATCCACCATCATCAGGGTACATAAAATATCTTATGAAACTTTGGACAAAATTTAAACCTACAGAAAGTTCCATAAGTTCCAGTCATCTACATTTATGATGAGTGAAGATGCCACATCTTCTGTAGGTTTTAAACACTTTTTAGGTTTCATATAATATTTTCTGCTGATGGTGGATCCACCGAAACGTGTGCATCATAAGAATCAAGGCAGCTGAAAAGGTTGTTGTTGTTTAGAGTATCAGCCAAAAGGCTGGATTGACCTGGAGAGGTTTTACTATGTAAAACGAGGAGTTAGGTGGTTTACCGATGCCTTCCTCACTGAGTGGAAATGTATGCTTATCAGCATGCCAGGCCCTCTGAAAAACTATCTTTTTCCTATTCTGCAAATGACACCTTCACATCATTTACGACAGGGTCTGGCTGTGTAATGAAATTTATTACTCTCAGGGGAGATAACTCTGACACCAGTCATTTACATCTCCACCTCTTCTGTTCTTAAATACTTCAATCATATAATTGGCTGATCATGTGATAAGAAACAGAACTATTTTTTGTAAAGGTTAGTAAAATTTATAATACGTATTTATACAGTCGATTTGATTTTACAGCTGGATGATGCATTAAAAATATTAATTTTTGAATTTTATTGATGTTTCTCTTCTTTAATACCCATACTTAAGCAGTATAGGTCATTAAAATAAAAATTTACCCGACCATGTTTGGGAATTGAACCTGGAACCATCTACTCGTGGTTCATTGTGATCTAAAGCTTTCTTTAAACCACTGATCCACAGAAGTGGCCAGTTTAAAGTTTTGTATATGATTCAGTATCAACAGAAAGCACAATCTGTCTGATCGTTGAAAATTTAAAGCACAAACAGATTTTTGACATAATCTCTACATTTATTACAAGGTTAGAAGTAAAGTTTGTTGAAATACCAGTGTTTCTTTTGTGAAATTGTTTTTTCTTTGTGATTTTTATGTAGTATTTAATAATATAATTCAATTGACATTGTATTAAAGTGGTTTTTTTGAACATTCACGTTCTTTTTGTTTAAATCGTTTAAAAGAGGTAATTAGAACTTATTTGTATTGTTTTAGTTTTACTTAAACCACATAAAGAACAAAAAAATTTCGTTAAGACTTGTTTAATGTATATTATAAGTTAGTTATCTGTATTTGTGTCAGCTGTATCATTGTGCAAGTCTCGTATGCTCTTTGTTTATGCTCCAAAGATAACTAAAGCTATTTTGTTTTTAAAAAACAAGTTAACTGTTGTTAGTTGAAACATATTAGTGTGTTCCTGTTTGCAAATTAATGACTTGAGCTTCTATTAATAGTAATTTGCTATTTATAAACATTATACTTGATTGTTAAATATATTGTTTTACATTATTTTCTTGTAATTGTATTTTAAAATAAATTCCTTTTGGTACGGTAGATTAAGAATTATTATAATGTAAAAATCCCTTTCATGAGACGCGTCTCATGGCTGGTGGCAATTTTTAAAATGGCTTACCTTTAACTGTTGCAAAAACCATTAGCGATTTCAGTATTTACTCTTTAAGAGGAATTGAATAACACTATTTTTGTGTCCAAATTCTGAATTTGATTCCTTGACTTCCGGTTTGGGCCACTTCCATTCGAAACCGGAATTTCAAACCCAATGATTTCTGTATCTACTCTTTAACAGGTATGGAATGACACTATTTTTGTTTCCAAATTCCGACAATTATTTCCTAACTTCTGCTTTTGGGTCACTTCCAGTCAATACCGGAACTCCAAATCAATTTTAGGCTGACTAACTTTTTGTGTAGATTACGAATCTGAAAACCGTTTGTTGCTATCTTTTGAAGTTTCTGACTTTGATTATATGACGTCATGTTTTCGATTACTACTGGTTGAAACGGGAACTTAAACCAAATTTAGGCCCACTATGTATAGATTTTAATTCACTAACTATAATTTCATTACTCTTAGATGAGGTAACTCTGATTTGTATCTTTTACACCTTTATCTCTTCTGTTCTGTAAATGTTTCAATCATTTAATTGACTGACCATGTAATAAATAGAACTATTTTTTATAGCCCTGGAACTAGCAGATAGAGTGTAAATAATTTAACACTCCACCTGCCTGTTATGGGCAATCTCAATTTTCATGGTAAACATATTTTTCCACTCAGTGAGGTAGGCAATTGTAATCCACCTCACTCCTCGTTTTACTTAGTAAAGCCTCTAGATGTTCAAACCAGCCTTTCGGCTGATCACCTAAACAACAACTGCAACTGCCCCGTAGACATTCTGTACTATTTTCTTTTCAAATTTTCACAGTAATTCCTGTTCCTTTTTCGTTATTGCCCACTTTTCACAACCCATCCAAAAACGTAACAACGAGCCTGATAAGTGGTAAAGTAATTAGAAACAACCAGATTTTGAAAAAACCCAAAATAAATGTCATAATACTAAAAAAAAGATTACAAATTTTTCACCAGTCATTAAAACCAATTAAATGCGACTTATATAGAAATTATTTGCATCAATTTTGTAATTTTGTTTAAAATATAATATTGTCATTTGACAAAATTAATTAATTATTAATAAACCTTATTTATTTTTATTGGTTATTAATTAATTAATGATTTCTAATTAATAAATAGGCCTACATTAATTACTTATAAATTTGTTAATAATTGCAAAAATAGCTACAGGTATTTTCCTCACGGTCAATTAAATATTCGCAACAATATAATCTGTATACGAATGTAATCAAACAAAAAATTGATAACAAATGTTTGTTATGTTAATCTAGTCTACATGAATTGTCAAATTTTAAGGTATCATGCATTAATTTATACATTACTGTAGTTAAGAAGGTCAATTTATTTTTAAAAAAATCAAGGTCAACTTTTTAATTCATGGTCATTCACCTTGGTCATTAATTTCATTTGATTTTAATAGTTTGTTTCAGGTAGCCTTAATGTAGTTTTGATTTCATTTATTACCAAAATTTTTTTTTTTTTTGTATTATCGGGTATTGACTGACAAGGTCATTAGCCCTCGTCAAAATTCTAAGAAACTTACTGCGACTCAAAAACTAGTGCTTTCAAATGAATTTAAAATATATTTCGCTTATGCTTGATCAGTTAGAATACAAACTTAAAAACTACCTAACTGCCAAGAGTGTGTAGGACCCACGATAGTTTAAAACAAATTGCATTTGAGTTCTTATAAGAACTTCGCCGGATGTCATTCAAACACATATACCTTGTGTAAAGAGCCCACTGGATGTTCAACAAGCATACAATAAATAAATAATTTACATACAAAGTAACATAAACTCAAGATATATTTGCTGAAATTTTTGGGAAGGCTTTGCTTTCATGGTTAAAAATGTTTTTTGTTTAAGATTGCGACCTTAATATGCATTTTTGAGCAAAACTCTATATAATATTAAAGTTGTCTACAAATTTAATTTCAAACATTTTCTACAACGCTTAGTCTAGCACCAATTAGTGATTTTCTGTATTTTCCTCATCAAAATCGGTAAACAATTTTTTTTTTAAGATTGCGGCCTTAGTATGCATTTTTACGACCAATGTGTATTAATTAGTTATTGTGTTTAGGTCATCAGCCAAAAGGCTGGTTTGAACCTGTAGAGGTTTTACTAAGTAAAACGAGGAGTGAGGTGGTTTACTTTCAGGTGGATTGCCTTCCTCACTGAATGGAAAAGTATGCTTATCAGCATGTCGGGCCCTCTGAAAAGCACATATTTTCCACTCTGCAAATGACACCTTCACTTCATTCACCACAGGGTCTGGCTGTATAATGAAATTCATTACTTTCAGAGGAGATAACTCTGATTAGTGTCTTTTACACCTCTACCTCTTCTGTTCTTAAATGATTCAGTCATTTAATTGGCTGACCATGTGATAAGAAACAGAACTATTTATTTTAGCTCTGCAACGAACAGATTGAGTGTAAAAAATTTGACACTTCACCTGTCTTATTATGGGCAAAATTAAAGTTATAGAAAATTAAACCTAATTAATCAAGAGTGAATGAAGAAAAATAAAAATCAACCCCTGTAGGAATTAAAAATATGAAAAATCACTGATTTACGCTAAACTACACTCTCTTGAAAAAAATGCTCAAAAAAATTGTAGGTTTTTTAATTAAAGTTATAGAAAATTAAAAAACCTACAATTTTTTTGAGCATTTTTTTTCTAGAGAGCGTAGTTTAGCGTAAATTAGTGATTTTTCATATTTTTAATTCCTACAGGGGTTGATTTTCATTTTTCTTTATTTTACTCTTGATTAATTAGGTTATATTATTAAATTTATATTGTTAGTAATGATTAAACAAACATAGATTATATATTTCATTATTTACATTGGTAAGAGAAAGTTGTGTGACGTTTTGCGCCAGAGTTTCGTTTTAATTGAAGCTAACATTTTTGTGAAGAATTCTGATTTGATTACTCAGTTGCTGGCACTTTGACTTGTATGGAGACTCCACATGAGTTTGCTACAAAAGGGAATTCCCAAATACTTAACTTTTGTAACCAGTGGAATAACATATTATTTAAAAATACTAGTGCACAAGTGACTTGTTATCAACTAAATTTTACTCAAATACACTTATCTGTATTAATTTTCATTTTATGCTTTCATAACCAGTCTTGGAGCTTGTGTAAGTGTTCAGACATAATATTTTTTTTGAATTTTAAGTTAATTTTCTTCTTCAATATTAAATTTTTGTTTCAAATTAATTTAATTTTTTTTCTAAATTAGGGGAATATGTTTTTTATGAATGTTTATGGGTGTATTTTATGATATTAAACTTATAACCAAACTTGTTACCCTTGAGTTATAAGTATATTAAATCAAATCTTCCTGTACACTTAATGTGTTTTTTTATATTCATATATTTAGTTTTCAGTGATTCATTTTATTCATTCTGAATCTGTTTGTTGTGTTGTAAAAGTGTTTATTTTTGATTTGTATATCTGAAGGATGTGTTTAAGAATATCTTGAAGACAAAATCCAACGCCTTTATCTGTTGGTATCCGAAATAAAAAAATCCCTTTCATGGGATGTTGTGTCTCATAGCTGATGGCAATTTTTAAAAAAGCTTACCTTAGACTTATGGCAAAAACCATTAGTGATTTCTGTATCTACTCATTAAGAGGAATCGAATGACACTGTATTTTTGTTTTCAAATTCCGACTTTAATTTCTTGACTTTCGGTTTTGGGTCACTTCCGATCAAAACCAGAACTTCACACCCAATTTAAGCACACCAACTTTTTGTGTAGATTGCGAATCCAAAACCTGTTTGTTGCAATCTCTTGTAGTTTTTGACTTGTGGGTGTGACGATGAATGAACAAAGGAAAATTATAGAAGACAATTTTTAAAATTTCCACCAATAAGGATCGCAATAAATTTTAATCATAATACTATAAAACAAGATGATTGTTTACTATCTTTGGACCCATTATCTTGCTAAGGATCTTTCTCTCGAATTTTTAGGCTTCTTTTAGACACGTACAGACACAGACACACAGTTATAAACCTAGGCTTGGGTGTTACGATATGTTTTTTACCTCTGAGTATATTGCACATTAACTCTAGTGCAGACGATGAAGGGTCATAGATGAAAATAAGTGATGGAAAAGTCATACCAGGCCTGATCAGGAATCCTAGCTACGATTCGATACATTCTTGCTTCGATGCTACGGTCTGGAAAATTTTCACAAATTTAACATTTACATAATTCTTTATCCATAATGTGATAACTAGTAATCAAATAGTTAAAAATGTCATAGTTAATGACATTAAAATATAATGGGTACAAAAAAGTAACCCTACTATTATTAAATTGTCAACAACAATATTATTATCGCATATCATTTAAAATAAAAATTAAATATATGAACAAAATTTTCAAATGATTTAAGAATAGTTTGAACTGTACCTTTCCAAGGTTGTTTTACTAATTAATCACAATAATTAAACGACAGGAAGTATTTCTGTATACATTTTCAGTTCTTAGAAAAAAACCAAGTGGTACAGACTGGATCGTTGTATTTTGTTAACGCATGTTGTGTTGTCATGCAATGTATAAAAATTTTATTCGTAATGGTTTTATTTCAATTGTGTTTTTTTACAAAAAATTATTAAACCTGGTGATTATTTTAAATAGTTTTACTATGTTGCCATTGTATTCCTATTAAATTATATCGTTGATAAATGGATTATTTTATCTGATTGAATACAACCATGTCAAACAGGTACAGTTTTTTACAACTTAAAAATTGATTTTTTTTTTAAATACAGAAAATTTAGAATCGTTTCATTAGTGAAATATTGAGTAGATGAGTTTCTTTGTTTATATCATGATTGAAGAAAACCTTCCATTGGAGGATCTTCATGGATGTAAGTCATGTGTTGACTTGTCACTTTAAAATAAGTTCATAGTAAGTCTTCATTTCAGTCGGCGAGTGTCGTTTGAATTGTCTAAGAATAAAATGCCGAGGTGATTTGTTTGTGATTCGAATCTTCTTTGGTATTTGGACTGTTTGTGTTGATTTCTTGTTGAACTGTAGGAATGTGTAAGTTTGTGTGTAATATGTTGTTTATTATGTACCAAGATGATATTTAATTGTCTTTATTAGTTTTGATTGGAATCTTTGCAGGATTTCAATGTTGGAATAGCTTACCAAGTCCCATAATTGGTTTCAATATGTCCAAATTAGTTTAACAATCACTTTGTAAATTGTAAATATGTTGTTAAGATTGAGTTTTGGATGTTTACCTAGGAACCAATAAAACTGTTTAAATTTTGTGTTCACCTGTTTCCTTTTGTTCTGTATGTTTTCCAATTCAGTCGTTTCTCAAGTAGAAATAAAATAAAAAATCTGGTGTGAAACACTCACATAACTTTTTCTTGCCAATGCAAATAATGACCAATATAACCTAACATAAGTAATAAAACATAAGAAATAAACAAAAACTAACCTCAAAAAACATAACCTTATTTTAATCATGAGTGAAAGATGCAAAATGAAAATGATCGACCTCAGTTTGGCTTAACGGAAAATCACTGATTATGTACACTTTTGTCGTAAAATGCATACTAAGGCCGAAATCTTTAAAAAATCGATTTTTCACACGTTTTCGTGAAAAAAAAACAGAAAATTGCTAATTACCGAAAACTAAGTGTTATACACAAAAAATGTTTGAAATAAAAGTTGTAGGATTTTAAATTATCTACATATTTTTTTATAAATGTTTGCTCTAAAATGCATATTAAAGCTGTAATCTTAAAAAAACAATTAATTTATGAAAAAACAGCCTCACCAAGAATTTCAGCAAACATGGCACCTACCGTGTCTCATAGATTATAAAAAATTTAGTAAACCAGGCGATTTTTAAAAAAAATGTAGGACCAGTTTTGGAGAAAATCGCAAAAAAGTGAAAAATGACATGAATAAACTACTACTTCCGGTTGACCGATTTTGATGAAAATGTTCGTGTCGAATCCAGTAGTGGTATGTAACTTAAGTTACATATACTATGTTAATATACACATATTACCATAGAGTTGTTGTGAAATTCCTGAATTAATTAATGTTAACAGTCAAAGTGTAAGAATTATCAGTATTTACAGTTCAAAAACAAAAAAATGTTAGAGAAAATAGAGAAGTGAATTTCTTTATTCTTATATCCCACAACATGTATAGATACTTAAGTCACGAGAATACCTTTTGGGTATGGTTGGACTATGAGGAAAAGAAGAGAATATTTAACAGTGCTGCCAACCTGAACAGTGCCGGCCGCGTTGGCGATGTTGGTAACGTGCTCGCCTCTCATCACGCGGTCTTGGGTTCGAATCCCACTCGGGCATGGCATTTTTCATACGTTACAAAAATTCATTTCATCCTTCACCGTCTGCATTAGCAGCAATTTGCAAAACAGTCGGACGTTAAACCAAAAAAAAAAAAAAAAAAAAAAAACTTGAACAGTGAGACTACATTTCACTACCGTGCATTTCAATATTCATTCACTGTCAATAAAGACACTTTTTTCGCTTACACCCCATTTCTTTAAAAATTTTTCTTAATTTACAAAGTCTTCTTCTTTTTCCAACCAAGGATTAGTCCGCAGCCTGTTCCGGACTCACATACTATGTCATCTATCTCCACTTTTTCCTAGGTCTATCGACATCCCTTTTATCTTCTTAAGCATACCAGTGTGCGTGCTTAGGTATCCTGTGATCTGACAACCTTGCCATACGCTGTCTCCAATTTTGACGATAATCCTTTATCTTTTCATTCAAGTTGTACATACCCAGTTCTGACCTTATTTCTTCATTCCCTATTCTTTCCAAGCATACACCCATTAGTCCTTTGCAGAAATCTCATCTCTGCCATCTGGATTCTTCACTCTTGGGTTTTTGTTGTTGTCCATGCCTCACTTCCGTACAGAATAAGTGGAGCTGCCATAACTTCATAGAACTTAAGTTTTTTAACCTTTTCCACTTTATTACCAAAAGTTTTGCTTATAGTCCCGCATGTCCTCTGAAATTGGCTCTGAAACATACAAAGTTTCCACCTAAATTTTAGACTTGTTTAAAATTGGTAACAACTTTTCACATATCAGCAACACTTTCTTATTGATATAAAAATTCTCAATATTTCTACAACCACACATCTGTCAAAGCTGTCCAATGATGCATTCCTATGTTCTGGTTGTTTCCTTTTTTTACCAGGTGTCAACAAACTTGTTGAAGAAAATTGCCACCTGCCAAGAGATCATCATCTCATGGAAGGGATTTTTTTTTTAGTTTATTTCTTTTGTGTTTTGTGAACTAGGCACATGTACGGGAAATAGTGGCTTTTAAATTCTGAGCTGTATTTATTGTATATTACATGTATATGTGAGAGGAATAAACTCATTATTTCATTAGTGTTTTTTAAGATGTTCATTTTGGTGTAAAGTGATTTTGTTATGTTGAATTGAATACAGATAGAAATTTATTCCTATGGACACTCAAGAAGATCCATTTAGAAAAGATACAGGGCTTTGAGATGTGGAGCTACTGCATGATGTGGCATATTCCGTGGACAGACAGAATAACAAATATAGATGTGTTTGATGAAATGGGCAAAGAATGTGAGTTGGTTGAGACAGGAAGTGGAGGAAACTTCAATATTTTAGACGTATGATTGGAGGTCCTAAATATCACATCTTACAATTAAGTGGAACATTGGTGAATGTTGGGCAACCTTTTTTTCTGTCTTTTTAATCTGAGGCAGCGAGAAGAACTCATGTTTACTCCCTCACGATGGGGGAAGTAGTGTTGGACTCAATGAGGCGTACTTGTCCAGCCCCAAGGAGGCCGTAACTGCCTACCAACCAAAACCCCGCCACCTGGCCACTTGATCTGACAGCAGCAAAGAACCCTCCACCTACCTTGAAACTGTTAATATGATACTACAAGAGAAATGTTGGGTTAAAAAATTTACATACTGCAGCGTAATTCCCTTCTCTCTGTCACTGACCAACACTCACTCTCACTTTCATTCATCTCTTTCATCACCAGCTCAGGAAATTAGTGTGCTACTTTCTGAGATCGGGACAGGATTGATTTACTGTGGGAGAGGGCGATCCTGCTGATCTCAAGATGTCTCCTCCCTCCGCAGTCTCCCGATCACTCTTTCCGCAAACTGAGTGACGAACTTCCAGCTCTCCACATCCCGCAGCATTGCTGCCCCTACTCTCTCTGGTTTGGTTGCAGTAATATGAAACTGCTCTGTGCAGCAACGAATAAGGTTCGCAAAATCATGATGATTTCCGACATCTGAGTTAGGAGAGGGTCTTTAAGGAGAAGAAGTTTATTCATTCTAGATTCCGTGTTTGTTTTTTCTGATTTTAGCTGTAGATTATTGTCCCAGATACTTGAATGTGTTATTAAAGTTATTTATTAAATTTATTTATTTTGTTGTTTGTTTCAGAACAAAAACGAGTCCTGAGCTTGAAACCAAGGAAGAATATAAACAAAGATGGCTGTCGGTTAGAATAATGTATTTCACAATGTTTTTAATGTCATTAGGATTTAGTATTGTGTTGACTGGAGTATGGCCATATTTAGACAAGGTAAGCCTAATATTTTATAAATTACCTATTTGTAATTAAGTATTTAAAACGTATTCATTACTCATAACTATTATGATGAGTAAAACTTCAATAAAAGTATTATGTTTTGATTACATTTTCAAAAATAAAATTAGTCATTAACGAAATGTCATTTATGGTTTTCGATTTCATTAAATTACTTCTTGGCTCAGTCAGAGTTGTTTGTTTACAGTAATACTTTGGTTTAGCACTCGAGTTACGTTCCAGGAATGTCAAGAGTAAATGATAAAAGCATTATTCGTGGTTAACTTTTTTACTAAACTAATTATCTGTATTTAATTTGCTTTTTATTTAAAATTGAGTATAATATGATATAAATAACCATTTAATCTATCTATTTAGGGTCCATACGTGATCACAATGAACATTGTTAAGTACTGAACAAAAAATTTAAATTATACAAAATCATACCTACATCTTTCACCAAATTACAGTTGTAGTGACTATGACTTCAGCCAATAGGGATAGAAAGTGCTGTTAAAAAATCTAATGCTATGCTTTCTTCTCAATACAACCATTTCAACACTGCATTTTCAAAAACATTTTCATCATTATGGCAAAATTTTATTTTTATTTATTAATAACAAATATATAAAATCAATTACAAATTTATAAAAATCAGTCTTTTATAAGTAGTTTTCTAATTCCTGTAAATCTCTTCTAAATCAGCAAATAATTCTGGCCATATTTTTTTGACGTATTCTCTCCTGTTTCTATCGTCATTTTTATGTGCTTCTTTCCAGGATTCTTTTATATTATGTAAAACTAACCAAAATCGTTGCTGATTAACCAAATCCAACAAATCAGTCCAAATCGGCAAACAATTCGGGCCATATTTTTTATGTATTCTCTCCTGTTTCTATCATCATTTTTATGCACTTTTTCCAGGATTCTCTTGTATTATGTAAAACTAACCAAAATCGTTGCTGACTGACCAAATCCAACAAATCAGTCCAAATCAGCAAATAATTCTGGCGGTATTTTTTTAATTGTATTCTCTCTAGTTTTTAACATCATTTTTATGTGCTTCTTTCCAGGTTTCTCTTATATTGTATAGAACTAACCAAAATAGTTACTGACCGGTGAAATCAACAAATTAGTCCAAATAATTCTGGCCATATTTTTTTATGCATTCTCTTACATTTTTATCATCATTTTCATGCGCTTCTCTTCAGGATTCTTGTATATTATATACAACTGACTACTAAATAGTTATTGAAAAACTGAAATGCATCTTTCTTGAACACAAAATTAAACCTGATGAAATTTGAGACCTTATGATTCATTTATAACTTTGTGTAAGAGAACTTTATCGTCAAGAGAAATTTGCACTTTTTGCCTAAGAGCCAGAACAATTGACGTTACACTTTCAGTCAAAATGTCTGTGACTGATCACTGCAGCCTTGTGGTATGTAACCAATGAAATATTGCACAATAATCTCAATCTGCCCTTCAGAAAAAATAAATTAAACAACGTTGTGAAAAACATTTAAAAAAGTTTGAAGTATATCAAAATCCTTCTGCAATTAACCTCCTTGACAACAGCGAAGATATTCGCAGACTGAAATGTTTTAAAACATTGAACTTATCTTTACGATTTTGTTATTCATTAACTCATTTTTTTATCCATAATGTGCATACGTTCCAATCGGTGCAATTCAAAACAATAAGCAACCCCATTATTCAATGAGATGAGGATGATGAGTAAATTAGGTGTAGTCTCCCAGGCCGAGCATTCCTGAGAGAGGTTATGGAACCCCAACCATCAAAGTACACCAGTAACCACCATCTAGTATTCAAATCCATATTAAAGTAACTACCTTTACTAGGATTTGAACCAGGAACGTTTGTCTCCAAAAATCAGCTGTTAAACAACTGACTCACGACGATGACTTTATCTTTTGACTAGCCTGGTGGGTCATTTAACTTATTTAATTTTTTTCATTTCTAAGTATGTTTGTGTTGTGCAGTGTTTTTCTCATTCTAAGAACGTTATTATTCAGACTTGTGTCATCTTTGCTTAAAGTTTATAATTACGTTAAAAATAAAACTGATTGTTTTACACTTTAAGAAAAAAGCAAATTGTGATTGGGGTAAGGGTACATACGTTCACTGCATTAACCTTGAACTTTAAAAGGAAGAGCGTTATAATCATTCGGTAAATTGAGGGGCATAAACTGGAGTCTTAACTGTTTTGTTTGTGGCTAACTTAATTTTTCAAGATTGAAAAATTTCTAGATTTGATTTTTGATAAACATTATTTAACAAGAATTCTGAAATTTTGTAGAATTATGGTTGTATTTACAAAGAAAACTATATCTGTAACATTAGAATAATACAAGTTTAAATAAAATTGTTGGATAATACTGTTTTTGTTTTATAAATTATAAATTTTCTTTTAAAACGTAACAACTGCATAAATATTTAAATAGGCATTGCATTTATTTTATGTTTTTGCATAAAAATAAAAGCATTAAACACGTATTTGTATTTATAAAATACATTGTATTATTCTTTCAATGATGATTGTAAGGTATTTGTATGTGATGGAATACGTATTAAGTTCCATGTTATGTACTCTCCTTTGTTATAATATCATTATGTCCGTAGGCTATGCAAGGTTAGAAAAATCTTCATTTGTGTATGTGTTTTCTTTTATTCACAAATAAGAGAGAAATATATATAGTAAGGTTGAAATATATATTTTTCTAACCACCAGAATATGGTAACAGAAAACACTTACCAATGTTTATAGCACTTTCGTGTATCTTGTACACATCTTCAGATTTTGATGTGAAAATTTTTTTAAAGAATTTTAATTTACTGAAGATGTGTACAAGATACACGAAAGCGCTATAAACATTGGTAAGTGTTTTCTGTTACTGTATTCTGGTGGTTATATTTCAATTTTAAATAATACGGCTGTTTATAATCCTACATAGGATGTTTGATAAAATAATATAGTAAATTATCTTTTCAAGTGTCTTTCTGTTTTGGATCTTGAGTTTTTTTTCTCGTATTGGGCCAATTTTAGACCATGAGAGGTGACTTATATGTTTCTGAAGCTCTTTTTTCAACCCACATTCTCAGCATTCGTTTACTGTACGTTTTCTCCTTTCTTCTTTCCACCTGGTGTTCTGTTTTTGCTCTTCAAGAAAGCCCTTAAATTTCATATATATTTATCTGAATTTGGTTCGGTTCATTAAGTTTTCTCGGTTTATTCCGGTTTTCTCAATATCCTTTCCGACTTTTTTGAACCATTTATCTGACACCATAAGCCTGCTCAGTGTTTTAAGAATTTGTTTTGTCGACCAGTTGTCATCCATTCTATACAGGTGTTCGTAAAATTTTATTATCCTTTTTGTAATCATTTTCATTACTCATTCAGTTTCCTTGTACAGTTTTTCTCAACCTCGTAACCTATATTGTCCATCTGCTATCTTTGGGTCCATTATCTTGCCAAGGATCTTTCTCTCAAATTTTGGTGCTTCTCTTAGACCAGCCTTCCCAGCCAGTCAAGGCCGGTCATTCTAAGTCGCGTGTAGACACACAGGTTTTATCACAGTATTTTTAAGTCTAATCTTGGATTTTCGTGAGAGTGCTTTCTTCTTATACAAGTGGTGAGTTTCTCAAAGTGCACCAGCCATCTTTTCTTGTCTGTTATTCGCTTCCTTTTCACTGGTCTTTGGTTGTATTATCTCCCCGAAGTACTTGAAGATATCACTTCCCCATTTTTTTTGTATTGTGTCTTCAGGTAACGCAGGGCTATTTTGATATTCATTTTGAATCTTTAGTATCAGATGATAATTTTTATTTTGTCAATTTTGTTACTAACTGATGAGTACAAATCAATTTTACTTAAAACTTATAAATGTTTCAGTGGATCCACCATGATCAGAGTTTATAAAATATCAAATTGAAAGTAATCATTAAAATCTACGGAAGAAGTAATTTCTTCAGTCATCTGTATAAAAAAGTGTTATACATTATATGGCCATTAAAGAAACTACTTCTTCTGTAAATTTTAATGATTACTTTCAATTTGTTATTATATAAAAAAAAAACAAAATTAAAATTAGTAAATAAATAATAAATATAAAAATTAATATTTTATCTCTGATGATTTTGGATTTACCGAAACATTTGTAATTTTTAAGTAAAATTGTAAAGAAATAAAACTCAAGGTCAGTTAAGTAATTTAAAATATTTATTAATTTTATAAATTTATATTATTTGATAACTTTTGTACCTAATTCATAAATGCATCCTGTAGCATGTAATAAATCACAATGTAAAAATACTTTAAATTTTCACCAATGTTTTTTATACACAGCTATTGCAAGGTTTTGAAAATTTAAAGTACTTTTGTTTAGGATTTTTTTACCTAGTTCTGAAAAGAAAAATAAGTGAAGAATGATTTATTATTCTCACTTTACCCTGTTCAATTGAAATTACTGACTTTGTGAGCTTTAGGAGGTTGATACTTTGAACCTAGTACAAGTGAATACTAGGAACACAACTAGTACTGCTACAATAGTTCATACTGCAGTCTTTGGCTTACTCTCATACTCGATTAATTGCACCCTCACCTGTTTACCCTCACCTGATCTGCAGTAAGCATGTTTTAAACAAGAACAATAATAATAATAGTTACGGCCGCCTTTGTTGCGTAGTGGTTAGCTTGTTAGCCTACAACATGGAAATTCTGGGTTTGATTCCCGGCTAGGGTCTGGAAAAATTTCACAAGTCAAAACCCATTGTTCTCAATACATAACTCAACATTGTCGCTAACCAAGCAGTTGATATGCGACTTTGAATAACTCTAAAAAAATAATTTGGTAGGTTACATCAAGAACTCTATTAACATTAAATTTTCTTGATTATGTTTCGTCTTATCTTTTTTACTGGCATGTGAGAGTTTGTACTGCAAGATTCTTAACTCTCCAGTGCGGGAGTTCCTTGATAAGGTAGCTTCGTTCTACCATTGTCATGTAGTTTAATAAGGGTGTTGTTGCCCATAACAGACAGGTGGAGTGTCAAATTATTTACACTCAATCTGTTCATTGCAGGGCTAAAATAAATAGTTCTGTTTCTTATTACATGGTCAGCCAATTAAATGACTAATTCATTTAAGAACAGAAGAGGTAGAGGTGTAAAAGACACTAATCAGTTATCTCCTCTGGAAGTAATGGATTTCATTATACAGCCAGACCCTGTGGTGAATGAAGTAAAGGTGTCATTTGCAGAGTGGAAAATGTGTGCTTTTCAGAGGGCCCGGCATGCTGGAAAGCGTACTTTTCCACTCAGTGAGAAAGGCGATGGTAAACCACCTCACTCCTCGTTTTACTTAGTAAAACCTCTAGAGGTTCAAACCAGCCTTTTGGCTGATGACCTAAACAACAACAAGGGTGTTGTCTTCGATCTAAGTCTAAGGTGCCGAGTTCAGTATTCATTTTTCTGCTGGGAACAAATAATGGTGATGAGCGCTTGATGGTACAATATAATTGTGGTGACAAGCGTCCACACTAATATTAGGTTTTCATTTTTATTTTACTTTAACTTCTGACCAATCCCTTTTAATTACTGTTTTGATGATAGGTACCTTGTGCATCAAAAGGCTTCCCTGGACAAGAGAGCAAGTACTGTGCATCCCCTTGGTTGCTCACAAGGCTCTCCTTCACTCTTGAAACTTTAATTATTAATTATCCAATTAGGTAAGTGACAGTTGCCAGTCACAAGAAATAAAGAGTTTTACAGAATGGCCTCCAGGTCTGTGCTTTCGAGCGACCAATTGGAAGGGACGTGGCGGGAGAAATGCCTGCAAATAATTTAATTAATTATCTTTTCTACCCTACATTGTTTAAAACATTATAAAGGACTAGGGTAATTTAACTACTGTAATGAAATAAATATTAAATACAAATATTTTTTCGCCTTATCTCTCATTACCTCGTTACATTATTCTTGTTTGTAAGTAAGTTTACTCATGCGTAATCAGTAACTTATACCTGATATAGACTGTACTCGAGTACTTGTTTCTAGTACTTTGCTTGTATCAGGTAAAAAGTATCAATTTCCTATGACTTGCTCATTATTTCATTTCCAAATAAGCCACAATACTGAAAAAGAATTTCAGGAACTGTTTCCTAATCTATGTTATTTTTGTATGAGGTATGTCCGGAAAGTAAGTACCGTCTTGAAAAAAATAAATACTTAACTTTTTTTTCAAGCCAATTTTATTTTCTCATTAAAGAGTATACTGTAAACTATTGTTCAACATAATTTTCACCGATGTTCAGACACTATCATAAGACATGAGATTGTTTTATGCATGGATAGAAGGCCTTCTACTCTGTGTGTCATCCTGAACATTCTTCCATCTTTTATTTAACTAACTGGTCATGTTTCACACCATACCATTACTTGTAGCATTTTCACTGTAAATTTCTATTATCTGATGATGAATTTCGGTTCTGTTGGTGGCAATTTTTAAAATTGTCATCTATCATTCTGTTTGTCTGTTCATCCATCACACCCAGATATCAGAAACTACAAGAGATGGCAATAAACGGTTTTAAGATTCATAATCTAGTCAAAAAGTTAGTGAACCTTAATTGGGTTTTAAGTTCTGGTTTGATCGGGCCCAAAACGGGAAGTCAAGAAATAAAGTCAAACTTTGGAAACAAAAATAGTGTCAATCGATTCCTCTGAAGAGCAGATACAGAAATCATTGGGTTTGAAGTTCCAGTTTTGATTGGAAGTGGCCCAAAACCGGAAGTCAAAAAATCAAAGTCGGAATTTGGAAAAAAGTGAGTGCTATTCAATTCCTTTTAAAGAGTAGATACAGAATCATTGGGTTTGAAGTTCTGGTTTCGACCGAAAGTGGTCCAAAACCTTAGGTCAAAAAATCAAAATCGTGATTTGGAAACAAAAATACTGTCATTCAATTCCTCTGATAGAGTAGATACAGAAATCACTAATGGTTTTTACCATAAGTCAAAGGTAAGCCTATTTGAAAACTGCCACAGCCATGATACACATTGTCTCATGAAAGGGGAGTTTTTAACGTAATATTCCTTCCATTCTAAAACCGGTTAACTGAACAAATCTCTTAGCTAGCAGATTATCAGCTGTTTTAAACTCTGTAAACCATCACAGGAAACAGAACGAATTACTTTTTATAGTATCAGTAAAGAGAATGAACTAGCAAAACTATGGTGTGCGGGTGCGGAGCGACAACAGTAACTTTACGTTGGCGCCAGAACGAAACGGTACTTACTTTCCGGGCATATCTTGTAATTCATGTAATATGTATTTTAGCAGAATGTATTTTTGTTTAATGAGTACATTTATTCATTGAAATTGGTTATACACACACAATTTTTAAAGTAGTTTAGTTTTAAAAGCTTAAAATAGTAGTTTAGCTGCCTTCTATGCCCATTATGCTTGGGATAAGCAGCAATTGTCATGTTTCTGACTAGTCCGGGGTATTTAAAGTTGGACCCGGAGGCCGGGAAAGAATTCATGGGATACGTGGTCGCTGCAAATCCGCTGGCCCAGATGCTGTTCTCTCCGTTAGCCGGATGGTGGGGCAACAAACTTGGAACATGCCGACTACCGATCATCATCTCACTTCTGGTATTCATCTTCGCAAATGCCGGCTACTCGTTACTTGAGCTCATCCATTGGTATCCAAAATATTGGATGTTATTATCAAGATTCTTCGTTGGAATCAGTTCGGGTAAGTCTCTAATAATCATTATTATTATCTTTTATTTTACTTTTAGGAACAAAATGTTTATGATGTACGTAGTACCTGTGATCTTCTAATTTTATAAAGCTAATTAAAAATTGGCCGCCTCCGTAGCATTGCGAGCTAGTGCACTAGCCTACAAAGTGGAAAGTCCTGAGTTCAATTCCTGGCTAGGGTCTGGTAATTTTATCACATTAAAACCAACCATCTAGGTTTTACAACGTTACTGTTAGACCAAACCAACTGATCAATAAGTAATAGTTTTGTGAGTGTCATATTAAGTAGTCGGTACATTAAAGTGAAAAAAACCATTTAAAACCTATAAAAATTTAATTACATATCAATAAAATATTATTATTAATATTATGAAGTAGGTATTGTTAATAAACATTATACTTAAAGAGAATGCTTAGCATAAAAATAAATTATGTTTGAATTATGTATCTTGACCTACTTACTTGTACGTTAACCGATTGTATCATTCATTTTTTTAATTAAATTCCTATCTGAACTAAACCTTTTGTTATTTACAGTATATAACATTGCAGAATATAATGTTTATTCCAAAGAAAGGAAACTACATTTTGTAGTTTTATTGTAGTTTTTCTTTTATAAAGTAATTGTAATTTTTCTGTGTTTAGAGCCTTTTTTATTATACCGGGTAATTACGAATGAAATAGACACTTTTGATAGCTTGTAGAAAATGTATTTTTTAAAAGTTAAGATGATTACTTACATGATTATATACAAGAATTCATTAAGTTTTTACCCATAAATATTCAATGTGTGCACCGTTTGTAACACGACAGATGATATCAACACGGTTGTTGAATTCTTCCCATACACATGCAAGCATATGGTGGTCAACTATAGCGAGAGCATTTATGATGCGTTGTTTTAAATCATCAATATTGCCAAAAAGGGGTGGTACAAAAAGTTAGTCTTTTACATGACCCCATAAAAAGTAGTCGCAGGGCATTTAATCTAGACTGCGATGTGGCCAACGCTAGTACACCATATTGTCCTCACTTATATGGGCAATCCATCGTCCAGAAACGTGTTCATCCAGATAATATTTGATCTGTGAGTGCCATTGAGCCGGAACTCCATCTTGTACAAAAATGAAGTTGTCACTATCTTCCTGGAGTTGAGGAATTAGCCATTCATGTGACATGTCCAGATAAATTACTCTGGTTACAGACAGTTCGTAAAAAAAATAATGGCCCGTAAACCTTTTCACGAGATACAGAGCGATGTACGATCACTTAAGGGGAATCGCTTATATGTTGTAAACTTGCTCTTGGGTTTTCTGTGCTTCATATTGTTACATTATATGTCTATTAACTTTTCCACTAATGCGAAACGTACATTCATCACTGAAAATTAAGCGATGAAAGAAGGCATCATCATTTTCAACACAATCCTGCAACTCCATACAAAACTTTTTATGTAAGACTTTATTACCGATATTTAAACTTTGCATTAACTGTAATTTATAAGGTGTCATTTTCAAACGTTGTATCAACATAAACTTCAAAAAATTCCCTGTAGACCTATATCATTTACTGAATTCAAATACACCAGTTTAATTTTTAGAGGCTACCAAAAGTGTCTGTTTTTTTGTTATCACCCGGTTTTCTTTCATTATAAGAGTAAAGAGATATAAATATTGGGACTATATTATGCAAGAATAAGTATCAGACTTTATTAATATGACGATGGATAGGAATGGTGAAGGCTGCCTTCATAAAAATGAAACATAAATTTCTTCCCTCGTATAGGGTCAATTTAAGACCTCCGGAAGTGACTTCAGACGTTTCTGGAAACTTTTTTCCCCAGCCTACATTCTCAGCATTTGTTCACTGTTTGCTTTCTCCTTTCTTCTGTCCACTCAGTTTTCTGTTTTTGTTCTTCATGGAAGCCCTTATTATATATTTTTCCGTAGTACAGGGCTAGTTTTAAGACAACGTGAAGTGACTTAAATGTTTCTAGAAGCTTTTTGCAGCCCACACTCTCAGCATTCGTTTACTGTGGCCTTTTCTCCTTTTGTATGTCCACCAAATGTTCTGTTTTGTTCTTCTTGGAAGCCCTTAAAGTCCGTAATTAGTTTTATAATTTGGTTCGGTTCATTATGTTTTCTCAGTATCTTTTCTGATGTCTTTAAACCGTTTATCCAACACCCTAGGTCCATTGTTAAGTGTCTTAACATTTTTTTGTCAACTGGGTGTGTTCCATTCTATACAGGTGTCCGTAAAATTTCAGTCTTATTTTTCTAATCGTTAATTTTTCTTGTACAGAATTCTCAATCTCGTAACCTGTATTTTCCATCTACATATTGTGCATCTATGTATTTAAAAGGATGAAGGATTTTTTTTGGTCAAGTTCTGTTTCGGACCGAACCTTTTTGTGAATGTTAACTTTTTTTTTAATGGATTTACCAGTAGAGCACAGCCCCCAACGAATTTTAGCAAACAACGCTTATCCTATCTTGTAGAATACAAAAAAATTAGTAAATGAGGCAGTTTTTTACTTTCTCTTGCCTATATGAATATATAGGAAGGAAAGTATTGTTTTCATGTCGATTTTTCGAAATCGAGTTTTCACCGGATCTATACGTTTTCAGACCCCCTGAATCCACAAAACATGTTTTTAGCGATTGGTCTGTGTGTGTGTGTGTGTGTGTGTGTGTGTGTGTGTGTGTGTGTGTCTGTGTGTCTGTGTGTGAACAGAATATCTCGAGAACGGAACATCGTATGAACTTGAAACTTGAAACTTAAGTTACATACCCCTACCGGACGCGACACGAACATTTTCATCAAAATCGGTCAAACGGAAGTAGTAGTTTATTCGTGTCATTTTTCACTTTTTTGCGATTTTCTCAAAAACTAGTCCTACGATTTTTTTAAAAATCGCCTGGTTTATTCAATTTTTTATTCTCTACATGATAGGGTAGGCGTCATGTTTGCTGAAATTCTGGGTGAGGCTGTTTTCACGTAAAAACGTTGTTTTTTTAAGATTACGGCTTTAATATGCAATTAAGAGCAAAAATGTATATAACAAAAGTTGTAGAGAATTTTAAATTCTACAACTTTTATTTCAAACATTTTTTTGTATAACGCTTAGTTTAGCGGTAAATAGCGATTTTTTGATTCTTTCTCACGAAAACGTGTGAAAAATAGATTTTTGTAATATTTCGGCCTTGGTATGCATTTTACGACAAAAGTGTATATAATCAAATTTATAGAAAATTGAAAGATCTACAACTATTATTTAAAGAATTTTTCTCTACAGAGCCTAGTTTAGCGTGAAAGAGTGATTTTCCGTATTTTTAAGCCAAACTGAGTTCGATTTTCATTTTGCGTCTTTCACTCATGATTAAAATAAGGTTATGTTTTTGAGGTTATTTTTTTTTATTTCTAATGCTTTATTACTAATGTTAGGTTTATTGTTAATTATTTGCATTGGCAAGAGAAAGTTGTTTGAGTGTTTCACATCAGATTTTTTAAAAAGAATCGTAGAAACCATTTTTGAGAAAATCGTATGTATAAACAACTATTTATTACAGATTTTAATGAAAATTTTCATGTCGAGTCCGCTTGTATAGCACCTAATTTAAGTTCCAAGTTTCAACTTCATACTGTATTTCGTTCTTTATATATTTAGTTCATGCATAGGCTAATCACTAAAAACATGTGTTTGGGTTCAGGAGCCTGAAAATGTGTATTTCTCATGAAAAGACAATTTCGGAAAATCGACATGAAAACAATACTTTCTTTCCCATTTATTCATATAGGACAAGAAAAATTAAAAATATGCTGTTAATTTCTTGATGTTCTTCATAGATCATTAATTTTTTCTAAGATTATGGAAATACTATAAAAATTTAAATTACAATAATCTTTGTAAATATATTTGAAAAAAAGATAATAAAATTGTTATCAGTTTTGGTCACTAAGATAAAACATTATTCACCACGTTGTCAAATAAACATTTTAGTAGGCCACTCACACACGCACACTCTCTCTCTAATAACCTTGTGTTGTGTAATGTAATTCATAGATAAATCATGCAGATCATTTATATATTTTATCGTAATTTTATACAGGTCATTAGGTTCTGTTGTACGATTTTAATTTTAAATAAGAATTTATTTTGTAGTTGACATTCTGGTGTATTGGTTTGCTTTTAATTTGAGCATTTCGTTATTTACTTAATCCAGTATTTAATGAAAAAGTTTTCATCTTTTTCTTTTCTTCATGGTATAGGTCATCCAGTTTGTTCCGACATAAAAATGTTTTGTATCTCATTTTCAAGTTGTAATTACAATAAATTACTTCCAGCATTGTCGACATGTTCCCAAACTTCTTTTTCTCTCAGGCTAGTATCCCAGAACCTGTTTTTAAATTTTATTTCCCTTTATTCTTTAAAGATCCTTCATCCTTCTGTTACTTTCAGAGGAGATAACTGTGACTAGTGTCTTTTACACCTCTACTTCTTCTGTTCTTAAATACTTAAGTCGTGTAATTCCCTGACCATGTGATAAGAAACAGATTCCATTCTGTAAAAGAAAAAACAAAACAACTGTTGTAAATATATTTGAGCATTTTTTATGTAACTTTGGAGTAAATGACATAAAAGTTTGAGTTATTGTTCCATGAATTTTTAAAATAGATGTAAATCACCTGATATTTGTTTTACAGGAATTATTGTTCAATTCAATGTGAATATTTTTCACATTCAGTGATTTAAAAAATGTAGTTCATACAATAAAATTTATGCTTTAATAAAATTTTTATCAAAATTATCTTTAAATAATTATTATTATTGAAAATTTAATTACCTAATTCCTTTTTGAAATATAATAATTTGTTTTATCGAAAGAAAACTTAGTCACAGATAACGATAAGAATGCAGTTCTTTCATAAAATGAAAATAATCAATAGCCTAAGTTCCCTTTTAAATTTTTTAAAATTGATTATTATGTAACTTTTACGGAATAATTATTAAAATATTTTAATCGTTTCATTAATAACAATCAGTATTATTAACAAATACAGACTCAACGATTACGATTTTTATAAATTATTCATGAATTATTATACTGGTTCATTGTTTTAATTAACCTCGATTAAATATGTTTCAATTAGATTATTGGATTTATTAGTAATACTTTATTATATGTATCAGTTGTGTTACGTAAATTAAAATTAGTGTACAGAATATGGTACGTTAAAATTAAATTGTAATTTATGATGTCATCAATTTGGTGTCATAATTTATAGTGTATTTTATTACCTGTTGAATTTAAGTTGTTATATTCAGTTATCAGCTAATATCTGGAAAATTTATTTGTGCACATAAAAATCTATTCGTTGTTTAATTCCGTTTGAGTAACTTCTTCTTCGCTTGCCTATCCACTTCGGATGTTGGTGATCCACTTCTTGGCTAATCTAACCTTATTGGCTGATATACGGAATGACTCGTGGAGCTTTTTCCAAAACATGTCCTCAAATTAGCAAGCCAGGAAGTCTCTTTCCTTCTATCATAAATACAGACATTATTTAGGCTTCCCCTTATTACACTACCTTACCTTACCCATTCCATCACATTAGTTTCATTTTTTTATTTTGAACCTCTCCTTTAGGCTGGGTGCCCACTAGTAAGTTTGTTCCACTACAGAAAAATCTCAAAACATGGAACAAGCAGTTTTAAATTAAAAGTGCTTACACGTGTGACCAAGATCACAGCAATTTCCTGTTCAATGTGTTTGCTCTTTAATTTAAAACTGTACGTTTAATTTTTTTGAAAATTTTCTGTCACAGAACAGAAATAATTGTTTAGTGTTTCATTATTTATTTACATTCACATATGTGATGATGTGAATGTGTGTGTGTTGCAAACACAAAAATGTATATATGTTTTGTCCCACTGGAGGGGAACAATTTTCAGGTATGATTCAGGCTACTGGAGATTGGGAATGTATGTTTGTGCATACCAAAAAGTGTCTATTGGTTTGACAATTGGTATAGTAGTGTTATAGAAATATAGTAATAGAGGGAAGTAGGTGTTTGGGTAGGCCTTGGACGAGGTGATCAGAGTCTGTTTTCTGATTGTTATGGACTGAAACAGGCATGTTTGCCTATTTGTGGTGAAAGGAAAATATCCACGAGGTGTGGCTATTAAATAACGAGACTGATGTTGTAAAAATGTTATTTTTATTTTATAAATATTTACTTATTGTCACCTTTAATATACACTCCTTCTCTATCTCTACAACGCTCCATGGAAATTTTCCATTGTTGGAAACTGTGCTGGAAGTCATCTTCTGTCAGCTCTTTCAGGACACGTGCCGCTTTCTCTTTTACAGCTTCCACAGACTCCGAGTTGTTTTCTACCAACAATAAAAATCCGAGTAATGTTTGCATTAGATTTTATCTGTCACATGTACAGAAAATTTTTTCTTGAAAGAGAAAGAGGGTGAATATCTGGCACATTAAAACTGTATTCTCTCAGCTAAAGTACGGTTATGCTAACAGAAATCTTGTTCCTTTTAATGCAGATTTCACCTTAGGGAACAGGTAGAAGTCACATGGTGCAAGATCTGGTGAATAAGGTAGATGTTCTAACACTGAGATGCTGTACTTGGCTAGGAACCTCTTGGCAGATAATGCGGAATGAGCTAGCGCTTGTCTTGGTGGAGAACCCATGATTTGCCCTTCCACATTTCGGGGCGGTTTTTCCTTACTTTTTGACGTAGTTTAGAAAGTACCTCAAGGTAGTAATATTGATTAATTGTTTGACATTCAGGAACCCAGTGAAGGTACACAATCCCATGGATATCAAAAAAACAATCATCATTGCTTTAAATTTTGACTTGCTCATTCGAGCTTTTTTGGCTTTCGATGAAGTTCGGCTTTTCCAGTGCATGGATTGGTGCTTCGTTTCCGGATCATAAGTAAAAAACCACGTTTCATCACATGTTATTATAGTTTCCAAAAAATTTGGGTCATTTTCAATCACGTACAAAGTGTGAGTATAAACATTTTTGCGAGCTTCTTGTTGTTCAAATGTTAGAATTTTAGGCACCATTTTAGCACACACTTTTCGCATGTTAAAATTGTCATGTAAAATTTGTCGTACACATTCTTTATCAATACCTACAGTTTCACCAATTGCGCGAATACTAAATCGACGGTCTGACCGAATCAAATTACCGACTTTTTCAACATTTTCATCCATTTTTGACGTTGAAGGGCAACCTGGCTGCGAATCATCTTCAACCTCTTCTCTGCCATCTTTAAAATGCTTAAACCATTCAAAAACACGTGCCCGCGATAAACATTCACTGGCATACATTTCTTTCAGTAAATTATAAGTTTCAGTTGTGGTTTTTCCAAGTTTAAAGTGAAATTTCACAATAATTCGTTGCTCTACTATTACACTAACTATTTTACCGGGCAAAACAAAAAAACAACAATAACGCGAACGTAGGCTCTGACTAAACATTGTTGTTTACAGAAGCGAGACTAGATGCATACTAAATAGAAGGTTCAGATTAAACAGCTGTTGATTAATGGCACTTGACGCATGCCTCCTTGATCTGCAGCAGCATCAGTCTCGTTAATTAACAGCCACACCTCGTAGAAATGCCAACTGGGTGAAGAAAATTATTGTTCTTTTGGTATTCAGTTTTAAAAAATATAATAGGTGCTACTTAAAAGTATAAGGTTACCCACCATAATCAGATTATTGGCAGATATTTTAGAAATTCTATTATCATATGTTGTCAATGAATAAGATGTTTTGTTTAGTACAGGCAAGATACCATCGTGTTGTACAACCTCCAACTGGGAGGACCAGGGACTCTTCTGTTAGGGTTACAGTACTTTAGCTGAGATAATCTAGTTTTAATGTGCCAGATATTCACCCTCTTTCTCTTTCAAGAAAAAATTTTCTGTAGATGTGACAGATAAAATCTTATGCAAACATTACTTGGATTTTTATTGTTGGTAGGAACCAACTCGGGTTATAAGTGCTTCCTCAAAGATTACCACAATGCCTGTAATATTTATGTCTACAACTTCCTGAGACTTACCTGGTGGTATGGGAACATTCAGGTTGTAAGAGGGGATGGTTTGATCATACCTAGAACCAGACATACAGCCAGGGAGATATACAGGTTCTCCTGAGACATACAGGTTTACAGGTTCTCCCCCCAGATTTAAAATGACAATTTCATTCCATACCAATATGCTGATGTTCGTTTATGTATGTGTGTAAATCTGATGTAAAATGAAAAAGGTTTCCAGACTAAGCCCTCCTGAAACCAAAATCTTGGCTATGTACCTGCTCAGGATATGAAAATATTTGAGCAGTGCTGTTAATCGAAGCCCTAAACAGTAAAATCAGTGAATATAGAAGGAGAGGGAGAAAACATGTTCTATGGTTGCTCTTTGGAAGAATACTGCTCAAAGCAACTGAGGGAAGTAAGTGTGTGGGTAGGCCTTGGAAAAGATAATCAGATTGAAACACTATTTGTGCTGGAAGAAAATGAACTTAATATAATTTTTTAAATATAGGTATACAAACAGGGAAAATATCCCATCTGCTAAATTTTGTGGAATTTTTTTATTTTTGAGATCCCAATGGTGATGTCCTGTGTAATTTATAGTTTTACGTTATTACAATGATATTTTGTTATTTAGTAAATGTATTGTTAAATTCATAATTTCTCTTTCAGTTTTATCTCTTTATAGTGTTTTAATTGCTTTTAAATTTTTTAAATATGTTAAAATATTTTAATGCATTTTCTTACATTAAAACCATAACAAATAAGTAATTTATTTTCAGACATGTTGTTTAATGTTAATAAAAATGTTTATTAATATTATATGTTTTTTTCTAGTTTAGTAAGTTATTAAGTAATACAGCGTACCTTATTTTCTATTGACTAATATTATAATTTATGAATATACCTTTAAAATACATCCTGCAGTCTGGAATTTTAACTTTGATGTAAAAATATTGTAAATTATCATTAATCCTTTATTTTCCCCATAACAGGCAGGTGGAGTGATAAATTATTTGCACTCGATCTGTTGTTTCCAGTGGTACAAAAAAAAGTTCTGTTTCTTATCACATGTTCAGCCAATTATATGACTGAAGCATTTAAGAACGATGAGGTAAAGGTGTAAAAGACACACAAGTCAGAGTTATCTCTTCTGAAAGTAATAAATTAGTGAATTTCAATATACAGCCAGACCGTACGGTGAATGAAGTGAAGGTGTTATTTGTAGAGCGGGAAGTAGGTGCTTTTTTGAGGGCCTGGCGTACTGATAAACATACTTTTCCATTCAGTGAGGAAGGCAATTAAAACCACTTCTCTTCATTTTACTGAGTAAAGCCTCTAGAGATTCAAACCAGCCTTTTATCTGATGACCTAAACAATAATAAGCTTTTATTTCTGCTTGAAACTTACATATTTCAGTAGAGCCACCATTGTCAGAATATAGGTCATAAAAACTGTATTAAAAAAGATGTTATCTTCAGTCCTTTGTGTATAAGTTTTATACTGCCCGTTCCTAAGCTTTGAGCAGCTGAAAGGAATGCATTACGTCACTTCTACTGTGAGAAATTGCATTAGTAGTAGTAACGATTTACTAGTGCTATGTTTGTAGTAGTTACGGGTACCCAAACTACATATATATTCGGTGTCGCCATCTACAGCGAATAGTCAAAACAACACCCACGTATGTCACCGCAATAGGCTGCCTACTGCCTAGCAGATAGCAAAGAGATGATTAGTGCAGTCTTATAATGTAGTAGCAGTCTGGTACTTTGTCTGTCCCCTTCATCCCGCAGCTGCACAAAGCTTAGATTCATACAGTACCTATGACTGATGATACAATATCTTTTAAAACGGTTTTTGTAAAATCAGCTTTAATTTTTGAGTATACTTTGATGACTATGGATCCACTGAAACATGTAAGGTTGAACTAGCAATAAAAGGTTAGTGAAAATTTGTAAGTTTTTAATTAGAATGGATAGATATTTTGAAAATTATTTGTTTAGACTTTGAGTACTTATTGTCTTTTTTTATTTCATGCCTTCAAAGATTAAGGATTGAGGTAAATGAATTGATTTTGTAAAAATATAAAATACCTTAAAATTCATAGAACTATATTCTTAGTGCATTCCTTCACGTAATGAATGTTTGTCTTCTGCTTCAAAAATTTTTTGGAGTGAATAAAATTCTGAGAACTCCTAAAACAGGTTAATAACATCCAGGTTTTAAGGTCTGTTCTCCACTGGTGACCCTGGATATATGGAGCATCTGCTTCTTTAAACTGAAGAGAAGAGCTCTGTTGCCAATAACTAAATTATAATTTTGGTTTGAGTATCTATTCTGTTAGTGACCAAGATGTAGATAAAAAAAAACGTCACTGATGCTTTTACATAGATCGCTCTACTAGAATGAAATTTGGCACATGTAGCCTAAATGATGAATAAGGAAAATGGAAAGAGGTGATACAAAAAAAAACCATTGTTACTTTTACGGTGGTGAAATGACTTTTTATAAAATTTTCAAAATATTTTTTTATCTTAGAGAAAGTTTATTTTCTTCATTAACTATTAGTGCAGACAGCCACTGCGAGCGGAGTTTGAGTTAAGTGGACTCAGCTGACAAAAATGAACCCGTGTTTTTCTATATCTGGGCGGCCACAGGATGCGTAGCAAATTGAGTGGCGTTGCTGGGCTCAACTTCACTCAGCTTTGTTGCAGTCTTGGTCCATTTTGAAAGCTGACTACACTTCCCCCACTAATCAACTTTGTATGCTTTCCAACAAAAATCTGCCGCTCGCATGGGTTCAGTGTACTGGTAACACGCTGTAAGTTGACGATTGCTCCTATTCTACAGAGGATAGTATACTATCCATCCTATTTGCATCAGCCAACGTGAAAAAAAAGTACTAGTAGCATAACTCATATCAAGCGTGTAACTCAAAATGTAACTCCCGGACTAACTAGTCTATTGCGACAAATGTCAGTGTGCAGTAATTCAGTTTCTGGTGATAGCAAATAAAGAATACTAAATATAGCTTAGGCCTAGTAGCGTGGCTTATTTGAAATGATGGAACAATAAATAGTAGAATGTGATGTTTATAAAAAAACATAGTTGGAAACATACACAAATCAATGTCAAGAGTAAATAACTACAACATAATGTTATGGTTAGATTTTTTGTTTTACGTCTGACTTTTGTGATTTCTGCTAATGCAGATGGTGGATAAAGAGGATCATGAAAATGAGTGATGAAAAAATGATAGATCTGACCGGTAATCAAACCCAGGACCCCGGAATGGAAGCCAGTTGTGCTAACCACATTATGGTTAGAGCTATTGGTATAATATATTTAGAAAAGTACACATAGCAGCACTTCCACATCCTGCATAGTCCATTCTTACACTCGCTGACGATCGTCAACTTATAGCGTGTTACCAGTATCTGTGGCGTTTTGTATATTCTGTTGCATACGAGCTTATGTAGTTTCTTAGAAATGGAGATCGAAGAGAAGGTAATTGAATGCGTTAGAGAGCAAAGTTTGTGTCCAATCCTGTCAGATGTTTTTTAACTGTCTAAAATTTCATTAAACTTCTTTAACGGTCTAAAATTTCATCTCTTGTCATCCGAAAATTATTTTTGAATTGTTCGTTGTCGAGTTCTTCAAAAAGAGTATGAAACTCACCATGTTGCAGTCTTCCATGTAGATATAAACTTTCCACTCTTTTCTACGGTTATCAGAAGGCTTGCAGTACAGTGCATTGATTCAGTATCGGAATCGTCCGAATCAGAATTTAACATAAAATTCAAGCTTCTTATGAGATGTGCACATGTTTCTTCGATGCGGACTGAGCAATGCTATGCTCCTAGTTGGCACCTCATAACAACTTAGCACAACTTCACTCAACTACGCTGCGCTCAACTCAATTCAACTCCGTTCGCAGTTGCCATCCACCCTTAATATTACTTGTAAATTTCATCTGATTTAGTTTGAGACTTGATGGTAAAGACTAAACTATTATTTTAGTTATTTTTCCTGATTTTCTAATCGGTGGTGTTTTTATATTTTAGCTAATATCGCAATATGTCGATCGTATTTATCAGCTGCGACAAAATTGGAGGAACGGACAGGAGCTGTCTCTATGGTCTCACTTGCACAAGTTCTAGGATTTATTTTTGGACCAGGTATTATGAACGTTTTGATTTTATCGTTTTTTTTTAAATTTATTTATTCAGTCTTTGTCTTTTTTTAGTTACAGTTATAATTTTGTAAATATTATTACACCGTAGGCTACTACTGTTAGGTTTACTTATACAAAACTTTACGTATAATTTTGATTATATACACTTTTGTTTTAAAATGCATACTGAGACCACAATCTTAAAAATCCAGGTTTTTACTGATTTTTAAAAAATACAGAAAATCATTAATTGATGTTAAACGTAGCATTGTAGAATAAAATGTTTTAAATAAAAGTTATAGATTTTTAAATTTTCTATAAAGTGATTATGTATGCTTTTGCCCTAAAATGCATATTAAGGCCCCAATCTTAATCAAAAAAATTTACAATGAACCACTAATAAAGTTACGTAAATAAGGCAGTAGAAAAATTTGTTGGAGGCATTTTTAAGAAAAATCGAGTGAATAATTTATTACATCTGGTTGACTGATTTTTATGAAAATTTTTCTGTTGGGTTCCCTTGTGTTACCTAATTTAAGTTCAAAGTTTTAACTTCATACCTATTCTGTTCTTGAGATATTTTGTTTAGGGATCTGAAAACATGTGTTTTCGGTGAAAACGTAAATTTCGAAAAATCAACATGAGAACGATTCTTTCTTTCCTTATATGTTTGTATTGGGCAAGAGAAAGTTAACACTTTCAGGACAAATTTGTTTTGTACACAGGGTGAAATATTATTTATAATGTTATTATGCTTGTTTTCAGCAATTCAAGCAGCTGTGACACCTCTCGGTGATAAAGGAGTAATTCTGTTTGGATTTTTACCATTAAATATGTATACTGCAGCTGGATGGTTAAATGTATTTTTAGGAATATTAAATGCCACTTTACTTCTGCCATTTGTGTTTGTTGAGAGACCAATAGCTGCTAAAGAAGCTATGTTATTAAGCGGTGCTCAATCTGGTAAGTAAAAGGAAATAATACACATTTTCAATGACAGTTTTTAATAATTAAATTGTAGATTATAAATGTCTGTATTACTGAAGCTAAAAGATTTGGGTAAAACAAACAGTCGCAAAATAAAGATTAATGTTAAGAGAATTTTGAGTATGTACAACAATACCTCCAACTGAAAATGATTTTTTATTGTTTTTTACATGTTTTTTAGACATAAAACCTTCTTACAATCAAGGATTAGGCTCCCGCCTGTTCTGACTCACAACAGCGACAAACTATTGAATTATTGCCATCTTTTGTGTGGCCTCCCAACATCTCTTTTCACCTTAGGTCTGGATGGAAAAACATTGAAGGGGTTACTTCCTCTGGTATTCTCTCTATGTGTTCCCTCCATTGATTTCAACATTCTGCAATCTTAGCATTCAGGTTGTAAACATCCAATTCCATTCTTATATCCTCATTTCTTAGTTGGTCATTATGATTGCAACCCTTTGTTCTCCGCAGGAATCACATCTCTGCCGCCTGTTCTCTACTCTCTTGTGGTCTGGTACTAATCCACGACTCACTTCCATAGAGTAGGACTGGGGCAGCCATCATCGTTAAAGATTCCTTTTTTAATTTATATATATCATATATAAATATGAATATTAAAATATATAAATATATATAAATAAGAATATTTAAAACAAATAATTACAAAAGATGTAGGGTGTTTCAGGTATGTAGATTTTAAACGACTTGCGCAAGATAGAACAATTTGGAGAACTGCATCAAACCAGTCGAGAGACTGATGACAAAAAAAATATATCATATTGAATCAGTTTCCTGTGAATTTTTGAGTTCAGCATGGTTAAGGAAATTATTTCTTACAACAGAGTTTCGTAGAACAAAGATTTTTACAATTTTCTTTAAATTCGATGACTAGGAAAATTTTCTGTCACTAGATACATTGTTTGTTAGAAGAGTTGATCAGCAAGGTTGAGAGAGAAAGCTAACAAATAATGAAAAATGTTTACAGTTGCCTAGAAGCACATTGGTAGAGCAGACGCCAAATAAGCTTGTCGATATAGCTGCGCGAATAGTTCGGATTTAGTCGGTAGATTTTGTGTCTTAGTACCGAACTGCCTATTAAATCACATGTTCTAAACGATGTAAATTATCATCTATTAGCAATGTTGAAAACATTCTATTCTTAACATTGTATACAACAATTAACACCTACCACATACAGCACATTACAGACTAATGTTTTCAGGTCAGCTGATACATAACGTTGCGAAATTAACGCGATTTTAATCACAGCTAGCACAGCACTAACCCCCACCACTCGCTGAGGCAACCGAGGCACCATTACCAAAATAAATATTCTGCGCACTTCAGAAAACCAGCAAGCTTATTTGGCGTCCGTTCTAGTATCATGTTGATTATGCGAAACTGCAAATCAATAGGTACTGGGTTTGAGTCTTGGTAGATATTTCAATCCTGGAAGATTTTTAACTCATTAAAAACCACTGGTGCTGTTGATGTAAATTGAACACTAAGTTTTCAGTAAGGAAATTTGCTTAGTTTATGCAGATCCCATTGATTTTATTATTTGTTTATGATTAATTAATTAATATGCCCAACAAGTTTAGCACTTGTTGGGCATATTTCTTGTCATTAGATTACATTTCTGTCTTTATTTTGTATTAATTAGAATCATATATTTTTCTTTTCAGAACAAGCTGCTTGGAAAGAAAGTAAACCTGATTATCTAATCGCCTGGACTATGATTGTGTCTTTCTTTATTTTAGTATTTAATTTTGTATTATTAGAAACGTAAGTAATCGTAAGGTATTTAAATATAATTAGATTATTATGTCATGTATGTATGACATTTACATTTGTATCTCATTTTACTTTCTCTTACCCTATATGAATGTATAGAGAAGGAAAGTATTGTTTTCATGTAGATTTTCCCAAATTTACTGCCCATTCCTAAGCTTTGTGCAGCTGAGAGGAATGCATTAAGTTTCTACTACTGTGAGAGATTGCATTAGTAGTAGTAACGTTGTACTAGTACTGTGTTAGTAGTAGTCACTGGTACTATCTAAACTACATATATTTGGTGTCGCTGTCATCAGCGAATAGTCAAAACAACACCCACATATGACACCGCACTAGGCAGCCTACTGCCTAGTGAATAGCAATGAGATAATTAGTACAGAGTTATGACGTACCAGTAGTCTGGTACTTCGACTGTCCCCTTCATCCCGCAGCTGCCCAAAGCTCAGATTCATACAGTAGTTTTCACCAGAAATAGACGTTTTCAGGTCCCTGGACCCAAAAAAACATTTTTTAGCTACTGGCTGGTGTGTGGGTGTGTGTGAATAAAATATTGTGAAAAATTGAACTTGAGACTTGTTAGGTACTATAAGGGGACTTGACACAAACATTTCTATAAAATCAGTCAACCTGAAATTGTAGTTTATTGGTATAATTTTTTACTTTTCTGCGATTTTCTTGAAAACGGCCCCTACAATTTTTTTTAAAAATCACTACATTTTTTATGTTCTACAACAGTGGTTCCCAACCTATAGAAGTCTGTGGACTTAATAATTATTATTAGTTTCAAGCTGAGAATATTGCTGTGAAAATACACTACATGACAAGTTCATGGTTATTTGAAAAAGTAAATTAAAAAGTATGTACTCTTTTTTTTCATTTCAGAATTATTTTTTTATCATTACTTTAATTTTAAAATTTTTATTATGGTTTCAGATTAGGAACATCGTTGACGATGGACCAGTTTGCTTGGTCTAAATCAGAGGCTGTGCAATATATAGGTATACTTCTATCAGTAGGATCTCTATTCGCTTGTTTAACATTTGCTATTATTGGACCGTTGTGCAAAAGGTATGTTTTATTGTAATAATAAGTTCATAAATGAATAGTTTAACATGTTTAGTGCGAGGGACCTGCCGATCGGGTCATTGGGTAGGTGATGACCAGGCTGGTGTCTCACCTAAAGGGTTCTGTTTTGTTAACATTTTTTAGTAATTCGGAGGGAGACTGCCTGTTGGATATTAATTTGTTGCTATTGTATAGCCTTCAGAAAAGTTTTTTCTTTGTAACCATGCAGTTCATTTTTTAATTTTCGGCATACAATCTTATACCCTCGTTTAGTTTACTCATACAGTATTTTTAATAGGTTTTCAGGATACAGTTGAAGCTGCAAATTTTTTATCTTCGCAGGTATCAATATAAAGTAGCTCACACTTTTAGATTTACTTAAAAAATATGTTATAGTTTAAAATTATATGATAAATTATGCGTAAATCCTAACAGTAAATGGAAATATTCAAACAAGCGGAGGGGGACACTTTTGGCTCAGTCTGTGCAATTTTGCACCAAAAGAAACTGAGGGCGTTAAGAAGGTCTGCCCGTAAATATCTATGGTCTAGGTATGGCAGGGGATGGTTGGGCTCCGGAAAGTCCAAAGGTGGGTCCTTCACACATCAATTAAAGATGTCTGAATTCAATACTCTTGTTCTCTGCCACTGATACATCCAAAAATCCCAATCATGTAACTCTCCTAGTGTTATCTCTTAATAAAAAATTATACCATGTTTTATTCATAGTTAAACTTATTGTGTTTCTTTTTTCTTGGACATTAAAATCCCTATTAAACAACACAAATCTTGTCTTAAATACTGAAAACATTGAACCTGCTCCATCATACAACATAATTTTAATACAGACTGGCTTTTGCTCTGAAAATAACTATCGGTGTTGTATATTTATTTATAATTGGTATTTTGTGTTTTTTTATTCAGATTTAATGACGCACGAGTACTTCAATGGGGCGGATTTTTGCTGATGGTTATCGGACGAGCTGTGTATATACCATACAGTGATTATTATCCAGTTATGGCTCCTGTACATACAGGTTGGTATTGTAGTTTTCTATTTTGATTAATTTACTTTTTAATATTGGAATTATTGAATTTAAAAATTAGAAAAAACTGAATTTTTTTTGTATTAAGGGTTTAGTTTGCAATTTAAGACAAAATAGTATTTAATTAAAGTTATAAAAAAAATTAAAAAACCTACAACTTTTATTACAAGCATTTTTCTCTCCAGAGCCTTGTTTAACATCAATTAGTGATTTTCTGTATGTTAGGTCAAACATAAATCTTTATAATGCATCCTGCAGTTTGAAATGTTTCTATTTCATATAATGAATTAATATAATAATTTCACTAACCTTCTTTTTAAACTGCGTCACCTTTATTTTATTCCTACTTACACGTGTTTCGGTGGATCCACCATCATCAGAGTAAATAAAAAATTGAAACTAAAATTTTTTTCATTTATTTAAAATTTACAGAAGATGATACATCTTCAGTCACTTGTATAAAAGGTCTTAAGTCAAACAGGTTATTTTTCATTTTACATTGTTTACTCATGATTAAATATGGGTTATATGTTTCATTATTTACATTGGTAAGAGAAAAGTAGTGTAAATTTTTCACACCAGATTTTTTTTTAAATTATTTTCTAACATTATTGTAAAAGATATCATTATAACTCACTTGTATTTGTCAATAATATTCAGAACGTAAAATAATCGTAGTCTTTCAGATTATGTGTTAGCTTTACTGTTTGTTTTTTAGAATTGTTAGCTTTCTAGGGTTAAATTAAGTCAAAGTACAAAAGTTAGATCTTCTTCCTGTCTTGGATTAGGCCTTCCGACATGTTCCGACTTCTTTGCCCATCTTTTTCCCGGTCTTCTTACATCTCTTCATCCAGGAGGTATATAGCTGAATGCCTGTTTCGCCTATCAATCTTCACTCATGTATATTAAATATTCCTCCCACTTCTCCCAGTATATTTTGTCTACTGTTTTTAATAGAGGGGAGACATTTAAATGGACCCGGATTTCCTCATTTTTAATGTGGTCCATCAAATTAAACCCCTGAACTTTTCTCAAGAACTGGATTTCCACTGCCTGGATCTGACGTACATCCTTCTTCCCATGTACCGAAGACTCACTACCGTAAAGCAATAGTGGAACAGCCAGAGTCTTGTAAAACTTAAACTGGCCATCTTTCCATACTCTTTTACCCAGTGACCGCACTATTGTCTCACATGTATACCAAAAATGATTCAGTTTATCGATCATGTTTGCATTTGTAGCATATTTTAAATGACATTCCAGGTAAAGATGTTAAATGAATTGAAGTTCATAGTCGAGCAAGTGAGAGAGAGAGACATATGGCATAACTATGCATGCCCCCAAAGGTCTTTACCAATATAAATCCAGATCTGAAAACATTCTACAGTCGTTATCTTGGCCTGTGCTACTGTGTATGTGTGTGTGTGTGTGTGTATTTGTGATTGTTCTTTTCATGTTGTACATTGTTCTCTTGCAAAAATATTAATTCGATTGGTATTTGTTGTGGGACTCTGATTTCTTACTAGCCTGCATATAATTTTAACTGAAATTAAGATTTCACGGTTCTTTTTATGTGGCATAAAAATAATGTCTACTGATGTAAGTGTTCGTAAACATGGGGAAACAATCCATAGCGGAATAAAAAAATGTGATATTACATGTATTAAAGTGGTGTAAGGAGAAAGCTAATTTTAATAGACTTAATGTCCCTTCTAATAAACCAGTTGAAAGAACTTCAAAGTATTGTAAAACATCCCGAAAACCAATTCAACGGATAAAGAAAGAAGAATAAGATTACTTGTTAGTTTACTGAATGCATAAACGCTTGCTCACAACAAAGAGTGAAATTATATAATGTTATAGGAATGGTGCTTACGGCTTGTGTGAGTGAGAGCATTATGCATTCTCTCACTCCCACAGCTAGGGGACTTCAATTCATCTGAATACTGTATTTAAAATGGTGTACCTACTCTATTGAGCACCCATTGATAACTATTTTTAGCAGGACTCTTTGATACCTTTTGGCCGCACTCATGACGTGGCCAGGAAAAAATTTATGTTACTAACTCCATTAAAAATGCCTCTGATGGGACTAGAGTGAATGGTAAAAATAATTAGAAATGTCAATAAAATAAAAAATTTGGGAAAATTAGATCTTTAATAAAATCCCTTTCATGAGACGACGTTCTCATGGCTGGCAATTTTTTAAAAGGCTTACTTTTGTCTTATAGCAAAAACCATTAGTGATTTCTGTATCTACTCTTTAAGAGAAATCGAATGACACAATTTTTGTTTTCAAATTCCAGCTTTGATTTCTTTCACTATCTTTTTGTGTAGATTACGAATGTGAAAACTGTTTTTTGCTATCTCTTGTAGTTTTTGAAATATGAGTGTGAGGGATGGAGAGACAAAAGAAAATTATTGATGACAATTTTTTTAGTCGTTAAGTTATCATTTTGGTTTGTTTCAAAAATTGTACATTTAATTTCAATTTATCATTTTATAATCTTTGAAAATATATTATGTTCATTCATTTAATTTTAAAAATTGTCACCAATTATTTACCGTTTTTTTGTGGTGTTTGAATCCATTGAGATATATTACAGCCATGAATAAAATTTGTGGTATAATGTTAACATAGATGTATTGTTGCAGCCAATATATCAAGAGATGTAGAAATACGAGGTTGTCCTGTTTCTCAAGAATGGTGTACATACACACCTGCAATGACTGTTGAACAATTCTTTTTTGGATTTGCATTAACTGCAATTGGTTACCCTGTTGGAGTGACACTTATACAAACAATATTTTCTAAAATACTTGGGCCTCGACCTCAGGTAATTATACAATATTCAATGATTCATTAATTTTGTTTTGTTTAATTTTAAGTGTTGTTCTTTTTTTCATGGAAATCAAACCTGGGACCTCTGTGTTGTTGGCTAGCACGCTACCACTATGCTAAAGAGGGGGCCAGTATTGTATTTTGTTTGTAAATAAAAATTTTTTACTTTCGCCAGTTCTATATAAAATATAGGAAAGGAATGTTTTGCTTTCATGTCGATATTGTGAAATCAAGTTTTCACCTGAAATACATGTTTCTCAAGTCCTCTGAACCCAAAAAACATGTTTTTACCTATTGCGCTGTAAGTATGTGTGTATGTATATACGCACACGCAGGTATCTTCAAACAGAATTCATAAAAAATGGAATATCGTATGAAGTTGAAACTTTGAACTTAAATTCGGTACCATAAGAAAACCCTGCATGAAAATTTTTTTCAATAATGGTCAACCAAAGTAGTAGTTTCTTTGATCATTTTTCACTTTTTTGCAATGTTTTTTTTGTTAATATGTCTAGGAGACTCCCATGAAAGAGTAGGACTTGTCAATAACTTAATAATTAATACATAACACCTGAATGAATAATAGATGTTATTCCAATCACACATTGACCTACTACTACTCGCTTACTTACTTCAATATTTTGGGCGTTTATTTATTTCGAGGTATTTCGCTTTTTTAATTTTTTATCATACAGGGAGTTTAATTTTATATTTACAGATGAGTAAGTGAGTGGTGATGACGATGGTTAGCCTACATGACGCCATTTTTCAGGAGCTATAGAGCTATAGAGTCAGGTGAACACCATGTGTTTGTTGTCGAGGCATTTTTAAAAGTGGTGAGTCTTGCGTCGTTACTTAGCGTCAGTTCAATCAGCGCTTTAATGTGGGTCAAAGAGGATTCATTCCATCTTGTAACACAATTCTGTTTTGAGTGAGCAACTTCTAAGGTACAGGCTCAGCCTTAAAACGTTGTCAACTGGATGTCCAAGGTCAGTCAGGACACCAGAGAATTACGCCGGCTGCATTGGTGTAGTTGTAACGTGCTCGCCTCTCATCATGCGGTCTTGGGTTCGAATCCCATTCAGCCACGGCGTATTTTCATACGTTACAAAAAATCATTTCATCCTTCACCGTCTGCATTAGCAGTAATTGCAGAACAGTCGGACGTTAAACCAAAAAAAAAAAAATAATAAAACCAGAGAATATTGAACAACTGAGATAAGCTATGGAAACCAATCCATGGTGGCCGGCTTGTAATTAAGCTGCTATGTTGGAAATGTCTGTCAACTTTTCAACTGCTAAACAATAACCATTTTATAAAGATGAAAATGCAAATCGTAACACAATATTCGTTTTGCTGTGCGATCAGTCATTTGCTCAATATTTTCTGGTGTTGTGGTTGACCTTGGGTGATGTGTCAACTTTAAGGTGTTTTAAGGCTGAACATGTAGCTCTAACATTACTACCCATAACAAAATTGTGTAATGAGATGGAATGCATCCCCTTTGGCCCACATTAAAGTGGTGATAGAATTGACACTAAGTAACGATGCAAGACTCACCACTTTTAAAAAATGTCTTGACTCACCGGGTTGATCTAGAGGTAAAGTCATCACAGTGAGTCAGCTGTTTTTCGGAGATGAAGGTTCCTGGTTCAAATCCTAGTAAAGGTAGTTACTTTTATGTGGATTTGAATACTAGGCAGTGGTTACTGGAATACTGTGATGGTTGGGGTTCAATTAACCATACTCTCCCAGGAATGGTCAGCTCGAGTCTGAACAAGACTACACCTCATTTACACGTCATGCTAATGCTTATTGTTCTAAATTGAACAGATTGCAACGTACACACATTAGGGATAAAAAAAAATGCCTCGTTAAGAAACCCGCGGTGTTCCACCTAACCACAGTTCCATGGCTACTAAAATGGCGTCATATAGGCTCATCATCACACCAAACCCCACTACCCTCACCACTTACTTGCTCATCTGTACAATGAAAAAAACTATCACTTTTTCCTGCTCCTGTTATTATTTTATAAGAAATTAATTATTTCTTAAATATCACTGTATAATGTTAATAATGTGTTGTATAATGTTACAAAATTATTTTCCAGGGAGTTTGGATGGGACTTTTAACAGGAGCCGGTTGCTTATCAAGAGTATTAGGACCGGTATTTGTTAGTTATATTTACACAAGGTACGGTACGTATTGGACTTTTGGTATAACAACGGCAATGATGGTCATACCAATGATATGGCTTCAGTGCGTCATGCAACGTACAGTAACTGCAATCACTTGCGTATCACCACACTTTGTCGATCTTAAAGCCAGTCCAAGTCAACGACAATCGCAAAAACAACAGCAACAACAACCTCAGCAAATGGAAACAGATATGAGTACAAGTAATGGTACTCATCTCAGTGATAAAGACTGTGCTAGAGTAAACATGCACGGTGATGACGTATCATAGTGTTTTCTAAATTTTAATTATTTGTTTTAAAATTTTTAAGAACTTACTAGATATTTTTGTTTCATTTTAAAAATAATTTTTGTTTTATACTCTATTTTTTTTATTGTGACAATAGTTTATAAACTATAATTTTAATTAAAAATTTCATCAGTTTTTTTAATTATGTTTATGAAGTCTGTAAAAATTTTTTTGTAGTCTTTGAAACCTTTTTTACAACTTATTATTATTATGACTAATGGAAGTATATGCATTTTTAAACAGAAAATTGTAAAATGAAATTCTTATTTTAAAGATTTTGATTGTTAAACATGAATTTCAAATAAATATACCATTATTTTTTAGTAATTAATTTATCAGTGTTTGCTATGAATTTTATTACTGTAAATAATCTTACTAAACAAAATTATTTATTTTTTTATTTGTTTTGTTTTTTTAAAATCACATCTACAGCTCGATTATTAACGTCTGTGGTGGTTTATGTAATGGTGGGTTTTAACTTGTGAAAATTTCCAGACCCTAGCCAGGAATCGAACCTGATGCCTCTGCGTTGTAGGCTAGCGTGCTACCACTACGCTATGGAGGCGACCATTTTTATACTTTAAGCTTCTAATGTTTAAATTATTAATATTTGATGCCTAAATAACCTGTTCTTGGGTTATTTAATTAATATTTTAGTGATAAAAAAATAATTCAGGTTATAAATAAACCAGCTTGATCATTAGCAACTACTGTGGGTTTTGGTTCTATAGTGGTGGATTTTACCATTTTAAAATTTACAGACCCAAACTGGGAATTGAACCCAAGAACTTTTCGCTTTAAAGGCTAGCGTGTTAGTCACTATGCCATGGAGGTGGTCTATTTTATAATTTAATATTTTTAAATAGTTTCTATCTAGGGATTGGGTGATTACAAGGGTAAGCCCCGTTTATATATACGATAACTGTCTCCATGATATTTATTTCATGTCACTATGACAGGCGACATGAAATGTACAGCAATAACTTATTGCATCCACTTGCAGCATATAGAGTGAGTTTCACTTCTGCCATATAAAATAAATAATGGATCCATGCATGTTAGTCTAGTGTAATAAAAAAAAAACCGGTGTTGGGAAGCTCATGTAATCAATCAAACCAGATGCTTTGATGGTGGTTTTAAAAGCTTTGAAAGTGATTTTAAAAACGGACTTTTACGCTTGGATCTGCTTGCTATACATCATCTTCACAATTCGTAGGTGCAGGCAACAGTATTTAAAATATACCTCTATAGAAGTATCGCTGTTGTTGTTGTTGTTGTTAAGGTCAACAGCCGAAAGGCTGCTTTGAACCTCTAGAGGTTTCACTAAGTAAAACGAGGAGTGAGGTGGTTTACCCTTGCCTTCCTCACTGAGTGGAAAACTACGCTTATCAGCATGCCGGGGCCTCTGAAAAGCACATATTTTCCACTATGTAAATGACAACTTCACTTCATTCACCCCAGGGTCTGGCTGTACAATGAAATTCATTACTTTCAGAGAAGATAACTCTGATTAGTGTCTTTTACACCTCTATCTCTTCTGTTCTTAAATGATTCAGTCATTTAATTGACTGACCATGTGATAAGAAACAGAACTATTTATTTTAGCCCTGCAACGAACAGATTGAGTGTGAATAATTTGACAGAAGTATCACTATCACTTGCATAAACAATCCTATTTAATACAACAGACTAAGGAATCGTGGAGACAGTTATGGCATGCATAAACGAGACCTTAAAAGAAATTCAATACATAATTTTGTTCAAATAATGAAGTAGTGTTTTTTTTAACAATCTATTATAAAATCAGTACATTGAAACACATTTAAAAAATGAGCGATGTCCATTTATAAATATAGTGCACTTATACTTCCAGTTTTAATAGGAATAAGACTTTTTACAATATATACTGAAAAAGTGTGTGTGTTTGTACATAAATTTATTTTATTATTATGTTTATTTTTTTATTGTACATACATTGAATAATGTTTAAATGTTTTAAATACATAATAATTTTATAATTTTGTTAAACATGTATAGATAAATTTTTTAATTGTTACCCTAAATTGAAGCATTAATTAATTATATATATAAAAATGTAAATTATTAATAATTATTCTTAATTAGCTAATAATGTAGGTAAGTATGCGTAATACTAATTTATTTTAAAATATAGTAAAATTTTCTTAATTAGCTTTTGTTTTAACTGGATATCAGCGTGGTAATAATTAATTTGTAGTGTCATGGTTGATCATGATGTTTTATGAATTGTTGTAAAAATGATTAAAAATTTATCATTATGATTATCTGGCTGGGGGTAAATAATGTTTTTCTCCAACTTAGTATTTTTTCTACCAGTGTTTAAATTTCTTGCTAGCAATATCCTTGTTAAACTTTTTGAGTGCCACTGGGCCTTGTAGTGGAGAACTGGTGAAAAATGCCATGTCAGAAATATACTAATTACACTATTCCCTTTAAAAATTAATTTTATCAAAACTAATAATGTTTCAGTTTAATTATTTTACAGAAAACCTTACCCTGTAAATAGCACTGTTGTGCAAAATTTATTCATTTATAAATTTATTTTTATTTACTAAAAATCTTCATCCATTATGTTTTAAACTAAAAATATTTTTAATATAAGTTATTTAATTTTATAGACAATTTTCTTCTGATTAGATTGATAATATATACAGTGGAGTCCCGGTTATCCGACACAAACGGGACCGGAGGATAATCAGATAACAGAAATGTCGGATATAATGGAATTGAAAGAAATGCAAAGAAACAAAATTGTTTTTATATTTTAAAAACTAGTTTAATTAAACAAATGATGGAATTTTAGACAGTTATAATACATACTTTAATGTTGTAAAGAAAAATTATTTTTTGAAAATATCCTGAATAGATGTTTGTCCGCCTGAAGTTGCCCTTTTCTTCGCGGAAATATCAAGCCAGTGCTGTTACACCATTATCTCAGACAGAGTGGATTCTGGTTGCCGTTCAACGTATGCTAAAGCTGATTGAAAAATTGTCACTGCATTAGAATGGCTTAAGACTGTCTGTTCGTCATTTAGTTGATTTTCATTATCACATTCTTCAGCCTTTTCAACATCGGGACCATTTACTATTGTAATTATGTCATCATCAGTCAACTCATATTGTTCATCGTTGTCCATCCATTCTTGAATATCGTTATTGTCAGCATTTTCATAACCAGGAATCTTTTGAATTAAGTCAATTAGATTGTTTTGTTCATTCGTGTTTTCTTGGTTTGTTTTATCATCTGATAGTAAAATTTTCCACGATCTCGGCAACGTATCAGGAGAAATATTGTTCCAGCAGTCAGCGATCCAGAACATAACATATCTTATATAGATTTTCCACAATGCTTTAGTGAAATAGTATACAGTTAGTAGTCATTGACCATATCCATCATTCTTCTTCTTCTTCTTTCTTCTTCACTACAGGGTTTAGGCGAATCGCCTGTTCCGCTCTCAAAGTTTTTTTTTTTTGAAATTTTATTAAGGACAGCTACAATCTTTTCCTATCGGAAACTACTATCTTTTCATATTGGAAATGGGACACTTGTTCAATATTTTTATTGTGAACAGATATTTTCGTACGTACTGGGTATTTACCCCAGAAGACCATGGATTTTGTTTTTTCTGAGGAAATCTCCATATTGTAGGCACAAACCTTTTCTAGTTGTAATATCGATCTCTGCAGAGCTTCCTCACTTTCCTGAATTATTACTTGATCATCAGCAAATAGTAGGGTATTCAAGTTCACCATCTCTCCCACAGCAATTCCCATCTTTACCTGTGTTTTCCATCTTCTAACCATCATATCAGTCATTCACTATCCAAAAATATCTACTCTACCTGCGAATCTGTACAATGACACAAATATATTTAACCCTCATTTCAGTAAATTATGTCCTACTAGAGTAGTAAAGTTCGTTGTAAAGACTCACGTGACTGATGGTCAGCCATGTTGGATGACCGAAGGTCAGATAACCGAGACTCTACTGTATATAATACGACACCATTTAAAATTACTATTATTACATAAAACAAAAAAAAATCCCGCATCCGCACAATAAATTCGCCATTTGACATGTGTGTTTACAAAGAAGTACACAAACGAAGTAGTACACTACTACTAGTAAAGAAGTACACTCTTTGTAAAATAGATAAAATTAAATAACAGTGAAATTTATTAACGTAAAATGAAAGTTCATAATTTACACTACCTATTAATAAAGCCAAAATTTATTGCATTTACAAGTATATAGGGAAGTTACTGCCATTTGTCCAACAGTTTACCGACATTTGATGTGATCGTACCCTGACCCTCTTAAGGGTTCAATCTACAACGTCTATTCTTCCGCATTGTCTTTTATTTTTACATTCTTGTAATTCTTCTGGCGTAGTTTCAATAATTATTTAATTCACCTATTTAATACACAACATAATTTGCATAATTTTGCAATCAGCATAGTTTGTACTGATTTAATGATGTAAATGATAATGACCAAAATGATCAGTCATTGAGGGATTATTTTTACTGTATAGAGAGGATTTTGCTTCAATTAATTATTGGTTAATTTGATAATTTACAAAAATAATTACAAATTTAAATTTCCAACCATGTTCCTGGCGTTACAGAATAAAGCTCTTTAAGAAACTTTTTACTGTAATTTAAACAAATTCAACAGTATTTAATACATTCCTTTATTTATTCAATTTAATATTATTATATGTATATTAGTTTTTTATTTAATTTATGGCAGTTATGTTCAGTAGGAACAAAATTAGATAAAATGTATTAATTTTTTATAAAATCATAAAAGTCTGTTATACAATAATACAATACAGTTATGTTATTTTTCCTATTATTTTCTGTTTGTTTGTATTTTATTAACGTATTCAATTTTTAAGAATGAGTGATAATGTGTGTAAGTAATTCTTTAATTATTTTTCAATAATCACCACCATGTTGTTTTTATATAATTATGTTAAATCAGGGAATAAATGTGGTGTAAATGAATAAAGTATAATTAGTGTGGAGTTCTTTTTAGCTAAGAAACATTACTGAATTACCTGGCAACCATAGATCAACCTCCAGGAAATTTAGAATTACAAGATAATTTAGAAACAAAATTCAAATATCTGGAGTTTATTATTACACAGAATTTAACAACAACCTGGGAAAACATGAACAGCCATCAAACAATTATATCCAGTAATATGAAATAAGTGTATAAATATCAAGACTAAGAAAATGCTATACAACTCCATAATAAAAAACATTATGACTTACGAGGTCTGTTCAAAAAATAACCGAACTTTTTGAATTACGCGCTAACAGGGATATTTAGAGACGCGCGGTTGGTAGCCCACTGCTCTACGTCTTTCTTTGTTAAACACATGTTTTTGGATTGTTGATATCTCATTTACTTTTCGTGGTGTTGTGTTTTTAGTACGACGTATTTAAGTGCTAGTAACGATTTTTGTAATGTGAAATTTTTGTCAACCTGTTGCGAACACTGCACTTTTGTCTCAAAGCCGTAGCCTTAAACCCAGTTTTCGTCTCCTGTTATGATCCTTTACCTGAATGTTGTATCATCATTGGCTTGTTCAAGAAGTCCCGACAAACGTCCACATGATGTTCTTTTTGCTGTTCGGTCATCAAATGGGGAACAAACTTTGCTGCAACTCGATGCAAGTTCAATTTTTCAGTTAAAATTTTATGGTTCGATCCAATTGAGATGCCAACCTCTTCTGAAAGTTCTCTGACAGTCAATCGGTGAGTTACACCCACCAGATTATGGATTTTCGTAACGAGGGTGCCATCAGTTGAAGTCAAAGGTGTTCCAGGTCGAGGGTCATCTTCAATTGACTGGCGACCACTTTCAAATTGAGAAAACTATTTACAACAATGCGTACAACTAAGAGAATCATCTCCTTAATCTTGTTTCAAAAGTTGAAATGTTTCTGTGAAAGTTTTCCCCTGCTTCACGCAAAATTTCATGTTGCACCTTTGCTCTCGAATTTCTCACATTACAAAAATCGTCACTAGCACTTAAACACGTTGTACTAAAAACAGAACACCATGTAAATTAAATGAGATATCAACAATCCAAGAAAATGTGTTCACAAAAGGAATGATGTAGAACAGTGTGCCACCAACCGCACATCGCTAAATATCCCCATTAACGCGTAATTCATAAAGTTCGGTTATTTTTTGAACACACCTCGTATACTTCACAAGTATGGATCATAAACATGAGGAACAGAAATAAAATTATTGCAACAGAAGTGGAGTACTGTTGTTTGGCCAGATTAGATAAGGTACCGAATAAGGAAATTAGATGGAGGATGCAAGTGCAAGAGAATATAATGAAACACATAGAGGAAAAGTGGTTGCTATGGTATGGGCATGTCAGAAGAGTGGAGGTCGAATGGGTTCTTAAGATAGCGGAACGGAATCCAGGAGGAGAAGGAGTAATGGTAAGCCGACGAGGCTGTACAGAAGAGAGGGATGAGGGATGGAAATTGGGAGAATAGGGGTGAATGGAGGATCTGGTTAAAGGATGGTAGATAGTAAAACTGTCGATTTCTTTAAAAATAAACTACTCAGGAAATTTTTTCAGTTTTTCCAGTATTTTTATTTACCAGATAAACATTTTTTAAGTCAAGTTTTAAAATTCTACTGTTTTTGTTCAATTTTTGAAAATTATGTATTGTAGTAAAGTGGTTCTTGTTTCCCTACTTGGGTAATTGTTTTAACCATAAGATTACAGTTTTGATTCCTCCTATTTTATCTACAATTTGTACAAATAGAAATAATTTATATCACTGACTAGAGTTGTCAATTTTTTCTTCTAAATCAAGGAGCCACATCTCAGTTCGATCACACTCTTTTTTTGTAGTAATGGAGAGAGAGCCTCTTCATTATAAATATTTACACTTGTAAATATTTGTGTATAACAATATTGTTAAAGAAATTTGAATGAAAGGTAAGTTTTCCCATTACATTTTTTTCAGGTTTATTTTAAACCACGTCAAAATCTTGGTTATTAGCGACTACTTTTAGTTAAGGAATGGTGGTTTGAATTTGTAATAGTTTTCCAGATCCTGGTTGGGAACTGAACCCGGGATCTTCACTTTGCAGCATAGCACACTAACCACTCGGCCATAGAGATGCCCACATTACATTTTGATTTTATTAATTTCTGGTTTGTCTGGATTTTCTATTTTCAGGATCAATTCCAGCCCTGATTAGTTCAGATAAATGACGTAGTACTGTACCTACAAATTATTTTTGTAACTTTCATTGAATTTCACATTTTCAGTTCCTACTTTAACCATGTGTTCATACCATAACTTAATTTTTGTCGGTTTTTTTATCATAATTTTCATTGTAGCAAATTGTCATTGTACCTTTGTAAATGTCATTTTGTAATGTAAATTTTAAAGAAATTATAAATAAATAAATGTTTGTTAAAAATATTGTATTGTTGTGTTTGAATATTATAAAATATGTTGGTAGTTTTGTATTGTATACCATTAATGTTTAAATATTATATGAGAAATACTGTTATAAATTTTAAATATTTGTATATATTTATTTTGTACGACGACTGAATATTTAGGTAAGTTAAGATCTGTATTGATTATTATTTTGCAAATAAATTTCAGTTAAAAATTTTGTTAGATTAAATTTATTTTATTATATTGTTTAATTTTCTGCTTAACCCTTTTGTTGTTTAGGTCATTAACCGAAAGGCTAGTTTGAAACTGTAGAGGTTGTATTAAGTAAAATGAGGAGTTCAGTGGTTTACCATGCCTTCCTCACTGAGTTGAAAAGTATCCTTGACAGCGTCCCAAGTCTTCTTGATGAATTGCACACACGTTCCACTCTGCAAATGCCAATTTTAACTCACTCTCCACAGGGTCTAGATGTACAATAAAATTTATTACTCTCAAGGAGATAATTCTGACTACAATACTTTTCATGGTGATGAGGTCTGCTGTTCAATGCGTTGAGACCAATCAGAACGCTTGCCAGCATTGTCAGATTGTACGAATGTATCAGCATGACAAACAATATGCACGCATGTGTATAAGAGCCGTAGTAGTTCACTCGTGTCTTATATCTCGTACTGAGCACATCGATTACAGAACGTGTTGTATGCTGGTTGTATGTTCATAAGTTAAGTTATTGAAAGACTAAAAAAATGGCTGACAAAATATATAACAGAGCTATGAGTGCAAGTGTTGGCAACGTTGCTGGCATGTCATTGGCTAGCTATGAAGTGGGTGGGTGGGGGGGGCAATGCATACGTTCAGAGCTCATCAGCTCTGAAAAATTGTACAGTGTCTTTTACACCTCTATCTTTTCTGTTCTTAAATACTTCAGTCATATAATTGGCTGACTTTGTTATAAGAAACAGAACTATTTTTTGTAGCTTTGGAACTAGCAGATCAAGTGCAAATAATTTATTACTTCACCTGCCTGCTATGGGCAAATTAACCCTTTTGACAATTAATGAAACTTGAGTAGTTTCCACCTGGACCCATTTTTTTAAAGAATGAAACAGTTACACGAAGCAAAAAAAAAATCTGGTGTGAAACACACACACACACACAAGTTTCTCTCGCCAATGTAAATAATGAAAAACATAACCTAATTTTTAATTATGAGACATTGTTATTTCTCTATAAGATAGAATAAGGGTGTCTGCTGAAATTCTTGGAGAGGCTGTGCTCTCATGGTAAAAAATTGTGGCCTCAATATGCACTTTAAAGCAAAAGTGTATATAATCAAAGTTGTATGAAATTTAAAAATCTACAACTTTTATTTCAAACATTTTTCCGTACAATGCATAGTTTAGCGTCAATTATTGATTTTACATATTTTTAAGTACTACAGATGTTAATTTTTGTGTTGCGTCATTCACTCTTGATTAAAATTAGCTGAAAGGAATACATTTTGACACCATTCTCTACTTTAAGAGGGCCACAATGGAGTAGCTGAAGACCCTTTCAAACAAAACCTTCCAGAAATGTTACCAGTCATGAAATCAATGTTGGGATAAGTGCATTTCTATCCAAGGAAACTAATTCAAATTTGATGCAAGCTGATTACTTTGTTTGTAGTAATAACAGGTGATATAAGTTATAGGAACTTTTGTGGTGTGTAGTGGTAGCCATGTACAGTTGGCAGAACTACATAAGGGGGACTGTGAGCTACGAGGCGTGTTCAGAAAGTAAGTACCGTTTTTAAAAAAAAAAGTAAAACAATTTTTTTTCAACACAATTTTATTTCTACATGAAAGCCCAAACCTTAAACTATTTTTCAATATAGTTTCCACCGATGTTCAAACACTTGTTGTAGCGGGTGATCAATTTGTCTATACCCTCTTTGTAGAAGGTTCCCGCCAACGAATGTAGCCACGACTCCACGGCAGTTTTCACTTCATCGTCGGTTTCAAAGCGTTGGCCGCCTAGCTCACGCTTCATGTGCAGGAACAAGTGGTAGTCAGACGGTGCCAAGTCAGGGCTGTAGGGTGGGTGATCGAACTGCGCCCAACGAAATTGTCGAACCAATGTTTGAGTGTCACCAGCGGTATGGGCCCGAGCATTGTCATGGAGCAACACAATTCCGTTACTGAGCATTTCTCTCTGTTTGTTTTGAACAAACGGAGAGGAACTCTCACTCATCACGTCTTCCTCGTAAACATCTTGAAGTTGACGATAAATTTCAGCCAGTTTTACATTCCTTGTGTTCAAAAATCTTATTACAGAACGAATCTCACAATCAGCGGGATCACTAATTGTCTTAAACATTTTAAACGTTCAGAGAAAACTGAAAACACAACCTAGAACAACTACAATGTTGAGTCGATAGCCAGTAAACAAGGACGACTAGTGCTCATGCGCGGAACACCGATTCTTCTTCTTCTTTACAACCAGGGCGTTCAGGCCTCTGCAGCCCCTCCTCACCGCGACCTAAAAGATCTTTTGTGATTGCCCCTATTCCTTATTTATGCAAGACCCACACTTTCAATAAAGCGCAGGATCTGCCTAGGATCTAGTGCACTTACTTGAGAAGGTGTTAACACGTCCTTACCCATCAGCGCTCTTCTTTTGCAGCCAACCACTTTGCAACTGCATAAAATATGCTCAGCCTTCTCTTCTGCTTCATGACAGAATCTACACAGGCTCTCTTCAGCAACTCCTATCTTGGATAAATGATACCCAAGATTACAATGACCAGTCATCAGGCCCACTACCCTCCTCAAGTCCTGTCTTCCTAGTCTATTATATATCCCAGCCTTTCTGCTGGAATAGGCAATGAATTTCTTTGCCTGTTCACAGCCTGGCACCTTCTCCCAATAGGAGGTTTTAGCCTCCTCTTCCCAGGCCCTAACTATACCTCTATAATAGCCTTCACCAATTCCACAGAATGGCTCTGGGCCTATGAAGTGAGAGGCTGCACCTTTCTTTGCTAAGGCATCCGCTCTCTCATTTCCAGGCACTCCCTGGTGCCCCGGCACCCAACGCAGCGTCACCACGTTACGCTTGGCCACGGCACGCGGAACACCGATTGCAGCGCTACGGTGGCAGTAGAATGAAACGGTACTTACTTTCTGAACACGCCTCGTATAAATGATCATGCCATTCAGTAATAATGGAGGAGTGGAACGGTAGACAGTGTGCTTTCGCTATAAAAATGTTTTACAAAACCGATAATAATTTTAAAGGTGCATAGAGGTAGCACCATTTGGTGAAGGAGTCTGTGGTTGCAGTTTTTGGTCGTCCGAAACATTCATTGTCAGTCAAGCTGGTACGGCTATGATTAACCCTTACGCTGTCAGACTGCCTGTACCTACTAGTCCAAAGAATGCTAAGGTAAAATCCCGTAACTTTACCTGGTAACTTTGAAAAAATTTTAAAAATTTCAGAATTCACATAGGAGAAAGCTTTTAGTATCATTTTTTACCTTAAATTTTGTTCTCTCTGCTCATATAAGTAGTAATGGAAAAAAAATTAAACAGTTTCAATAAATTTGAAGTTAAAAAAATTTTGAGCTGTAAATAAAAAATTTTCAAGTGTTGGGAGAAGCCTTAATATTAAAAAAAAATTCATTTATATCAAAAGAAAGCGCTTTCTTTTCTTTTTTTTCTCTTTTTTTATTCCTAATTTATGTACATTCCAATCTGTTCAATTCAGAACAATAAGCAACCCAATGAGATGAGGATGATGTGTATGACATGTAAATGTGTTGTAGTCTTGTACAAACTCAGGCCAACCATTCCTGAGAGAGTATGGTTAATTGAAACCCAACCATCAAAGTACACCGGTAACCACTGTCTAGTATTCAAATCTGTATAAAAGTAACTACCTTTACTAGGATTTGAACCAGGAACCTTCGTCTCTGAAAATCAGCTGTTAAACAGCTGACTAGCGGCGACGACGTTACTCCTAGACCAACCCGGTGGGTTTCTTTTCTTTTAAAACTACAAAATAACATTAATATCCGTACCATACCAATACAATGTGACAAAATCATACAAAAGTCACACTGAGATCAGCTGTAACCAAAACAAACATTGCTGTTGGTGTACTCAAAATAATCAATATGTTTGGCTAATACAATTTGGCTAATTATACTTTTACTTTCCTGAAAAATCACCAAAATGGAATTTACACCTTCTACTTCTTAGGTACAGATTTGTTTATCCACAGTTTTTATACTATCAGGTAAAGAATTGTAAAATTTTAAACCAGCATACTTAGAATTTTTTTCAAATTTTTTGTTATGTGACTGTGCAGCCAAACCTTTTGTTATTACTAGCTTAATAATTACGAATTTGGTTTTATTTTATCAGATTAGACCATTCAGTTTTATATGTAATACTGTTTCATATACATAAAGTACAAAGACTGTAATACCTTACTTCTTGAACAAGATTACACTGTCATCAACCATATTTCTTCTCTTATTGTAACATAAAAAATGTTACCTTTGTAATTTTAAATAAAAACAACAAAAAGTCAGTATTTATTTAAAAAATATTTATTTAAATAGTTATTTACAAAATATTATTAATAAAATTTTTACAAATGGTTAACTGTAATATCAAATAACTTAATAGTTTTAAAACTATTAGTAAAAGATTAGTTTAATAATGTCTCGCATCAAGATAATTTAAAAAAAACTATATTTTGGTTGTTTCATAAGAATACAGAGTAATGACAAACATAAAGAGTTTATCAGAATAAAAATTTATACTTAAACTAACATGGAATAGATTCCCAAAAATTTATTTTCTGAGTTAATAATCTTAAAATAAATTATAAGATCTGTGGTCGTGCTAAATCCTCCACGATCTGATGATTTATGAAGCAATGATGCCAAGTATCCCAATTGACAAAAGTGGCACATCTTCAGCACCAGTAAACTAGAGTAAATTTTATAAAAACATTCTTTTAATGAGATGAAGATGATGTAGTCTTGTACAGACTCAGGTCGACCATTCCTGAGAGAATATGGTTAATTGAACCGTAACCATCAAAGTACATCGGTAACCACTAACTAGTATTCAAATCCATAAAAAAGTAAGTATCTTTATTAGGATTTGAACCAGGAACCTTCGTGTTCAAACCTTTGTGTGTCAGCTGACTCTTGGCGATAACTTTACCACTAGATCAACCCAGTGGGTTTCAAATAATTGAGCAGTTTTATATAAATCACTGAAGGTATAAAATTTAAAATTACTTTTAATTTTTATGTTAAATGTACTCTAATGATAGGAGTTCTACCAAAACATGTATAAAAAGAAATTTGAAGCAATAAAAAAAATTAGAGAAAATTTATAGTGTTGTTACATTTGGATTAATTAAACCTGCATTGAATGATGCATTTTTATGATTTATTTTAGGTTACTGAAACCTGTTATAAACATTTTTTGGTCACTCAGTTTCAGGGTAAATCATTCTCATTTATTTACCTGTTATAATTACGAACTTATATTACTTTTTAGCTACCACCTAAATTTAGGTCCCATATTAGTTCTAGCATTGTATATAAGTACAGTCAGTACTCGATTTAATGGACTAACCTCCAAAATAAACAAAATGGTTTGAAAATTACAAAAATCTAAGCGATGTTAATTTTTGTAAGAAAATCACCTACAACAGTTTTTGATATTCGTAACTTAATTATGTATGCACGACACATTTATTTTGAAGTAATAGCGTCACTGCTTAAATGTAAACATCTGCATTTCCCTGCCCATTGCACTGTAGGTAGTTGTATATTTGTATGGTGCCTCCCAACATTCTGACATGTAGGGAAATTAACATTGGACGATGTACTGTCAACATTAATCTTATTACTAGGGTGTAATCTTACTTTTATTACTCCAGTTGTTTGGAAACAGAATAAAAATGAGTCTACAAAAGATTTTAGTAGCTAATAATTTTAATTATTTATAAAAAAAGGCAAAAATGTTATTCAATTTTGATATAACGCAGTACTTACATAAGAAAAACATTTTGCTTCCATTGTTGTCTGAATGTTAGCTGGGCATGTAAATTGGTCGGTTTGTTTTCAGTTTTTGATAATACAGTATGAGAGACTGTGAGTTTGAATCCCAAACATTATTTAAAATTTTAAAAAAAATTTTTGCTAGCTATATAATTTTATTATTAAATAATTTGTTAACTTAATTAAATAGAAAAAAATGTTCAAGTTAGTTGAATTAATAATAATCAATAATCAATTAACAAAAAAACAAGAAAAATAAATAAAAAAAACGTTTTAATATGTAGGACTCAAACTCACAGCCTTTCATACTGTATTATCAAAAATGAAAATAAACTGACCACTTTACGCCTGGCTAAAGTTCAGACAACAATGGAGGCAAATTATTTTTTACGTAAGTACTGGGCTATATCTAAATTGAATAACATTTTTGCCTTTATTTATTAATAATTAAATTATTAGCTATTAAATACTTTTGTAGACTCAATTTTATTCTGTTTCTTAACGAGTGGAGCAATAAAAGTAAGATTACACCCTTGTAATTAGGCTAGATTAATGTTGACAGTACATTGTCCAATGTTAATTATTTCCCTTGCATCAAATTTGTTGGGAAGCACGGTATATAGTTATAACTTTTTTTTTGCGTCCAGGAGACTCCAGGAGGAGTACAGGACATGTCAGTTATAACACCTGAAATACATATAAGAATCACACTATGTATCACTGCTATCAAGAGAGAAATTTTTGATAGTAATAATAAAGTAATTTTTCAGATTTTTTTAAAGAAATGCAAATTATTACAGCATTTTAAAAATTGGGGTAATTTATTCATGAATTTTCTCCCTGCATAAGTGATTTTTGTTCAAACAAATTTGTGGAGTGATTAGCCACATAATAATCATTTCTGTTTCTCGTGTTATGATTGTGAACATTGAAATTTTGCCTAACATACATAACCACCTCAAAATCACTGTTTTGTGAGTTGTTGGAATTTCTGTTTTAACTCCTTTTGTTTAGTCATATTTTCAAAAGTTCTGTTTCATGTGAAATTACAGTATTTTTTAATATGTAATATGTCTAGTAGTAGTGGTGTTAAAAGGAAACGTATTACTCTGACTGAAAGGCTAACTTATAAGGCTATAACCAAATCCATTGTTTACTTTAACACATAGAAACATACATGACTGATTGCGTTATAAGTTGGTTTGTTTTTTTTTATCGCTAATGTGTGTACGTTGCAATCTGTTCAATTCAAAACAACAAGCGACCTAATGACCCAATGAGATGAGGTTGATGTGTACAATGTGTAAATGAGGCTTAGTCTTGTACAGACCCTGGTCAACCATTCCTGAGAGAGTATGGTTAATTGAGCCCCAACCATCAAAGAACACAGGTAACTACTGTCTAGTATTCAAATCCATATAAAAGTAACGATCTTTACAAGGATTTGAACCAGGAACCTTCGTCTCCGAAAATCAGCTGTTAAACAGCTGACTCACTGCGACAACTTTACCTTTAGAACTACCTGGTGGATTGTGTTTGAATTGAAAGTGAATGACTTTCAATCTAACGAACATTGGCATGCCCCAATTAGTCCGTTAAATTGAGCATTGACTGTAAATGATGTATAAAAAAATTATCTTATATATGAGTAATCTTAAAGCTCTTAGTAATCTAGTGACAGAATCATACTGTACACTTAATTTATTTAAACATAAAATAAAATTCTCAAACCCTGATAATAATATTACTGAATCCAATTAAATTTTAAAAGAATGGTAATAAAATTCAAATGAAACCTCTATCAACATATTCTAATACCATATCTTTTACAATCTGTCTGTAACGTGGCGATAAACATTCTTTAGCAAAATCAAGATATTCCTTCGTCTTAAAAGTATGTTCAGTAACTGTATCTAAATTATAAATTGTGTTATCGATAGCTGTTGAATCAGCTGTTACAGCTGGTAACAATAATAAAACCATTAGAAAACTAAATAAAGCATGCGATTCAATATCGTCTAATAAATCCTTAAGATTAATAATTGGAGCATTTGGTGCATGTTCTTGTATTGTTTTTACTAATTCTTCATGATAAATTTCTATTAGATTATCATAATAATTTCGTGATAGTCCTTTTTCTGTACTCGTATACATAAATAATAAGATATCGGTGACTGGCGATGCATATCGAGTTACTTGTAAATCAACAAACCGAATATCTTCCGCAATATTCTCTTTATTATATTTAAATAACATATTATTAACCCAAAAATCACCGTGGCAAATTACTGCTAATGGTTCTTTCGGTACAATAATTGAAACCATCCGTTGAAACACTTGACCTTGTAACATTTGTAATTTATGTATCGCATCATCTAATACTAAATCTCCTGGTCCACTCCAATGTTTCAAAGTTGATATCGCCATTTTTAATGAATTTTCTAATGATGCACCGAATATTGGTATCGCTTCTTGTACAAATATTAATTCATTTATGTGTGATTTCATCTTTTCAAATCCAGCTTTATCTTTATGTTTCATTATATATGATGAAGCATGAAACCTGGCTAGTGCCTGAAAATAAAAATAAATATATTTTTTTATAAATGTAATAAAATAATTACTTTAGATTCATCTGTTAGAATTGGTTCTTTTTCCTATCTGTATATACAAGGATGTATTAAAATAAACAGGACTGATTTTCTTAATAATTCCAGAGTGGTCCTAGACCTTAAAGGAGTTAATGTCCAGGTAGTCTGTACTGTTAGGAAGAGGGAAAGAACTGACTGCAACTCTCTTGGGCCCCTTTAGTTGGTGATTTTCACTGGCTCCAACAGCTGGCAGAAGTGAGATGAATTCACTGTACATTGATCTTGTAGGAAGTCAATGAGTAAAACTCCCTTTCAGTTCCAAAAATCAGTCACGAACACTTTTCTGGCATGGAGACGGATTTTGGGATCTGTGAGACTTGATCTTGGGCATCAATATTGTGACCTTGATTATCTAACTTTCACGTTCACCTTTAAACTTTTTAGCCTGAATAAACTGTTGGGTCCGAGCAAGGGTACCATCACCAAACTGTACTTTTAACCGAGTAAAAATTTCTGTTCGTTTAACACCTTTATTAGTTAAATCGACCAATAATACCATGCATAACAAGCGATAGGACTTCTTGCTCAGTCATGGCTTTATTGGCGATAAAAACAGATATATACTTATATAATGTGCCGATTAAGTTCCACCACTCTTAATTCACTTCTTGAATGTGATGCTTCCTCATCTTGCTCAGGATGGCCTGATGAGGCACACAGAAAAGTCTGGTTTGTACTTGACACATCCTAGTAATTTGTATAAGAAAACTTTTATTCTTTATATCTTTGAAACTATAACTATTTAAACACAGTGGAAAGTAACAAACAATTCTTTTTTAAATTTATTTAAAGTGGCAACAACAGTTCAGTAATTAGCAACTACAGTGGATTAGGTAATAGTGGATTTTTGTAAAAATTACTGGACCCTAGCTGGGAATGGAACCTGGAGTGTCATTGTAGGCTAGTGCGCTATACCTACGCAACGAGGGCAGCCAAAAATATATTTTTATAATTTTATTTATTTGATATTCTTCCTAGTGAAAATTATCCTGTTGTTCTTAAGAGATAGTTTTCTGTATTATATCTTACAAGTTTTAGTACATACACTACCAGTAAAGACTTTATCGAACAAACCAGTGTCACAATGTATTTCATGACCAAGCTGACGATATAAACTGATGGCTGATCAGGTTGAAATTAGGGGCAGTGTTTTATTTTAACTGGACTTGTTTGATGAAAATTAGTGTTAATATACCTGAAGTGCAACTGTACAATGTTCAAAATCAAGCCCTTTTCTTCGATCAGCCATAATGAAACCATCTTCACGAAGATCTTGTAGTACAATTACTTGATTTGAAGCAAAAAAACAAGTCGGAAATGGAAGTAATGTTCGATTATTACAACAGGCTCTTAGAGCAGGTATTGCTGTATCATATGCAGCAGCTTCATTAAGAAATGCTGGATCACAGCGGAATGCTTGACGTCTTGCAAGACTTGCTGGTTGGCGTTTCACCATCACAACTTTTTTAAATGATTGACCTGTTAACAAAAATACAGGAATAATAATTAATAAGTAAGTGATTTTAATAATTTTGTTTATTCAAAATTAATTATTATCATTGTGGTGAAACATCACATAATTTGATTCACTCTTGGTTGCGTGGTAAGGAACCTTTTGATATTTAATTGGAGTCATTTATAGAAGAGATGAAAATAAGCAGGAATTTCTTTCAATATTACCACTAGGGTACCTTGTTGTTTAGGTCATCAGTCAAAAGGCTGGTTTGAACCTCTAGAGGCTTTACTAAAACAAGGAGTGAAACGGTTTACAATTGCCTTCCTCACTGAGTAGAAAAGTGTGTTTATCAGCAGGCCAGGTCTTCTGAAAAACATCTAATTACCACCCTGCAAAAAATGACACCTTTACTTCATTCACTACATGGTTTGGTCGTATAATGAAATTCATTACTCTGAGAGAAGATAACTCTGACTAGTGTCTTTTACACCTCTACCTCTTCTGCTCTTAAATGCTTCAGTCATATAATTGGCTGACCATGTGATAAGACACAGAACTATTTTCTTTAGCTGTGGAACTAGCAGATCAAAAGTGTTAATAATTTAACAGTCCACCTACCTGTTATGGCCTAGGGTACCCTTATCTTACAGTAAATAAAACAAAACATTTTTAGTTTATTTAAATCCTGATATTTTTTTTTAAATAGTGTTGAATTTATAGAAAAGAATAATAAAAGGAAACCAGTTATATCAATGTTACCAGAACAGGGAATTCCCTCATCCTTACACAGCACCATAATATAATACGATTATAAAATCTATTTTAATCATGCTCATCATATCTCAACTTGAAATTCCTTAGTGTGGTACACAACTACTACAAAACCACTTGAAGTATTTATTTAATCAACATAATTAGCAACTACTTGTACATCCATGGTGATGTACAGCAATGAAGGCAGTATTATTCCTGCGGAATGAATTTTTACTCCACGTACTCACTTACTCACTCACTCGCAAACAGGCACACAGGTTTTTTATCATAGTATTGTAATGTCTAATCTTGGCTTGTCTTGAGAGTGCATTCTTTTTTTACAAGTGGTGAGTTTCTCGGAATGTACCAGCCATCTTTTCTTGTCCATTATTGTTTGCTTCTTTTTCGCTGATTTTTGGTTGTATTATTTCCTGAGCTACTTAAAGCTATCAACTTTCCCAATTTTTCTGTATTGTCTTCAAGTAACTCAGGTTTGTTTTGATGTTCATTATGTATTTAGTTTTCTTGAAGGAAATCTGTAGTCCGGCTTTTTCGGCTTGTTCTTTTAACACGCTGATTTTTTCCATTACTAATTCCATGTTCCAAGAAACGATTACTAGATCGTTTACAAAATCAAGACAGTTTATCTTTATAACTTTTTTGATCCTCCAATGTGTACATGGAGTTATTATCATAATATTTGCTTGGTATATAATTTTTTATTATTAAAATATATATTTCTAACCACCAGAATACGGTAACAGGAAACACTTACCAATGTTTATAGCGCTTTCGTGTATCTTGTACTCATCTTCAGTAAATTATTTTATTTTAAAATATTTTTCACATCAAAATTTAAAACTTTCTACTCCTGTCATGGCAGATAAGGAATTTGATTCCTTATCTAGGAGTAGGAGTAGGAAGTTTAAAATTTTGATGTGAAAAATATTCAAAAAAAAATTAATTTACTGAAGTACAAGATACTCGAAAACGCTATACACATTGGTAAGTGTTTTTTGTTACCATATTCTGGTGGTTAGAAATATATATTTCAATTTTAAATAATACGGATGTTGATAATCCTACATAGGATGTTTGATAAAGTAATTTTTTATTAATATACTATACAGTAAATAGTAATATAATACAGTAATAGTATTAATATAATACTATTCCGCCCATAACAGACAGGTAGAGTGTCAAAGTATTTACACTCAATCTGTTCGTTGCAGGGCTAAAATAAATAGTTCTGTTTTCTTATCACATGATCAGCCAATTAAATGACTGAATCATTTAAGAACAGAAGAGGTAGAGGTGTTAAAGACACTAATCAGAGTTATCTCCTCTGAAAGTAATAAATTTTATTATACAGCCAGACCCTGTGGTGAATGAAGTGAAGGTGTCATTTGTAGAGTGGAAAATATGTGCTTTTCAGAGGGACCGGCATGCTGATAAGTGTACTTTTCCACTCAGTGAGGAAGGCAATGGTAAACCACCTCACTCCTCGTTTTACTTAGTAAAACCTCTACAGGTTCAAACCAGCCTACAGGCTGATGACCTAAACAACAACATACTATACAGAGCACAAGAAATTAAAACCAAAAAAAAAAATGATGATTTGAAAATACATCCAGAATACCTTTAATGCATAAATTAAAAACTTACTGACTGCAATTTTTAAACAATATGGTACCCCTAGTTATATATTCTATCGTACTTAGTATATTGTTTATGTGTACATAATTAACTTTGAGATTGTTTTATGTCTTAGTTTCGTAATACAACTTCATTGAATATTCATTTTGATAATACAGTTAGACAAGTACTGATCCAGTCCTGTGTAATGACCTGAAGCTAAATTTATATTGTTATAATATAACAACCTTTGAAACTAACTTAACAGTTCTTACATTCTCTTAATATAATGGAATGGCTTCTATTTATAATTACTGGAATTCATGCATAATCATAAAGTATTCATTTGTTCTTTTTATTGCATACTGTTATTCGTACTTCTATTGAGTTCTTTTTGTAATAACTATAATGATTACAGTATCTAGTTCATACTGTCTACAATCATAACTATGCCTCTCTGTGGCGTAAAGTGGAAGAAATGAGTCATCTCTATGCCTCCATTGTAATTATGTTAGGTTATTATAGTAACCGTGTGTACTAAAGTGCATTATTGTTTACGTCATCAGCCAAAAAACTGGTTTGAACCTCTAGAGGCTTTACTAAGTAAAATGAGGAGTGAGGTAGTTTACCAATGCCTTCCTCACTGAGTGAAAAAGTATGCTTATCAGCATACCAGGCCTTCTGAAAAGCATCGTACTTTCCAGCAAATGAGACCTTCACTTCATTCCCCACAGGGTCTGGCTGCATAACGAGGCTCTCAGAGAAGATAACTCAGACTAGTGTCTTTTAAACCTCTACCTCTTCTGTTCTTAAATGCTTCAGTCATATAATTGGCTAAACATGTGAAAAATAATTTTATTTATTTTTTTTATTCCTAATTTGTGTACGTTGCAATCTGTTCAATAGAACAATAAGCAACCCCATGACCCAATGAGATGAGGATGATGTGTATGACGTGTAAATGAGGTGTAGTCTTGTACAGTCCCAGGCCGACCATTTCTGAGAGAGTATGGTTAATTAAACCCCAACCATCAAAGTACACCGGTAACCACTGTCTAGTATTCAAATCCTTATAAAAGTAACTACCTTTACTAGGATCTGAACCAGGAACCTTCGTCTCCGAAAATCAGCTGTTAAACAGTTGATTTTGGCGACGACTTTACCTCTAGACCAACCCGGTGGAAAATAATGAAAAATGATGAAAATAATAATAATAATAATAATGAAACATAATAATGAAAATAGTGAAAAATAATTGAACTATTTTTATGTTTTAGCACTCCACCTGCCTGTTATGGGCAGAACTATTGTTCATTACGGTAAAAACTGGTGTGAAACACACGAGTTTCTCTTGCCAGTGTAAATAATAAAACATTGTAGCTTATGTTTAATCATTGTAAACAATGTAAAATGAAAAATATAACTTAATTTTAATCATGAGTAAATGACACAAAATGAAAATCAACCTCTGTAGAACTTAAAATACGGAAAATCACTAATTGACGCTAAACTCGGCACTGTAGAAGAAAATTTTTAAAATAAAAAATGTGGATTGTTTTATTTCCTATATCTTTATAAATTATACAAATTTTACACATTTGTCGCAAAATGCATAAGCAACTAAGGCCGCAATATTACAAATCCTATTTTTTTTACCGATTTTGATGAAAAAGAAATACAGAAAATCACTTATTGATGCTAAACTTAGTGTTGCACAACGAAAAATTGAAAAAAAGCTGTGGATTTTAAAATATTCTACAATCATAATTATATATATTATATTTGTCCTATAGTGCATATTAAGGCCGCAATCTTAAATAAAACAAATACTACAAGAGTACAGGCCTCCCAAGAATTTCAGCAGACATTGCGCTTACCCTATCTTGTAGAGCATAAAATATATAGTAAATGAAGTGATTTTTAACAAAATCGTAGGAACCATTTTTGAGAAAAGTGCAAAAACGTGAAAAATCGCGTGAATAAACTAATAACTTACTTCCGGTTGATAGATTTATACTTTCTCTTGCCTATATGAACATATAGGAAGGAAAGCATCGTTTTCATGTCGATTTTTCGAAACCGAGTTTTCACCGGATCTACACGTTTTCAGACCCCCTGAATCCAAAAAAACGTGTTTTTAGTGATCGGTTTCTGTGTGTGTGTGTGTGTATGTGCGTGCGTGCGCGCGCGCGCGTGTATGAACAGAATATTTCAAGAATGGAACATCGTACAAACTTGAAACTTAAGTTACATACCACTGCCGGACCCGACACGAACTTTTTTATCAAAATCGGTCAACAGGAAGTAGTAGTTCATTCGTGTAATTTTTCACTTTTTTGCGATTTTTTTCAAAAACGTGCTCTACGATTTTTTTAAAAATCGCCGCGTTTACTACACTTTTTATGCTTTACAAGATAGGGTAAGATAGGGTTTACAAGATAGAGGTTAGTTTTTGTTTATTTCTAATGTTTTATTACTAATGTTAGGTTTATTGGTAATTATTTGCATTGCAAGAGAAAGTCGTGTGTGTTTCACACCAGTTTTTTTATGAAAATGTCCGTGGCAGGGTTTCTAGTACTACCAAACGTAGATTCCAAGTTTCAACTTCGTACGCTGTTTCGTTCTTGAAATATTTTGTTCACACACAAACTAATCGCTAAAAATATGTTTTTGGATTCAAGAGGCCTGAAAACCTGTATTTCCGGTGAAAATCGATTTCGAAAAATCAACATAAAAACAATACTTTCCTTCCCTGTGTAATAATTATTCATAAAGATCGAGAGAAAGTAAAAATATATGTAATTATAAATTTCTCCTTATATTATAATAACTACTGTAGTACTTATAATTTAATTTAGTTATCAACCTGCCCTTAGGAAAATAAAAATACGAGTTAGGTACCCGTAATTTACAGTATATACTAGTTGTTGAAATTTATTTTTAATTTTAAAGTTTATTTCATAATTTATAAAGCAATATTCTCTCTACATGGGGGTTTACAAAATTAAAAATTTAATATTGATAAAGCTCAGTACAAGACTTTTCATTTATAATGTAATATATCAGCCAAGAAACAAACACATCATAATTTTATTATTGCTTTGTACGTGAGGTATATTCAATTTTATAATGTGTTTCTCAAAAGATTTTTGTAAATTTTCTGGAAAAGTTTAAGGTGATTTTTATTAAAATTTTCTTCAGATCTTGTATGTTATGTTTAAAAGAATGGACAAGCTTTTCCCTGGTTCTTGATGTGTAGAAAGAATTTCAAATAATTTATTTAAATTTCTGTTAAGTATTTGTGTGTGTGTGTATGTGTGTGCGTGCTTGATGAACTACTACTTTCGGTTAACTAATTTTGTTGATAATGTTACGTTCCTAGTTTTAACATCGTAAGATATTCCGGTCTTGAGATATTTTGTTCGCGCGCGCGAGTAGTAGGGGGTACATAATTATAGAACACTTTGGCTCTTAAATCAAAATAAGGACCACTTTTTCAAAATAAGCACCACCCCTTAAATCAAAATAAAGACCACTTTTTCAAAATAAGCACCACCCCTTATTTCAAAATAAGGATTACTTTCAAAAACATGCTCTTATTTCAAAATAAGGACCATTTTTGTTAATATAATGAGTAGGCACAATTTTGAAGGCAACTTTTAAGAATAGAACACCTCCTTATTTCAAAATAACAGCATATTTCAAAAAAAAAGGTAAAGCATCCAGCTAAATCCCTGATAAAACCAATTCAAAGAGAAAAACATCAGAAAACTAAAAAGTGTCCCTTTAATCAAAATTTCAAAATCACTAAAAACATTTTCAAAGAGCCGAAGCCCTTTAAAAATTTAACTTGTAATTGGCTTTGTCAGTTACATGCATTATAAATGTAAATTCAACAGCTGTTAAGAATAAAATAATCACAAACACTTTGTCAATGATACCATCAACTAAACAACATGGGCTCATTTAAAATAGAAAATATATTCTTTAATTTTAATACCCCCAAGAAAGTGTATCAATTATTCCATCTTCTTCTTTCATTATCATTCTCTTATCATAATCAAACTGAAATTTCTTAACTACCGATTTATTAACTAATTTCTTTATCTTAGTGTCTCTTACTATCTGATTATACTCGACTTTTGGTGGTTCGCTATTTCCTTCAACCCTTCTCTTCAGATAGGTAAAAAATATCTTTACCATTTATGAATTACACCTCCCAGGAAACAAACAGAGATCTGAAAATATGTCATCTACTATCTGTTGTATGGAAATAAGAACCACTTTTACTTAGCCTTCTAATTTTAAAATAAGTCATCTGAAGGGTTTTTACTTCCAATTAAACGCGAACACTGATTTATTAAAAGATTGGGTAAATATAAACAGACAGTTAGGATGAACATTGTAATTTCCGATGAAGAATTAGAAAGCTACAACAAATTAGACTTATTTGACATTACTAATATAAACCCTCCAAAGTGTAACATTATTAACCCAGATTTAACAAAAAATCGCAAAGGAAAATTATATTAAAAAATATGTAAAGAAGAGCGGAAATTTTACCGAAAAAGAAAACACGGATACGGCTGCACAGAAAAAGAACGCCTTCGATTAGTTTTCGAAGTAGATAAAGAATTTTGGGATTTATCCCCGGAAGAATTGGCTCTGTATCTCGAGCTGGATGATCTCTGATGATCAATGAGGTGCTTATTTTGAAAAAGTGTCCTTATTTTGATTTAAGAGTTGATTTTGAAAAAGTGGTCCTTATTTTGATTTAAGGGGTGGTCCTTATTTTGATTTAAGAGCCAAAGTGTTCTATAATATGTACCCCCTACTACTCGTGCGCGAACAAAATATCTCAAGAACAGAATATCGTACGATGTTTTTGAACTTAGCTTAGTAGCCTACCGTAACATTATCATCAAAATTGGTTAACCGAAAGTAGAAGTTTAATCGCGTGATTTTTCGGTTTTTGTAATTTTTAAAAAAATGGCTCCTACGATTTTTTAAAAATCGTTTCATTTACCACATTTTTTATGGTCTACAAGATAGGGTAAGCGCCATGTCTGCTATTCTTGGAAAGGCTATGCTCTCTTGGTAAAAATAATATTTTTTTTTAAAGATTTCGGCCTTAACATGCATTTCAGGGCAAAAGTGTGTATAATTAAAGTTGTAGAATATTTTAAAACTTATAACTTTTATTTAAAACATCTATTCACAACGCTTAGTTTAACGGCAATTAGTAATTTTATGTTTTTTCATTAAAATAGGTAAAACAATGAGGTTTTTTAAGATTGCGGTATTAGTATGCATTTTACGACAAAAGTGTATGCATATAGGGCAAGAGAAAGTAAAAAATCTAGAAGAAATAAATAGTATTATTTGATAGGAAAGCAGAATGGGAAAAGAAAATCTGTGGGATTCTTTGTTGGAATACACCTAGATGATAATGGTGCAGAAGTTTTTGTTACAGCTGGAAGAATGAATGAATCATGAGGTACCTAACAGATGCAAGGAATTTAAAAAGGAAAATTGCCTAGTTTAAAAGCAGTGGAAACTTGTGACGGTGAAAAATTGGTCATAAACTGTTGAAGTGGAAACAACCTTCGTAGGATGATATGAAAAGTTAATAAGTTTTACCATAAATTTGCCCATAAAAGGCAGGTGGAATGTTGAGTTATTTGCGCTCGATCTGCTAATTACAGGAATACAAAAAATAGTTCTCTTTCTTATCACATGGTCAGCCAATTAAATGACTGAAACACTTAAGAATAGAAGAAATAAAGGTGTAAAAGACACTAGTCAGAGTTATTTCCTCTTGAGAGTAATGCATTTCATCATTATACAGTCAGACTCTTTGGTGAATGAAGTAAAAGTGTAATTTGCAGGGTGGAAAGTAGATGCTTTTCGGAGGGCCTGGCATGCTGATAAGCATAGACTACTTTTCCAATCAGTGAGGAATGCATCGTAAACCACCTCACTCCTCGTTTTACTTAGTAAATCCTCTAGAGGTTCAAACCAGCCTTTCGGCTGATGACCCAAACAACAACAACAACAACAACAACAACAACAACCATAAATTATCTGTAATACATTTAGTAGAAATAAATTTATCTTTTAATGATGTACAATCATTCAATTTTTATAAATTGGTTCACTGATTGTGGTACATTTTAATAGATAAAATAAATTATAAAATACACAGCAGCATTTTTTGACTTTTGACCTTTTAAAATGACACGTTTATTGTTTCTATAATTAAGATTAATTACATAATAAAAAAGAAATAAAAACTAAATTCTATTGATCTACATTTATTTTTATTTTGAAGATATTATTTATAGAAATTTATGTTAATTCTGCTTTTATATTAATAAATAAAATAAAAGCCTCTGATAATAATAATATTGTGCAAAAATGGTTTAGATTATTCAAACTGCTTTGAAATATTTTTTATCTAAAAAATTACGTGTGAAACACTTACACGACTTTCCCTTTCCAATGGAAATAACGAATAATATAACCTATGTTTAATAACGAGTAAACAATGTAAATTGAAAAATATAATTTTAATCATGAGTGAATGACGTTAAATGTGAATCAACTTCTGTAAAATTTAAAATATATGTAAAATCTCTTATTAACGAAATATACTACTATCTGTCTATAACTTGATGGTCTCCTGCAGAGAGGAGCAGAATCGGCCCGCTACTAGCTTTCTCAATAACGTTTCAATATGTACCAAGTCCAGTGTACTACAGAGTGATTTTTTAGTCCTGTTACCCAATTTTTAATGTCTGGTAATATTTTTCCAGACTAAAAGAATGATGAACGATGCCATCCTTAGAAGTGTTCTGATGTATGGCGCAGAAGCATGGGAGTTAACAAAAAGAAATAAAGATAGACTGAATGCAGTGGAAATGGACTTCCTGAGACGCAGCTGCAGGGTATCTAGGATAGGGCACATAAGAAATGAAGAAATAAGAAGAAGAATGAATCAACAGGAGTCAGTTGTTGAAGCAATAGAAAGTCGCCAACTGTTATGGTATGGACATGTAAAAAGAATGTCAGAAGCTAGATGGCCCAAGTTCATAATGGAATGGACACCTCAAGAAAGGAGAAAAAGGGGGCGCCCTCCTAGAAAATGGGAGCAAGACATTCAAAACGCCATGAATTTGAGGCAACTGGCTCCTGAAGATGAACTGGATAGGGGCAAATGGAGGTTGAGATGCGAGAAACGGCCTGATGATGCTGTAAGAGACCTCGCTTAAGTAAGTAAGTAAGTAATATTTTTCTAAAAAAATAAATTTTGATTTGTGACACTAAGTTGGTAACCCTACTCAACCAGTATGGATGTGGCAGTGTGAGTTGATTCTCCTTGAGCTGTGTAAAATTTTGTGCCATTTCCGGTCGTGCTACAAACAGAATGTCTTTTATCCTAAAACAATCTCTTGTTTAAATCTGGAGGCTGAAGCTCTAGAACTAATCGTATGTGATACTGATACAATTTCAATTTTTTAGCAGCTTTCTGAGCACTCGAACATGACAAATCAACATGCGAGGAAAGTTTTTGTAAACTTTTTCATGGAGAATTGAGCAATCTTGTTTTCATATTCTCTTAACGTCATCTGTCAAGAGAGTTGGTCGATCACTACGTTTTCTGCTGCAAACAATACCTGCCTCTAAAAATCAGTTAGTTAGCCTAGAAATTGACTAGAATAGAGTGGAGGAACACCAAAAATTTTAATTTGAAATGATTCTTTTACACTCGCATACGATTTTGTAGCAAAATATTGTTCAAGAATGAAAACCCGTTGTTCTAGGGTAAAAGACATTCTGTTCGTAACACAACTGGAAACAGCACAAAATTTTACGCAACTCAAGGAGAATCGGTTGAGTAGGGCTACCAACTTTGTGTCACAACACAAAATATCCCTTTCTTAGAAAAAAATTACCAGACATTAACAATTGGGTAACAGGACTAAAAAATCACCCGGTAGTTAGTAGCAGTACATAATGAAGTGTTATTGAGAAAGCTAGTAGCGAGCCGATTCTGCTCCTCTCTGCGGGAGGCCATCAAGTTATAGAAAAATAGTAAGTTATGCAGAAAAAATGCTTGAAATAAATGCTGTAGTTTTTCTTATTTTCTGAAACTTTGATTGTGTACACTTTTGTCGTAAAGTGCATATGTACTAACGCCACAAACTTAAAAAAATTAATTTTTCCCAAATTTTGATGAAAAATTACAGAAAATTAGTAATTGACTTGCTGCGGCCTTAATGTATTCTCGAGCAAAAATGTATATGGTAATCAAAAATTGTAAAACATTTAAAAACCTACATGAGTCAAGTATTTTCATGATTTTACTTCAATATTATTTTTTTCAACGCTTAGTTTAGCGGCAATTCGTGATTTTCTGTTTTTTCCATCAAAATCTGTAAAAAATGGCATTTTATTACTCACCTTTGTCAAACGATTCAAAAATTATTTTATATAAAAATTTTTTAAAACCCTTGTGGACATTATGGGGTTCAATTTTGGGGTGGGCCCTACAACTAGTACTTCCAACATAAACATATTCCAACGTTTTCAGTCAAAACTCTTGCGGCGGGCCCTGCAAATTCCGTGGTACGTCAAAAACACCTATATCTATGCCTATCTTAATATAGACACTGTGAAACAATTTATATCGAAATTCAGCTGTGAATATGAAGAAAGACTTAACCATCATCCAAACTTTAAGGCTCTGAATCTGCTAAACAACGTTAATACAGAGTTTTGAAGATTGAAAAGACATAGTGTTTTCAATTTAATTTATAGGTTTTAATGAACATTTTCAAAGTTATCGTTTATTTTTCTAACTGATATACTCTTTTTCTTCAAAGTGATCAGTGTATTTCTCAAGTATTTATTATTGCTAACTTCAATTTTATTAACAGATGAAATAATTGTAATAATATTAATTAACATTTAAAATTACTGATTATTCAATTTTCATGTGAACAGATTGTAATGTAAAAGAATTGTAAATAATAAAACGTTTGCATTATTTAAAATAAAAGTGTATAATCAAAGTTAAAGAAAATTTAAAAAAATTAGAACTTTTTGTTCTAGAATTTTTCTTTATAGAGCCTAGTTTAGAGGCAATTATTGATTTTCCATGTTTTTGAATTCTACAGAGGTTGATTTTCATTTACACAAGATTAAAACTACGTTATGTTTTTTTATTTTATATCGTTTACATCATGATTAAACATAGGGTATATTATTTACATTACCTAAATTGGCAAGTGAAAGTTGTGTATTTCACACCAGATTTTTTCTGTGAATTAATTGCATTCAAGAGTCTTCCATGGAAGTATAGGACATGTCAAGAACTTATAAGTTATTTTGATACACAATACCTACTACTGCAAGCTTACTTCCAACTATAGTTATTTCACCCAAAGTGGGTAATCTAATATTTACACAATAGTACACAATTTTCTTAGAAATCGCTTGGATGGTTTGAGCTTATTTTGAGTTATTTCTTTTTTCTATTTTAATAAAATATTACTTAGAAGGAAATTCTTTTATACTGTAAAAAGTCTTAACAACCAAAAGTTCTTTTCAGAATTTTTTTAAGTGATTGCAAATTACCATAACATTTTATAAATTGCTGTAATTTATTGATGAATTTTCTCCACACATAAGTACGTTTTTGTTCAAACAAATTGATGAGTGTTAAGTCAAAAATTCTGGGTTTAATTCCAGAAAATACTCTAGAAATGTTGACGGTTTGTTTTACCATATTAAAACTTAATTTTTAATAATTTAGGTATTAATAGGATGAGAGTATGCCCATAACAAGCAGGTGGCGTGTCAATTATTTACACTCGATCTGCTAGTTCCAGGGCTACAAAAAATAGTTCTGCTTTTAGTCACATGGTTAACCAATTACATGATTGAAGAATTTAAGGACAGAAGAGGTAGAGGTGTAAAAGACTCCTTTGATAGTAATGAATTTTATTGTACAGCTAGACCTGTGGTGAATAAAGTGAAGGTGCCATTTGCAGGGTAAAAAGTAGATGTTTTTCGGAGAGTCCGGTATGCTGATAAGCATACTTTTTCACTCAGTGAGGAAGGCAATTGTAAACCACCTAACTCCCGTTTAACTTAGTAAAGCCTCTGGAGGTTAAAATCAGCCTTTCAGCTGATGACCTAAACAACAGGGCTAAAGTACATGAAAAATATTGGTGTATCTAGATAAGATTTCTATTTATATTTTATGTATCAATGACGTTTTAGAATCTTCAGAGCAATAACCTGTGTTTTTTTCTAAAAATATTTAATTTTTTACATAACCACCAATGACGTCAATATGGTTTTGTATGCGTCTACTACAAATATCAGTTACTTCGTGACCTGACATAAATTTTTTTTGTAGATTAAAAGGATTGTCCGTATATTTTTGTTTACAATTTTATTCCATAGAGTACAGTAACATGCATTAAGTGTTTTTAAATGCATATTTCAAATTTGTAATCCATCAGTTTGTTTTAAAAGGCACTTAAAATAAAATTTTATTTTTTCAGATCTAAATTGAATACTCTATATTTTCAGGGTTTTCAACTTTCTCATGTCCTACATGAATATACAGGTTGATTCACGAAGTTTTACCGGCTCTTTCTGAGCTCAAATTCTATTCATTCTCACATTTTATAGGCCAAAAGAAAGAAAAACTTTAATAAACGTATCTCTAAAACGCTTTAGTAGCGAGTTCCGGTTACAGAAAGATTTCGCCCGAACTCAGTACTTTCAGTGAAATAAAAACTTGCTGAAATTCTAAGTAGGTAAATAAAGGGGCGAATTCAGTTGTTTCTTATGGTTTCTAAACTGAAAAATCTAGCAAAACAGGTCGCACAACTGTATATCTCTTGGTTTTTAAGATATTTCACGAAAAACAGAAAAAACCTGTGCCTACAAACACATTTTATCAGGTTTAAACTAGAATAACTTTGTTATACGACTTATAAATACTGAAAGTTAAAACAAAACTTGTAAAAAATTTAATTCTAAACAAATTGGTATGAAATAGGCAAAAACATATAGCCTGATATTTGTATTCGTGAGGAGAGCGCTGGGAAAAACGTGCGTCTGCATTAGTATAGTCTTGTATGAACTGCAATTGTGCAGCGTATGTAATCAACAAACCTACAAAATACGATGGGTGTTGTTAATTTTCAACAACACTGACTGTACATCTAACGGTAGGTCGGAGGGTATGCAGGGTCGAAATCGAGTATGCGCATGCGTAGACCAGCGCTCACAGCAATTTGGTTGTCCTTTACAAATTTTTTCTTTCTTTTAACCTGTAGAGTGATATCAGAAAGCGCCGGTATACAACTGGTTTGTATAAACAAATTTAATTTCTAAGTAAAGAAGACAAGATGTCATGGGTACCTGAAAACTGAATTTTATTAAAATAGCTTAACCCACCGGGTTGGTACCGTGTTAGAGTCGTCGTCGTAAGTCAGCTATTTAAGAGCTAATTTTTTAAGACAAATTCCGTGGCTCAAATCTTAGTAAAGATGTCAACTTTTATACGAATTTGAATAATAAAAAAAAAAATAATTGAATAATAGATAATAGTTACCGGTGTACTTTGATGGTTCGGATTCAATTAACCATACTCTTTGGGTCTGTACAAGACTACATCTCATTTACACGTCATACATAAATCATCATCATCTCATTGGATTATCGGGTTGTTTATAACTTTGGTATATAACTTGGGTTATTTTTGTTACCGCCCATAACAGACAGGTGGCGTGTTATATTATTTGCACTCTATCTGCTAGTTCCAGAGCTACAAAAAATATTTCTTTTTCTTATCACATGGCCAGCCAATTATGTGACTGAATCATTTAAGAATAGAAGATAATTATAGAGGTATAAAAGACACTAGTCAGAGTTATCTCCTCTGAGAATAATGCATTTCATTATACAACCAAACCCTGGGCTGAATAAAGTGAAGGTGTCATTTGCAGGGTCGAAAATATGTCCTTTTCAGAGAGCCTGGCATGATGATAAGCATACTTTTCAACTCAGTGAGGACGGTAACGGTTTACAACATCACTCCACGATATTACTTAGTAAAATCTCTAGAGGTTCAAACCAGCCTTTCCGCTGATGACCTAAACAACAAAAACATATTGTTCTTAATTGAACTGTTTGCAAAGTACACACATAAGGGATTAAACATACCTTAAATGTTCTCAGAACTTTATTTTTGGTCAGGGAAAACAAAATGATGGACAAACAAAAAATGAAGGTAAGGTTGGCCTATTATATGTCTACAAACATGAACTTTTTCCTTTAAATTTGAGAACTTAAGTTTCTTTAATTTTGGTTAATAAGTTACGGTATTTCCTATGTAAAAAACAAAATTCTAAAACAAAATTATTAATAAAAAATTGATAGGCCTACTTAGGCCTATACTATAAATGTATACTTATATAAATATATATATACTTATGTACTATACTTATATGTCTTATATTTATATAATTATATAAATTTTATCAAACATCCTATGTAGGATTGTAAACAGCGGTATTATTTAAAATTGAAATATATATTTCTAACCACCAGAATGTGGTGAGTGTTTTCTGTTACCGTATTCTGGTGATTAGAAATATATATTTCAACTTATGTAAATATATTCTTATTATTATTAATAAATTTATACTAATAAATAATATTTCTAAAAAAATAATATATATAAAAAATAAAAATAATATTAAAAAAAATAAAAACAATAAAATTCTGAAAAAGAAAATAATATAAATAATAATAATAATAATAAAAATAAAAGTGCCTTTATGATGTTTCAATAAAGACCGGGCTCGATTGATAAGCTGAAGATTACAGATTCGATTCCCGGATAAGTTCTAAAAATTTCAACGAATAATTAATTACTATGTGTTTAACCATAATTATTTCGCTAATGATCTAAATATCTGTAGCCTACAACTTTAAATCAAACAAATAACAATACATTTTTTAGCTTATCCTTTACAACATACATTTTTTTAGCCTTTATACAAACTGTAGTAAATTGTAAATTTAGGATTAACATACAAACAGCCTAAATGCAGCAGTACGTGACTGTACATACATATGAGACGCTAAAGAGCCCCGGCTTACGTTAGCGTATAATATTATATTCAAATTTACTGCTGTGTGTACTACAACGTACAAATTTCAATTCAAAATAATTACTTAATTAATGTAAATTAATTTTTGCCTGGATCATAAATGAATCTAATTAATAACGTTTAAAATTTAAATTATCGTTATTTTTATCCTTAGGGAATATCAGGGAGTGGGAAAAATAATTAATTGTTTAGTTGTTTCAATAACTTACCTGATAGCGTTACACAAGCATAACCTTCATACAATTTTTCCATTAAATTAACGATACTAGTTGCTCTGAAAATTATTTAATTTTTGTTGTATAAATTACGCGCGCTCGCATCTAATTACTTACGAAGCAACTGTACATTTCTAATATTTATATTCTACGTAAATAGTCACCCCTGCTAGCTTCGTGTTCACATTTTTACTTTCTCTTTTCCTACTTGACTAAATAGGGAAGGAAAGTATTATTTTTCTGTCGATTTTTCCAAATCGAGTTTTCACCGGATATACGAGGTGTGGCTATTAAATAACGAGACTGACGTAACAATTTTTATTTTATCTTTATACATAATCACTTATTGACCCCTTCAATATGAACTAATTCTCTATCCCTACAACGCTCCATGCAAATTTTCCATTGTTGGAAACAGTGCTGGAAGTCATCTTTTGTCAGCTCCTTCAGGATACGTGCCGGTTTATCTTACTAGTTGACTAGTTTTTTCATTAAAATAAATTTTTTTGACGTAATTTAATGATTTTCTTGTAGATATAAATCTGAACTATTGAAAAACATAAAAAACCGAAAATTTAAATTTTCAGTGAAAACCATCATACAGTCTCACCTTAAATGCGAGTAGTGCTTGCACAGGTTTGTTTCGTTTCCCGTTGGTGAGAAAAGTAGTATTTTGGTTTTTTGCTTCACCATCTCGCGGGCACTTAGTTAGGGGGAATACTAAGAACGGGATGTGATGTGTTGACTGAGTATTGTAACAAGCGCTGCACCACAGTGTGTCAGCTGGTGTGCGTTAGCTTCTCATGAGGCAGTAGCATTTGTCTGTCCAATTGGTGTTCTCGATGGTGGAAGTTGCTTCGTTTTTACTACCTTCTGTCTAGAGTCATTACGTTGTTTGAAGTTTGTCAATGATTTGTCGCCTGGGGCCTGAAGCCGTGTATTTACATTTTACTACCATAATATGCCCAACCTACTGGAAGATAAATCCAGAAAGAAGCTCTGTTCCCTCAGTTTCTCAGCTATCGAGCTAAAACTAGATACTACCCTGGTTCAACACACCCCATACAATACACGATTACATACAAAAAAATCTGGTGTGAAACACGCACACAATTTACCAATGCAAATAATTAACAATATAATCTAACATTAGTAATAAAACATTAAAAATAAACAAAAAAACTAACCTCAATAAACATAACCTAATTTAATCATGAGTGAAAGACGCTAAATGAAAATCAACCTCAGTTTGGCTTAAAAATGCGGAAAATCACTCTTTTACGCTAAACTAGGCTCTGTAGAGAAAAATGCTTTAAATAAAAGTTGTAGATCTTTTAATTTCCTTTAAATTTAATTATACACTTTTCTCGTAAAATGCTAAGACTGAAATTTGAAAAAATCGATTTTCACACGTTTTCGTGAGAAAAAAACCAGAAAATCGCTAATTACCGCTAAACTAAGCGTTATACAAAAAAATGTTTGAAATAAACGTTATAGGGTTACTATTTTTATTATATAAATTTTGCATATTATAAAGTATTTAAATTTTATAGTATTTAAAATGCATATTAAAGCCGTAATCTTAAAAAAATAATTTTTTTTACGTGAAAACAGCCTCTCCAAGAATTTCAGCAGACATGTCGCCTACCCTTTCTTGTAAAGCATGAAAAAATTTAGTAAACGTGGCGATTTTAAAAAATATCTTAGGACCCGTTTTTGAAAAAAGTGAAAAATACACGAATAAACTACTACTTCCGGTTGATCGATTTTGATGAAAATGTTCGTGTCGTGTCCGGTAGTGGTATGTAACTTAAGTTTCAAGTTCTTACGATTTTCCGTTCTTAAGATATTCTGAACACACACACACACACACGCACGCACGCACGCACGCGCACACACACGCGCGCGCGCACACACACACACACACACACACACACAGACCAATCGTTAAAAACATGTTTTTTGGATTCAGGGGGTCTGAAAACGTGTAGATCCGGTGAAAACTTGATTTCGAAAAATTGACATGAAAACAATACTTTCCTTCCTATGTATTCTATAGGCAAGAGAAAGTAAAAGCAGTCCATATCCTCAATCATTTCTAGTCTACTCACGAACTGCTAGTATGTTCAATATTATTTTACATGGCAATATAGTTTCTTTTTTGATTTATTTATTTAATTGATCACAGTTGGTCTTAGAAGGAAACACATATAAAAGAACTACGTTTTTGAATAAGCTATTTAAAAACAACAGAGAACCGAATCTCTAAAAATATTTTTTTTTGTAACAGTGTAGTATTTCTTTTGCAATCAGTTAATAAATACAATAACTTTCAGCAAATATGAGAAAATCTAAGTAATGTCCTTAGAATGAAAATATAAACTACACTCAGTAGTATGTTTCAAAAAGACAAACTGTAAAGAAAAAAATATATATACAAAATCAAACTTGATGAACTGTGAATCAACACAGGGGCGGTTCCAGGGCTGATTTTCGGGGGGGGGGCGGCTATCTTGTTTTTATATAGCTCTTACTGTTTGTAATTGAGTCATTGAAAAGTACTCTTTTATGCTGTATTGCTGTAACCACAATTTTAATTCATTGAGAAATTTTCGCTACGTCAAAATCCTTGTAAATCAAGAAAATCTTGAAAAATGAAGGCGCTGACTGGATGCAAGTGGCTTTTGACTACTGACACTGTTTGTTATCTTAATACTATTTAAAAATAGATACTTTCTGTTTGACTCATTTTTATACTAAAATAATTATTGTTAATTGATAGGTACGAGTATTGGGATTCAGTTTTGTTAAAAATAATAGCTTATAGAAAATATTAAACTAAGTTTTCCTAGTATTTCGGGCGGGGGCCATGGCCCCCATGGCCCCTTCCCTGAAACCGCCCCTGAATCAACATCTTGAAACACAAAGTTGTTGAAGTTGGAGATGACGATGACGATGATAGAGATAAAAACGAAGCCGATTATGAGATGACGATGATTAGGAGTTGAAGTAGAAAAGATAAAAGAAAAGTTTAAATAATTAAGAAAATCGTAGAGGTAAGTCAAAAGGTTTAAAACGTTTCAGTCTGTGAGTATCTTCGCTGTTGTCAACGAGGTTAATCGCTAATGGATTCTGATAGTCTTCTATTTTTTGTAAATGTTTTTCGCCATGTTATTTAATTTCTTCTTATATGAAGGGCAGGTTTAGGTCATTGTGTAGTATTTTATTGGTTACGTACTAAAAATAATTACGTATTAATAATTAATTTAATATTTTAGTTTTATATATTTTTAATTACATTAGCTCATTACCTTAGAACTAATCAAGGTTAATGGAAATAAATTATTAACATAAATTAGTTTACTCATTAATTTTTGCTAGTTGAATGTTTAGAGTATAATAATACTATGTGAGACAACGGTTCTAAAAACAAATTTATTAACACCAAAATATTAAATTTATAAATTTGAATATAATTCTGAAGTAAAGGGATATTATCTTTCTGATAATACTGCAAAACAGAATTTGTTTTAGTTATTCCTAATTATAATAAACCCCAGGGAGAGAAAGAGAGAGCGCCAAGCAAAACTTCTGCTTTGAAATTAATTTACATATTACACTACAGAGATTTTAACTTTACCCCGTTGACCAGGTAGATCTAGGTAGATGTAGAAGATATATTCTGCTCAGTTTGGGTGTAAAAACTCACTTTAAAAAAAATACAGTAGGTCCTAAAATAAACAAAAAAGCAACTTTATTACCATTACCAAAGTTCATAATATGCAAAAACTGCGTAGTCTAATCCTATTGCTTTACTTTCATGTATATTACTAACGTCCATATTATTTTTTCTCTCCTAAAGAAAAGTAAATTATAAGTTACTGTTTATTTTAGAACTTATTTGGTTTTTAACAATAAAGAAAAACCTACGTTTTATAAATATTTAAATAAAACAGATTAAAAATTATTTAACATATTTTACCTACTATGAATAATCCAAAAAAACCCGATTTACGCACTAGTTCACCTCCTCAACTTGGCGCCACATGTATTCTTTCTACATTGCCATTAATTTCTTTTTTCCATTTTCCTCTAGAGCGTCCTCGCGGTCATCACCCATCAACCTTCAGCTCCTCCATTCTCCTCGGTATTCTCTCCTTGCTTCTTCGTAACAATTTATGTTTCTTTGTATTTTGTTGTTGTTTAGGTCATCAGCCAAAAGACTGGTTTGAATCTCTAGAGGCTTTACTAAGTAAAACGAGGAGTGAGGTGGTTCAGCATGGCCTTCCTCACTGAGTTGAAAAGTATACTTAAGGGGAAATTGCACGATGGTTTTAACTCAAAATTTCGTTTTTGGTTTTTTATGTTTTTCAATAGTTTAGGCCTAGATCTACCAAAAAAACATTAAATTACGTCAAAAAAATATTTTTTATGAAAAAATTAAGTTTTATCAGGTTTACACAGAAAAATTATTATGCTACGAAAAACGAATATTTTTTCATAATTTTATACTGCTATTTTAATGCAAAGAGAATTTTAGTTTTTAAAGTATCTGCATCACTGTTTTTTATTCTCAGCTGTTGGTTCAGCTTTCTAAACAACTTTGATGGGAATTATACTTGATTTTGTACATTTTGTTTTAGATTTGTGTCTTCTTGTTTCTTGCGTTTTCCCGTAAATTTAGATTTTTAACACTAAGGTACATTTTTATCAGAATTTAATAAATCTACCAGGCTGAAATTTTTACCAGTTAATTATATTGTGTAGCCACATATACAGACATCTTTATTACTTCCTCAGGTGCTCCAAAAATTAGTAATACGCAAAACACGTGGAAAACAATTTGTAAAAATTTAATGTTATTCGTAATTTAAAAAAAAAGTGGTATGTTTCAAAGATTAAATTTAAAAAAAATATAAGTAGCTTGAGATGAAACCCGACACCTATAGTGTGTAAAGTTTCATTCCCCTGTCTTTTACCAATACTATGAAAAATGTACCCAAAACTAGAAAATTTAAAATTGGCGGGATACAAAATACAGTCTCCTCTTAACAGCTCATACCAGGCTCTCTGAAAAGCATCTACTTTTCCACCCTGCAAATGACACCTTCACTTCATTCACCTTAGGATCTGGCTATATATTGAAATCTGGCTATATATTTGGCCGGCCCGTGGTGTAGTGGTCAGCGCAACTGGCTACTATGCTGGGGTCCCGGGTTCGATTCCTGGTCAGGTCTGGCATTTTTTTCATCTGTAAATCACCACATATCATTACCTACGCACAAGCCCAAGACTTATGTAGGCATCATCACTCAATAAAAAAAAAAAAAAAAATTCGTTACTTTCAGAAGAGATAACTCTGACTATAGTACGTAAAATGAATGATGCAGCCTGTGTTTGGACCGCGTATCTCACCAAGTAAAAAACAAAAAAAATTCAAGTACGGCTTGTTTTAAAGCGTTGTTTTTGTTATTTTATTCGTATAAATAACGAAACACGATAGTGTATTAGAAATTTTGGCCATTTGGAAACAAATTATGTACCCTTTTTTTAGAGCATTTTTCTCGTAGTCCATGTTTCAGAATATTATGTAGCACAACCAATTTTACGAGAAAAAATATGGCGTTTAAGAGCAGTGTTCTTGCATGTTTTCTTATAAATGTCAGCTAAAATTCAGCCTTTAAGTGCAAGGGATTAAGGAATTAGAGAGCTTAAAATAAATTGTTTTTTTTTCGTTTCTGATGACCTAAAAATGATGGCTAAAAACGGATAAGCACACATTTTGTTTTCAAATCGTTAGAAATTGCCTAATACATCCCGAATAAAAATTGCCCATAATGGGCTGGTGGTGTGTTTTGCTGGTGGGTAATTACACCCAATCTGTTGGTTCCAGGGCTACAAAAAATAGTTCTGTTTCTTATCACATAATCAGCCAATTTTATGACTGATATATTTAAGAACAGAAGAGATAGAGGTTTAAAAGATATTAGTCAGAGTTATTTCCTCTGAGAGTAATGAATTTCACTATACAGACAGACCCTGTGGTAAATGACGTGAAGGCGTCATTTGTAGGGTGGAAAGTGGGTGCTTTTCAGAGGGTCTGGCTGGCTGATAAGCATACTCTTTCAACTCAGTGAGGAAGGCAATAGTAAACCACCTCACTCCTCATTTTTACATATTAAAACCTCTAGAGGTTCAAACCAGCCTTTCGGCTGTTAAACTAAACCACATGAATAAAAAAGCGGTTCCGAACAAAGGCTTTCTCTTCCATTTTATGTACTATAGTGTTTTCACAACTCTACCTCTTCTGTTCTTTAATACTTCAACCATATAACTGACTGACAATATGATAAGAAACAGAACTATTTTTTGTAGCCCTGGAACTAGCAGATTGAGTACAGATAATTTAACACTCCACCTGACGGTTATGGGGATTTGTTGGTAAAAATAACTTAATAATATTGTATTTTAAACAGAACATAGAATTTTAAATAAAATTTCATACAAAAATCTTTCTCATTCAATTCTACATAATGGTTTTTTCTGTATTACAGTAAAAATTAAATTTTCCTTTATGAAAAAGTTAATGGATTATTATTATTATTATTTTTATTATTTATAATATTTTGTTACAGACATTTAAAAATTTAATTATAATTTTCTTTGTTACAGATTCAAAACGTAATGCTTATTAAAAATGATGACTAATTTGTTATTCCATTAAAAAGCAATTAAATTTATTATTTTCTTTTCTGATCGTAAAAATTATTTTTCAAGCTAATTATCATATACACCTTTTTCTTTGTGGAAATGTTACTTGATGTATTTTGAACAATTAGATGTGTCTGCTTTAACCCTAAAGCCGGAAATCGTCGATTTTGAAACGATGTTACCGCTTCTTGAACCGGTCGTGTCGCAAAATCGGATTTGCTTCATAGCATTGCAATGTTCTCGTTTTAGTTTTAAATTAATCTACAGACAGCGTTGCTGTTTTGTACAATAGTTTAGTTATGTGTAAAGTAAATTTTTACGTATAATACCCACATAAATTCTACTGATACTCGTACTTGAATAAGTATCGATTAAGCTTCATACTTTGTTTTGTTTTTACTTTCTCTTGCAGTAGACGAGGTGTGGCTATTAAATAACAAGACTCACGTTGTAAAAAAATTTAATTTAATTTTATACATATTCACTTATTGTCACCTTCAATATACACTCCTTCTCTATCCCTACAACGCTCCATGCGAATTTTCCATTGTTGGAAACAGTGCTGGAAGTCATATTTTGTCAGGTCCTTCAGGACACGTGCCGCTTTTTTTTACAGCTTCCACAGACCCAAATATTGTCCCTTTTAATGGAGATTTCACCTTAGACAACAGGTAGAAGTAACATGGTGCAAAATCTGGTGAATAAGGTGGATGTTCTAACACTAAGATGCTGTACTTGGCTAGGAACCTCTTGACAGATAACGCGGAATGAGCTGCGCATTGTCTTGGTGGAGAACCCATGATTAGTCCTTCCACATTTCGCGGTGTTTTTTCATTACGCTTTGACGTAGTTTAGAAAGTACCTTAAGGTAGTAATATTGATTAATTGTTTAACCTTCAGGAATCCAGCGAAGGTACACAATCCCATGTACATAAAAAAAAACAATCATCATTGCTTTATAAATTTGGACTTGCTCATTCTTGCTTTTTTGGCTCTCGGTGAAGTTCGGCTTTTCCAATGCACGGATTGGCACTTCGTTTCCAGATTATAAGTAAAAATCCACGTTTCATCACATGTTATTATCGTTTCCAAAAAATGTGGGTCATTTTCAATCGCGTATAAAATGTCAGTACAAACATTTTAGCGAGCTTCATTTCAAACATTTTTGAGCGGCACGTGTCCTGAAGGAGCTGACAGAAGATGACTTCCAGCACTGTTTCCAACCATGGAAAATTCGCATGGAGCGTTGTAGGGATAGAGAAGGAGTGTATATTGAAATTGACAATAAGTGATTATGTATAAAATAAAAATACAATTTTTTACAACGTCAGTCTCGTTATTTAATAGCCACACCTCGTATACATTAAATTTGATACTTGACTAAGTATCGATTAAGCTTCATACTTGGTTTTACTTTTACTTTCTTTTGCAGTATATAGAAAGGCTAGTTACTATTAAGCTGTACTTTGTACAGTAAAACACATCAAAACTCACGTATGTTTTCAAATCACTGGGTTTAATTAACTAGTTCTATGGGAACAGTCACCTACGCGCTCGTAGGTCTCGCTAGTAGTAGCAGCTAGTAAACTCAGCATGGAAATAAGCCTTAAGAGGTGCAGATATTTAATTATATTTCTAATATTTTATTTAAAATTTTAAAATAGCTAATGTATTCTCTTATTGCTGGATTACATTAAAGATATGATTTATTCATGTCGATTTAGTTCAGTCAAAATGTATACTGTAAAAACAAACCAGATGAGAGAGAGAAAAGGAAAGAGATCTCTAATATAATTTTCTATTCATTTATCCCTTGATACTGGTAAAATAAAACTTTAAGTTAAATCTATTGGGAGACAGATTCTTTTATTGTATTATGTCGTTCGTTTATAACAAACAGTGTGCCAAACTTAAAATTCTTCTCTTGCACAAAACTAGGTTAAATTTTCTGGGTGCTTGAACTTTATTCTGTTGATTGGTAGTTTACATAAATAATATTTTATTCTTTATAGTAAATTCTATTAAATTAATAAAGTTATCTATTTCAACTTGTAAAATTTTAGTTGCTGATGAAAAATATTAAGTTCTTTAATAATATTCTGACAATTTATAGTGCATCCATTTGTAATATTAATAAGTATAAGAAGTAATCTCTTTCGTACGAGAATATAAAAGTTTAGAAAAGTTTATTAATCAGCACTTTATTATTATTATTATTATTATGTATTATTATTTTTTGACCACATTGGATCACTTTTTCCACTTACAATACTTTTTTTATTTAAAGTCGCATTAACAGTTTGGTTATTGGCGACTACAGTGGGTTATTAACGTTTAATTGCGACTTGTTATAGCCGGGGATCGAACCCAGGACCTCCGCGCAGAAACACATCGTTGATGTATTGAACGTTTAAGTCTGTGTGTACTGTGTCGTTCTTTACAAAAAATGGAGCACTATGTCTTAACAGTTTGGACTGAAAGCGTTGTATTTTCAAAATGACCGACGGTTTGACCGTTTAAACATTTTATAAAAAGTGATACTTCATAAAAAATGGACAAAACATTAAAAACAATTTCAAGATGTGGGAGAAACAGTGTTATCCGGCGACATTTTTGTTATTTTTATAGTACATATTGTTTTGAATGGAAGTTTTATCCATTTAAGTTTATTGGTAATACAGTTTCTTTTTTACTTTAGGCTACGATGAGATGGAAAAACGAAAGAAAGTTATTATATTTTCTGGGTTAAAAATATATTGAAAAATGATTGACCAGAAGGAATAAAAAATATACTTTTAAACGTATTGGAACCAATTTCTTTTTCGATTGTTTTCTTTTTAATGTATTGTATTTTCAAATTTTCAATTTATTATTTCTTCACTACTCTTTTTCAATGTGTTGTAGGGTCATCGGCCGAAAGGCTGGTTTGAACCTCTAGAGGCTTTACTAAGTAAAACGAAGAGAGAGGTGGGTTACGTAAACCTTCCTCACTGAATGGAAAAGTATACTTATCAGCATGCCAAGCCCTCTGAAAAACATCTAATTTCCACCCTGAACATAATACCTTTACTTCCTTCACCACATAGTCTGGCTGTATAATGAAATTCATTACTCTTAGAGGAGATAACTGTGGCTAGTGTCTTTTACACCTCTACCGATTCTGTTGTTAAATGCTTCAGTTATGTAATTGGCAGTTTTTAGCCCTGGAGCTAGCACATCGAGTGCAAATAATTTAACATTAAACCTGCCTATTATGGAAAAGATTTATAGTTTACAAATTTTTTTTATTTACACGATGAAGTTATTACATTATTATAACATTTTTAGCTGACCTTCATGAATAAATTCGTACAATGAAACATGAGGCAACCTAATATACGCGGATGATACAGTCCCGTTGGAATCCAGTCGTGTGAATAAGCATAACATATTAGAGTCTTATGAGTCGCAAAGAAGCTGGTTTAGATCTGAACGTCAGAAATACCAAGGTCTTTGTAATCATAATACTTACATTACAGTGAGGGGTTTAAAACTGGAGGAAGTTCATCTATTTAGATATCTTAGTAGTCTGTTGAATAACAATGGTGACATTCGAACGGGTTTAAGGTCAAGGATTAGAACAAGTTTTTATGGCATTCAGAAAGATGGCAGCATTTTGTGTGTTAGATATCTCGAAATTTTGTTACGAATTCGCCTACTTCAATGTTACATATTTCCGGTTCTACTGTATGGTGTTGAGGTTTGGAGATTGAATAGCAATGACATAAATGGACTTGAGACTTTTTAGAGGTGGTGCTACAGAAGGATGTTGAAAGTTTCTTATCTGGAAAATTCTACAAATCCGAAATACTTCATTATATAGATAAGAGAATTAGTATTGTAGGTACCATTAAAATATGAAACTGGAATATTTTAGACACGTGATGAGAAATTAGAAATGCAGATTATTTCAGAATATCATTCAAGGCAAAATAATGGTAACCGTGGTTCAGGGCGAAGAAAAAGTCTTCGTTCAAGAACCTGCGCAACTGGTATGTTGTAGATACGAGCAAATTTTTTTTAGACTGACTGCCAACAAAGTGAAAATTACTATGATGGTTCCCAAAGTTCTGAAAGGATATGGTATATGAAGGAGGATAAGAATGTTGAGTGACATCATTAGAGGTGATCATTTAGAAAATGTAATGAGGCCTTTATTTTTTAAAAAGTTTACGTGACTTAACCCAACAGTTTATTGCAATGTTAGTTTTACACAAAGGAACATTTTGGTTCCAGTATGATTAATTCAATATTTTTGCAGTAGTACTACAATAATATATTTAATATTTTGTACTAATCTCATACAGAAACGAGTTGCGCCCTTTTTGAAAAACAAGTGTACAAATAAATATACTTTGATAGGTGGTGTTCAGTTAACTATAGACTACTTCTTCATGAATGGTCGGCCTGATTCTGCAAAAGACTGCACCTGAATTACATTTACATGTCATCCTCATCTCATTAGGTCATAATTGTTCTTAAATTAAACAGAAAATGACGTACACACAGATTAAAGATTAAAAAATAAATAAACAAGAAACTCGTAATTCAATATTCTACAATAATTTGCTAAAACAAATTTTAAAATTCTATCTATCTGTTACTGAACTTATTTTGTAAACCAATGATCGAATCTTATAAAACTTAGTACCCGGGGATTTTTCAGAAGATTTCCCTAAGGGCTTTAGAAATTACTTTTCTAGACCACAAATTAAACTTGTAATTCGCTCCGAGGGTTAAAAACTAAATTCCAATTTTTTCAGAAATGAGGTTTAAAATTTGATGAAACTTGCTTCATATGATCTATTATACATTTTTTTCAACAAGTAGAAGTAAAAATATATCTCTTGGAAAATATCAGCAAAAATACTTTCTTTAGTGTATAAAACTGTTTTCTTGAAAAATAAAGCCATTAAAAGTGCTCCAAACAAAAGTAAACATAAGGAGAAAGCAGAACAATTGATTCTACAACTTTTATAGCTAATAATATTTAAAATTTTTACAGTGTACAATATTGGGATGCTACAAAAAATGTGATATGAAACACTCACCTACTCATTTTTTTTCTATTACTGATTACTTTCTCTTGCTAATGTAAATAATAAAATATAAATAATCTATGTTTGTTCATGAGTAAACAATATAATAAAAAACATAACCTAATTTTAATAATGAGAGAATGAAGCTAAATAAAAGTTAACATCTAAATGAAAATCAACGAAAAATCATCAATTACCTCTAAACTAGGCTCTATAGAGAAAAATGCTTTGCATAAATTTGTAGGTTTTTTAATTTCCTCTAACTTTGATTACACACGTTTGTCATAAAATGCATATTAAAGCCACAATCTTAAAAAAACCATTTTTTACCGATTTTGAAGAAAAAAATACAGAAAATCACTATTTGTCGCTAAACTAAATGTTAAAAGTTGTAGATTTTTAAATGTTTTTCAACTTTGATTATGTACTACACGTTTGTTCTAGATTACATGTAAGGGCGCAATCTTATAAAAAAAAAACATTTTTTTCTACGGGAGCACAGTCTCCCAAGGATTTTACCAGACATGGCGATTATCCTATCTTGTAGAGCATAGCCTACAAAATGTAGTAAATGAGGCGATTTTTAAAAACGTTGTAGAAGCCGTTTTTGAGAAATCTCAAAAAAGTGAAAAATTGCACGAATAAACTACTACTTTCAGTTGATCGATTTTCATGAAAAACCATCAAAAAATTTAATCTTAGATTAAAAAAATGACTTCCACCCTTATAACAATAACCAATTCAGTTTTAACCCTTTACAGGGCAGTAGTACGGGGAAAAATATGTTGTAGAATGTTAAATTTTGTTTTAGGCCTACAGGGCCTAGAATAATGTATTTCTAGGGATGGAACAGTTAGATCTTTTTTTGTTATGATGGTTAGTACACCCCGGTTAGTACACTTACCAAGGAGCATTTATTAAAATGGGAATCACATAATGTTTAGTGGTAAGAATGCTTATTAAAACAACTTGTAGTATCCTACTATATATAACAGAAAAATGTGTAGAAGAACTTATCTTAATTTTATATTAGCATGAATGCGTGCTTTCCCGTAAAAAACTCGAATTTTCTTAGCACTGTAAAAAGTAACAACAAAACAAGACAGTTGCGTACGCTGGTATGAATCCTTACCACTTTCGTGCAACTCACGAAGCAAATGGTCGCTGCGCTCTAATTTCAAAATGTGGATAGCCTACTTACCAGAGAATACCTATAACACCACAAAATGCCAATAAGGTTCAACTGCGTAGCTTATTCTTAAATAAAATCGACCTTATTGCCAGTGGTAAGTATACTTACCAAAGACCATAAAGGGTTAAACAAATAACAAATAAAAACATTTGATACTCACGTTCTTTCCCAGAATAACCGTACAATTTAATTCGGCTTATCGATGACATATAATTGTCACCGATTTTACTTCCAGGAGTTGTCACCAGTCTTTCGATCTCCAAATAAGGATCATCTTCGGCAGTTCTAAAGATTCTTAGAAGGAAATCACTGTCCCTTTCAAGTTCTGTCACCAAAGGACTTTCTAGCATCTCCTTTTTTGATATAGTGACACCATCTGGAACAGAAAAGTTAATTTTATGAAAATGATTAAATACAGTTTAGTTTTCACTTTCTCACACGATTATCATCAAAATTATTCTTTTACTCATGAAATGCCCAGGTGTAATTAATTAATTGATTAATAAATAGTTAACATTGTTGTTTTTGTTTTTCGTTTAGCACTACAGCCTGATGTGATCCTTGGCCTCCAACCCAATTGTTTCCAATGTCCTCCATCCCTGATCATCATCAAATATCCTCTTACTTCCATAATTCAGTAGTCCTCAGTTACATCCTTTGGCCATCCTCTTCTTCTGGTATCATAAATCTGAACCTTCAGTATCCTCTTTGGCTTACGCTGCTCGTTAATTTGCTCCAAGTGATCTGTTTTTGTTGTTTAGGTCATAAGCCATAAGGCTGGTTTGAACCTGAATAGGTTTTACTAAGTAAAACGAGGAGTCAGGTGGTTTACCTTTGCCTTCCTCACTGAGTTGAAAAGTACGCTTATCAGCATGCCGGGCTATCTGAAAAGCACATATTTTCCACTCTGCAAATGACACTTTCACTTCATTCACCACAGGATCTGGTTGTATAATGAAATTCATTACTTTCAGAGGGTATAACTGTGACTAGTGTCTTTTACACCTCTGCCTATTCTGTTTTTTCAAATGATTCAGCCATTCAATTGGATGACCAAGTGATAAAAAACAGAACTATTCATTTTAGCCCTGCAACTAAACAGACTGAGTGTAAATAATTTGATACTTCACCTGTCTGTTATGAGCAATCCAAGTGACCCAGCCATCTTATTCGCTGAGACTTTATAAGAATTTTATGATGTCCTCCTGTTGTAATATCTCATATATTTATTCCGTTATATCTGATTCGCCATGTATCTTTAACCAGCTTATAGGCACGCAGCACAATTTTCATTTCAAATGTTTGAAGTGTTTTCAGAAACTGTTTTGCAAGTGTCCATGTTTCATCCTCATAAGTGACGCGACCAACTTGATAAGTGTCTTACAAATTAAATTTTCATACTGTACAACTTATTAAAAATCTAGAGTTGCAATAAATAGTTGTTATACGTTTAAACGGAAGTGTTATAATTTATTAGTTATCAGATCCCGAAAGAACCTGCAGTAAGGATTACAGTATTAAAACAGATAAACTGTATGACGCCTTTCATGAGTCTTCCCGCACTCCCGTCATTTCTCAAACAAACAGAGATGGCAGCAATATATAATGACGATATACGAGGGGGTACCCAAAAGTATCCGGAATAGCTCTGCTGTGGGCGGAGCTTGTGCAGTACAAATTCCCGCCACTAGGCTGCTTGTAGCGCTACTCATTGCCAGTTCAATGCCATTTTGTTCGTTGATCTAGCTTGTTCTGTTCTCGTGCAGTGATTGTTCTCGCTAGTGCTGTTTTGTGCTCGTGTCGTTTTTCATGATGGCAAGTTTTAATGAACAACGTGCGGCTGTGAAATTTTGCTTCTTGCTCGGTTAAAACGCCGCGGAAACAGTTGTAATGTTGAACACAGCTTACAAAGACGACGCTATTGGAAAAACCCAAGTGTACGAGTGGTTTTTGCGCTTTAAAAATGGCGACACGTCGATTGAGAACAAACCTCGTTCTGGACGACCGTCGACTTCCCGAACAGACGAAAATGTTATGAAAGTGAAAGAAATTGTACGAACAGACCGACGACAGACCATTGACCAAATATCACAGTTTAGTGGGTTATCTTGGAGCTCAGTCCAACGCATTTTAACAGAAGACTTGACAATGAAAAGAGTCGCTGCCAAGTTTGTGCCTCGGGTTCTGACAGACACTCAAAAGGAACGTCGAATTGAAACGTGTAGTGATTTGAAACAACAGCTTGAAACTGATCCAGATTTCATGTCAAAGATCATTACGGGTGACGAGTCTTGGTGCTATGGGTACGACCCAGAAACCAAACAACAATCCAGTCAATGGAAGACTTCATTATCACCCCGACCAAAAAAAAAGTCGTTAAGTCAGATCGAACATCAAAACAATGCTGATTTGTTTTTTTGATGTGAGGGGAATTGTCCATTCAGAGTTCGTTCCACCAGGCCAGACGGTAAATCAAGCTTTTTATCTTGAAGTGTTAAGAAGACTACGAAACAGCATTCGTCGTAAAAGACCTAATTTGTGGCAGACAGGGGACTGGTTTTTCCACCACGACAACGCGCCTGCACACACGGCAATCTCGGTTACCCAGGTTTTGGCGAAAAACGGCATGGTTTTGCTACCACACGCACCGTACTCACCCGATCTGGCTCCGTGTGATTTTTTCTTGTTCCCACGCATGAAAAGAGGCATGAAAGGTCTCCGATTTAACAACGTTGATGATGTCAAGAAAAAAACGACGGATGAGCTGGCAGCCATCACTGAAGAGGAGTACAAAAAATGTTTTGAACAGTGGAAGCACCGGTGGGACAAATGTATTAGTTGTAATGGAGAGTATTTTGAAGGGGATAAGGTTCTTTTGTAAAAAAATTAAAAATAAATAGTTTTAAAAAATAATTCCGGTTTCTTTTGGGTACCCCCTCGTACTAAGTTATTTAAGCTTACAATTTATTTATATAATACATATTTTAATATTAAATTAAAGATTTATCGTTGGAAAATCATCTTTATAAACTATTAGACTACATAATAAATTATTATGCTTGTGGAATAAATTAATTTCTATAAAATAACATTAATTATTGTACGATATGACAAACAACAAAACAAAAACAAATGAAAATCTGTGTTTATTAATATATACGTAGGCTACACTGGGTGTCCCAAAAGTCTGGTATGGCCAAATATTTTGAATGTAAGGAAAATTTCAAGATATACGAGGTGTGGCTATTAAATAACGAGACTGACGTTGTAAAAAATTTAATTTTATTTTATATAATTAATCACTTATTGTCACCTTCAATATACACTCCTTCTCTATCCCTACACGCTCCATGCGAATTTTCCGTCGTTGGAAACAGTGCTAGAAGTCATCTTTTGTCAGCTCCTTCAGGACACGTGCCGCTTTCTCTTTTATAGCTTCCACAGACTCAAATCTTGTCCTTTTTAGTGCAGATTTCACCCTAGGGAACCGGTAGAAGTCACGTGGTGCAAGATCTGGTGAATAAGGTGGATGTTCTAACACTGAGGTGCTGTAATTGGAACCTCTTGGCAGATAACGCGAAATGTCCTTCCTCATTTCGGGGCGTTTTTTCCTTACTCTTTGACGTAGTTTAGAAAGTACCTTAAGGTAGTAATATTGATTAATTGTTTGACCTTCAGGAACCCAGTGAAGGTACACAATCCCATGGATATATAAGAAAAACCGGTCATCATTGCTTTGCATTTTGACTTGCTCATCGAGCTTTTTTGGCTCTTGGTGAAGTTCAGCTCTTCCAGTGCATGGATTGGCACTTCATTTCCGGATCATAAGTAAAAAACCACATTTCATCACATGTTATTATTGCTTCCAAAAAATGTGGGTCTTTTCAATCGCGTATAAAGTGTTAGTACAAACATTTTAGCGAGCTTAATTTCAAACATTTTTGAGCGGCACGTGTCCTGAAGGAGCTGACAGATGACTTCCAGCACTGTTTCCAACAATGGAAAATTCGCATGGAGCGTTGTAGAGATAGAGAAGGAGTGTATATTGAAGGTGACAATAAGTAATTACGTATAAAATAAAAATAAAATTTTTTTCATCTTCAGTCTCGTTATTTAATAGTCACACCACGTATTTCGAATGTAAGGAAAATTTAAAGATATATGGAAATGGGAACCTAGCTCGAATACAAAATACTATTTTATGATGAACTAAAAATGGTTATCTGCCGTCTTAGGTACCTACATCATCTTGAATGTAACTTAATGTTTTTAAATGAGAAAGTGGTAATATGACACATAAATTCAATGCAAAATTTTAAGACAATTTCAATGGCGAAAGCCGTACATCGATATCTCATACGGTTTCATTATCTCATGACGTTTAATAAGGTGTTAGTGAAATGTAAAGAAAGGCGAATATCTTCCAAATCATATGACATATTGATGTGCGGTCTTCGCCTTTCAAAATTATCTTGAAATTTTGCATTGAAATCATTTAGTCTATCACGTGACCATCTTCCTATTTAAAATTATAAAGTTACATTCAAAATGGGGAACAAAATTTTTTGATTCGTCATAATAGTATTTTGTAATCGAGCAATGTTCACATTTGCATATCTTGAACTTTTCCTTACATTCGAAACATTTTGCCATACTTGAACTTTTGGGACACCCAGTATAATAATTTAAAAGGAAATGCATTTAAATTAAAATACCTATTATAAAAATAATAATTCTATTCATTTTACTTATTTAATCCGATGACGCGATTAATAAAAAAGTTACAGAAGTATTTACTTTATAAATAGATTCAATATTATTACTTATTTCCGATCATTGTTCATAGAATAATAAATAAGATCGTTAAATTATTCCTACGTATTAAAATATAATACGAAACAATTAGTATCTTATTTCAACCTTATCAATAATTGACTGTAATTGTATTTCTGTAGGTCTACCAATACTGTGATAATAATCTATTTAAATGCAATTTTGGTCAGAAAATGTCGCTAATTTAAACGTTTGGCAAAATATATTAAAAATTTAAATAGGTATTTTTATCTGTTAAGCACTCAGTGTTTTAAGAATTTTTTTAAATGTCTTAAAACACTTTGGAGTGTTGTACTATACGGGAGTGGAACGTGGGTGATAGGAGCAGCAGAAAAGACGAGGATAGAAGCTTTTGAAATGTGGTGTTATAGGAAAATGTTGAATATAAGGTGGGTGGACAAAATAAGTAATGTAGAGGTTCTTAGACGAGTAGATGAAAGAAGAAGTATATGGAAACATCTTACCAGATGAAGGGATAGGCTAGTGTGGTAAATTTTACGACACCCAGGTATTGCTCTATCAATAATAGAGGGTAATATTGAGGGAATGAATTGTGAGTGGAGACAAAGATTAGAATATTTAAAGCAAATTTTTTGTTTGTTTTTTAATTCCTAATGTGTGTGCATTGCAATCTGTTCAATTTAGAACAATAAGCAACCCCACGACCCAATGAGATGAGGATGATATGTATGACGTGTAAATGAGGTGTAGTCTTGTACAGACCAAGGCCGACCATTCCTGAGAGTATGGTTAATTGAACCCCAACCATCAAAGTACACCGGTAACCACTGTCTAGTATTCAAATCCGTATAAAAGTAACTAGCTTTACTAGGATTAAAGCAAATTACAACACTTTCAATCCAAATGCATACGGATTATTGCAGACGCATTCTAGTATGTAACTAATGATACGTTATACTGCGACTTACACACAACATATATATTAACACACGTAATTCATACGTCATTTATCAATCTTACAGACGTTTTAAACGGAAGCTTCATGAAACTATTAAAACAATACTTCTACACCCCAAATTTACCCGGTAATCCCCCACGAAGGCTTCATAGAAGATGGAGTAGAGATATCTGGTAAAAAATTAATCGAGGGTTGAAAAACGGTTACAAAATTTATTAGAAAAACCCTTTTACCCTATACATTAGCACTAATGTACAAAACAATACAAAAGTAAAACCAAAAAAATCTAGGTTTATATAAAATGTAGCGTCAGAAAGTAAAATACTGGAACACTTTTATCTGTTTGTACCAAAAACAATTAGGTTAACGTTCGTTTGCTTTGTGTAAACAAATCTTTTGGGAGAGAAAGGGTAGTGTGAGATTCTACTGCAGTATTGTTCAGTAGCTACTGTTATTTAGTTACTCTTGTGTATTAGGTACCACGGCCCGTCGCGCCGTCGTGTTTCTATTGCTGCAGTACGTAATAGCAACACTGAGTATATAGTTAATGTGTGTATGCTACCAGCTCAATATCCTATAAATTGGGTCATTGATGATGCACATACAAAATACAAATATCTACTTTGGTATTTGTTGATTGATTTTGTATTAAAATGGTTTACTGTAAATAGTGCATCATTAGACTATATTTTTTGCCTGTAACAGGCAGGTAAAGTGTTAAATTAATTGCACTCGATCTGCTAGTTCCAGGGCTACAAAAAAATAATTCGGTTGCTTATCACATGGTCAGCCAATTTTTTTTTTAATTTTTTTTTATTTTTTTTACTTTTAAGACCACACTGGATCACTTTAAGTTAGTTTAACATTTATTTAGTCTTACGTTGTTTTCTCTTCTCCCAGTAGGCCCTCATTCTAAGCGATCGGGCCAGTCTCACGTCATCTGATACGACACTCGTTTTATGTTGTTTAGTTGGAGGAAAGCTTTTAATGATGTTTAATTTTTTGAATTTATTTTGGAGGTCTTCAATTTTTAATCCCATCTCCTACAGATCTTCATTTATTTCTCTCATCCGTACCGGTTTGAGAGCGAGTCCACAACAGAAATTCAATATCTGTTTGACTTATCTATTTTCTGGATATCTCAATATGTGACCGAGATATGATTCTCTTTTTCCTCATTGTCTCAGTTACTGGATCAATAGTTTTGTAAACCTCACTATTGGGCAAAAGTCTCCAGTGTCCTTCCACTTTGTTTCTCTTGCCTATGCAGGTTCTCACTATTTCTCTTTCCTTTTTGACAACTCTGTCAGTGTTAATCTTGGATTTTATTTTAAACAGGGTCTCACTGCAATAGGTAATTTTGGGTTGGACAACTGTTTTATAGTGTTTTAATTTAGATTGAATTGAGAGGAATTTTTTCCTATATGTGTTTTTCACCATCTTATAGGTGCTGTTTATCTTGGCTGATCTTTCAGCCCAATTTATTGCCTCATTATTATTTTTAGTGATTACTTCCCCCAGATAATTAAATTTGGTCAGCTAATTATATGACTGATTATTTAAGAACAGAAAAGGATTTTTTTGGCATCAGTCTCTCGACTGGTTTGATACAGTTCTCCAAGCTATTCTATCTTGCGCAAGTCGTTTCATATCTACATACTGTATCACCCTACATCATTTTCAATTTGCTTTATATATTCTAACCTTTGCCCCCTCCACAATTCACTCCCTCAATATTACTCTCCATTATTGATAGACCAATACCTGAATGTCTTAAGATATGCCCCACTAGTCTATCCCTTCTTCTGGTAAGATGCTTCAATATATTTCTTTTTTATCCACTCGCCTAAGAACCTCTAAATTACTTATTTTGTCCATCCACCTAATCTTTAACATTTTCCTATAACACCAAATTTCAAAAGGTTCTATCCTCTTCCTTTCTACACCCCCTATCACCCACGTTTCACTCCCGTATAATGCTACGCTCCGAACATGTTTTAAGAAATTTTTCCTAGTCTATAAGTCAATGTTTGAAGTCAGACAGAAAAGGTAGTGGTGTAAAAGACACTAGTCAGAGTTTTCTCCTCTGATAGTAATGTGTTTCATTACACAGCCGGACCCTGTGGTGAATTAAGTGAAAGGGTCATTTGCAGGGTGGATATTTTATGCATTTTAGGGGACCTGGCATGCTGAAAATTTTTCCACTCAATGAGGAAGGGATTGGTAAACCAACTCACTCCTTCTTTTACCTAGCAAAGCCTCTAGAGGTTCAAACCAGCCTTACGGCCGATGACCTAAACAATAAACTATATTCACTTTAATTAAAAATTTTCATTTATATATATTTCTTTTATTTTAGTTCTTTTATTAATTTATTTACATAATTCCACGAAGAACAAAAGCGGAATACCAGATGGATTGAACGAAGGAAAGAGACTGCAATGAAAGAATGCTGGAGCTCACAGGCTACAAAAAAGCTACCAGAAATTTCTTATTTACTAATCGGGTTCTACAGCGGATAAACCTTTGACGAATAAAATATATTTTTACATATTTACAATATAATTCCAGGACTAAAAAATTTTTTCTGTTTCTATCACATGGTCAGTCAATTATATGACTGAATCATTTAAAAAAAGAAAACGTAGTGGTGTAAAATACATCAATCAGAGTTATCTCCTCTGAGAGTAATGTATTTCATTATATAGCCCTGTGGTGAATGAAGTTAAAGTGTCATTTGAAAGGTGGTTAGAAGATGCTTTTCAGAGGGCTTGGCATGCTGATAAGCATACTTTTCCACTCAGTAAGGAAGGGAAGGGTAAATTGTCAAGCTTTACTTGATTTCATGGAATCAACCATCACAGCTCGCAACAGTGTAATATCATAAACTATGTGAATATCTCTTGATGTAATTATTTACTAAGGGAAAATTTTTTCAAAATTGTTGTGTTAGTAGGGTTAAATATTACTATACTGTTATTTTCCTTGTTCTTAGCAATTTAAGCAGCTGTGACACCTTTGAGTGATAAAGGAAAAATTCTACTTGGATTTTTACCTTTAAATATGTTGTTGTTTAGGTCATCAGCGAAAGACTGGTTTGAATCTCTAGAGGCTTTACTAAATAAAACGAGGATGAGATGGTTTACCTAGGTCTTTTACATTGAGTGGAACAGTGTGCTTATCAGCATGCCCGACCTTCTGAAAAGCATCTACTTTCCATCCTGCAAATGATACCTTCACTTCATTCAACATAGGGTCTGGCTGTGTAATGAAATTCATTACTCTCAGAGAAGATAACTCTGATTAGTGTCTTTTACATCTCTACCTCTTCTGTTCTTAAATTCTTGGTTAAGGTTTAAGGTTAATTGCTTGCAATTAATTTAATTGCAAAGTAATTAAGGTTTAAGGGAAGGTGAATGTTAGATACAAATAAATTCCGAATTGTAATTTATGTTACAAAAGTTACTGAAAAAATTGACGGATGGAGAAAAGCTAAGTCATATTGTTTTTTTCTAGATTCCTATCCGTTCCGGATGTTGGCCACCATATTAACAATCTGGACCTTATACACTGCTGCTCGAAACAACTGTGTTGTCGTTTTCGAGTATTCTCAGATTTTTCAGTTGGGAAGTATGTCTTCTCCTCATGCTACGTTGTCCAGCTATTCTTCCTTGGAATATAGATTGCAGTAACCGTTAAATTTTCTCGTTGTGTATTATATGTCCTAAATACTCGAGTTTCCTCATCTTTACATGTTCATAACTTCTTTTGATTTCCGCATGCGTCTCAGTACCTCCTCATTAGAGCCACGATAAATAGGAGACTCTCAGCATCGTTCTGTAGAGCCACATCTCAAACGCTTAGGTCTTTTACTCATGAAATCATTAAGCGTCCAAGACTCCACGCCATAAAAGAGAACCGAGAAAACATAGCATCGTAAGTCGTATTGAGGTAACAAAAAACACAGCATCAAAGAAAATAACAACAAATATAATGTTTCCGAATCCAACCCATCTAAATATTAAAAAAACAGTAGTTTTACTGTATATTTAATTTTGTTTTTAGATATGTTTGTTTTAATTTAGAATATGCAAACATTTTAAAGATACCTCATTAAAATTTATTGTTCTTTTGGAAAAATAATAAAAGATCTTTTGTAAAATGAAATAGTGTGGTACGGATAACGTTTAATCTTCAATGGAAGTGTGTTTCCATTAACACAAAGCAACGCCGCGGGGCGTTGGCGTGTAACTATGGTTACAGTACTCTGCGTTTAGAGCGCTTTCATTTTAATTCATGTGATGCGTATTTTATATCATTTACATTTTTATTAATTAACAATGGTTTGTAAATTAAAATTTAAGTTTTTTACTTCTAAAATCCGAATGCTGTTTCAAAAGGGATTTCTAATGTAAATATCTCTGATTGATAAATTAAATGGTAAAGTCGTCGTTGCGAGAGAGGTGTTTAACGGCTGATTTTCAGAGATGAAGGTTCCGTGGTTCAGATTCTAGTAAATGACAAAAAAATCCTATTAAAGACCTAGTAATCATTTTTAAATCCTAGAAGTAGTAGTCCTACTAGTGGTTAAAATCCTAGTAAAATACTTATATACGGATTGGAGTAATATACAGTGGTTACAGGTGTACTTTATTTTTGTTTATTTTTATTTTGATGGTTTGGAATCAATTAAATATACACTTTTAGGAATGGTGGGCCTGAGTCTGTGCAAGACTACCCTTTACAGCTTATTTATATTTTATTTATCATCCTCATCTCATTGGGTCATGGGGTTACTTTTTGTTCTTAAATTGAACAGATTGCAACGTACACACATTAGGGACAAAATGAAAGAAAAAAATTCCATAGTTAAAAAAAACGTTCCAAGGAAAGGTTCCATGATTCAAATCATAGTAAAGATAGTTATTTTTTTTATGATTTGAGTACTGGATGGTGGTTACCGGTGTACTTTAATGGTTGAAATTCAATTAACTATACTCTTTCAGGAATGGTCGTCCTGAATCTGTACAAGATGAAACCTCATTTGCATGTTATACATCATTCTCATTTAATTTGGTCATGGGGTTGCTTATTGTTCTTAAATTGAACAGATTGCAACGTATACACATGAGGGATGAAAAAATAAAATAAAATAAAAAATAAAAGTTCATTAGTTAACAAAAACGGTTCCGTGTTCAAATCCTAGTACAGGTAATTACTTTTAAACGGATTTGAGTACTAGATAGTGGTTACCAATGTATTTCAAAGGCTGGGGTTCAATTAACTATACTTTTTCAAGAATAGTCGGCCTGATTCTGTACAAGACGACACCTCATTTGCACGTTATACATAATCGTCATCTCATTGGGTCATGGAGTTGCTTATTCTTTTGAATTGAACATATTGAAACGTACACACATTAGGGATAAAAAATAAAATAAAATCAAAAAATTTTCATACCTAATATTCTCTATTTTCATATTTTTTCGACCATATTTTCCTTAGGGCTTAGTAACTAAGTAACTTTTATTCTAAAAACTTTAACTAAACAAATCTTTCATTAATAAATTTTCGAATACAAATTCATTTTATAAAAGCTTCTGAGTATGGTAGTACAAAATATTTTTGTTGTAAAACACAGTTTATTCTCTACGGGTTAATTAAACAAGATAGTTAAGTAACATACGAGTAAATTCTAAATTGAGACTTGTACAAGGATTCGTAGATAATCACTTCCAGAAAGGGTTCACAACTCAATTACCCATGAAGTGAAGTTGTGTTAAACCGAAGCAATTAATGGTATTTCAGTAACCCTACAAACCACTTGAACTTCAATTTATGGTTTCCTTTACCGTATAAATTACCTTGTTTGAACCCAATTTGAAACTGTAATTTAGTATCAAAAGCAATTAACTGAATCTACTGGGAAGCTTACATCACAAATGATTGTTTGCCAATCTGTTAATATTTTATTACTGATTACTATTAAAATCTGGTGTGAAACACTCACACGACTTTCTCGTACCAATGCAAATAATAATGAACAATATAATCTAACATTAGTAATAAAACATTAGGAATAAACAAAATACTAACATAAAAAAAAATCTGGTGTGAAACACTCACACGACTTTCTCTTGCCAATGCAAATAATGAACAATATAATCTACAGTAAGTAATAAAACATTAGAAATAAACAAAAAACTAACCTCATAAAACATAACCTAATTTTAATCATGAGAGAAAGATGCTAAATGAAAATTAACCTCAGTTTAGCTTAAAAATACGGAAAATCACTCTTAGACGCTAAACTAGGCTCTGTAGAGAAAAATGCTTAAAATAATACTTGTAGATTTTTAAATTGTCTACAACTTTAAAATATAAACACTTTTGTGTTGAAATGCATTAAGGCCGCAATCTTACAAAAACCTTTTTTGTCTACAAGAGAACAGCCTCTACAAGAATTTTAGCAGACATGGCGTCTACCCTATCTTGTAGAGCATAAAATAATATGTAGTAAATGAGGTGTTTTAAAAAAATATCGTTCTTGAGAATTTTTCATCACACTCACGACTTTCTCTTGACAATGCAAATAATGAACAGTATAACCTTACATTAGTAATGAAACATTAGAAATAAACAAAAAACCAACTTCAAAAAACGTAACCTTATTTTAATCATGAGTGAATGATGCAAAATGAAAATCAACCTTAGTTTGGCATAATAATACGGAAAATCAATCTTTCACGCTAAACTAGGCTCAGTAGAAAAAATACTTTGAAATGAAAGTTGTAGATCATAACTTCCTATATATTTTATTTTATACTTTTTTCGTAAAATGCATACTAGGAATTTTTTTACAGATTTTCATAAAAAACAGAAAATCACTGATTACCGCTAAACTAAGCGATATACAAAGAAATATTTGAAATAAAAGTTGTAGTCTTTAAATTGTCAACAACTTTTATTATATACTCTTTTGCCTTAAAACAATATAAAGGCCGCAATCTTAAAATAAAAACATTTATTTTCTACGAAAGAACAGCCTCCCCAAGAATTTCAGCAGACATGGCGCCTACCCTATCTTTTAGTGAATAAAAAATGTAGTAACTTAAATGAGGCGATTTTAAAAAACATTGTAGAAGCCGTTCTTGAAAAAATTGCAAAAAAGTGAAAATTGTCACGAATAAACTATTACTTCCGGTAGACCGATTTTGATGAAAATGTTCGTGTCGAATCCTCAAGTCTAAGTAAACTTATTTAAGTTTTAAGTTTCAACTTCGTACGATGTTTCGTTCTTGAGATTTTTTGTTCACATAGATACACATAGTCCTACACACAAACCAATCGTTAAAAACATGTTTTTTTGAGTTCAGGGGGCCCGAAAACATGTATATCCGGTGAAGACTGGATTTCAAAAAATCGACATGAAAACAATGCCAAATGAAAGTAAAAAAAAAAAAATGTTATACACTAACATTTTTTATTTTCAAGGTTTATGAAAATAATCTTTCAGTGATTTCGCTAAGTTACAAATGAATTAGATGTGCGGGCGCTCAGCCACACTTTATGGAAAAGAATGTTTTTACGATTAGAAAGTTAATTTAAGGCGCTTAGCACCTGACATTTTTCAATAGAATAGAATTTTCGGTACCAAGAAATTATCTCCGAGATGCAGCTGATAAAGATCAACATTTTTAAATCAATTTAAACATAGAAAAATTATTAAAATTTGTATTTAAATTTTTTTTTGTCTTCCAGTTAAAAATAATAATAAGGTTTCACTGCTAATAGCAGTTTTGTTTTCGTATACAAGCAGCTCAATGTATGGTGTTGTTCAGATAATCAGCCGAAAGGCTATTTTAAACCTTTACTAAGTAAAACGAGGAGTGAGGTGGTTTACAATAGCCTTCCTCACTAAGTGGTAAAGTATGCTTATCAGCATGCCAGGCCCTCCATGAAAACATGTTTTTTTGGGTTCAGGGGGTTTGAAAACGTGTAGTATATCCGGTGAAAATTCGATTTAGAAAACTGACATGAAAGCAATAAGTCTAGTTTCCTTTCCTATAAATTTATATAGGGCAAGAGAAAGTAAAAATATATAATAAATAGTGGTTAAATTTTTTTCATAAAAAATTAACATTATGATTGCTGCATGTCAATTTTAATAATTCTGCATAATTAACACAAACATACCGCTAATTTTTTTATTAGTTGAAGAATGAATAATAAAACTGTAGACTGACATTAAATAATAACAATAATTGTTATTCTCCTCTTCTTCTTCTCCTCACAATCAAGGATTAGACTTCCGCCTGTTCCGACTCATAACAGCGACAAACTATTGAATTATTGCCATCTTTTGCATGGCCTCCCAACATCTCTTCTCCCCACCGGTCTGTATTGCAAAATACAGAGGGGATCCTTCTCTCAGACATTCTCTCTACTCGCTCACTCAACCGATTTCGATATTCTGCCGTCTTCCCAATCAGGTTGTAAACATCCAGATACAAGAACAGCCATTGTTGTATGGAACTTCATCATTGTTTCTTTTGAAGTATAGATCTTGAAGCTTTCCTTTGAGCTACGTTTCTTAGATATTTATCTAAGAAACATAATTCTTGAATTATTATTTGATCAAGTAATACTTACAAGTTATACTTACAACAAGTAATAAGTTACTTACAACTAAGTTAAAACAAGTAATAATTTAGGAAAGTGAGGAAGCTCTACAGAGATTGATATTCCAACTAAAAAAGGTTTGTGCAGCCTACAATATGAAGATTTCCTTAGAAAAAAACAAAATCCATGGCCTTCTGGGGTAAATACCCAGTACGTACGAAAATATCTGTTCACAATAAAATTATTGAACAAGTGTCCCATTTCCGATATCTTGGTTGCGACATCACTTATGACATAGATACAGACATTGACTACAAACTTAGTAAGTTCCAGTCGGTGTGTGGAACCATTTGACGAGCGCTCTCCCAGAAAACTAGGAAGGAGACGCGATTAAAATTTTATAAGGTGATGGCAATATCAACATTACTGTATGGTTCAGAAACATGGGTGAAGAGTCGGAAACAGTTAAGGAAAATTTAGGCATCGAAAATGAATTTTTGAAGATCAGTAAAGGGTTGTACAAGAGTGGATAGATTATATAATGAAGATGTGCGTAAGGAATCGAACATCTTCAAGTTGGAAGACCGAATAATAGAAAACAGCCAGAGATGGCTGGCACATTTGGAAAAAATGCCTGATGGGCGTATACCTAAGGAAGTGTGGAGGTATAGGCCGGTTGGCCGAAGAGATATTGGAAGACCCAGGAAAAGATGGTAGCGGTCCTTGAGAAAATTTCAAAAAAATAAACTTTGAGACCGGAACAGGCGATTTGCCTAAACCCTGTAGTGAAAAAGAAGAAGAAGAAGAACATGATTCCAGCTGTCTATTTTAACGGGAAGTTAGAGAATATTAGTCTCTAGCGATGCGCGAGTTAAGTAGATTGTCAGTCAGGATCACGAATTTATAAAGAGATAAAAACCTAATATGAAATAAAATAAAAATGTAGATGAAAATTAAACAGGTGAATATTTGTCATTAACGCCGCAATTCTTTCTCCATATTATATAAACTTGAGAGATATTGATTAAATTCTGTATTACCAAATATTGTATTACACACAGCACCAAAAAATCGTTTATTTTTTAAATATTTTTGTAGAAACAAAATAATAATAAAAATATGATTCTCAGTACATTAACCAACCTTTGAAAAATTTATTTCGAATACGACAAGGTAAAAAGTTTGAAGGATTACTTTTTTATTTCAAACTTTATTTATTCAACTTTAAAAACTTTTCTAATATTCAATAATTATAGTACGTAACATCACAGAATGCTTAATGTTCGGTATTTATTTCTATGCAACTAACTTTTATAACCGTCGAATAACTTTATTGAATGGAATAAATATGTTAACGGAGTTAAATTTTTTAATAATTATAGAAATAACCCTTTTTATTACTTTTTGTAGGTTTCACTTTATTACTTTCTTTTGCCCTATATGAAAAATAGATAAGGAAAGTTATATTTTTATGTAGAATTTTCTGAATAAAATTTTCACGGGATTAAGTAAGGAACTCGTTAGCAGGATTTAGTTAAATTAAGTGAAAAATTATTTACACTCAATCTGTTTGTTGCAGGGCTAAAATAAATAGTTCTGTTTCTTATCACATGATCAGGTAATTAAATATGACTGAATCATTTAAGAACAGAAGAGGTAGAGTGTAAAAGACACTAATTAGAGTTCTCATCTGAAAGTAATGAATTTCATTATACAGCCAGACCCTGTGGTGAATGAAATGATAGTGTCATTTGGAGAGTGGAACATATGTAGTTTTCAGAGGGCCCGGCATGCTTACAAGCGCAATTTTCCACTCAGTGAGGAAGGTATGGTAAACCACCTCACTCCTCGTTTTACTTAGTAAAAGCTCTTCAGGTTTAAACCAGCCTTTCGGTTGATAACAAAAACAACAAGTGCAAAATAACCTTTACTATAAGTTTATTTAATGTCATAATTTATTATATATACGTATAATGAGTTTATTATTTATTTTAAGTATTTTGATTGTAGTACTTATAATATTTATTAGCAGATTTAAGTAAGATTATTTTAATTTAATTTTTAACGATAGTTTGTTAATTATTTATTTTATCCAGATCCCGATACGGTTTTAGCAATAAGTGTCACAATAATTTTTGTAAGATGTTAACCCGACGCATGCCGGACTATTTAACGAATTAGGGACTGCAGATGAAGGCGGAGCATAGTGATCTAGATCACAGCATAGAGCCAATTGACTTTCGTTAATTGTATCCTGCATTGTAACATTGTGGTCCCGCCTTGGGTGACAGCCCAACAGAAAGTTAGCTGGAGATCGGTGGAACAGAGTGTGACTTAGCGAAGGGGCAACCTCACACCCGACCTTGGCTGTTATTGACTAGATCTCATCTGTAGTTTTTAGTTCGTTGGCGTGTAAAGAAAGGGTTTGTAAATCTCAGTTGTCGCGCAGGGTGGGGATAAATTGCTGGCCCCAGTGGGAAGGCACAACGTGACGTGTGGGAGGAATAGCCAATGAAAAGTTTCTTTCACCGTACGAGCAGATCTATTGGTGTGTGTAAGCCATCCCTACTCGTACGTTTTGATCTAGTATGTACATATGACAATGGTGGGAATATTATCTCCATCAATGTGTGCATGAATGACGCCAAGTAGATGCGCAATGGATTCGTTCATCATTACTATATGTTCATTTTGTTTTTTTTACATGTTTACCTTTCAACAAAATTACAAAACAGTTTATTTGATTATTCATTCTTACTTTAAACTCATAAATAATTAATTTCGGCTTTAATTTAATTTGAAGTGTTAAAATGGGGGAGAGTTGATTCTTTTTTCTTTATAAATATGACTATTTATTCAGTAGATTATACAACAGAGATTTAAAACTAGTTGTTTAGGTCATCAGCCGAAACGCTGGTTTGAATCTCTACAGTCTTTACTACTAAAACGAGGTGTAAGGTGGTTTGCTTTACCTTCCTCACTAAGTGAAAAAGTATGCTTATCAGCATGCCAAACTCTCCAAAAAGCATCTACTTTCCACCCTGCAAATGACACATTCACTTCATTTACCACAGGGTCTGGCTGTATAACGAAATTCATTACTTTCAGAGGAGATAACTGTGACTAGTGTCTTTTACACCTCTGCCTCTTTTATACTTAAATGATTTAGTCGTACAATTGGCTGATCATGTGATAAGAAACAGAACTATTTTTATAGCCCTGGAACTAGCAGATCGAGTGTAAATAATTTAACACTCCACCTGCCTGTTATGGACAATTTAAAACTATGCTAAGCCTTAAGCCACTAAAGGGAAAGGGTGAAAGATGAAAATAAGTGATGAAAAATAATTTTCATCAAAAAGTTACCTGATCGGGAATTGAACCCGGAACCTCTGGTTGTAAAACCCGTAGGGTTGACCACTACAGGATGACAAATTTGTTTAATCGGTACAGGCACATAGCAATGAAAGAACTTGAGGGACTTCAGGATTCCCGAACGGAAAACACAAATCTCATATACCAGATAAATATGGCGTGATTTTGTGGTTCGTTTTCCGGTGAGGTCTTGCAATTTTCCATCTCTCGTTTTCATCTATCACCCTTTACTAGATCTAATGTGTATCAGTCGAACGTAAAACCGAAAAAATTTCCAGACTCAGCCACCACGAACCAAAATCTCTACGTACTGAATCGGTACAATAATAGTTTTTACTCTAGAACGAAAACTACGCACACACACAGCACACTATTTTAGTATCAAAATGTAATAAATATTGAAAATAAAATGGAATCCAGCAAGGTTTTCACCAAACTCTATCTTTTTTTTGTCATCAGTCTCTCGACTGGTTTGATGCAGTTCTCCAACCTTTTCTATCTTGCGCAAGTCGTTTCATATCTACATACCTGTAACACCCTACATCTTTTGTAACTCTATCTATAGAATCACAAAAACTAAGAAAGGATCTTCTAGCTGATGAAGATATAAATATTTATACTACTGTACTACCATAACCCGTGTTTGATTCCCGACATTTTTTGCCAACATTCTATCTGCATTAATATTTAGTACGTATAAAACAATTACACTTAAAAAAACACTTTATAAATTAAATGTTATATTTAAATGAACGCATGGAAAAACACTGAATTATTAACAAGTTTTTAACTGACTGCAGCGGTAAATACTAATAAAATCGTCTGTTTTTGTACTGAATTTAATTACCTGTAAGATGTAGGTTTATTTAATTACAAACAATAAAGTGGTGTTATTAATTACAAAATATTACTATTAATACATTAATGTAGTAGTAAAACTTATAGTATGATGATCAATATACTACAGGTAGCTCTTTGTTTCGCTATTATTGACTTTTAGTGTTTTATACAGCAACTTTGTTTTTAGTTTCTCACTTGCTATCTCTGTAGCATTAACTAAACAAGCAATAGTGATGATGCAACATGTTATGTACCTTGGTTTCAATTTATCTTCACGTTTTATTGTCCCCTGAAGCCAAAGATGAATTTATGAAAAAAATTAAAATACAGCAATCTTTTGGTATCCGCGGGGGTTAGATTCCGGAGGGTTACTGCGGTTCGTAAAACCCTGGATAATGATACCTTATATGAACGAAAAGATCGGGGTTATGTTCTGAAGGAAAAGTCCTGTAGTCGTTTTAAGTATTTAATAGTTTTAGGAACATTTTACCATTATTATAATCTATAAATATTTAATAAATACAGTACAGTACGCATAAAAATTTAAATTGCTTTAAAATACTTATTGCTATTTGCTTCTTCTTCTTTTCAAACTCATTGTGGACTTCTTCGTATGGTAAGAGGGTTCTGGAGTCCTCTTTTGAATTGAAGGGCCCTTTCTATGACGGGATCCGTTTCCAACACGTGATCAGCGAGCTGTGTTGTCATGCTGAGTTTATAAAGAAATGCTTGGCTTCGTTTCAGGATTGTCAAACAAACAAAGAACTGTACGTACGAAAGAAGAAGTTAGACTGACACATGGAGGAAAACGTACGGAGAAATTACAATATGGCGCCTGGGCGTACGTATGTCGGGTGGGGGGGGTTGTGGCATGTACTGGCGGGGCCCGGTACCCCGTGACGCGCTTACTACGTACAGTACGTGGAAATCTAGCTTGGCTTATGGCGGCCGTCGCCATACTAGTGTGTGACTCAACATGATACGACCCCAAAACATTTATTTAAACGCTTAGGGTGACACATGTTTTCGGAATTGTATGACTTCTCCACCGCCCACTAGTACGGTGAACACGAGGTGAGATTACGTACGTAAAGGGTGATTCAAAAAGAGCGCCGGTTTTGATATATCAAATTAAGAGATTTATTTTATTGAAAAACTGAAAATAAATACATCAACAAGTTCATCTTACCTTCCGATTTCATGTATGAAAAGTGATGTCATGCATTTGTCCTCCTCTACTGCGCTGGCACGCATCAACTCTGTCCATGAAATTGGATATTACTGCACGACAAGTTTCGACTTCCATTTGCCCGATAACCCGTCGAATTTCCTCCTTCAAGTCATTGATGTTTCGGGGTTTATTGGCATACACCAATGACTTCAGATGACCCCAAAGATGAAAGTCACAAGGCGTCAAGTCACACGACCTTGGTGGCCATTGATGGTCGGAATTACGAGAAATGATGCGATCCTGGAACCGTTCACGGAGCAACAACATTGTTTCTCGTGCAGCAACTGAATTTTATACGGGTGATATTGGAGATCGTACCGAAGAATTCTCCGTACAGAAGAACATCGTAAACCCAATTGTTGAGAACGGCGACGTATTGATTTTGCTGGGCTAACAGCCACACTGTCACGAACCAACGCAACGTTCTGCTCAGTTCGGCCAGAACGACGACGTCCAGAACTTTTAAGGTCGACTGTTGAACCCGTCTCAAAAAACTTTTTCATGAGCCTGCGAACTGTTGATTCATTCGGTGCTTCATTACGTCTTAGAGTACCGCGAAGTCGCCTGACAGTAGCCGCATAACTCTCTCCACTCTGGTAAAATGTTTTGACGATTAACACTCGTTGTGCAATAGTAAACTTCTCCATGGTTAGACATAGACTGCGAGAGTACTACACTGCGAACAAGAGAGACTACAACTGAATCGTCAATCGGAATGTTCTCCGAAATAGAAATGAGGTCCAACAATGTTGCCAACCGATAAACAAAAATTTACCAGCGGTTTAAAAACCGGCGCTCTTTTTGAATCACCCTATATTTTAAGGTTTTAGGCCCACAGACAAAGTCCGCGGATAACCGAAACCCGTGGATACCAAGGGATTATTGTACTAACAACTTGAGATTTATCGTTGAATAAAAATCTTAATTTATTTAGTTTATAATCGTTTTATAAGCGTTTTGTGCTTTGCCTAAGCAGACTGGTGGAGTGATAAATTATTTGCACGCAATTTGTTAATCCTAAGACTACAAAAAATAGTTCTGTTTCTTATTTCATAGTCAGCCAATTAAATTACTAAATAATTTAAGAACAGAAGAGGTAGACGTGTAAAAGATACTAATTAGAGTTATCTCCTCTGAAAATAACGAATTCCATTGTAGCTACAGCCAGACCCTGTGGTAAATTAAGTGAACGTGTCATGTGCAGGGTAGATATATGTGCTTTTCAGAGGGCCGGGCATGCTGATAAGCATATATTTCAACTCAGTGAGGAAAATAATGGTGAACCACCTCACTCCCTGTTTTTGACTTAGTAAAGCCTCTAAAGATTCAAACTAGCTTTTGATGCTAAAAGATGACCTAAACAATAGTCATTTTCTAGTTTAATTTTCTACAGCTAGTTGAACCCTCTTATCTATCAAGGAGTAAAGACGCTGGCGGAAAACAGATTAAGTTAGACAAACATGACTTAAGGGATCTGCCTAAGAGAAGATAATTTGTAACCATAAATTTTATCGTTAAATCAAACCACATTTGATTTCTACCACGGTAAATGGAGGAGACGGTAGGAATCACGCGAACACCGGCTGTTATGAGTACATACCGTCACTAGCAAATGACGTAACCGGTGTGGAAAGCACCAGTTTTTTTAACTTCGTTCTTCTACATTAAAGACTAATATTGGGATATAATAATTATGTTTTGTCTACTATAATAATAACAGCGAGAATAATAATGATAATAAAGAATTGTAATGAAATGTAAGTAAAATATAAAATAATTACCTGCCATTTTTTGTTGACGATATAAGTAAACAGATTGTCTATAGATATTCACATTATGAAATAGAAATGTTTAAATAAGTCTGTAATAATTGTAATATAAATAAATAGCCTACATGATATTCGTTAGCCTACTTGTAGAAAAATAAAATGGTTGTGAATATTTAACAATTAGGTCTAATGTTATGTTATTTTCCGCAAAAGTATGTTTTACAACAAAAGTTCAGTAATTTTTTCTCGCAGACCACATTTTCGTTTCTCAACGCTGTTAACTCTCCAGATTCTTTTGCGTTGTAGGTTGTGTGTAAAATACAAGGATTATTTTCATTAGCAGTAGGAGGTTCGTAACAACCATAATTTTTCTTTGTAAAACACAAAATTCTACTATTTTTCTTTTTTCTCATGTCTCAAATTTCTTTCGGAATCGCTAAAATTTTAAATAGTTCTGCGAGTTGGTATCTTATGACGTGAGACTGCAGATGATTTTAATCTTCTTGTAGCTTTAACGTTATAAAGTTCAGATTTTAAATCGTGTTCGATGTCACAGTCTTCAACATGAGCACTACAAACACACTCAGAATCAACCGAAAAATTGTCCGCATCTCGACAAGCTTTTTTGAGAATTTGAACAAACTTTCGGAAGACGATGAAATGAAAATCTTTCATGTATATTTTTTCGTTGTTACCACAACCAGCAACAATTTTCAATGTAATTATATTAGAGCTTACTAGATATAAACACGTACTAAATAACGGGTGATTCAAAAAGAGCGCCGGTTTTTAAACGGCTGGTAAATTTTTGTTTATCGGTTGGCAACATTGTTAGACCTCATTTCTATTTCGGAGAACATTCCGATTGACGATTCAGTTGTAGTTTCTCTTGTTCGCAGTGTAGTACTCTCGCAGTCTGTGTCTAAACATGGAGAAGTTTACTATTGCACAACGAGTGTTAATCGTCAAAACATTTTATCAGAGTGGAGAGAGTTATGCGGCTACTGTCAGGCGACTTCGCGGTACTCTAGGACGTAATGAAGCACCGAATGAATCAACAGTTCGGAGGCTCATGAAAAAGTTTTTTGAGACGGGTTCAACAGTCGACCTTAAAAGTTCTGGACGTCGTCGTTCTGGCCGAACTGAGCAGAACGTAGCGTTGGTTAGTGACAGTGTGGCTGTTAGCCCAGCAAAATCAATACGTCGCCGTTCTCAACAATTGGGTTTACGATGTTCTTCTGTACGGAGAATTCTTCGGTACGATCTTCAATATCACCCGTATAAAATTCAGTTGCTGCACGAGAAACAATGTTGTTGCTCCGTGAACGGTTCCAGGATCGCATCATTTCTCGTAATTCCGACCATCAATGGCCACCAAGGTCGTGTGACTTGACGCCTTGTGACTTTCATCTTTGGGGTCATCTGAAGTCATTGGTGTATGCCAATAAACCCCGAAACATCAATGACTTGAAGGAGGAAATTCGACGGGTTATCGGGCAAATGGAAGTCGAAACTTGTCGTACAGTAATATCCAATTTCATGGACAGAGTTGATGCGTGCCAGCGCAGTAGAGGAGGACACATGCGTGACATCATTTTTCATACATGAAATCGGAAGGTAAGATGAACTTTTTGATGTATTTATTTTCAGTTTTTCAATAAAATAAATCTCTTAATTTGATATATCAAAACCGGCGCTCTTTTTGAATCACCCTATATTAGAAGTAACAAAAAAAACTATTAGTAGGGCTAAATATTTACTAATTTTTGTTATGTTCAATAATATATTCGATTAAACTAACTAAAAAAAGAATTAATTTACATATACCGTTAATCGCTAATTAGAAGGACTGACACATTTACAAGTGCCGAAATAATACAAACTGCTGGCCGTGTTATTAAGCACCGGTGACGTCATCGCTACTGCGCATCCTAACGTGACCACTACCGTCTCTTCTATTTACCATCGCTATTGCTACGTGAAAAAATATTGGATCGATAAATGGAATATTTAGAAAGTTTCAACGCATAATTTCATAACGTATAATACAATACCATAATCGCTAATGACCCAAATATTGAATCACTTTAATTAAAACAATAACGATTTGTTAATTTCACAAACAAATAGAAAGTAGGGCATTGGATAAGTTTATGTACGAGTATATATCTTTTCAATTGCGCACGAAAGAACAATTAACAATAGTATGTTAAATTTTTAACGTTTTTGTAATTAATTAGAAATACGTTTAACGTTTATGTTAATTGTTAAAGAAGATTTACCGTTAAGTTGATAGTAAATTGGTTGTAAATTTATTGAATTTTTTACTTTCTCTTGCCTATTTGAATATATAGGAAGGAAAGTATTGTTTTCATGTCGATTTTTCGAAATCGAGTTTTCACCGGATCTATACGTTTTCAGACCCCCTGAACCCAAAAAACATGTTATTAGCGATTGGTCTGTGTGTGTGTGTGTGTGTGTGTGTGTGTGTGTGTGTGTGTGTGTGTGTGTGTGTGTGTGTGTGTGTATACAAAATATCTCAAGAACGGTAGGCTACATCGTACGAACTTGAAACTTGAAACTTAAGTTGCATACCACTACCGGACCCGACACGAACATTTTCATTAAAATTGGTCAACCGGAAGTAGTAGTTTATTCGTGTAATTTTTCACTTTTTTGCGATTTTCTCAAAAACTGGTTCTACGATTTTTTTAAAAATCGCCTGGTTTATTTAGTTTTTTATTCTCTACAAGATAGGGTAGACGCCATTTTTGCTGAAATTCTTGGTGAGGCTGTTTTCACGTAAAAACGTTGTTTTTTTAAGATTACGGCTTTAATATGCATTTTAGCGCAAAAATTTATAGAGTTTTATAAATTTATAGAGAATTTATAAAAGTTGTAGAGAATTTAAAATTCTACAACTTTTATTTCAAACATTTTTTTGTATAACGCTTAGTTTAGCAGTAATTAGCGATTTTCTGATTTTTTCTCACGAAAACGTGTGAAAAATCGATTTTTTTAAGATTTCGGCTTTAGCCTACTCATTTTACGACAAAAGTGTATATATAATCAAATTTATAGGAAATTAAAAGATCTGCAACTTTTATTTAAAGCATTTGTCTCTACAGAGCGTAGTTTAGCGTGAAAGAGTGATTTTCCATGTTTTTAAGCCAAACTGAGGTAGATTTTCATTTTGCGTCTTTCACTCATGATTAAAATAAGGTTATGGTTTTTGAGGTTAGATTTTTGTTTATTTCTAATGTTTTATTAGTAATTTTAGGGTTTTTGGTTAATTTTTTGCATTGGCAAGAGAAAGTTGTGTGAGTGTTTCACACCAGATTTTTACAATAAGTAGTTATCTTGAGAGAAGTTTTTTTTTGCTTAGCGAATGACTTAGGTAAGATGATAAATACGGAAATTATCTCGGTTAAACGGTAGTAATATTTGCTAACTGTAATAATACGGTAGTAATTACTGTTAAATGTTACGGGTAATGATTTTAAAGAACACCTAATTTAATGTTTTAACCGACTTAAATAAAGTACAGTTAATACGTTCAAATTTGTGAAGTTACCGTGAATCGTTGAGTATTGAATTGTCATTTTATGTGAACTGAAGTTACTAACTTTTTACTTTCTCTTGCTTGTATGAATGTATAGGAAGGAAAGTATTGTTTCCATGTCGATTTTTCAAAATCACGTTTTCAGACCCTGAACCCAAAAAACATATTCTTAACGATTAATCTGTATGAAAATATCTCACGACCGATATTTTTTAAAATCACCTCATTTACTACATTGGCCTATTTTATACTCTACAAGATAAGGTAGACGTTGTCTGCTGAAATTTTTGTAGAAGCTGTTCTCTCGTAGACAAAAAAGGGGTTTTGTAAGATTGCGGCCTTAATGTTTAGTGAAAAATTGTTTATATTAAAAGTTGAAGACAATTTAAAAATTTACAACTTTCATTTTAAGCATTTTTCTCTACAGAGCCTAGATTGCGTCTAATAGTGATTTTCCGTATTATTAAGCAAAACTAAGGTTGGTTTTCACTTTGCATCATTCACTCATGATTAAAATTAGGTTATGTTCATGAGGTTAGTTTTTGTTTATTTGTAATATTTTTATTACTAATGTTAGGTTATATTGTTCATTATTTGCATTGGCAAGAGAAAGCCGAGTGAAAGTTTCATAACAGATTTTTTTTAAGGAACTCCAGCTATTTTTGTCTATCTTCCTTTAATTCGATCCTCCATACACCCTTATTCTCCTAATCCCTATACTCCAAGTCTTCCTCCTCTATAGCCTCATACACCTCGCCACTGTATGATATACACGTCCTGCCCTTCCACCTCCTCCCACCTGGCCACCATTCCGTTTTCCTATGAATACATCCGGCCTACAGCTAATCTTCTGACATGTCCATACCATAGCAACCGCTGCTATTTCCACATTTGAAAAAAATATTCCATTCTTATGAAAAACAAAGGTATTTGTAATGATAGTATGGTTATTTTTCGTTACTTTCTTGAAACCAATATTCTGATATTTTCCTTGCTTCCATTCTTTTGTTTGCTGTTCAGAGATTTCCTTCTTAGTTTTCTTTGAGCAGACTCTTTTAATCGTTTGACTTGCTTGGAAATTACTTAATTCATAAATTGTTTTCTATAGTCTTCTCTAACAAAACTAATTCCAAAGATATTATTTCTGACTTGTTGTTTGTTTTAGAGAATCTTATATACTCGTAGTATAACTTTAAGGTGGACTGGCTGGCCCGTTGGCGTAGTGGTTAGCGCAACTGGTTTCTACGCCGAGGTCCCGGGTTCGATTTCCGGTCAGGTCTGGCTTTTTTTCATCACTAATTTTCATTATCATCATTATCGATCGTCTGTATTAGCAGAAACTGCGTAACAGTCAGACGTAAAAAAAAATAAAGTGAGACTGTATGATGGTTTTGATTGAAAATTTTAATTTTGGTTTTTTATGTTTTTCAATACCTAGTTCAGATCTAGCCAGAAAAACATTAAATTACGTCAAAAAAATTATTTTAATGAAACAATTAAGTTTTTAACAGGTTTATCCAAAAAAAATCATGTCACCAAGAACCAATGGTTTTCATAATTTTATACCGATCGTTTTAGAGCAAAGGGAATTTTAGGTTTTTTTAAAATATCTCCAATAGACTACTGTTTTTTAATATTCTCAGCTGTTGGTTCAGCTTTCTAACCTACTATTGATGGGAAATTTACTTGTTTCTGTAGCCTACATTCTCTTTTTGATTTGTTCTTTTTTGTGTTTTGCCTGTTCCCGTAAATTTAGATTTTAAAATTTGGGTACATTTTTCTCAGTCCCCATTAAACTTATCAGGCTGAAATTTTTACCAGTTATTTATCTTGTACATGCCTATATTCTACCAATATAATGAAAAATGTACCTATAAACAGCAAATTTAATATTGGCGGGATACAAAGTACAGTCTCCCCTTATTGTTACATATACACCTTCTTCCAGATAAAGCGAGAAGCGTATCTGTAAAACTTCTCTCACTTGGCCCCCAAATTTTATAACCTGCAACCTATACATATATTTAAATAGACTGAAATATTAAATTTAAGAATTAAATGCAGAAATGGATAATTAATGTCGGAAGGGACAACATGAAAGTGATAATATGGTTACAACCAGCCCATCGATCACTGGTATTGATCAAAGCATCGGCCCTTACTTATGGAGGTATCTTGGTAATTTTAAAAACTCTTCAACGGATCATCAGGAAAATTTTGTTTCAAAAATTGTTTCACCTTTCTGCAGGCGAAACAATTTAGAAATTACTATTTCTTTCATGTATGGGAGTGAAGCATGGGTGACCACGACGAGGAATGTACAATGGATCAAAGCAGCGGAGATCAGATTCCTGTGAATGGATGCTCGAGATTGGATAGAGTGAGGAATATGGATATAAGGAAGGAGCTCCAATTCTACTGCCTGAGTGAGAAGATTGAGGGGTATCGAGGGCGATGGAGGGAACACCTGGACAGAATGCTGGACCACAGAATAACCTTCCAAGTACACCGTCATACACCGGTTGGACGGAGAGATGTGGGACGACCTCGGAAAACATAGATATAAGCTGAGAGTTTCAAGTCTGTGAGTTCGGAACAGGCGACGGCGTAAGCCTTGAAGGAAGAATAAGAAGAAGCAGACTAATACTTACATATTTATTTTAGAAATGAGCTTTCGATTACATATGATGTACCAATTTCTAAAGGATGCAGCCATTTAATTTTTTTTTGTTTAACGTCTGACTGTTCTGCAATTACTGCTAATGCAGACGGTGAAGATGAAATGATTTTTTGTAACGTATGAAAATATGCCGTGTCTGAATGGATTCGAACCCAAGACCGCATGATGAGAGGCAGCCATTTAAGCTGTAAATAATTTATATTACGCAAAATGTTTTACATTAGGACATTTATGTCATCTATAAACGACTCCAACAATATGACGCAATAATAGAGTCATTATCTATAAACAAATGTTATCATTAAAAATAACTGGATAAATTAATAAATTTTCATTTACCTTCAGTTAGTGTAATAATGCCTCAGACCCACACATACAAAAATAAATCAATAGTCGGCACTTAGTTAAATTATACATGACGACAATGGTAATTATTACTATTATTAAAGAATTAAGAGCATGAAATAAGCGATAAATTACTTTTGCATTATTACAAAAAGGGAAAATATTTTTAAAAAGTAAATTACTAATTCACATTTTTCTTTAATACACTTTTAAATATACTTTCAAATATTGTCATAGGCTATTAAGCCATTTTGTCAATTTAGGCAAAAAACAATACACGACGATAATCTTTAGAAGTACGTAAATTTTATTAAAAAAATGATCAGATGTTCGGAAAATTTGTTGTTTCAGGAATTAGTAGGAGAAAATAAAGCATGTAAATTTTAACAGTTTGCACCTAAAAAATAAAACGAAGTTAAATACTGGCTTGAAGTTCTCATTTGAGTTACGCCTGGAGAGAGGAAACTGACTATAACGGCTCCGCTCGGAATTTACTCACCTCGGTAAAATGAAGTCATATTGAAAATTTTTAGACTCTATTTAAATTGAGGCAATTTAAAATAATTCGCACTTGGATTTTCAACGACTTTGTTTTTAAAAATCAACTGTTTAACAGCTGTTTTTCGGAGAAGAAACTATTAAACAGCTGATTTTTGGAAAAGGTTCCGTGGTTCAAATCCTAAAATAGCACTTTTATACAGTTTGAATACTAGACCAGTGTACTTTGATGGTTGGTGTTGAATTAACCATACTCTTTGAGGAGTAGTCAGCCTGAGTCTGTACAAGACTTTAACATATTTACATTTCATACCAACCTCATTTCATTGTTCTTAAATTCAACAGATTGCAATGTACAGATGTTAGGGATAAAAAAAATACATATTTGGTTATACATAATTACCGAGAGATTTCCGTTGAATTTTTAATCACTCTTTATGTCATAATTCGCACATTCAACACCTTAGGTGGTTTTCTCCTGAAATGGCGATACCTTTCTTCATAAACTAGTATACTAAATTATTATAACGCAGTTGTACAGTATAATTACAGCGCAAAAATGTATACTCTGATTACTAATATATTATTGCATATAAGTCGAAACTACTTTCATAATATAAATGCAAACAAATTTGCAATATATCTTTTTAAGTAAATATGTAATAACAGATAATTGTACTAAATACTAGTTTACATTCTACGAAATTAAAGATAATTACTACTAAAAGTTCTTATTTTCAAAATACAATCAGTTTCTCCATCATCTATTTTAATAAAACAAAATCTATAACAAGTTAGGTACTGAAATTCTAGCCCGTTACTGAAACTTTCAATAAAGAAGTTCATAAAGAAACTTTTTGCGATATGAAAAACCTAATAATGTATTGTTAATAAAAGTTTTGATGTGAGTAAATTCAATTAAAGTTTTGGAGTAAGTTAAAGTTAATAAGTAATTTCTGGGAAATAAATGTTTTGCTTAAAAATTGTAATTAATATTAATTTACGAAGAGGAATTTTTTTTATTTTAAAATTCTTAATGGCTTCGGGCCTGCCCAGTAAAACAAGTTTTGGAAAGTCGCTCTCAGTTGTTTTTCCACAATAGTTCGGCTTATTATTATAATTACTATATAGTAATGTTTACAATCAGTAGTAGTCCGTACATAAACAAACATTATTTGGTGTTTTATCATCAGTTAAGTCTGGCAATTTATTCTGCATTAATTTCCAACAATAACTTATTATAATCTGTCTGAGGTAATCATAGAGACGGCTCTAAAGAAAACACATTTTATAAATTCGCAGAACAGTATTTTTGCCGATGATATGACAATATTAACGATAGGGTATAATATTTTAACAACTTAACTGCCACGCCAATTTTAGTAGTTTTTCTGTTCTGGCCTTGAGACTCCAAAGTGGATCTCACGTATACTGCACCAATGGGCCATGAGATCCCAAACGGGGTCTCGTGTGCCATGAGTTTTAAAAGTATTGAGATTCCATACGGGATCTCATTTCGCGGTTATGGCAACGTGTCTATGTTCTTTGCATTCCAAGCTTGAAAAAGAGTGGTTTATAAAAAAAATGGAATGACTAGCCAGAAATGTTAATCTCGTAGTGAATGATCGAAAACAAAGTAGGCACATGGTTTTGACTGGTGATAAAATAAATCGAGTTTCTCGCAAATTCGTTGTTAAAGAGAAAAAATTGGTAAATTAAAGGACCATCAGATCTTGGGGAGTACATTAAACCCCAGAAACGCAATAAGTGACAAATGTATATTCGTAATAAAACATATTTTCTGTAAAATATTAAAAAAAATTGTTAACGAAATTCCATGTGTTTCTATTCTAGATAGTACGTTAACGATGGTTACAGTGCTGGCATATTCGCTTTAAAAAATAAAAATTTCAAACACTAAACAGTTCTATTTTTACTACATTGGACTCATGACCTACAATCTATGTACCGTACTATTTTAAAGTACGGGACACTCACCCACATTTTAGTTTCTTGTTTGCCCTACATCATTAATTTTGTAAAACATCAAGTTCTTATGATGTTGTCCATTAATAATAGTTTACAAAATCATAGCTTTTATAATTCCTTGTGTTCAAATTAACATCATTAATTCTCTCTGATAAATTGATATGGTATTAAAAAATTAATTTTAAATCTCTTCACGTAGCCAAACTTTCACACCTTGTCATGATGTTTGCCCACCTGTAAATATAGACAATCAACCTTTCACAAGGACACTATCAAATATCTCGACCTGTTTTGTTGAAAGACGAACTCAAGTTTACATACCAAACAAAAAGCTTTATTGCTAAAATTTATATTTAAACTTTAGCTTTTCTACTTTATAAACGCTTAAAATTATCAGTGGCTCAAGAATTGGGGATATATTCTTTTCTTTTAAAATCTGTACTTATGGTTTAAAGAAAATCTATTTTATAACGTATTAAGGCATTCCAATCTAAAGTATTATTCTTTTTAGTACAAGAACCGCTTTGGATTAGTAAGAAAACCTAAATCATAGAGATTTGCAAATACCGTTTGTCATAAACGCTTTCACAAGTCACAAGAAAAGTATAATCAACTAGTACGTTCACATACCATCTTATATATTACCTGATAATCCCATAAGTTCCAAAAAAATCTCAAGCTAATTTAATTAAATAAAGATTATTCAAAATTCAGAATATTGCAACTCAAATTTCTTGGAGAATTATCAATGAAACCTATACATCTAATGACTACCTTGTAGTTTTAACACAATAATTGTGTTATCACTATCAAATTTACTACTTTCAACACTTTTACGTTTGTAAATTAACTATTAAATAAAAGCAATACCTCGGCGTAATGAAATGGAATTTACTTTTCAGAGAAACAAAAGAAGAAATTGCTGCAATTTACTTTTCGTAGTTCGTTTCATTAATCAATTACGGAATACTGAAGAAAGAAGGGTGGTACTTGCCAATACTATTAAAAACTTCTTGAGAAAGTACAACAGCCTATTTTGAAAGTAACTTGAAAAAAAATCACCCCTTTATCTTTCTGAACAATCTTTTATGGATTTTTAAATATCAGAGGTTCTTCAACTTTATGCGTGGGGTTATTATACAATAAACTTCCCGAAACAAATCCAAAACTACAGCACAAAAAACAAATATTTGATTCATTTACACTGAACTAAACAAAACGATATTCTTAAGATATTTTTGTTATCTGTCTTCCAGATTGTACAACCTACTTCCCCAAAATTAAAATAAATAGTACGCGGAATAACATAAAATTTAAAGCTAAATTACAGAAATCGCTCTTAAGTTTTAATTAACAGTTCAAGAAAGAAAATGATTATACCTTTAAATCTGTGACCTTACATCTGATATTTTAATTCCGTTGTTTGAAAATAGGTAAATTTACCTATCCTAAGACATAGGAAACCATAATTGGATAGGTAAATTTCCTACTTCGTACATAGATTTAAAAGTAGAAATAAATATGCATATGTAAATAAATTGTGTAGTGTACGGTTATTCATATGTAAATACTTTTATTTTAGGAAATAAATTATTATTATCAACTATTGTTTTTATGGTTTATGAACTTATTGAATTACATATCTACCTATTAGTAACCCTTCTAAGTTTTTGTTCCTCAGCATTCCCTCTCTTATTTTACCATTAAAATCAATATGCATAATGAAATTCACAAACTCTATTGTTTAAAATACCAGAACTTTTTCAGTTTATTTCAAATTGTGTCAAGAGTTTGATCATTGGCGACTACAACGAGTTATGTGACTAGAATGGTGGGTTTTGGAATAGTTTTCATACCGCAGCCGGGAATCGATCCCAGGACTTTATCTTTTAGGCTAGTGCGATATTCTCTAAGCTACAGAAGAGACCGCTACAAATGTTTAATTTACAATTTTTTGTTTGGTGGTGCAGGTTTAGAACCTTGATAATAATCTGGCGCGTAACCAGATTTTGTTTCGAGCTGAATCCTGAAAATGTTTGTTTTGTTTTACGTCAGAATATAAACTTTAGTGCACATTAAGGGTAATGAAGAGTGATAGATGTAAACGACCGATTAAAACTACCAGACCTTACCGAAAATCTAACCCGAGACCCGCAAAATATTAGTTTGTTACAAAGTTTGGATTGTCCGTTCGTTGGTGGAGGGGCTGAACCCCACAAGCTCCCTCCCTGGCTACGTGCCTGTTAATAATAATAATTATAAATCTGTTATTTCACATACATACAAACAATACAATGTGAAACATTAATAATATATAAATAAGTAAAACATATAAAAAATAAAATCATAGAAAGAACCTAAAGGCTATATATAAAATATAGCATTAGCTACAAAATATGTAGGTAAAACTTAACGGAAAAGGATCTATTTACGGATTAACGAAAGAAAACATACCAACATTCTAATTTTTTGATCGGAAGTAAAATATTAAACGATTATGTTAATCAAAGCATATTGAACCTTTTCTTAGACTGACCTTCAGTTCAAGGGAACGTTAAATTCAAGTTTCCCTTGAACTAGAACTGAATTCATTGAAACATACCTTAAAAATTCAAATAAATATAAAATAAATACATTTTTATTTTTGAAAACAAACTAACACGGATATAAAACATGCATAAAAATTTTAACACGTGCTGAAATTTATTAAAAAATAATGTATTCACTCTTCAAATTTATCAATAATATGTAATTTATTAGATTATTGACTTATTAATTGAATTTTAAGAAATTGTTTTTAATTGAATTTTTATTAGAGGGCATGATAAGAAGATATAATAACCTTGACCTTCTGTGTAATAAAGAGTTCATGAAGCATTGTATTGTATGGCGTAATACAACATAACCTAAAATTTTATAAACATTTAAAAATAAATCTTTAAGATGTATTAAACATTTTAAATTTATATAATAAATATAAAATTTATTATAAAACTTACGTTTTAATTGAACCAATTTACAATTTTCTTCTTTGTTGGAATTTTGTTTATCATTTTTCTTCAATTTTCTTGAAGTTTCCCGGAACGCAATTGAAATTTTTTTCATTTTTTTGTCGTTGAAGAACTTTATTTGACTGTATACACATTCCTTTATTTATATAAATATAAGTGTTATGTTATAAAATACACAGTATTTATTAATAGAATTACACTAGCAATTTAACTAATTATTAAATATTATAACACTAAAAATAAATTTAAATACTCATCAAATATAATTAACACAAGAAAAACAATAATAAATTATATAAATATTAGTATTTGATTTGATATAAACGCGCGGTTGATACGCACAGTGTGTGGCTTCTCGATGAATGAAGTGATGTGACGGTGTTCCGCTTATAATCAGCGCTAGCGTAACCGGTCTTGGCAATACACAAGGACTTTAATGTTACGTAAAGTGTAGTTTGAATAAGTCTATTACGTTGATATGTGTTGGTGTTCTAGTTTAGAATAATGCAAGCTCTATCTATTTATTCATCGGTTCATAATAATTGAACCCACCTTTCCATGTTATTAAAACTGATTTTTTTAAGTCAACACTTTAGTAGTGTATCAAAGTGTATATAATATTGTGTTTGTTATTGTAATTTTTATTTTTTAAGTTCCAATGGACCGATTTTAATAATTTTTATATCGTTTTAATCGTTATTTTAAATACTTTCCGTAAAAGTCATCAAATTATAATATTCTCGAAGAAAGATTTAAGAAATTCAGATTACAAATTAAAATTTAGTTCCTTTCATTGTTGGCGTGTTATTACGCTGCAAAACTGAAGGTCCCGGATTCAATTCCCTTCAATTTTTTAAAAAAATTTCTAAAAAATTTTCTAAAAAATCTAAGATTTTTTAGAAAATTAGGGTCTTTTTCGGAATGTCCCCACTTCAGTAAAAATTTTCTACTATGTGAAGAATGTATTATAAAAGTTGTACTTGTTTATTGTTGTTTAGGTCAACAGCCGCAAAGATGGTTTAAACCTCTAGAGCAGTGGTGTCAAACTCAATTTTGAAGAGGGCCATATATTAAATTTAGAATGTGTAGGCGGGCCAGATTCAAATAAAAAATTTACTGAATTATTTCAATATTTTATTTATTTAATTGTATAGTATATAATATACGGTTGTTAAAAATCATATCAAAGTTATAAAAGATGGTAATTATTTTGAGTTCGAGGATCCAGATACCTGACTTCTCTTGTTTTTGACAAGCTCATTAATGGCAGGTAGAGATGGCGTTACTGTCTATCTTTCTCGCTTGTCTAGGCACGCGCTGCCCTTAAAATTACTTATAAATGTAGTGTGCGCATTTTAAAACTTCCGTAGAGGAATCGAGTGAAGTCTTAAAGCCCTAAAAAAACATGATTCTTCTTTCTGTGACACATTGAGATCGCGGGCCGTATCTTTGACATGACTGCTCTAGAGGTTTTACTAAGTCTTCTTCTTCTCCATTCTGTCTTCCTCCTTCTCATTTCTGTCTTCCTCCTTCACCGCGGTTTATTGTTCTTCCTCCTCCTCCTCCTCCTTTCTGTTTTCTGAATTTATCGCGGTTTAATTTTCTTCCTCCTACTCCATTCTGTCTTCCGCTTTCACCGCGGTTTATTTGTCTTCCTCCGCCTTTCTGTCTTCCTCCGTCACCGCGGTTTATTTGTCTTCCTCCTCCTCCTTTCTGTCTTCCTCCCTCACCGCAGTTTATTTGTCCTCCTCCTCCTCCTTTATGTCTTCCTCCTTCACCGCGATTTATCTGTCTTCCTCCTTCTCCTTTCTGTCTTTCTCCTTCACCGCGATTTATTTGTCTTCCTCCCTCTCTTTTCTGTCTTCTCCTTCACCGCGGTATATTAGTCTTCCTTCTCTTCTTTTCTGTCTTCCGCCTTCACTGCGGTTTATTTGTCTTCCTCTTCCCCCTTCCTGTCTTCCTCCCTCACCACGGTTTATTTGTCTTCCTCCTCTTCCTTTCTGTCTTTCTCCTTCACCGCGATTTATTTGCCTTCCTTCTTCTCTTTTCTGTCTTCCTCCTTCACCGCGGTATATTAGTCTTCCTCCTCTTCTTTTCTGTCTTCCGCCTTCACCGCGGTTTATTTCCTTTCCTCTCTATCCTTCTTGTCTTTCTCCTTCACCGCGGTTTATTTGCCTTGTTCCCTCTTCTTTCTGTCTTCCGCCTTCACTGCGGTTTATTTTTCTTCCTCTCTCCCCAATCTGTCTTCCTCCTTCACCGCGGTTTATTTACCTTCCTCCCTCTTCTTTCTGTCTTCCGCCTTCACTGCGGTTTATTTGCCTTCCTCCTTCTCCTTTCTGTCTTTTTTCTTCACCGCGGTTTATTAGTCTTTCTCCTTCTTCTTTATGTCTTCATTCTTCACCACAGCAGAAGCCTTACATACGGTATTTATCGGATTTCATTAAAATTAACTTTACAATAAGTGTGGATGCTTACGCTATCTATCGGATTTCATTAAAACTAACTTTTTAATATGTGTGGTCACTTACGCTATCTACCGGCATTGTACGAAACTAAGCTAGTTCCAATCAATTCCGGTAGATAGCGTGAGCTGCCACACTTATTGTAAAGTTAGTTTCAATAAAATTCAATAGATAGCGCTGCCTACAGTAAGCTAGTTTCAATCAATTCCGGTAGATAGTGTGAGCTTCCACACTTATTGTAAAGTCAGTTCCAACGAAATCCAACAGATAGCGTTAGCGTCCACACTTATTGTAAAGTTAGTTCCAATGAAATCCGATAGATAGCGTAAGCATCCACACATATTGTAAAGTTAGTTCCAATGAAATCCGATAGATAGCGTAAGCATCCACACCTATTGTAAAGTTAGTTCCAATGAAATCCGATAGATAGCGTAAGCGTCCACACATATTAAAAAGTTAGTTTTAATGAAATCCGATAGATAGCGTAAGCATGCTCATGTTGCAGTGAAGGAGGAATCCGAATCCGTGTTGAAGATTTGATGAAGGCGATACCTTGGGGGTCACCAACCGATCGCTCGTAGAAATTGTAAGGAGCGGGATACTTCAGAGAAAATTTTAAAAGAAGAAAGTGTGTGTAAATTTTAATTTAAATAAATGGCGGCTCTTTTAAATGTGAGTGTAGTGTATATGTGCGGCCTTTTTTTTACGGCTCTTTAAATTTTTAATGTGTCGGTGGCCTTTTTTTTGTACGGCTCTTTTAAATGTTATTATGTACGGCCTTTTTTTTGTATTTATAATGTGGGATTCAGTTTCAGTGAAGGGCGGACTACAAAGAAGAAGAGGTCAGCAGGGCTATCTGTGATTAAACGTAGCCGTGGAATGGCAGGTTCCGTAGTACTTCCGGCGGATGCGGCGTAGCATAGATGGAATTAATGCTGGGAAATGGAGAATCCTTTCCCACGTCGTGTAGCTTCCGAGAGGTGTTGTGGATGAAGTCCTCAATCGAGGGCAGAAGAAGGTGCTCCTGAACAATAGAATTGGGGATGAGGTAGTGGAAGTTTAAAATAGCTCGAAGGATCCTATTATGTAGAGCGCAAAAATTGCTCTTGTTAGACGGGGACAGCAATGGCCACCAAACGGGTGAGCCATACAACAGAAACGACCGAATGACGGCTGTGTAGATCAGGAGTCTGATAGATTTGTTCAGGCAAGTAGAACGTAGAAGAGGAGCCAGGATGAAGAAGAGGACCTTACCCTGGCGTACCCTATCCTTCGCGAATTTGGTGAAAGTGAGACACCTATCCAGCGTCACCCCTAAGTATCTTACACTAGAGGCCCACTCCAGTCGATGTCCTGATATCTCCAGTTGAGCAGGCATCTTCCTTCTTCTGGTGAAGCAGATAGCCTCACACTTCGTGGGGTTAAGGGATAACTTCCACCTGTCGCACCATTCCACAAGGAGCTGTATTTGACGTTGAAGCCTGTTAACGTTGAATGGGAGACTGGGGCTGGACCTGTACAAGATTATGTCGTCGGCGTAGACACCAGTGCGGATACCGGGCTCAAGTGGAAAATCATTTGAGTAGACGAGGTAAAGGATCGGTCCAAGAACCGATCCTTGGGGAACTCCTGCCGAGACGGGTTTTACACTAGAAGCGGTATCACGGAGCCCAGGGTAATTTGGAGAGACTAAGAATTGCCTTCCGGTCAAATACGAGTGCAGTAGACGCACCATTGGGGGAGGAAAAATAAGCGAAAGCTTATATAGGAGACCCAGGTGCCAGACACGATCGAATGCTGCCCGAAAGTCGAGAAGTACCGCCGTCGTCTGGCGCCTGGCATTCCAAGAATCCAAGATGTCAGTGACAACACGAAGGAGCTGAAGAGTGGTCGAATGCCCCCACCGAAAGCCAAACTGCTCCGGACGGAGGACAGGGTCTATAACTGTTTGAAGCCGCGATAGCAGGAGTCGTTCAAACAGTTTCGAGAACAATGGCAGAAGAGAAATTGGGCGGTAGCTGGCCGGATCAGAAGGTGGTTTGAAAGGCTTCAGAATCACTATGATCTTGGAAGTTTTCCAAGAAGAAGGGAAATGCTGCAGAGAAAGCACTGCATTGAAAATCTGGAGAAGGTGCGCTTTAATCCTAGGAGGAGAATTAAATAACACCCTCCCAGTGATATCATCCGGACCAGGGGCTTTCCTTGGATTGAGGCAGCGTATCACATCAGACAAATCGTCTTCAGTGAACGGTGCTAGATGAAGGGGCGTCGGGTCAGAAAGAGTAGTGTTGACCATATCATCAACAAATTGTTCGTGCGCTGGGTCGGAAGGAGTGGTATTCGGTGTGAAGTGGGATTCGAAGTGCGAGGCGAATCTCTCCGCAATCTCACCCGCTGAAAAGATGAGTCCTCCAGGTGAATTCAGCGGGTGGTGAGACCGCTGCTTTCCCAGAAGGCGTCGTGTAGGGTTCCATGGAGAACCAGAATCTTGAACGGAGGTCAGGTACTCCTCCCATCCTCGACGACGATGCTGAGTCAAAAGGAAGCGGCACCTCGCTACAGCTCTGTTAAATAGAGTGCGATGGCGCGGGTCCCGAGTAAGTTGCCATAGCCGACGGCTACGCCGCCAATCGGCTATAGCGTTTCGTACTTCAGGAGGGAGGCCGGAGCGTGTGGCCGGAGGGGCAGTGCGAGTTGAGACTCGGAGGCTATACTGAATAGTCGTCGAGAGATTGGCTGCGTGAAAATCCAATTGGGCAGTAGAGACTACTGTTGGCGGTTGAGGGGGTAGGGCACGATCTAGATCGGAATGAAAATCCTTCCAGGAGGTTTTAGTGATAGAAGGGGAACGAAAAGGTCGGAGAGTCGGGGGAAAAAACGTAAAAAGGACAGGAAGGTGATCCGAATCTAGATCATTGATAACGAGCGTGTCCGGGAGGAGAGGCAATGAAACAGAAATTCCATAGACAAGAATGTTAGAGGAATGACCAGGAACTGGGGAAATCCGGGTGGGAGAGTTAGGAACGTGCAAGGAGAAAGGGAGATCAGATTGATTAAGAAACCTTAGGAGCGTAGTACCGGCCCTATTAGTACTACGACATCCCAAATCGAGGTGCTTCGTATTCCAGTCACCGCCAACAAACAAAGGATGTTGAAGGCCGAATAAAGACGCAAGGACAGTGGGGTGATAATCACTATTAGCAGGAGGCCTATACAGTGAAACAAAAGTAACTGGGACTGAATTAAAAGGGATGATAACTGCAAGAGACTCAAGGAGGGCTATCGGAGGATACTGTAGCAGATGATGCACATGGCGTCGATGGACCAGTATAGCGACACCGCCACCAGCGACAGCCGCTATACGGTCAGACCTATAGACGATGTAGGGGGCAAGCTTGAAAGCACCGGTGGGAACAAGATGAGTCTCTTGTAAGAGTGCTACATCCACGTCGTAATCCTCTAGGAAGCGCCGAAGATCGTTTTTCCGCCGGGCGAAATGCCTGCGCAATTCCACGTAACTACCGTGAACGGCATTACACCAGAAGTGCGGGAAGGCTTGAAATTACAGTGGCGATTACATCCTGTATCGGAGTGGCGCTGGACAGTTTCTGTAACGTCGAAATCGCCCAAGTAATGAATTTGGTCGACGTTAACAGGTCGATCAGAGGAGTGGCACTAGGTGCTGAGGCGATCGGTTGTGAGGCCGGTGTTGGAAGAGGGGGGAACTCAGAAGCACTAAAGTTGTACACCGGTTTGGTCGGTGTCAGAATAAAGGGCTGTGCCTGCGGGATAGAGTTGTTCTTTTTAAAGGGAGCACGCTGGGTAGTGCTCTTTGTAATGGTTCTTTTGTAAGTTTTTTGAACGGGGGGCGTGCGTGCCACTTCTGAGTCGGGGGACGCGACGGAGTCGGACGCCGTCTTCGATGGTGCAGCCGAAGCCGATGGAGTTGGCTGGGGGGCCTGATGCTTTTCCCTGCGCACCGCTAAAAGTTTCTTGTGCGCAGGGCACCCCCTATAATTTGCAGGGTGGGCACCTCTGCAGTTGCAGCAGACAGGGCTCTCGTCCTGTTGCTTGCTGCAAATCTTGGCATCATGTTCCCCGCCGCACTTGACACAGCGAGGAGCATGGCAACAGTTTACAGAGGCGTGGCCGTATCGCTGGCAGTTGTAGCACTGCGGCAACCCGGGTCGAGGCTTGAAGGGGGCCACAGTGACGGCCACGTGAAACAAATTATCAATTTTATACACCTCTGAGATGTTATGGGTCTTCTGTAATTTGGCAAGAAACACGTTGAGGTGGTGCCCACCCCTGCCTTTTATCGGCTGCACGTGGTTGACCTTGAACCCCGCGGCTTCAAGGGCATCCTTTACATCGGCGGGGTTCGTGAGAATAGTGAAGGCCTTTAATTGCGACCTTCACTTCATCTGGTTCGGCGGAGTGGTACGTATGAAAATACACGCCGTTCGCGATAAAGAGCTTGCGAACGGCGTGAAAATCCTCCGCCGACTTGGCATATAGCATGTACATCGACCCCTTAGAGGTCACCGATACTTTGTTGACAACGCCGCCTTCCCGACGAGGCGGGACAACTGGGCCCAGTTGCCAGGGGCCTTGAATACGAGAGGCGGGATTCGCGACCTGTTTACAGACGCCGGCGCAGATGAAGGAGCCTGGTCCATGTTGTTTTCAGGAGCGGTTTCTGGAGCGGTGTCATTAGACGCTGTAGCAACAAAATCGTCGGACGAGTCCTCAAAATAGCACAGGAAGACCCTCCTTCCTACCCTTCCTTTTCGGGAAGCTGTCTTCCATATTATTATTATTATATAAGGCACGTTAATTAATATTAAATATCACAAAATGTATCAACAGTCACACAGCACAAACACACAACACAAAATAGTACATATAATGTGAAGGAGGGAGACAGTAAGAAAAGGAAGGAAGAAAAATAAACCGCGGTGAAGGTAAAAGACAGAAAGGAGAAGAAGGAAGGCAAATAAACCGTGGTGAAGGTGGAAGACAGGAAGGAGAGGTGGAAGATTAATATACGAAGGTGAAGGGGAAAACAGAGAGGAGAAGGAGGGTGACAAATAAACCGCTGTGAAGGAGGAAGACAGAAAAGAGAAGAAGGAAGGCAAATAAACCGCGGTGAAGGCGGGAGAGAGAAAGGAGAAGAAAGAAGACAAATAAACCGCGGTGAAGGCGGAAGGCAGAAAGGAGAGGGGGAAGATAAATATACGGTGGTGAAGGCAGAAGATAGAAAGGAGAAGGAGGGTGACAAATAAACCGCAAATAAACCGCAGTGAAGGTGGAAGACAAATAGGAGAAGGAGGAAGACAAATAAACCGCGGTGAAGGCGGAAGACAGAATGGTGAGAGAGAAGACAAATAAACCGCGGTAAAGGCGGAAGACAGAAAGGAGGAGCAGGAACATTAATAAACCGCAGTGAAGGCGGAAGACAGTAAGTGGAAGGAAGAAGACAATTAAACATTTTTACAATTGGTAGGGTAGACCGGGGCAGGTTTGGTACAGGGGCAAGTTTACACAGTGCTCATATTTCAAAAACTATTCGTCCGAACGCAACACTCGTCACGTCAGACGAGTCTCTAAGACCGTAATAAGCATCGACGCCAGTATGAAGTCATTATAACGAGTAGGAACGAAGAGAGATGAATTTTAGTGATTTTTGTCCTGGTGACTAAATTTTTACACCATTATATTGGCTTTACTAGTAACTATACCATTTAATTTTTTAATGTTATTATAGTTCATCCTGGTAGACCGTTCTTTTAAGATTATTTTAAGATATTCAGTTTAATATATAACTCACAAATAAAGCGTACAGGTTAAGTTTATTCGAAAACATGCGGAAGGGGCAAGTTTACACAAGGCACATGGGGCAAGTTTACACATTCTTCAAGTTGTGTAAACGTGCCCCGTACGTCTTTATACCATTTGTTAACGGTTTCTAATTGCTATATATATTTGTTTTCTTCACGTAAACAATGGTTCGATCTTACAAAAGGAAGACGAATAGATCCCTTATGGATCCAAATAAGATGAAGATGGCAGTAGAAGAGGTAAGATAAGGGCCATCTTTAAAAAAGGTCGCTGCAATTCAATTTCAAAACACTTGCTAATTAATGCAAAAAGTATCGGCAACCGAATAATGTTCACAACGAGGCTGCGACAGTAGTTGCCCAAACATTAAGACTTGAGGAGACGTTTGCCGGAAAAAGAAAAAACGGAAAACTTCAGCGAGAAGCCAGGACCTTCAGGTACCTCATTAGTTATAATTTCTTTGTTTCATATAAATGAAATGTATGCCCATATGATTGAATGATATATTACTCCAGTCATTCATTTATTCATACATTTCTTCAGGAAACATGGATTTTGAACCACGACCCGATAAAAAATTGAAGGTAGCTGAGGGAACTACAGAAATGGTGCAGCCTGACCCGGATGCAGTAGTAGTATCTGAACCGGAAGTAGAAAGGAAACTGGGACCACATGCAGTGTCAGTACTTGAGCTGAAAGCTCAACTCAAAGCGAGTAGTTGGTCTCGATTTGGCTACGCCAAAACGAGGGACTCTAGTTACATTGGCAATAGCTGAAAATGCAGCTGGTAACAGCGTACCGCCATTCATTGTGTTTCCGAAAGTAACTTTTTCGATGTGACTTTCAGTCACATTTTATTCGTGACAGCCCTGTTCGTTGTGAAGGAGATGCCAATCCATCGGGATGGATGGTTGAGAAAAACTTTCTGAAATACGTCAAACACTTTGTTCATCATACTCGATGTTCTCCCGAGAGACCTTGCCTATTGCTCGATAACCATGATTCGCACCTCTCAGTTCAAGTCCTAGACTTTAGCAAAAGTAATGGCGACACACTTCCATACTTTCCTCCCCACTGCAGCCGCTCGACAGGAGTGTATACGGTCCTTTGAAGAAGTTTGTCAACACTGCATGTGATTCATGGATGACAATGAATGAGCCTCCAATGACAATTTACGATATCCCAGGTATTTTGTCAACAGAACTACGCTTAGCATCCACTCCTGTAAATATCAAGGCACGCTTCAGAGTTTTAGGTATATTCTCTCTTAACACTGACATATTTCAAGACGAAGACTTCTTGCTATCCAATGTAACCGATAGGCCGGCTCCTCTAACTTCAAACTCAACCTCTGAGCTTTGTGTTGCCATTCCTGACAATTCACTTACAATGCTTCCTTCCGAACCAGCACCATCCACATCCGCAATATTTCCATCGCCTTCTGGGTAAGCTGCCCAATTCACCTCTACGCGTGTATCATATGTGTCTCCCTCTGGGGTGTCCGTCGCTGGCACTTCCGGTACTAGGTCTTTCTTAACATCTGAAGATGTGTGGCCTTTTGAAAAAGTAGGTCTAAGAAAAATAACTAATAAAGGCCCGAAGAAGCGGCAAACTGCTGTTCTAACTGATACGCTGGTTAAAAATGCGTTGAGAGTAGAACAGATAAGTGCAAAAAAGAGAAAGATAAATACGATAAATTTACCTCGTTTGAGGAAAATAAAAAATAAAAGATTACAATGCAAAGAAAGCGCCGAAAAAAAATTGAAATAAAGACGGTCAGTGCAAATCTGATAGTAGCAAAAATGACGATGAAAACTGTGCATGTATTTACTGCTTGAAACAATTTCAACAGTCGAAACCTGGTGCACAGTGGATACAATGCACCGAGTGTAATAGATGGGCACATAGTCATTGTAGGCGTCTTGAAAAAGATTTCTTTTATTTCGTATGTACCAATTAACTGTAAAAGCGATTTTAAAAATTATACAAATTGATCAGGAGATCAATTTCTATTTTACATTAATGCAAAATTGTGTTTAGTAAAAATGAATAAATAATTTAATGAAACATATGTATTAAATTTTTTTTACCTACATTTGTATATTAATGTAAATGTATATTTATGTAATGTATACACAGAACTTAACAAAATATTTTATAGCATTAAAACTGAGTAATATAGTTTATTAACCCTCAAATTTCTTATTTTAAAAAGTTTGCAAACTTACCCCAGGCACTGTGTAAACATGCCCCATCAGCGGGGCAAGTTTACACAGGTGAGTTACCTTCAAAAAACATTTAAATACATAAAAAATATCATAGTAACAGGCTCTTCATATATGTCAAAGTGAAGCTTAACTATTAAGTAATGATTGAGTATGAAAAGCATGTAAATAAATGCAATACAAAAAATTAGAAAAATCAAAATCTAAAATCTGTGTAAACCTGCCCCGGTCTACCCTACACATGCTCCAGCTATCTAACGAATGTGATTGAAACTAAATTGTGTATCTTATGCTGTCTAGTGATTTTAATTTATTTATATATAGACTATATTATATAATAATAATAATTTATAAATTCTCATGATATTACACAGTAATTAAACAAGAAATTACCATATGCAAAATTTCTTACAGTAAACTACTATCTAATTACGCTAGAGGTGATGGGGTTTATTTTATCTAACTATGGGCAAAACCAGGTACTAAGATGGGTTGGAAACTTTTAAATAAATATCAAAAAACTGAAGTATTAACTATTAGCAATAGCATTCAATACCTACTATATTTACTTACTACACTAACTTAACTAACTAACTTAACCAATAATTTGCTACTTACTAAGATTACGATTGTATCAGTTATGATACATTACATTTTAATAATCTTATTAAACTTATTAGACTTACTAAGTTATTAAACTTACTCTATACTTAATAAAATAAAGATAACTAAAAACAACCTAAAATTTATTACATTTAAAAATAAAAAATAATAAAAAATATAAAAAAAGTAAAATAACCTATACTATTTTATTTTCATCCTGTCTCTTTAGTTACATATACATTTGAATATTGCTGACTATTTTTGCTATTTTCTTTCTACCTGTTTTGGCTGTCCATTTTTTTTAGTTTTTTATAAAATTTTAAACCCGTTAGATTCTTTAAATTTAACGTGAGCAGGTTATATATTTTGGGTGCCAAGTACTCAAAATGACGCTGATAAAGAGCAGTTCTCGCTCTCTCCGACAAGAGCAGATCTCTGTTTCGTGTGTAGTACTGATGTCCTCTATTTTGTAGGTTACTTACGTTCACTTCAAGTCTTTTAATTATTTCTTTCACGTATTATATTTTTGTCTTATACGTACGTGACATTTTTGTCTTATATTCATGACATTGAAATCTGTAAATATTTGCTCCGTTGAATATCTACACGGTTTATTAGATATCACCTTCAAAATACTTCTTTGTGTTCTTATCAGTGGTTCCATATAGCAATGAGCAGCTTCACCCCAACCCAGTATACCATAAGCTAAAATTGACTGCACAATGGCTAAGTATACTATTTTTAGTGTTCCAATATTAAGTACTGTTCTTAGTTTCTTGAAAATATAAATAGCTTGTCTAAGCTTCTTGCATAAGATATTAATATGCTTATCCCAACGAAGCATGGAATCGATTACGATTCCCAAGTATTTTATCGACGGTTTTTTTTGTTAACCTCTGGTACTGACAAGTGGCTTCATCGTTACAATTATAAATTACTAAATTCAGAGTATCAAGTTGACCTTGGGCGTTCACTGAAAAAACATATAAAATGGGTTTTCTGTACATTAAGTGAAAGCAAACTCTTATTTAGCCATCTGATAACTTTCCTTAGTCCTTCTTCTGCCTTTTTTTTTGAGCCGTGAGCCAGTCTGGCCCGAAAACAGTAACACGCTGTGTATATATTTTAAGTGTAAAATTCTTTTGCAATAAGTTCTTTTAATAAATGTAATTATAAACTTTAAGCTCCATGCGCAGGGAGCTTTGATGCTCCTTGTGATATCAAATTCATAGTAATGACATCAGGAGAGAACTAAGTAAAAACGGAATCATCCTAGAGAAAATGATCATATTTAGGACTCGATGGAAATATCATGTCATAAAAATGAAAAAAGAAAGAGTTACAGTCCAAGCATTACAATATTGTCCAATTGGAAGAAGAAGCTTGAGTAGACCAAGGAAAAGTTGATTTGAGGTTGGAACAGGTGTAGCGTCTAATCCGTAAGCGGTAAAAGAAAAACTTTTAGCAAAGTTAAGAAAAATCTGAGTAATAAGGTTCTTAGAATGAAAATATAAACCACAATCAGTAGCGTGTTTTAAAAAAGATTAAACTGTGATAATAAAATAAACTTAATGAATTGTGAATTTATATCTTGAAACTGAAGATAACCCTGATAGAGATGAAGATGATGCCAATGATTAGTAGAAGAATTAGAATAAAAAATATTAAATGATGAACAAAATCGTAAAGGTAAGTTCAATGTTTTAAAACATTTCAGTCTGTGAATATCTTCGCTGTAAGTATGTATAAATAATTATAAAAATTTCTCGTGGCTTATACAGGAAAAAATATAAAAATTGACAATGACTGTTCTTTTTTATAAATTTGTACATATTTTTTCTTTTTATAGTTTGTATTTTTCATGATTTTATGCGTCTGTACTATAATAGATTTAAAAAATGTAATTTACACTTTAATTTTTTTATACGATTAAATAAATAAAAAGCTTTATTTTCCTTAATCTTCAAGGAAATGTCATCAGTTACCTTGAAATATATCCTAGAGATTTTATAGTTTGTAACTGCGTCTATAATATAATTCTAAAAAAAATGTTTAAAAATATTTAGGCATTTTTTCGGTTTATTTTGATACAATATTAAACTCTTTCAAGAATAAAAATATGTAATACACAATACATTGCTAGATTTTTAAATAAATTTATTTTGTTTAGTTTGTGGCCTTCAATCTTGCTGATTCAGTTAATCGCTTAAATTAGTTCAGTAATAGACTCCTGATTGGTTTGTCTTTTCTTGAATGCATGGAGTTCATACAACCTCTGCATGTATAGTTACAAAAACTAGAGTGATGACATTTTGAAGAAAGGGACTTGTAAAATCTAACACCGTGATTCTGTACAGAGCAGTTAGGAGCATTTATTTACTTGTTTTTTTAATCTTAAATGCGTGTACGTTGCAACATGTTCAATTCAGAACAATAAGCAACCCCATGACCCAATGAGATGAGAATGATGTGTATGACGTGTAGTCTTGTACAGACCCAGGTCGACCATTCCTGAGAAAGTATGGTTAATGTACCCTAACCATCAAAGTACACTGGTAACCTCTGTTTAGTATTTAACTTCGTATAAAAGTAACTACCTTTACTAGGATTGAACCAGGAACCTTCGCCTCCAAATCAGCTGTTAAACAGCTGATTTGGCTACGGTTTTACCTCTAGACCAACCCGGCGGGTCATTTAATTACTTATTATTTTATTTATATACTTGGTGTGTCATTTATTTATTTACTTGAGCTGCCAAGTTGTTTTCACGGAGATCTTGATACAAAAATACAACGTTTTCAGTGAATATGCTTGGAACTTCACAGAGAAACACAGCTTACAAACGTACACAGTAAAACCTCGATAGCAAGAGTTTTAAGGGAATTTAAGAAACAGTCTTGTTATCGAGGGACTCTTTTATACGTATACCTCGGACAATTCGAATTGGCACAAGCAGCTTTGGTGTTTATCTACTGCGCTCTTCACCCCTCGCCATGCATCGACGGTACAGTCACAAAAGTACAATCACCACGCTTTGTTTTCACTGTTGTTATTAATAATCTGTCAGACTGATGTGACTAATTTGTTTTCATATATGATTTTCTGTTCATTATATGCTCAGACCAGTTTGTTTAGTTAGTTGCGTGCAGTTCTGTAGACTGTAGAGTATAATTTAGTGAGTTTTTGCAGTTTAGTTCTTGTAATTTATGATTTAAATTGTTACTGGGACAAATTAAATACATATTTTAAAATTAAATAATTATTTGTATGTTTTTACATTGAAATTAGGTTGTAGGCATTTGCGTACATTAAAATTTGTAGACCTTGTTAAAAAAATAGGTTATGGATATACTTTATGCGGAACTGTGTGTACATGTAGAGCAAGAGTTGTGCCAGTTCTAATTGTCCACAGTATACTCTATTTCACGTACAGAATGCAGCACAGCTCTTATGAGAACTCGTTGTGTTATCACGCGTATGGAAAACATCAGGCACAGCCAAAACAATAACACTCCTCCACCGACACAATCTCAAGGTCAGAGACAATATTTAGAGTATCGCTTACCACGCTCTAGCAAGCTCATTTTTAATAAAAACAAATTCTAAAAAAATTACTTTTGCTTCCAAATAAATTGTATTTTATAACTCTATAAATGTTATTAGTATACTCTGATAATTAGATGATTTATAAAGGCTCGTACTAAATTGGACGTTTAAATCTCATCACATTTTTTGCGTTTCACATCATATAACTTTTTTATTTTAAAGACGACATACGTGTTTTATTATTTTGGTATAAAATATTACAAAATTATGTCAGTAATGTGATGTATGATAAATCAAGTATTGGACGGAAATAAACGAGTTTGAAAACATCACTGATTCAAAAACAGGTCAAAGATAATGGGTCGCGTTTCATATTTCGAGAATCTCTGAATCATTTTGACACCTGTGAACCTATACCAAACGTACAGTCTGTTTTAAACCTTCTACGGAAAAAGAAGGGTGATCAAACAAGAAATAATTGTTTTCTTTTTAATTGTCTACTTAGATTTGAACAATAACTATTCTTTACTTTAAAATAATTACAAAAGACAAATTGAGAAACAATTCCATTACTACAGTAATTGTTGGTACCTGATCTTTAGAATTGTACAAATATTTTTTTCGTATTACGTTATTCAATAGGAGTTTGTAAATGAGAACGTGTTGCGGCGCGGAGTCGATATTTTTACTTAGTGTAGTAGGCTAGCGCTCAAACTCCTATCTGAAATACATTGCTTACGGATTTGCCTTACTGCATTCTGAACGTGATATCAAACTAGTATAGTTGAGGTTTATACTATCAAGGTTATATAGATTAAAAATCTGGTGTGAAACACTCACACAACTTTCTCTTGCCAATGCAAATAATTAATAATAAACCAAATATTATTAATAAAATATTAGAAATAAACAAAACACTAACCTCAAAAACATAACCTTATTTTAATCATGAGTGAATGACGCAAAATGAAAATCAAACTGAATTTGGCATAAAAAAACGAAAAATCACACTTTCACGCTAAACTACGCTCTGTAGAGAAAAATGCTTTAGATAAAAGTTGTAGATCTTTTAATTTTCTATAAATTTAATTATATACACTTTTGTCGTAAAATGCATACTAAGGCCGCAATGTTAAAAAAATCGATTTTTCACACGTTTTCGTGAGAAAAAATCAGAAAATCGCAAATTACCGCTAAACTAAGCGTTATACAAAAAAATGTTTGAAACAGAAGTTGTAGGTTTTTAAATTCTCTACAACTTTTATTATATAAATTTGTGCGCTAAAATGCATATTAAAGCCGTAATCTTAAAAAAACTATGTTTTTACGTGAAAACAGCCTCACCCAGAATTTCAGCAAACATGACGCCTACCCTATCTTGTAGAGAATAAAAAATTGAGTAAACCAGGCGATTTTTAAAAAAATCGTAGGACCAGTTTTTGAGAAAATCACAAAAAAGTGAAAAATTACACGAATAAACTACTACTTCCGGTTGACCGATTTTGATGAAAATGTTCGTGTCGAGTCCGGTAGTGGTACGTAACTTAAGTTTCAAGTTTCAAGTTCGTACGATGTTCCGTTCTTGATATATTCTGTTCACACACACACACACACAGACCAATCGCTAAAAACATGTTTTTTGGGTTCAGGGGGTCTGAAAACGTATAGATCCGGTGAAAACTCGATTTCTAAAAATCGACATGAAAACAATACTTTCCTTCCTATATATTCATATAGGCAAGAGAAAGTAAAAAATGCACTTGTTATCGAGAAAGTTGTGTTGAGGGACGTGTTTGCAAGGATCTACTGGATTAATAATATTTTATAATGTTCTGGTTTTTTTTATGGCAGCAAACTTAAGATTTTACAGGGAGATTTTTTTATTGTAGATTTACTACAACTAGTTACTTGAAACTAACGAACAGTTTTTCTTAAGCGATATTATCCCCCCACCCCTATGTATATAATCATTCAGTCACCCACTGGTGCTAGCACTTATTTTCTAATGAAACTTCACAGTGTTCTATAAATTTATAAATTTCTTAAATCTCTAACTTAATCCTATTGTTAATTTAGATAATTTAGTAACTTATATGACCATATAACTTAAAAGTAGCTAACATGTAGTAGTAGCCTATTACTGTACCTAACCATTAGTTTTAGTTACTAATATTATACGTATACTTGACTTAAATGCAATATATTCTTATGTATAACTACTTTTATTATTTTTCTTAAAACACTAAATCTACCAGCTTAGTTTTTTACTCGCACACTATTACACTTTAGTAATCTTATTTTAACACTCTAAATATAAAGGCTTAGTTCTTTTCAGTCACCTAACTATTACACTATTATCCAATAGTCGAAGTGCTTCAATGTTGACGTGATCGTGAAAACGATCTTCATGTTTTTTGGCACACTTACACACTTACTCTGCTACTGTAAGGAAGATTGAAACAAATATTGAAAGCTACGGGGATGCGTTTTCTACGAATGATGATGATGCTGATGTTGGTGAGGAGGAGGAGACGGAGAAGAAGAAGAAGAAGTGGAAGAAGGAGAAGAGAGAAAGATGAAGAAGAAGAAGAAAGGGATGCCTGTATGATTTTGGTCAGTCTGAGATTTTTCCTAACGATTTTCACCTGTCTCCTTTCATCGCCTACACTTTTAGTAATGTGCAATAGGCACTACTACTACTACTACTACTACTACTACTACTACTACTACTACTACTACTACTACTACTACTACTACTACTACTACTACTACTACTACTACTAATACTACTACTACTACTACTACTACTACTACTACTACTACTACTACTACTACTACTACTACTACTACTACTACTACTACTACTACTACTACTACTACTACTACTACTACTACTACTACTGCTACATTACTACTTTACGTCCCTCAAACGTAAAAAGAAGAAATTTTTTTTTTGTTTAACGTCCGACTGTTATGCAGTTACTGCTAATGCAGACGGGAAAATGAAATGATTTTTTTTGTAACGTATGAAAATAAGCCATGTCTGAATGGGATTCGAACCCAAGACCGCATGAAGAGAGACGAGCACGTTACCAACTACGCCAATGCGGCCGGAAAAAAGAAGAAAAAGATGAACTGAACAAAAAACAGCTATTTATAGTGTTGTCATGAATAAATGGTCATAGTGACCAGTCCTGTATATTGGAACCAATAGATTAAAGGAAACGAACAATAACTAAACCACAAATATCCTTTGACAATATTTTCAATTAGCCAACGTGGATTGGCAATATGTCTCTGTAAGATTTCTATTATTTTTTTGTATTTTTGTTATCCCAACGGAGTTTTAAACAATACACAGAGTTACTCGTTGATTAAAGCACGACTGGTGTTTTGAAACACAGTTTGTGTTGGGTAACCTCAATTCAGGTACGTTTAATCTAGTTCTGTTAACTAACTCTGTTGAAAACATTGTGCTGCAAATCAAAATAATTTAATTTATTCGTTTAAATTGTTCATGAACGTTGTATTAATGGTCATACGTTAGTAAAATTGTATTTTTAATTAATTTTCATAAATTATTTATTTATATTATTATTATCCCGTCTGTTAATTAATATTATTTGTCGATAATTATTCATTTTAATTATTTTTTCCCCATATTAGACACGAAAAGTGTTAAATTATTTGCATTCGATCTGCTATTTCCAAGGCTACAAAAAATAATTCTGTTTCGTATCACATGGTCAGCCAATTATGTGACTAAATCATTTAAGACAGAAGAGGTGGAAGTGTAAAAAACACTAATCAGAGTTATCTCCTCTGAAAGTAATGAATTTCATTATACAGCCAGACCCTGTGGTGAATGAGGTGAAGGTACATTTGCAGAGTGGAAAATATGTGCTTTTCAGAGGGCCCGGCATGCTGGTAAGCATATTTTTCCACTCAGTGAGCAAGGCATGATAAACCACATCACTCTTCATTTTACTTCGTAAAACCTCTACAGGTTCAAACCAGCTTTTCGGCTGATGATCTAAACAACAATCTACACATAAAGTTCCGGTTTCGACCGGAAGTTACCAAAAACCGGAAGTGAAGAAATCATAGTAGGAATTTGGAAACAAAAATAGTGTCATTCGGTTACTCTTAAAGAATCGACACAGAAATCATTAATGGTTTTTACCATCAGTCAAAGGTAAGCCTTTTAAAAATTTCCACCAGCCATGAGACGCGTCAGTTAACTTTAGAAAAATAACTTTTTATTATTTAAAATATCAGACCAAACATTTTAGTCTACGTGACGTAAGTCTTTGAACAGTGGTGTTTATAGCTAAATGAACTAGAGTCTGCAGATGAAGACGGAGCATAGCGACCTAGATCACAGCACAGAGCCAATTGACTTTCGTTAATCGTATCCTGCGTTGTCACGTTGTGGTTCCGCTGTGGATGACAGCCCCTAACAAAAAGTCAGCCGGAGTTCAGTGGAGCAGAGTGTGACTTAGCGAAGGAGCAACCTCACACCCGACCTTGGGTGTTATTGGCTAAATCTCATCTGCAGTCTTTAGTTCGTTGGGGTATAGACGGTTGCATCGAGAGGGAAGTGTTAGCAAGAGACATATAAACTCTGTGCTGTCTCCCTATAGGCTAAATTGTTAATCATTACAGGTGTATTACTTTTTTTTTACTTTATTTAGTAACAACTAATTATAGTTGTTAAATAGTTAGTTGTTAATAGTTAGTTGTTAGTAGTAGTATTATTGTTGTATTATTGTTGTATTATTGTTGTTGTTATTATAGTTGTTAAATATACAATTATGTATATTTTCTCAAATAGCAGTGGTTATGATGTACGAATGTAATGTCCTGTTTTTGTCTTTATTGAGGAAATTACCTAGTGGCAAATCCTCGTCTTTGTTTTGTATGAAATCCTTATTCCAACATCTATTTAGTCTTCTTTGTGGATTTTGTGATAGATGTGGGTATGACAAAGTATGTATTTCTGGATTCATGTGGTTTTATTGATATTTAATGGAAACCGGTGTATAATTTGATATTGGTTGAGTGTACAGTGTGTATGTTGAAGTTTCCACGTATGATAGAGTTTCGTACCTAGAGTTTCGAGTAGGCTTACATGTGATTAATTGTAAAAATTTGTTTTGAAAAGTTTATATCCTGTTTAAGTATGATATTTTCGGCGAACTATAGATCAAAAGGTATCTCCAGACATCAATGTCAATTAGAATTAGATAATTGTAATAATTTATTTATTTATTTTTTGTTGATAAATTACTGCTATCTACAATGAAGTATTTTAAGTCGTTAACTTGTAATTCAGCGAAATACGTTTTTTGTCGTGTATTTTGGTTACAGGTCAGTCTCTTTTCAAGTGTAAGTTCTAAATGCTAAACTGTTTCTGTCTGAGGTATTGTACGGTTGTCGTGGAACTGTATTTTGGCGAGAAGTATAGCCGTTGTTCTATTACAGAAAAAAACACTAAAGGATAAAATTGTGAATATATATTGAGTTCTGTACACGTTAATTCAAACTGTAATAATAAAATATACATTGTGTTTTTTATTAAACAAAACCGACATGGAAACGCGTACATTTGGGAGTTAACAACATTGGATCATATAACATTTTATTATTATGGGTGAATGAGAAATGGTTTTCCATGCTCTCATTTATATTTTAACATTCATACTTTAATTTTACCTACGTGTTATTGTAAGTTAATTGTACGTTATGAGTTTTCCGGCTATATGAATCATATGTAGAATGAATGTAATTTTTTCGTTAGATTTTTCGAGTTTCATCTGAAATTTTGTCATATTTTCTAAATCAAATAGAATTCGGTTAGTTTTTTAACTGGAAGTACGTTAGATAGATTTTACACCCTGTTAGAGATCCAACTTAAACAAAAGTTATTGTTGTTTAGGTCATTAGCCTAAAGGCTGGTTTGAACCTCTGGACGCTTTACTAAGTACAACGAGGAATGAGATGGTTTACCATTGCTTTCCCTACTAAGTGGAAAAGTATGCTTATCAGCATGCCCGGCCCTCTGAATATCATCTACTTTCCACTCTGCAAATGACACCTTCACTTCATTCACCACAGGGTCTAACTGTATAATGAATTTTCATAACTCTCAGAGGAGATAACTCTGACTGGTGTCTTTTACACCTCTACCTCTTCTGTTCTTGAACGCTTTAGTCATATAACTGGTTGACCAAGTGATAAGAAAAAAACATTTTGTAGCCCTGGAACTAGCAGATCGAATGCAAATAATTTAACACTTCACCTGCCTGTTATGGGAAAAAACAAAAGTAAGAATATACAAAAGTTTAATCATACCAGTATTGTTTGGAATTTTTTAACAGCGAAAAATTAATAGGATCAATAAAATTAAAAGTAGGATTACTTTTCAATCAAAATTATAACTACTTTTAATTGGAATGGCTTTATTGTGAGCGTCGAATAGGATAGTTCAGAAAGAAACAGTAGATGGACCAATGAGGATTACCGTGCACCCTTCCCCAAATCCCAACTTGCAATATATTTTCTTAGTCTTTTCGTCCTGAAAGAGAATATACTATTTTTCCAAAAATAGTTCAAGAGAATTTGCCCATAATTCTGATCAAAGATGGTGGTCGAGCGTTTTGTGCAGTAGTTTGGTTATTTGCTTATTACTAGGTGCATAATCAATATAAAGCTTTTTGTAACATTATTTATTTGTGTCTGTACAAAGAATGACAATAACAAATGTGCTAAAGGTGATAATAATACAAATGATAAGATGAACGACATGAGCAACCAGACCACCAATTCATGGAGCTTCTTGGTTTTACTTTACTAATGAAATTCTAAATCCGTGTAGGCCTACAATAACTATATGGTCGTATTACAGTCAACTGAATTGATTTGTTCTTTTCACATTTTTATTAGGGTAATTAACAACAAATCTCTTTTCCCAGTTCTCTTTAGCCTTCTGGGAGGGTTGCCCGGTAAAGTTACTGAGCTAATCGTCTTAATTAGTTCGTTTTTATGTCTAGTTAATTTTCTGTGAAAACGTTGGTAGTATTATTTTGTTGTTGTTAAGGTCATCAGCCGAAAGGCTAGTTTGAACCTGTAGCGGTTTTACTAAGTAAAACGAGGAATGAGATGGTTTACAATTGCCTTCCTCACTTTGTGGAAAAGTACGCTTATCAGCAAACCGGCCCCTCTGAAAAGCACATATTTTCCACTCTGCAAATGAAATATTGACGTCATTCACCACAGGGTCTGGCTGTATAATGAAATTCATTACTTTCAGAGGAGATAACTCTGATTAGGGTCTTTTACACCTCTACCTCTTCTGTTCTTAAATGATTCAGTCACTTAATTGGCTGACCATGTGATAAGAAACATAACTATTTATTTTAGCCCCGCAACAAACAGATTGGGTGTTAATTATTTGACACTCCACCTGTCTGTTATGAGCAGAGTATTATTTTATTGTGTCGAATACATAAGGGACGTTCATTCAGGTCATTATGAACAGTCTTGTTTTGTACGTACCAAGAGAAGTTTGTAATAACTCCAAGTACTCGAAGAGCTTTAAAAACACAAAAATCAAAGATAGATAACTAAAGAACATTGTAAATGAACTATCTATTGACACAATTAATAATAACAATAAATTTGTAAAAATTACCATACTATTTACAATACAAATTAGATTAGGCCTTAAATTAAACTTGACTATAATTAGGCCACTTAACAATCAAAACAATTGTTTACCTGCCCATAACCACTTGCAAACATCCGTACACAGACACATTATTAACGTAATAACACTATTTCGAAACGCCCGACAACACTTTCCAAGGCACTAACTGTTTTTATACCTGCGGTCTGATAGTTACTCTAAACAATCGAGAATTTTGTAGAAAAAACCAAAATAAAAACAAACGTTTCTACTAGTTTCGATTTCCAAGAATCCCCATTCATCGGACTCCATTATTCTTGTTCAATTCACAAAACGTCATAAAATACACGATTTCTAAAAATGAACAATTTTTTCCCTTGACCATTTATTATGTGTCGCTGCATAGTGTTATATTATATTAATAATAGATTAATTCGATGTAAAAAGTTCACTATTACAATATTTTCAAAGGGAGTATCCTAGAGTGTTTTGTTATTCTTTTTATGTAATATTTATAGCTAAAGTTTTAATACTACAGTAATAAATAAAAACTGACTTACTTAAATTCTGAGTTAGTTTATTACTTAAGTATCTTTTTGATTCTTATGTAATAAAATAAGCTATAAATTGAGTTGTAGTTTAATTTAATTGCCAAAGTTTTGATCTGTAAGTACCTACCTGATACTATGAATTAGTCTATTAAATTGCTATGTATACAATCACCGTATATTATGTTTATAAAAAATAGTCCATTAAGTTTATAAAATCTAGTGTGAAGACTCACACAACTTTCTCTTGCCAATTTAAATAATTACAAATGATACCTAAATTTAATCATTAGTAAACAATATGAAATGAAAAAACAGAACCTAATTTTAATCATAAGTGAATAACTCAAGATAAAAATCAATCACGGTACCATTTTAAATTACGAAAAATTCACTAATTGACTAAGTTCTGTAGAAAAAATTAATCGAATAAAAGTTGTAGAATTTTTTGTTTTTCTATAACTTTATTAGGTACTACATTTTGTCATAAAATGGCATATTAAGGCGACAATATCAAGAAAATACCACTTTTTTACTGATTTTAATAACCAAAATACAGAAAATCACTAATTTACGCTAAACTAAGCATTGTAGAAAAAATTTTTTAAAATAAAGGTTGTAGATAGACTACAACTTTCATTACATGCCTTTGCGCTAAAATGCATATTAAGGCCGGTATCTTAAAAACAAAAAGTGTATGAGCATAGCTTCCAAGAGTTCCAGCAGACATGAAGCTTAACCTACCTCGTAGAACTTAAAATTTTAGTTAGTAATGGGCTTTAAAAAAAAGTATGAATCATTTTTGAGAAAATTGCAGAACAGTGAAAACTCGTACAAATAAACTACTACTTCCGGTTGACTGATTTTGATGAAAATGTTCATGTCGGTTCCCTAGTGGTACCCAACTTAAATTTCAAGATGTATTAAAAGTTGTAGGTTATTAAATTTTCTGCTAAAACCATTACACTGGCCGCACATTGGGCGAAACATTTTGGTTGATGTGTCACAACGTTTCAACCGTGTTTCATACGACATATACACTATGTTTTAACCTTATAAGAAGCCACACACTAGCTGAAACATTGTCTTGAGTCGATGCGAAACGACTCAAGCCTCTGGTTGCAACAAAAACTTCAGCACTTTATCCAACGTTGCGAAGCAAAATGTCTTGAAACAAATATTAGCGCATGACGTTGAATGAACAACTGTTTATCTCCTATATGCTGTAGTGTGTTTCAAGTCAAGTAGGCAGGCGGTCTGTTTGGGAATTATTTTAAGGGTTTGAATACTTTCTCTCTCTTTTGGTTAATTGGGTGAAACCAACACTTTCTTTCAGGTACTACATCCATTAATTGAATAAATTGCCATAACAAAACTGCAACTTCTACTTCCCGTCAACTTTTAAAAATCAATAGGTAGGCCTATACTTTTAAGTATTATTGTAATTATAATTACAATGAGTTTCAGCTCAAAATATTTCAACCTCGCACTCACTGACGAAACAAAATGAAACATTTTTTCTCGATACAATTTTGTTTCGAAACAAAATGTTGTGTCCGACGTGCGACCAACCTAACTACGATATTTACGTTTCACACACATAATATTGTAAACAAAAAAGTTAATGCAACTTTCTAAAGTTGTTGTAGTGATCTTAAATTTTAGTATCAATCATCCATTATCTTTTTCCATAGAAGTTTTTCAGCGCTGAACAACTTTTTCTTCTTCTTCGATCATTTTTTATAACTAAGTTAAAATTATAATGTTCGTATTTTCAAATTTACCCGTCTTGCAGATATTTATGATAAACTAATAATTTTTAGAGTAATTTGACAGCGTTAAGAAGACAAACTACGTCAAAAAGTTGGGTTACAATTTAAAAAAGTATAATAGTCATAATTATTCATGTCCTTTAACTTTGTGTCATAATGGGAAATAAAATTATACATTTTTTTCTTTTCTAAGGATGGTGGAGATTCTTATCTGAATGTGAATTGAAATAAACAATGTATTAGTTATTAATCATACTTTTTAGGAATTTTTAACGTTAGAATTTTTTCATAAAATAATTAAGTTTTTAAAATGAGTTTTTTTAATAAAATATTTTATTTTTGTTATGTTCAATTTCTATCAAGCATTTTTTTGTGCAGTTCTTTTCTATTCCTTGCGTAATGGTTAATTTCTTTTAATTATTTTGTCTTTTTGTAAATATTTTTGTTATTTCAGAATGTTCAATAATTATATTTTATATATCCCAGTTATCTGATATTTTTATGTAAATTATTTTATGTGATTATTTTATGTTGAATATTTTTATTTTTAATTGATGCTTTATAAAGTACTTATGTAGTTTTAATTGCAAACGACCTATTGCTGATACCAACTTAAGAAAAAAAACGTTATATTACAAAATATAAAACAAAAACAATTTTCTTTACAATTATTTTGCACAATAGTGGCTATAAAATAAAGAGACTGACGTTGTAAAAATTTTTAATATATTTTATACATAATCAATTATGGTCTCCTTCAATATACACTCCTTCTTTATCCCTGCAACGTTCCATGCGAATTTTCCATTGTTGGAAACAGTTCTGGAAGTCATCTTCTGTCAGCTCCTTCAAGGCACGTACCGCTTTCTCTTTTACAGCTTCCACAGACTCCAATCTTGTCCCTTTTAATGCAGATTTCACCTTAGAGAACAGGTAGAAGTCACATTGTGCAAGATCTGGAGAATAAGGTGGATATTCTAACACTAAGATGTTGTACTTGGCTAGGAACCTCTTGACAGATAACGCGGAATGAGCTGGCGCATTGTCTTGGTGGAGAACCCATGATTTGTCCTTCCACATTTTGGGGCGTTTTCCTTACTCTTTGACGTAGTTTAGAGAGTAACTCAAGGTAGTAATATTGATTAATTGTTTGACTTTCAGGAACCCAGTGAAGATACACAATTCCATGAATATAAAAACAAATCATCATTGCTTGAAGTTTTGACTTGCTCATTCGAGCTCTTTTGGCTCTCAGTGAAGTTCGGCTCTTCCAGTGCATGGATTGGCGCTTCGTTTCCGGATCATAAGTAAGTAAAAACCACGTTTCATCACATGTTATTATCTTGTACCTGTTCCCTAAGGTACAATCTGCATTAAAAGGGACAAGATTTGAGTCTGTGGAAGCTGTAGAAGAGAAAGCGGCACGTGTCCTGAAGGAGCTGACAGAATATGACTTCCAGCATTGTTTCCAACAATGGCAAGTTCGCATGGAGCGTTGTAAGGATAGAGGAGTGTGTATTGAAGGTGACAATAAGTGATTATAAATTTAAAAAAATACGTCAGTCTCGTTTTTTAATAGCCACAGTTCGTATATTGTTGTTTTTATTCCGATTAAAAAAATTGTTTAGTATCAGTTAAACTTATTCAAATATATGTTTAAAATGTACGTCAAATTATATTTAAATTATTCTGTCATATAATGTTATTTTTTACCTCTTGTTTATTCTTTTTGTTAATCGAAATGTTAACTGTTTAATGCACAATTATTAAGTCGGATAGTAAATATGGACACTGTTTGCGGTTAAGATTTAAAACATTTTTGAACTAACTAACTCAAACATTTTTAAATTGTCATAATGCATATTAAAAAGATTTTTTTTACGATAACTTATTTAATAACATTTTTTGACTTACCATATTTAATACTTGTGTTATTTTACGTGGCAATAAATTTATTTATTTATTTCTTTAATGACTACTATGTCTAAAGTTAAGTTTTGAGAAGAACTCACCTAACCATTCATAGTTAAAACAGGATTACGAGGGGGTGATGGTTTAATTCCAATACTTTACAATTTTGATAAAGAATACTCGTGCATTATGAGAGAATGGTAAAAAGCAAACCAAATGAATATCACATTCGGTTGGAAAGAGACATAAAAGCTTAAACTGCGTAGGATTAGCAGATGACCTGCCTTTTTGGTTAGAGATATTCCTGAAGTTAAACCCAAGTTAAATTGTTGCATGAAATAGCATAGAGAATTGGCTTAAATTTAAGTTAAATTCAAGTTAAATTTGTGGATAAGTTTAAACGCGTGGAAGAAATAATAACCCACAATCTAAGCGAAAACCGAACTGCGTAAATAAATTAGGAAAATTAGTAAAGATGCTATACAAAACCAAGAACTAATGCAACAATAAATACCTTTCAATTGCCACTAAAATTATGGATTAAAAGACGGTTACACAACCAAAATTCACATGTGAGCGAACCGTCTTTTAACAACAGACAAAATACTTATATTTGAGAGATAAATACATAAACAAGAAAACAACTACAAAAAGTGACGCTCGTAAATCGTCCAGAATAAAGTACAAAGAAATATAACCAGTAACCAGAAAAATAACAAAGAAGCGGATATCCTTAGATAAATACTGATAAACTTTGGCAAAGGAAAAGAAAAATGGATTACGAAAATCAAAGAAGATAAGAAATCAATACGAATCACTTTAGAAGACTTTAAAAATATAACAAATGAACCAAAAAGCTCGCAGACAAACAATTTGGTTTAAAATAATATTAAATGTAATAAAAGTAAAAAGTAAGTAAGCAAAAAACTTCCTTAACAGCTAGAATTCTTAAAAACAGCTAGAGTATTTTTTAAAAGGAGGCGGAAAACCCTATATAATACCTGAAATGTTAAATTTGATATATTTATGTTAATTTTTAAAGTTATGGTTGTAAATAGGACTTAGCGTTTGTGTTTGCAAGAGTTCTTTTTTTAAAATTTGATGAAATGATTTTTTATAATTTTCATTACTCTTTCTTTTAGATATTTTCAATTTAAAAAAAAATTTCCAATCCGTTTGATGGACATTTTTGTGTAATTCGAAAAGTACAAAAATAATTATTTTTAAACTGTTCAATTCCTTTTGTAGAGATATTCAAGAAGAACATGTTTGCGAAGTTTCATCTTTCTATCTCTCACTAAAGGAACAAAAAAGAACAATAAATCTGAAAATTACCCATTTTCTGTAAATTGAGTTAAAAGTTTTTATTGAATAGTTTTAACAGTGCTTGCACTCACGCTAGGTGATAATTCCATATTTTCATTAATTACGTTAACAGTTTTTTAAAAATTTTCTAGCTCTATTACATTTTTCCAAACCTTTGTAACAGATAAACGAGGTATTGTGACAAACTCAACATTATACGAACACAAACTTCACAAAAACAAGTAACTAACCTCAAATCACAAATCAACAAAAACTAAAAGTAAAAATTGCGTTTGAAATAGTAAATAAAAGCACGTGCTATTGTAGCATTATGAAAAGAAGGTAGAATACCATACCAACCTAAGAAAAACAAAATTTACCTAATGAAACTCCTTTTCTGGTACAAGAAATGAAAGGAAAAATGTTACGAGATCAAGGTAAGTAGACTTCAGTCGATATAGTTACATAAAAAGACATTTTATTTTTATAATTTTATTTTTATAATACAAATTTTATTCATCAGATTTTTATAATTATACCTACATGATTTTAAAAAGAAAATTTTGGGTAATGTAGGCCTAATTAATTTTTCCGCAAGAAGTGATTTTTCCCAAAATGCCCATCCGATTTCCTTATTATACAGACAGAATCAAATTATAAAGTAAAACCGGGGAAATATAGTTTTTTAATTCACTCATCTGAGGGAAAAATAAACCCGCGTCTACCATGGGAGTAGTTTTTTAATACCTTAACAAAATTAAACTTTTCAAAAGCATTATAAAAACTACAATAAATAATCTCAGATAAAAAATAATATTTTAATTAAACTTTACAAAATTTAAGTCTACATGTGTTCTAAAATTATAAACATAGCAATTAAAAGTAGATAAAAAAACCTAGTGAAATATATACTTACTAGATACGTTGATACACGATTCAGAAGTACATAAAAATTGTTTTAATATCTTCACTAAAATAAAATCGGCACACGAATTTAAACGAACCATTCATAAAATCGACTTGACTTGTAAGTAGGACGCGATTCACATATTAAACTAGTTAAAAATGAAAATTAGTTCTTCTGTTTCTTTAAAAAATTAGAATCTGAATTACCTACTTTAACGGACGTCAAAGTTGCGACTGAGTTACACAAGTGATAAATACTAATTTACAATTTTCTTTTATCTAGTTATCTGTATTATTGTCTGAAGTGAATATTTATTTACCTATCGTAGAAAACAATGCATTATACTTATTCTGAAATAAGTTGATAGATAAAAAAAATATATTTTTTCTAGAAAAGAAAAACATTTACATTAATATCGCCTTATACATCTTTTAAATTTTTTTTACTTTAACGAGCTAAATAAAATAACAATTTTTTGCCCTTTATTTTGGCCTAAATTTTCAATAACTACGCAATTGCCTTAATGATAAATTAAATATTTCATTAGTATTAGTCATTACAGTTATTGTAACATTTTTATCAAAATAATAAAATATTTGTTAGTTTTCTTTACTGATTTCTATTATAAAACTTAATTGTGGCAACTTTTTTAGTTATTATTTTCTCTTGCCTAGTATACAGAGAAGAAAAGAACCTATACTTTTCATATTGATTTTCGAAATCGAGTTTTAATGATAAATAGATAAATATTTGTTTTCAAGCCACCGAACCCAAAAATATGTTTTCAGCAATTGGTGTGTGTGTATTTGTGTGTGTGTGTGCGCGCGCGCGCGCGCGCGCGTGTGTGTGTGTATGTGTTGTGAACAATATATCTCAAGAACGGAGTATTGTACCAAGTTGAAACTTGGAACTTAAGTTAGTACTTAATACTAGGGGACCAACACAAACATTTTCATCAAAATCGGTCTACTACATTATATAAGTAGTAGGTTTATTTTATTTATAAAAACAGCTCCTACAATTTTTTAAAAATTTATCTCATTTACTAGATTTTTTTAAGCTCTACAAGCTATTGTAAGCGCCATGTCTGTTGAAGTTTTTGGGAGGGGTCTATGTTTTCGTGGTAATTTTTTTTAGATTAAATCTTTAAAATGCATTTTACAACATTTTATGTATATATAATGAAAATATAAGTGTATAGTATTATACTTATTAAATTATATCTATTATATTATATATTTCTTCTGTCCGTGTGTTAGTCATTGAACTCCTCCTAAACACCTGGACCGATTCTTATGAAATTTTTTGTGTGAGATTAAGTTGATTCGAGAATGCTATAGATTTACAATTCGACCCGATAGAATACGTTTTTTTAAATTAATTAACTAATTTATAAATTTTAGGTTAGTTTAAGTTCACATTGTATCCTGTAGGTGGCGCTTCGATCGTGTTTACGGAACTTTTTGACAATTTCTAGCATATAAGTCAGGCGCTATAAATATTGAAACTACCATATTAAACGGCAAGTTTGAAGGAGAAAATGTTCTTTTACCACGGATCCCAATGGTTCCTTCTCATTCGGTTATTCCATTCAGACGTTTGCAATTTCCAATCCACTTAGCATTCGCAATGACAATTAATAAGTCACAAGGACAAACAATGTCAATTTGTGGATTGGATCTAGAAAATCCATGCTTTTCGCATAGTCAATTATATGTGGCATGTTTAAGGGTTGGCAAGCTATCAAGTTTGTTGTTTTAACTCCTCAGGGATTAACAAAGAATATTGTTCATCAAAATGCAATAAGATAAAAAAAAACAAATTAAATTTTACTAAAGTTATTATTAAGATTTCAAAAATATATGTATTCTAAAGATTTATTTTTATAGATTGAAAAAAATATACCGGTTATAAAAATAATTAAAAGATTTTTTTCTTTGTACTAATTGAGTTAGTTTTAAGTTTTCATCCAACTCAAGTTAGTTTATAGTATACAATTCCTCTGACACACTACACAATTTTTTAGTCAAGTTGTGATAACTGTAAGCGTAGTGGCGTCAGGTATCATAGAAATATATTCATAAAAAAATCCCAAAACATTTATGTTTGATTAAAAAAATTTATGACTTTTGGACTTACGTTTTCACAGGACAACGTCTGTCGGGTCCGCTAATATTAATATAAGTATATTAAAGTAGTAAAAACCTACAACTTTTATTTCAAGCATAGAAAGTAACACAGCTTAGTCAGTTACTAGTGATTTTTCGTGTTTTTCTCATCAATGTCCATAAGAGAAGTTGATTTTCATTTAGTTTCGTCATTCACGCATGATTAAAATTAGGTTACGTTTTTCATTTTACGTTGTTTACTCATTAGTTTAAACATAATATGTTTAACATTTTACGTTGTTTAAACATAGGTTATATATTTTCATTATTTACTGTTTTTTTATTAGCTTATTGCTATTTATTGATGTCGAATTTTGTTAGTCATTTAATTTTAATTTTTTTATTTAATTTTTTATCTTTTCTACTTCAACTCCTAATCATCAGCATCTCATAATTGGCGTCGTTTTCATCTCTACCATCGTCATTGTCATCTCCAACTTCAACTCTTTGTGTTTCGGGATGTTGATTCACGGTTTATCAAGTTTGATTTTGTATAGTTATATATATATATATATTTTGTTTCTTCACAGTTTGGTCTTTTTCAAACACACTACTGAGTGTCGTTTGTGTTTTAATTCTAAGGACATTACTTAGATTTTCTCATATTTGCTTAAAGTTATTGTATTTAAAAATTAACTGATTGCAAAAGAAAACTATACTGTTACAAAAAAAAAAAAAATGAATATTTTAGTACAAGTCCCATTCAAACATATGAAAAAAGACTTTTTAACATGAATAGTACTTGTGAGTTGGGCATAATAGAAACAGGTAGGCATTTTCGTTCCCCTCAGTTTTAGTTTGCCTTCTTCTAATACCAGTGCCCGCGCGTTCCATAGTTCGTGTGCCATATTACTCGCTATAATACTTTTGCTATTTCTTTTGTGCTCAATAGTATTTTGACGCCTTACTTTAGCGTCTTAGAGCAGAAGAGATAAAGTGAAGATGATGCCAAACGGACAACTTCTTCAAAATTTTACTTCACTTTAGTTCAATTTCACAGTTAATATCTTGATTTTGGGTACTTTCATATCGTATCCAATAAAAATTCGGAAACTCTTTCGTACGGTAACAATTTGATCAAATCCGTCATGTTTACAAATTGTTTTTGAAACAATAATTGTATTGTGTAGGAAATTGTTATGGTGTTATAACCTTCGTACGACAATTTTTTTGTCAATAACTATAATGTAATTACTAAAACAAAAAGAATAAATGTCGATCATTAATAATAGCTAGTATTGTCAATCAGTGTTTTAATACATTACTGACAATTACGTCAGAAAATTAGCTACTGGTAATAAATAAAACAATACCATTTTGTTATCGATTTTTCTTTACGTTGTAAATGTATTTACATACAAATTTAATACAAGTAATGCTATTTGTTAAGCATAAACTATTTCATTAAAAAATTAATAAGTTTGCAGTCAGTAGCTCTGTGAATTTTTTTTTATTGTTACAGCAACAGTGAAATTTTAGTGTTGGGAATCTGGTAAGATTGATGAAAATGTTTTGATATTTATGATGGGAAATAATAATGTAAAAATCATATTTTTTAGAAAATTTATTTTTTTGGTTTATTTAAAGTTGCACCAACAATTTTTTTGTTGTTTACTTTTGTTGTTTAGGTAATCAGCGGAAAGGGTGGTTTGAACCTCTAGAAGATTTCTAAATAAAACGAAAAATGAGGTAGTATACAACTGAAGGGCTCACTGGAAGAACAAGCTCAGTCACAATTTTTGTAAAATCGGGTTTTGCTGCCAACTGTTAGATAATTCTAACTATTTATCATCTAATCGTTTTTGGTAAAAATAGATTGTGTCCAATTTAATAAAAATTTAAAAATGTAGGCTGCAGGAGAACAACAGGCTTAATCCATCTGTGTTACGGATAAATAGGCTAAATCACAGCTAAAATATTTTATTCTAAGATTAAACACAACTTTTTTTGGCTTCAACTTTATTTTTATTTACAACTTTACAATTTTTTAAAGCACAGATAGTAAATGATATAAAATGAATGAGAAATGGCGGGAATGTGACGTGATTGTGAATCGATCCAGTGACCGATTTCGGCGGGAAAATTTACAATGTATGTGGTGCCAATATTTTGAATGATAATGATTTATAAACTATGATGGGTGATTTTTTTCTTATGAAATGATTTTTTAAAACGTTTTTTATGTAATGAAAATGGCATGACAAGTTAAATTGAAATGCTTTTTTTACGGTGGTTAAAGAAGATCCCTATTCCACCTTCGTTTCAGTCGTCTGTTAACAGGGAGATCGTTAGTTGAAAGAAATTGTACATTTGGATTTATGTGGTCAATTGTCTTTGTGTGTAATGAATTGTGTGTTGCGTTTACAATGTCTCGAACCGTTGGTATTTTCAGGTCTTTGTGAATGGTATGATTGGTTACGTAAAAAGGTGCGTTTGTTATTGCTCTAAGTGCTTTTGACTGGTGTCTTTGAAGAATATTCAGTGTTGTATTGTGACAGGCTGCAAAAATTGGTGACCATATAGCCAAATTGGCCGTACTAGTGATTTATAGCGAAATATTTTTAGTTAGGGTAGCGAGGATTTGCAACCCAAGACGCCGTACAACGTACGAAACCGTGAGTCTGAGGTTACCCTGACGTGTGCAACGTATGGTTTCCTCGTGAGACGTCTGTCAAGTATTTAACCAAGTTACCTAACTTTGTCTGCAACTGTTAGCCTAGAAACACAACTTAAAAACGATAAAACAATCTGTAAACTAAACCAAAAACACTTCAGCAAATCCAGAAAATATTTCTAAAAGAGGCCAAAAACAAAAAAAAACTTTTCTTTAGTACTATTGAGCATTTAAAATTTTTCATTACATTTTTAATATCTACATGTTATCTTAAGAAAAATTTGTAATATTAAAAATTTTTAATACTATAATTTTTTTTTAATATTAAAATTTTTATAAGCTAATTTTTGTTATTAGACAATTTTCCGAATAGAATGACTTGTTAATTAAATTCGAAAAGACAATGCCTAAAACCGTAAGAACTAGGCGTACATTGAAAGAAAAATAACTACTATCAATAAAATAAAAAAATATCAAGGTAAGAATAGATGAACGTTGGAGAAGAATCCTCGAGTAGCCAAAATTGAAAATAAAAAAAGTTTTACACCAATACAACATAAAAATCTGAAAATGACAAATGAGGAGGAGATACTGATCGAATGAAAAAGATATATTGCAATTTTATATTCTTTCTCTCGTTTCATATTTCGTTCATAGGATCAAATTTATTGAGTGTGAAAATTTTGACAGCTCCAAAATTAGAAATAAATTGTTTCTATGTAACTAAGTCTTATAGAAAAACATTCATAAATCGTTAATAACAAAGTTATAGAATTTTATCTTTCTCTTTTATTTCAGTTGTTTTATATTACTCTGTAACAAACAATACTGAGTGGAAAATCTACAAAAATAATCTGGTATGTAACAATGACTCGATATTGCCATGCTAATGTAAATAATGAAAAATATATCTAATTATTGTAATTATGAGTGAATGATGCTAAAATATAAAAATCAACCTCTATTGGACTTTAAAAAAATACGGAAAAATCACAAATTGAGAATGAAAGAAGCACTGCAGGAAAAAAAGTTTGGAATAAAAAAATGAGGCCTTTCAAATGTTATAACTATAATAGTTACATACGAGAAACTTTTTAACATAATATATGAACACTATGGCTGGAATCTTAGAAAACCCCATTTTTACCGATTCCAATGAGCAATGTAGCGTTTATAAGTTTGGATTTTACAACGCTTCCTAAATTTTTATTTTATTTTAAAAGTTTCTTCATTTTATTTTCTCTTTTGATACGAATTATTCGATGTGGTTAGCAGTTATTTAATATTTTATAACTTGGAAATTGGAATTAGAATTTATCAATAGATTTTAGTTCGTTTCTTATTTCATTTTATTGTATTACTGTTGAGTTTTTAGTTTCTGGAGAGTTTTACGTATTAACCTTTTGTTATAGTGGTTTGTCAGTAAGTATGAGTTTAATTCCTATTGTGTAGGGGATAGGGTGATGCCCTTACTTACTTGTGTACGTGACAATTTCCTTGTACGTCTAGAATCAGGTGATATTAGGGGAGGCTTTTGATTGGTGGATGATTTGAGTGGTGTGAGGCGAAATGACCGTTAGTAGCTTGCTAGAGGTCTGTCTTGATCGGATCTTCAAGTTGGTAAGACGTATCGTGAGATGAATCCTCATTTTCATTAGCCTTTAGTGCTATTACTGTGGTACCATGGATTGTTTTAATTTTTTGGCGTGTTAACCCGTTGTAATTTTATTAAGTCTTGTTCGTGCGATAGTATGTTTTGTGTTTGAACATTTTCGTGATGGTTATTTCACTCGGATGCTTCAGAATCATTTGGGTAAGTATGGGGTGCCATTTTGTGGTCGCCGACATTTTGATTGTTGTAATTTGTTATACCTTTTTGAAGAAATAATATGTAGGTTACTAGAGGTCCATACTTGTAGATTCTGCTGATCGCTAATTAATTATATTCTAAAGTATATCTTGATAAATTTTATTGTTTTTATTATTAAAGCTTCTGCTGTGTTATGTGTAAAGTAAAATTTTCTATTTTCGGATGTTCGTTTGTTTTATTTGGGTGTTCTGATGTAAGAATACTTGTTTTGTGATAACGTAAAATCAAGAGCGATCAGATTTAGAAACGAAAGATGTTTAATATTATTAACTAAGGAAATGTAAATGTATTTAAAAATATAATGTGAGTTAGGTAATTTTGTGTAATATGGGTAATTTTGTTATGTAGTGGTAGGAAGCAGAAGTCGCGTGTTGTATTAATACGGGAGTAGGGATTTCCCTCCTTGTTATTTCATTTTACTACGAGTTCGTACAAATGTTACAGAAAATTCCAAGTCCAGGGCGGAATTCCAAGTCTGTGTTCCAAGTCTGAGTTCCAAGTAGCAGACATGTGTTCCAAGGATGACTTCCAAGTTCCAAGTCCACCTACAAATACCAGGACCTAAGACCATCCTGAGGACAACCTAAGAAAGGATGAATCTGCTAAAATATTTCCATAAGACAGTCGAGGAGTCTTCCTGAAGTCTATAAATCTTGGAATGACCCAAACTTCTAAGCATTAACTACGAGTGATTGGTGCAGTATTAAATATATATATATTTTTATTAATTTTCTTTTGGACTTTATAATGAAAATTTTTTAATTAATGATTTGTGGCCACAACACTAAGTTTTAATTGTTAGTACACAAAACCTTTTAATTATTATGATGTGAAATATTATTTTTGTTGAATATTAAAAGTTTTATTTGAGGGTTAACAGCATAAAAACATTCTTTTTTATTTATTTTTTTTTATCCCAAAAATGGTGCCCGCACCTGATAATCTAACTAATTGTCAGGCCGGAAGTTCTGTTTTCATCAATCCAGTAATTAGTCTTATAAGTTAAATATCTATATTTCTCGTGTGGTTGATGGGACAGCAATATACAGAAAATCCTTTGTTTACGCTAAACTAAGAGGTATAGAAAACAATGCTAAAATGAAAAGTTGTAATTTTTTATTTTATACATCTTTGACTATATAAAAATATGGTTATAACCTAAAAAATGCATATTAAGGCCGCAATCTCAAATAAAGAAAACTTTTTTCACTACGAGAGCACAGTCTCCCCCCCACAATTTCAACAACTATGTTGGTTACCTGCCCATTAACAGACAGGCGGAGAGTCAAATTATTTACTCTCAATCTGTTCGTTGCAGGGCTAAAATAAATAGTTATGTTTCTTATTACATGGTCAGCCAATTAAATGACTGAATCATTTAAGAACAGAAGAGGTAGAGGTGTAAAAGACACTAATGAGAGTTATCTCCTCTGAAAGTAATGAACTTCATTATACAGCCAGACCCTGTGGTGAATGAAGTGAATGTGTCATTTGCAGAGTGGAAAATATGTGCTTTTCAGAGGGCTCGGCATGCTGATAAGTGACTTTTCCATTCAGTGAGGAAGGAAATGGTAAACCACATCACTCCTCGTTTTACTTAGTAAAACCTCTAGAGGTTCAAACCAGCCTTTCGGCTGATGACCTAAACAACAACACATGTTGCTTACGCTATCTTTAATATTATTTAAGTATTTTATAAAATGGAGCCTGTTTTCAAAACTTTTCAACAATGTTAGTCCTATTTTCAAACTTGACTCTTGCAACAAAAATTAGGCATCTAAGATGTTATGCTATTTTCTGTGCTCTTATGCGGTGTAGAGTCCTGGACTTAGGTTAAAACTATTATAAGAAAACTGGAGGCATTTGAGATGCGGCTGTACAGACAAAAGTTGAGGATCCCATGGACTGCTTGAATGCTAAATATAGAGGTTCTCAGGAGATTGAAGAAAGACGTGGGGTTTATTTCCACCATCAAGTGTAGGAAGCTCCAATATTTTATGCTAACCATTCTCTGTTAAATACCATGCTAGTAAATTTTAATTCAATAAATTAAATTATTTCTATAGATCCGTTTCATCAGAGTCGAGCCTCATTTAGGCTGATAAGCTTCAGGACTTTAGAAATGATTTAATTGTTTAATGTAGTTTATTTACCCGGTATTTTTGGTTATTTAGTATTTCTTCATGTATTGGGATGGATATTTTAAAATATTTTTGTTTTCTTTATGTATCTGTGTTTTATGTATGTTAGTCTTTCGGAACAGTTCTTTGTTTGCAAACTGAACTTTTCATATTGACGCTCTCTCTACCCAATTAAGTTAGGTACTTTTTTTCTGTCTGTATAAGTTTATGATTAAGGTATAGTACATTAATTTATATTTTTGTAATTGTGATTTAGTTTGTAATAAGTTACTGTTTATTTTATATGTAATATTGTTTTTATCATTGGGCCACTTTGGCCTGTTGTAAACAATCTAATGTAATTTAAATAAATAAATACTTTTGACATATCATGCAGAATGGCTCACGAGATTCGTTTCTGAAAGCCATTCTGCCGGTAAAATATATGGAAAACGTGGATCTGGCAGCAGAAGTGTGTCATGGGTTCGAAATCTGAGAACTTGGTTTGGAAAGAGGTCAGAAGAGCTATTTCGCAGTGTTTTAAATAAAGTGAGAACTCCTATGATGATCACCAACATTCGGAACGGATAGACACCTGAAGAAGAAGAAGAAGAAGAAGAAGAAGAAGAAGAAGAAGAAGAAGAAGAAGAAGAAGAAGAAGAAGAAGAAGAAACCTATCTACAAAAATAGGTGATCCTAATCTCTTAGAGAATTATTACCAAATTCGCAACTCCAAAATATCAAAAATATTGGAAAACATAATTTACAACCGCATAACTTGTTTTCTTACTAAAAATAAAATTATCTCCTAACAAATATTCTGAACTTTCTGAAAAATCTGAATAGCAATAATAAAACAATAAGTGAATTTGTGGATTTAACTAAAGCTTTTAAGCTATTAAGCCAGAAATTTCTCTTAAAAAAATTACAATTCGTATGGTTCCATACTGGAAACATTGTTTTTCCTCTTATTTATTAACGATCTACCTGTAGTGTGATTTTGTAACCTAATTATATATATAGTCGTTGTTCAGTATTACAATAGATTCAAATACCGCGCGCCGTCGAATCTTCCAGAATAAATCTTTCCCGCTCGATTAAATCAGTAAAATTGATTCTGCATCGATTACATCACTAATTAGCTCTACGCATGTGTGATCCTTGATCACGTGGCTCGCGCTCCGCCAATAGCAAAATTAGACCAATTTCCCGTGCTCACTCCGCCATTGTTCCTTTCTTCCCGAATCTCCTTCACTTCTAGTCAAACCAGCTAACTGTTCGGTCGCGTATCGCACAGCGGTTCAACGGACGCTCGCAGCCTCGAGTGCTGGCGTCACCTGCATTTAACGCGTTGGATATTCCAACTTCATGTTGCCGATAATGCATTAATTACGGCCCCAAGCAATGAGCTATTCCTTGTGAACGCGCTTACAATTATTTAACGAACTATTCATGGTCTTTATTCAATTAATTACCGGACTTTGTGCAATCTGTGTCACCTCGTGTCTCGAACTTGTAAACCGTTATCCTAACTGCAATTATCCAAGTGTTAGCAGTGCTTTATGTTTACTCTTAACGTGCCTTTGTTTATTGTGTGAAATATGTACAGATCTAATCGAACATTTAGTGTTTTCTTACAACGGCGTCAACGAATTGAAGCATCCTGGGAAATCTACGCACTCAAAATCGAGTAAGTACTGCTAAACTCATTATTAATTGCAGTGTTATTCCCTGTATATGTTCCTGTCTATCCTCCAAACTCCCCCATTCCTTAACGAGCAAAGCGTTACGCCTAATGTGCTCGTCGAAGCCACATCGCGTCTTTTGTTTCCAGGTTGTACTCGATCCAACCACCTTAACGAATCTAGCAGATGTAGGAATCATAATACCATTTGATTACCGCATCGAACAGTCGTACTTTATTGTTTTTTGAAAAAAAAGAATCAAAGTTTAATTTACTGTAGTGCGAGAACGTACAGAAGGCTGAATAAATTTAAACAGGAAGTAAATTTAAAAGTATACAATGTAAAGTACAGTGGTTTTGAACAGAAAACTAATGAAAGTATTAATAGTATATCAGTAAAGCATAACGTTTAGGAATAATTTTTCATATAACATTTGTATACAGACCCTTGATTAATTTTCTACATTTTCATTTTGTTATACACAACATTCTGTCTCCGTTTTCTCGTCTGCATCTGTTCTGTGGTTTGAATTTTTAATATTTTCCCTCACCTTACAGAACATTTCATTGAACCCCAGAGAGTCATGAGACACGTACATTGTTGGACTCTAGGGTAATGGAATAGAAAAATACCGTTGTTTCTTTGTTTATAATAAAAAGAATAATATTAATAAAAAAAGCAAAAACATTTCCATATATATTTCCTAAAAATAAATTTACTGGGAATATTTTTATCGTAATAACATATTTAAGTAAAATGCTCATAGTGCTCTATAACAGAATTTTATTAAAAAAGTTCGCTTTTGTAAATTTAACAGAATACATTTTCTTACATTCTCGTTTGTATTTTATGTAACATGAGAATCGTGAATGGTGTACTTCAACGACAAAAATTTCCGACCGTTTTTTTTTAAGAATATTCTGTTAACTATTTGTATTAAAATACACTATATTTAGGATAACACCTGAATAAGTGACTTATTTTGAGAAAGCAGTTCTCAAAAAGGGATTGAAAACAGTGTTCAGTTCTCAAAAGGGGTTAAGGTGTTGAAACGGTGTTGAACCCTTAAAACAATATTTAAAAAAATTAAGTTTCAAAAGACGTGGATGACTAAAAATCGGTGGAGATGTCTAAATACACATATGAGATTTTTCCAAACCAAAAAATGTTATTTATATTTATGTTTCTTTATAACCCTAATTTAAAAATCATTGAAATAAAATAAAATTTAAACCCGGGTGAAGCCGGGAAGTGTAGCTAGTTTACAATAATTTTCAGAGTATAATAAAACGACATAGGCCAAAGTGGCATCTCTAAACAAATTTATGGAGAGGCTTACAAGAGAATTTATTCGTTTAAAAAATCGGTTTTTTAAAAATTATACTCTTCCGGAAAGATTTCGAAGAAATATACAACTAAACCGATCTACATCATACTAAAGTCATGAAATACCGGGTGATTCAAAGAAACGGGATATTTTGAAATTTGTGTTGGTGGCCGTGGGCGATTGTTAGTAATGAATAACTTACGCCAGCCTGTCCACAACATCTTGCCATTAAGTTATCATGGATATTTGGAGTAGTGTGCAACGTGCTTTTGTGATTAAAACTTTTCTCAAGAACAACGACAGTTTGGAGGCGGCACGTATAGAATTCTGCCGTCATTTTAATTCAAGACATCACAATCGTGTTCCATAAAGACATGCAATAATAACGTGGATATATAATTTTGAGGAATCTGGTTCGGGAATGAAAAATAAACCTTCAGGCCTTGTGTGAACCACTCGTACACCAGACAATATCCAAGTTGTTCGAGATGATGTCATAAGAAGTCCAAATCGGTCAATCAGTGTCGTCAGTTTCGTAGTTCAAGTATTCGAAGAATATTGTTACATAACTTGCATTGTCATACAAGTTGCAGAACGTCCTGCTTCAACGGAAGAATTGAAAGCCAAGATCCAAAAAGCAATTGCCGAAATTCCTGTTGAGTTATTACGTTGAACCATGCACAATGTAACAAAGAGACTGCAGGAATGTTTGCGTAAAAATGGAGCTCACCTGCAAAATTACATCTTCAAGAAATAAATTGTACTTTATGTATTTTTAAATGGCATTATTTTTTTATTTCATGACAAAGATAAATTTATTTAAAAAATTTTTCATAAAAATTATTTAATTTTCAAAATTTCCCGTTTATTTTGAATCACCCAATATTTATAAAATTTGATGTAATTATTAAGAAACTATTAAGTTACATGTTAATAGTTTACTGAAATATTTTTAACAATTTATATTAAATTAAAAACTACAAAAATAGTTCTTTCGCTCGCGAGCACAATGCTCTACTTTATTATAAATTAAGAAAGAAAAACAAACCGGTAAAAGTTTCCCTCTTTTTAAAAAAGTTCTATTTCAGGTACACTGTAAAAGTTGAAAAGTTTGAAATAAGGCTACTTTTACAGTTCTAAAAAGGTTCTTTCAGAACGTAGGAAAAACACATCTTATCACATACGATGTCATGTAACGTCAAAGTAATTTCTGCTATTTGTCTTGTGGTGTACTATTCCTTTTAAAGTAGAAACTTAAAACCGTTTTCCTTTTTTTTATTGAAAACTATTTCTTGGTACACACACAGAATCTTTTTCAAACAATCAATGTTATTTTTTTTAATCACCTTTGTCGGTATACAATACAATATTGATTTATTTATTTAACTTCAAACAGGTCAAAACTAACCACGGCTTCAAAATTCTTGACGTATAAGGCGATGCTTTAACCAATCTGGATGCATTGGTAGTCAAATTTATGGTGCAGCAAAACCAATAATAATTTCACGAATACAACGTTTTAAAGTAAATTCTTACTACTGATTACTAATTGCCCGATTTACGTATCCAATAGAACACTACACGATGATTACGCGTTCCTTACGTCAACAACACATATTTAAAACTGTACCGTAGGTTCAGAGACAAACTTCACAATCATAACAATCACTTAATATGCAATATGAATTCTGCGAACCTACCAGGAATCGCACAAAGACGACTGAAACGCCGATAGAGTAGAGACATGATACATTAAAGCAACTGTAAAATTATTACGTATAGAAAAATTTAATTTAAAAATGAAACAATTATCATTATCTAGAGAGCTATTGCTGGGTGGTGTTCTCCTCAAAGCCATTAACGCGGTTGGTCTTTTTAAATTTTTTTGTTAATTTAGCTGTGAACGGTTTTACTGGTTGTTCTTATACAGTTGCAAAATGAATAAAGTAATAATAACTCTAAACAAACTATAGTTACTCAGTTAGTTTCTGTAAAATTCCTTGTTAAAATTGTGTTTCTTTCACTATTACATATGGTACATTTTACTACGGGAAAAATTTGTTGTTGTTTAGGTCATCAGCCAAAAGGCTGGTTTGAACCTGTATCGGCTTTAATAAGTACAATTACGAGGAGTAAGGTGATTTACAATTGCCTTCCTCATTGAGTTGAAAGAGTGTGCTTATCAGCACGCCAGGCCCTCCGGAAAGCACACATTTTCTACCCTGCAAATGACACCTTCATTTAATTCATCTTAAGGTCTGGCTGTATAATGAAATTCATTACTTTCAGGGAAGATAACTCTGATTAGTGTATTTTACACCTCTATCTTTCTGTTCTTAAATGATTCAGTAATTTAATTGGCTGACCATGCGGTAAGAACAGAACTATTTTTTGTAGCCCTGGAGCAAACCGATTGAGTGCAAGTAATTTAACACGCCACCTGTCTGTTATGGACAGACAAATGAACAGAAAAATTGATGAAGCGAAATTAAATAGAAGGTTGTTGAATATGAAATATGATTTAAATTGTGACTTAGGCCGTATAACGGTTGGCCAGATTATGAGGATTTGGCATAGGGCTTTGACAAGGGTTTTGACAGGTGAAATTTATTACTTTTAGACCTACAACTGGCTAGTCTTCATTCAGATGTTGATTTTCTAATACTAAGTAAAAGTTTTCCATTAAGCTATTATATTCTTTTTATTTTTATTCATTTCTCTAAATTATTTTATTATTCGTTTTGTTTTATTGTTTTCTGTTATATTCTTTAATTCTAGATATTTTATGGTGTTTATTAAATTAAAAAGTTTTTTAATTTGTCAGTAACAATATTGTGTGAACTGTGATGAAATGAATTGTGTTTAAAACAGATTTTTATATTATGTGTCGTGTATTGAAAGATTCTTTGTGACGAGAAAATAGTGTAAAATTGTTGGTAAAATTAAATAATTATTTTAATTGAAAATTCCCATATTTTCTTTTTAGTTAAGTTCAATTAATATCTTAAGTTTTTACATCATTTGTATTTTAAATTTGTATTGTAAAATTTGTATTGTAAGTATTTGTAAATTTAGTTATTGAATTGGTTTATTGTAATTTTTTAGTTTTTATAAATGTAATAGTTAATTTGTAAATATATATTTATACTTCTTACATCTAAAAGAAAGTTTTGTTATTGATAAATAACCAGATCCTGAAAGAATCCGGAATAAACGTCACAATATTTTTCTCTATGAAAATGTTTTTTTTCACTTTTACAATCAGAAGGGTCTAAATGTAATTTGTGCATCAATATAGTCTTCTACCTCTGTGAAATTATAGCTACTACCAACAAAAAAGAAGCGCAGAAAAGTAGAACAGGAAAGATGGGCGCCGCACTTCAAAGAATTTACGGACCTGTTCAAGAAAAAAACACTCTCAAGAGAAGCCTAGATCACTAGAAAAAAGAGAAATTTGAGAGAAAGATCCTCCGCAAGGTAATGGGTCTGAAGATAGTAAACGGACAATACAGGTTACGAGTTCGAGAAGAACTCTTCAAGGAAAATAAAACGATTAATGTACACCTCTATAGAGTGGATGACAAACAAATTTTTAAGATTCTAAACAATAAAGCTGAGGTGTCGGATAAGTTAGAATTTAGAAAGGATATCGAGAAAACTGGAATCAACCGAATACCAAAACAAAACCATCGAACCAAATTCAGTCAACTGATTATTGACTTTAAAGGTTACTACGAAGTGAAAAGCAGAATACCGTACGGAAGGAAGAAGGAGAAATGGTGTTACTTAACAACCAATTACATTTTTCTGTCGTTTGACTGACTGAGCCTATTCCGGAAGCCTAATAAAAATAAAGTAGTAATTTTTTTAAATATTCGTAAGAAAATTAATATAAAGAACTGTAGATCTATATTTATTTGCTAACACTGGAAAATCTAAAATGGTTAACTTTTCCTCGTAACCACCACGAAGCTCATGCTTCAAAACTTTATCGAGTGTAAAGTCATTTCTTTTTATTACCAAGTTTATTTGTTATCCTTTTAATGATATTACTGTTATTTTCTTTAGTAGTTTAAAACCTAAACCGTGAAATACATAAAAATGAAATAAAAATCCCATAAAGAAAACTCCATAAAGTCAAAGGTACTTTGACCTAAATCCCAAGAAATAAAATGAAAAATTAATGAATTCAAAATGAAGTCTGAAAGAACTATTGAAAATTCAATAATACAACTCTCTGGCTTTGGTTTTGCGGTCAGAAGTTTTAAATTACCCCGTACGAATGAATAAATTACTTCTACTGAAAGCTCAAAAGTTTCAAGATGGTATACAATTTTAAATAGTTTTTGCATATATTATTATCTTACTCTGTTTTCCTTTTTATGTTGACAGGAATATCTGAATAATTTGTTTGCGGATGAAACAACGTTGTTTAGTATCTTACTTACAGTAGATTACGCTCGCACTACAAGCAGATTGATCTGTAGTCTTATAGGGGTGTATTATTTTCCCGGTCTCACTCAAGTTTAACTTTTCCTAGCTTTAAGAAACTAATACAGATTTACAAAAATACAGTCCTTAAAAAGGTATAAAAATTATAACCTTTTAATTTTTTTTGAGTAGTTACTTGAAACTGCAAACATCAATCGTATTTAAGCATTTGAAATGTGGGTTCAAAATAGAATGTTTATGTACCATGGAAAGGACAAAAAATATATGAAGTTTTGTAGAGTGGTCAGGCAATGAGGAAGTTTCCTACCATTTGTTTTCTATAAAACTTAGTTTTTTATTCCTAACTTTTGTACGTTGCAATCTGTTTAATTCAGAACAATAAGCAACCCAATGACAGGAGGATGATGTGTAGTCTTGTACACACCCATGCTAACCATTTTTAAGAGGGTTTGATTAATTGAATATCAACTATCAACGTCTGCTGACATTTTTTGGGCAGGCTAAGCTTTCGTAGAAAAAGGGTGTTTTTAATATTGCAGGCTTTATATCCATTCTAGGGCAAAAGTATATTGGAATTAGTTATAGAACAATCAAAAACTTACAACTTTTATTTCAAACATTTGTTAGTATAACACTTAGTATAGCGGCAATTAGAGATTTACTGTTTTTTCATGAAAATCTGTAAAATTGTGATAACATTTTTTTTAAATTTACTATGCATTTTACGACAAAAATGTATACACCTAACTAAAGTTATAAAATAAAAAAATCTACAAATTTTACTTCTTGCATTTTATTTTACAAAGTTTAGTTTAGCAGTAATTAGAGAGTTTAAGTTTTTTAAAACTGGTATAAATGAATGTTTTTTAAGTTTAAGGTGTTAGTACGTATTTTAAGACAGATTTACAGTTAAAGTTATAGAATATTAAAAAAGCTACAACTTTTATTTCGAACATTTTTCTCTACAGATCCTAGTTTAGAGGCAATTACTGATTTTCCGTATTTTTAAATTCTACAGAGGTTCATTTTTATTTTATGTTACTCACTCGTGATAAAAATTAGGTAATGTTTTCATTTTACATTGCTTACTCAAACATAGGTTATTTGTTTTATTATGTACAATGGCAAGAGAAAGTCTTGTGAGTATTTCACATTAGATTTTTTTTTCTTGATTTTCAGTATGACAATCAATTGAAACTTAATAAATTTGTACCCTGCTTATCTGACGACCGGTTGCATCGATTATATAATTATACGAATACAGTTTAAAGAAATTAAAGACAAGAATTCAATATTACACAAATGGTTGAAGAAGTCAGAAAGGATATTGAGAAAACCGGAATAAACTGAAAAAACTTAATGAATCAAATTCATACAATTAAATACGAACTTTAAGGGCTTCCATAAATAGCAAAGTCAGAACACCGGGTGGACAGAAGAAAGGAGAAAAGCGTAAGTGAGCGAACGCTGAGATGTGGGCTGCAAAAAAAGCTTCAATAAACGTCTTAAGTCAGTTTACATGATTTAAAAATGGACTAAAAAATTAAATGGAAAAATATATTACAAAAGCGTTTATTACAATAACAAAAAATATTATAATACTTACGTCATAAAAATTTATGTTGAACAATCTCGTGTTTCATAGACAACAATAAATCCTGGTTTTAACTAACATATTCTGTTAAGTACTGTACTGGGTAACTAACGGACCATGTTTCTGTACTAATTTTATTACCCCGTACTTTGCGGTTACGTAACTACTGCCCGTATACGACCGTATCCACGGACAACACGATCCTACTACCATCCTAGTGGATGATTATACGGAGAGAGATGCGCCAGATGAGAAAATCTCATTTTCTCCCTCCACTTCAACCCTTAATGTAACGTGCGCATTTCTACCCTTATAAAACAACCGGGTGGTACAAAAGTTTTTTCTAATTTTACAAGTTGATATATACCGGTGGGCAAATACTTTCGTATGAACTAAAATAAATAATAAAAAAATTGCGTTCGCTAGCTCTATCAGCAGAGCATGAGAAAGATAAATAAATAAGACTATATTTCTTTGGTTTAAACTAAATACTTTAAACTAATGAATACTAATACAAAACTACTAACAAAATTATCCTTAACCTATTTAAAATATAGCCAACCTTTTTTATACCGCGACTTTAATACAAAAATAAAACTAACAAACCCTTAATAAATACGAAATTAATTTACCTCTAATTAAATATGTTTCCCCTTTCTTCTTCTTCTCCTCGTTCTCCATATCACTTCTTCAAATGCTGCTCCTTTTTACTTTCTCTTGCCTATATGAATATATAGGAAGGAAAGTATTGTTTTCATGTCGATTTTTCGAAATCGAGTTTTCACCGGATCTATACGTTTTCAGACCCCTGAACCCAAAAAACATGTTTTTAGCGATTGGTCTGTGTGTGTGTCTGTGTGTGTGTCTGTGTGTGTGTCTGTGTGTGAACAGAATATCTCAAGAACGGAACATCGTACGAACTTGAAACTTGAAACTTAAGTTACATACCACTACCGGACGCGACACGAACATTTTCATCAAAATCGGTCAACCGGAAGTAGTAGTTTATTCGTATAATTTTTCAGTTTTTTGCGATTTTCTCAAAAACTGGTCCTACGATTTTTTTTAAAATCGCCTATTTTACTCAATTTTTTATTTTCTACAAGATAGGGTAGGCGCCATGTTTGCTGAAATTCTCGTTGAGGCTGTTTTCACGTAAAAACGTTGTTTTTTTAAGATTACGGCTTTAATATAAATTTTAGCGCAAAAACTTATTTAATAAAAGTTGTAGAGAATTTAAAATTCTACAACTTTTATTTCAAACATTTTTTTGTATAACGCTTAGTTTAGCGGTAATTTGCGATTTTCTGTTTTTTTTCTCACGAAAACGTGAGAAAAATCGATTTTTTTAACATTTCGGTCTTAGTATGCATTTTACGACAAAAGTGTATATAATTAAATTTATAGAAAATTAAAAGATCTACAACTTTTGTTTAGAGCATTTTTCTCTACAGAGCCTAGTTTAGCGTGAAAGCGTGATTTTCCGTATTTTTAAGCCAAACTGATCTCGATTGTCATTTTGCGTCATTCACTCATGATTAAAATAAGGTTATGTTTTTGAGGTTAGTTTTTGTTCATTTCTAATGTTTTAATACTAATGTTAGGTTTATTGTTAATTATTTGCATTGGCAAGAGAAAGTTGTGTGAGTGTTTCACACCAGATTTTTAACTAATACTCGTAGTTTCACTCTTAAGTACAAAGGAAACTGACTTTAATTTCCTAAATCCGAACCAGGAAACCGCTGGTTGACAAACCTCCCTCTCCCACCAACCGTTCAACCAACCTGAAGGGCCAAAGGGAAGGAGAACCATCCCAATGATTGGCTGTAAGTTGGTAGGTGAAAGAAAGGCCCAAAAACACAGAGGGGAAAATATATCCACGTAATGAATATCGGATGATTGACCTTGGCTGTATTTACAACTTATTGCCTCACTACTATTCTAATATAACTCTTATTTTAACAATGGGGAGTTTTCCCTCACATTATTTATTTGATTTTTACCTTAATAATGAAAGTTACGGTAATTAGGAATTACTAAAGCTTCCATTGTTTGTGCAATTGTACCTTTACAACGGTACACATGCTATATCTCAATATTCAATGCATTTTTAGTTTTTTAAAATGTTTTGTGTTTTAAAGGTTTTGAGTTTGTAATGTGTAAGAGCAAAGAAGTTAAAGGTTTCCTATTGCTATCTTTGTCTAGGATAAGATCAAAGCGAATCTGACCTCATTTTTTAGAGACCATCAGAATCAACAAAAATAATCTAAACTAAAGGCAACAGAAAAAATTCAAATGGAATCCTTTGAGTATTGTTGTAAAATATTTAATTAATTTTCACAACTTTCATATGTACAGTAAATAAATTAAGTAAATGACTAACTTTGCTATAATTTTGAATAGTATTACAAACATTGATTTTTTTTAACTATCGGTATGATAAAGGTGTATTTTATGACAAAAAAATATTTTCATAAAAACAAAATTTAATCTTATTTCTTTCCCATGTTTTTCATCAACATTATTGCCTATGTTATTTATTAATGCACCCGGTAAACAATGTTTACTAACCCTACATATACAAAACTTTTTTTAGGCTATAAAAAACTTCTACTACTAGATTTTTTACATTTTAGATTGCTTTTGATCTTTTTAGAAAAACGGGTTAAATGCAATTTAAAATCAATTTTGTCATTTTTAAAACTTTGTTAGTTTTCCTCAAACGAATTGAAGGCTGTACAAAATTATTTCAGGGTGCTTCGTATAAAATGATGATAAAACGTAGTCTAACGTAAACAAATTTCAGTCTATGTTTACCTTAAAGTATGTAGAGTAAAATCACTTTAATAAATTATTCATAACTTCATTTTCTACTAAAATATTTTGTTATTTAAAGATTTGTCTACTTTAGTTGTAAAGAAGCTTATTTATATTCGTTTCATTAAAATAAAAATTCAAACGTGTCAGAAAATAATACGTTGTTTAATTAACTATATCACTGTAGTTCTTTATATTTAAAATTTTATAAAGAACTAAAAAAATGGATAGCCAAAACAGGTAGAGAGAAAATAGAAAAACTGGTCAGCAATATTCATATGTAAATGTAACTAAAGAGGAAAGAGAAAATAAAATAGTACATTCATTTTTATTTTTTTATTGTTTTTCTTTAAAAATTTTTTATTTTTAAATGTAATAATAAATTTTAGGTTGTATTTAATTATCCTTATTTTATTAAGAATAGTGTAAGTTTAATAGTTATTAAAATGTAATGTATCATAATTGATACAATCGTAATCTGAGTAAATAGCATTTAGTTAGTTAAGTTAGTCTTTCTTCTTTGGCCTCGCTTCTTCCCGTTACGCGGGGTCGGCTTTCCCAATCAGAGAGCTCCATTTGTTACGCTCCTGTACGTCTTCCTCGGATAAGCCCAACATTTTCATGTCTCTTTGGACATTCGTCATCCACGTGGTAAGGGGTCTACCCCTTCCTCTCTTCCCTGTAGCCATGGAATTGCACCTCTTCACGACATGATCATCCATTCTCCTGAGCACATGACCATACCATCTCATCCTGGACTCTCGCACCTTTTCTGCTATATTAGCAACTTTGAAGGTTCCCCTTATATGCTCATTCCGCACCTTATCCTTCAATGTGACTCCTCCCGCCCATCGCAGCATGCGCATCTCTGTAGTGTGGAGTTTCTGTTCATGCACTCTCTTAAGTGCCCAAGCTTCGCTGCCATAGACAAGTGCTGGTCTAACTGCCACTCTGTAGACTCTTCCCTTTATTTTTATGGGCACTTTGGGGTCACACAGAACCCCAGTCAGCATACGCCATTTGTTCCAGCCCGATGTTATTTTATGCACTATTTCAGCCTCCATGGATCCATCCTCTGAGATCACTGCCCCCAGATACTTGAAAGTTTTAACTCTGGGCAGGGGGGTTGCCTCAAGTTTGATGTCTCCACTCCATGAGTCATCAGGATCAAAATTACAAAACATGTACTCTGTTTTCGTTCTACTGATGCGCAACCCATTTTGTTCCAGTGCCTTTCTCCAATTTTCCAAGTTCTCTTGAATCCCCTGCAGGCTATTTGGTATAAGGGCTACATCATCAGCATACAAAATGTTCCATGGAGTCTCCTTTTGAATTTCCGATGTCAAGTAGTTCATGACAGTATTAAAGAACAAGGGACTTAAGGCACTGCCTTGATGTACACCAACCCTAATATTGAAATACTTGGATGATCCAGCTGGGGTTCTAATACCTGTTTCAACATTGTCATACATGTCCATAATAAGTCTGACATAACATTCAGGGAGTCCATGTGCTCTCGAGCCTGCCATATAATTGTTCTCGGAACTCGATCAAATGCCTTTTCAAGGTCAATAAATACCATCCACAGATTTGTCTTGTTATCCCGAGCCTTCTCCATGACCAGTCTGATTGCATGAATAGCATCAGTGGTCCCTTTCCCCTTTGTAAAGCCAAATTGGTTTTCCGTCAGAACAGCATGGTTTGTGAGGTGCTCACTTAGGACTCTTTCCCAGATCTTCAGGGTATGTGAGGTGAGTTTGATCCCCCTTTAATTACCAAAATCACGAACATCACCTTTGTTTTTATAGAAGGGCACAAGGATACTTTTCCTCCAGGCATCTGGCATATTTCCTACCTCAATTATTTTATTGAAAAGTTCTGCAAGCCATACTTCTCCATCTGCCCCTAGTGCCTTCCATATTTCCGCAGGTATTTCATCTGGCCCACTAGCTTTGCCGTTCTTCATTTTGGAAATAGCCCTTCTCACATCCATCGATGTGATTTCATTTATAGGTCCTAGAGTTTTGGGTTCCTCCTTTTCTTGTTGTCGTGGAAATTCCTCATTGAGTAGCTGATTATAGTATTCATACCACCTATCACATATATCCTTATCATCAGTGAGTAATATACCCTCTCTATTGTTCATGTACTTTGTGGTTGAGAAATCCTTTGTACAGTTATGCCTATACTTAGCAATGCGATATATTTCATTGTCCCTTGCTAGTTCCAGATGCTTATATATGTTCTGATCTGCTCTATCCTTTTCAATTGCCACAGTTTTCCTGGCTTCTTTTTTGGCTTTTTTTGTAGGCTTCCCTGTGTTCCTCCAAGTGCGTCTCCTGCCACACTCTAAACAGATGCTTCTTCCTAGCTACAGCTTCCTTTGAATTTTCATTCCACCATTTAGCATCCTTTTTGTTCATAAGTAACCCTTTGCTAGCACCCAGTAGATCTTTTGCAGCCCCAACAGAAAACTTTTCAAAATTCGACCAGGTATTGTTTGGAGATTTGTCTTTAGGGCAGTTGTTTTTCATATGCAGCCTAATGCTATTTAAGAGGTCATTTCCTTTCTCAGTGGCAAAGTTCCTCCATTTTATCTTTGTTACTCCATTTCTCCTTTGTTTTATACGCTTTCCAAGTTTCATAGCCATTAGTAACAATCTATGCTGTGATGTTAAAGGTTCCCCTGGAATCACTTTGCAGTCCTTTATCTGCCCAAGGTTACACCTATCTATCAAAAAATAATCTATTTGAGATTTTGCAGTCCCACTCTTGTATGTAATAAGATGCTCGACTTTCTTTTTGAAGAAAGTGTTCATTACAGACAGGCTCTGCGATGCCGCGAATTCTAGGACTGTCATTCCTTCATTATTTCGATCTCCAAAGCCGAAACCACCATGACATCCCTCAAAACCATCCTTATCCGCACCTACATGTCCATTCAGGTCGCCACATATAAGCCTCCATTCATGTGTTGGAATTTCGCTCAGATACATGTAAAGCTCATCCCAAAACTCCTGTTTTTTGGATTCTGGACATCCACTTTGTGGAGCATAAACACTTACAATGTTCAGGCATGGTTGCTTAGCTAGCGCCAGTTTCACAGAGATAACACGATCACTTACCCTCTTCACTTCCACAACATTTTGACTGAGGTGCTGGTCCAATATTATCCCCACACCATTTCTAGTACTTTCTCTTCCATAATAGATACATTTGAAACCGTTCCCTACATGTCGTGATTTGGCCCCCCTCCATTTTGTCTCTTGCACACAGCAAATGTTTAAATTACGTTAATAGAGGACGCTACTTAATTCCGCCCCCCGTCCAGTCATTGTGCCAACGTTCCATGTGGCAATGCGCAATTCAGACATTGTCTCAGTGTTTTGTTTTCTCATTTTTCCGTCGCTTGTGGGGAACGCCCTAGCCTTTTCGTCGCTTACGGGGTACGCCCTAGCCTTTATACTCTTTCTATATATGGACCTTCTCATGATTGGTATATTAAAACGGCTATTGGGTTTTACGGCCGGTTGCCACCTGACACCAAGGTCTTGATTCTCCTGGAGAACCTGAGAGCCGCCGTTGACCAGAGTTGGTTCATCCGCCGCCATCTCTAATGAACCCTCAGACCTAAGAGCTCATCACACTCATGGACTTCTACCTTGATCAACCCAAAGAAACTCCTAGAGTGGGTTTTTGTACGGAGTTTTCTCTCCGGCTAGGTTTGGTCCGCCCCGGGTATTTCATTTCCCCGGTACCACCCATATCTGGGAGGCTTTCCTCTATCCGCCACCTGAGGAGGCGCCCAGTAGGGGTCCTGCCCCCCTGGGAGTTAGTTAAGTTAGCGTAGTAAGTAAATATAGTAGGTAATTGAATGCTATTGCTAATAGTTAAAATTTCAGTTTTTTGATATTTATTTAAAAGTTTCCAACTTATCCTAGTACATGGATTTGTCCATAGTTGGATGGTTTTTCACCACCTCTAGCGTAATAGGATAGTAGTTTATTAAAAGAAATTTTGTATTATAGTAATTTATTTTTTATGTTATGCGTAATATCATGAGAATAAAATATAAATTATTATTATTATTATTATTATTGTTATTGAACATACTACATAAATCTAAAAAATCTGTACCTATTTTAATAAATAATAACAATCATTATACTTTACTTTTTTACACTTTATGATATTAAAACTATTTTGTAAGAAACATTAATTTTTCAACTAATTGAATTGTGATAATTTAGTTAGACTGTGGCTACTTCACCTACATCATGTCATTGTTAGCGGCAATTTAAAAAATGTGTCATATCTTTTTCCTTTGTCCATCCGTCCTTTACACCCAGATGTCAGAAACTACAAAAGATAGCAACAAACAGTTTTCGGATTTGTACACAAAAATTAATGGGTCTAAATTAAAGATCCGGTTTTGACCGGATGTGGCTCAAAACCGGAAGTTAAGAAATCAAAGTCGGAATTAGGAAACAATAAAAAAGTGTGATTCCACTCCTCTTCAAGAGGATACAGAAATCATTGAGTTTGAAGTTTCGTTTTCGAACGGATGTGGCCCAAAACCGGAAGTCAAGAAATCAGCGTTAGAGTTTGGAAACAAAACTAGTGTCATTCGATTCCTCTTAACCCTAATAGGGCAGTACTTCGGAGAAAAATATGTTGTAAAATGTTAAATTTTGCTGTACAAGGATTTGAGTTATGTATTTCTAGTGCCAGCAAAGTAAGATATTTCTTTGTTTTAATATTAAGCCCTGGTACGAGTAAGTAGTATACTTGCCAAGGAACGTTTACTGAAATCTGATCATAAGTTATAATGTTTCGATTAAGAATGCGTATTAAAACAACTTGTATAATAACAAAAAAACTGTGTAGAATAACTTATCTTAACTTTATATTAGCATGAATGGTTACATTCCCATAAAAAACTCGAATTTTCTAAGCACTGTACAAAAGTAACATTAAAACAACTGTATCGTACGCTGGTATGAATCTTTACCTCATTCGTACAACTTAGAAAGCAAATAGTCACTGCGCGCTAATTTCAAAATATGGATAGCCTACTTACCAGAGAATATCTATAACACAATAAAATGCTAATAAGGTTCAACTGCATAGCTTATTCTTAAATAAATAGCTCTGCCATTCTTTCCCCCAACAGTGCCAGATCGTCCGCAAAACCCAGGTGCAACAAATAACCCTACTTAAATAATATGACAAAAGTAAAATTAAAATTTCAAGAACTTACGGATGGTTGTGTTCGATCGTCCAATTTTGAATTTTCTTGTAGTTCGTACATTAAAATATTTGCGCATCATATTTAAACTGTAAATTTCATTTAAATTCTTCGAATTTTACTCTTAACGTTAACTATCTATCACCGTTACGTATTTAAGTGCAAAGATATTATGAATGTTACAATATATATTTTTGTATTTATAACTAAACTAAAAAATTAGTTATTTCCCAATTACTTTAAGTATTATTCAAATTTAAGTATTGTATTATAATATTATTATATTTAAGTTTCAACACACAGGTATAATCACTTCACTTAATAATACCTAGTTTATTTTACACTTTTCACTAAAAATAAAAATAAATTTACAATTATAAAAGATATTACTTTTTAAATAGTAGCTGTAAAAATAATCAGTAAATGTGGAACAATTAAACTCAAGTCTTGTTAGTAATAATAATAGACTAATAATAATTTTTTAATATCGTTAATCAGAATAATGTTATCAGTTAATTTATCTGAGTGTAAATAAAATGTTTTAAAACGTGAGTTTCATTTCGGAAGAGTTACTCTAATCAATCAAAAAATTCATTTAAACATTTCGGTAGTGGTAGGATCTTCACGGACTTTATTAATTTAATTCCGTAGTAGTTTCCAACTATACATTATTTTTACTTCCTTCTCCTGTGTGAAATATAGTTGAGGAAAGCTAAAATGTCATGGAAGAATTACTAAAAATTTGCGACCTGGATTAGAGTTTAAAAAGAAGAAGGTATACCTTGGACAATTTGAATTGGCACAAGCAGCTTCGGTCTTTATCTACTCCACTCTTCGCCCTTCGCTTTGCAACGACGGTACAGTCACAAAAGTATACAATCGCTACTGTAATGTGCGACTCACGTATGGTCACTATACTTTGTTTTCACTGTTGTTATTATTAATCTGTCGGACATAATGATGTGGCTAATTTGTTTTCATATATGATTTTCTGTTCATTATATATTCAAACCAATTTGTTTAGTTAGTTGCGTGCGTATGTAGAGTATAGTTTAGTGAGTTTTTGCAGTTTAGATCTTGTAATTTATAGGCTAATTTGAATTTTTACTGGGACAAATTAAATACATATTTTAAAATGAGGTAGTTATTTGTATGTTTGTACATTGAAATAAGTTTGTTGGTATTAGAGTACATTAAAATTTGTAGACTTGTTGTAGAATAGGTTATGGACATACTTTATGCAGAACTGTGTGTACACGTAGAGCAAGAGTTGTGCCAGTTCAAATTGTCCACAGTATACGCTTATTGAAGCATTGCAGATTATTTAGTAATATTTGAACGGAAAAGTTTATTTTATCTTATGTATAAATTATTAATTTATTGTGTTTGATGCAAATGCGTTCATGTATTTTAAACGTTTGATTCGATGGAGTTTTTTAGTATTTAGTTTTTATTTATTTATTTTGTTTGCCATCAGTCTTTCGACTGGTTTGATGCAGTTCTCCAAGCTTTTCTATCTCACGCAAGTTGTTTCATATCTATATACCTGTAACACCCTACATCTTTTCTAATTTGCTTTAAATATTCTATTCGTTGCCTCCCTCCAAAATTTCCTTCTTTTGTTAAGATGTTTTCATACACTTCTTTATTCATCCACTCGTTTAAGAACTTTTAAATTACTTATTTTCTCTCCCCATCTGATCTTCAACATCTTCCTATAACACCACATTTCAAAAACTCCTATTCTCTTCATTTCTATAGCCCTTATCACCCACGTTTTAGACCCGTACAATGATACCCTCCAATTATAGTGTTTTAAGAAATTTTTCCTAATCTGTAAATCAAAGATTATAGTCAGTAAGCTGTTTTTCATTTCAAAGGCTCTTCTAGCTTGAGCAATCCTACTTTTGATATCACTTTTGTGCTTCTACTATCCTTTGTTATTTTACCTCCTTGATAGAAGAATTCCCCAACTTCCTGTATGTTTTTGTTGCCTACTTTTAAATTGGCAACTCCTCTTTTTATTATTTCCTATTTTAAGTATTTTAATACAAAACGTAGTTTGCTGCATGTGCTATTCATATCCAAAACAACTGCCTAAGAGTAACTTTGATTAGGTACTATACCGAAATCGTATTACGTGAATACTCCATTTCATTTTGAATTGTATTGGAACATCACGTAGTAGGTACTAGATAAGTTGAACGTAACAAGAAATGGTGACTTAAATAACCTCATTTCAGAATTACCAACTTGACTCACAAATTAAATGTGCAACTTCCTGATAAATTATAGCGCAATAAATTCTAGTTGTAACACCTTGCACTGTCCAATCTCTTCCCATTGAACAAGTACCATTAAACTTTAGTAAAGTTTAAAGTACAGATTCATAAATCAATAGAATAAAACCATATTAGTTTTGTTCCTGACTTAAAGTACAACTTTTAATTTATTAAATTTTCAATAAGACAATATTCTGGTAGAAAATTATTTACAATATAGGCCTATATTTTTACTTTCTCTTGCCCTATATGAATATACAGAATAATTTACGAAGAAACGGGAATACTTGTGGAGGTGAATCTAAATTCAAAAATTAGAAAAAAGTTCACGTAAACATAGCTCCGGAATCATTTCGTTAGTGAGTTAAGCTGGCGAAAATTATCGTCCGGGTTTTAGTTCCCTCGCAAAAATGAAGCCCTACAAAAATGTTTAGAGCGTTAAAATTAAGTTGTAAAACTAAATAAATTTTATGTAAAATGAGCTGTAAAATTTAATAAAATAAGTTAGAGATCACTGTATTAGAGTGATTTTGGAGATACGTATCTGACGAAACATACCATTTTTTTTAAAAATTTAATATGTGTACGTTACAATCTGTTCAATTCAAAACAATAAGCAACCCCATGACCCAATAAGATGAGAATGATGTGTATGACGTGTAAATGAGATGTAGTCTTGTACAGACCCAGGGTGACCATTCCTGAGAGAGTATGGTTAATTAAATCCCAATCATCAAAGTACACCGGCAACCACTGTCTAGTATTCAAAGCCGTATAAAAGTAATTACCTTTACTAGGAATTGAACCAGGAACCTTCGTCTCCCGGCGACGACTTTACCTCTAGACCAAACCAATGGGTCACCAAATTTGGTCTCGATAAACTGTTTTCTTTAAGGTTTGTACAGTGTGAACAACTTACGAGAATGTCAGCTTACGTGTATGAGAAATTAAGAATATGAGTATGAAAAATGATTATGTACTTACGAGTATATCAGCTGAATTTATGTACAGTGTGACCAACACATGAGACACCTTTTTGCACTGAAACATGGTTTACCGAATAGTGTTGGTTACAACCTTTTTGTCTGGGGATATTCTGGTTACTGTGCTTAAAAATGTTGTACAGAATGTACTATTTAGAGCAGGTTTAGCATCTGGGACAGTTACATTTGGTATTTGGTATCTTGAAATGAAACAGTGAATTTAATTTTTTTGTTTAGAATTTTGTGTAGATTAGCGATCTGTTTATATTATGTGAGAAAGGAGCTTGTTGAAGAGAGATTTCTACACTAACTTAAAAATCAAAACAAATAAACCAATTAGATACTTAGTAAGTCATCTCCAGGTACCTGATGCTGTATGTATAATAACAAACGCTATCCATACAAAGTGTTACTGACTATTAGAAAAATGTTTTCAATATTTACTTACTTAAATTTACCAGTTAATAATATTTTATCAATGACAATTCATTGCTGCAGAAAGGAATGCTTTTGAATGTTATTCTCGGAATAATGGTCAAACTAGGTTGAAATACGGTAGGAATATTTTATTACACCTATTATTAATTTCCTAATTTTGTTCTTATATGCTGTAAATTATTCTAGTCAAACGTAGAAGGTTTTTAGTAGGGCTACTGTCCTTTACTTATTTAGATGTTCTTCACCTTTCTAGAAACTTTACAACCGACTATATACATGTAGAAATCGCTAGCCCATTTGTCGGCCAGTTCTAGTTGAAACTCGGATTATGAATAAGTGAATGCTTTTAGAAAGTGTTAACCAGTCACTGCATTGTAATAAATACGTTAAGGAAAAGCAGGTCTACAAACGGGAAATATTGTGTAATTGGCTGCAGGTAAGAGTCGATTATTAAGTGTAAATAACCATTTTTATTGTTAGTTAAGTTTAGTTTAAGCATTAATTTTTGTAATTAACCTAGTCTAAATGATTTAATAGTAATTTATCAATAGTATAAGCATAATAAGTCATTGTTATTTATTATTTTGTCAATAAAAATAGTTGTAGACCAACTATAGTTTTTTAAAGTTAAAAAAAAATCTGGTGTGAAACACTCTCACAACTTTCTCTTGCCAATATAAATAATTAACAATAAACCTAATATTAGTAATAAAACATTAGAAATAAACAAAAAACTAACCTTAATAAACATAACCTTATTTTAATCATGAGTGAAAGACGCAAAATGAAAATCAAACTCAGTTTGGCTTAAAAATACAGAAAATCACTCTTTCACGCTAAACTAGGCTCTGTAGAGAAAAATGCTCTCAATAAAAGTTGTAGATCTTTTAATTTTCTATAAATTTAATTATATACACTTTTGTCATAAAATGCATACTAAAGCCGAAATCTTAAAAAAAATCAATTTTTCACACGTTTTCGTGAGAAAAAAACAGAAAATTGCTAATTACTGCTAAACTAAGCGTTATACAAAAAATGTTTGAAATAAAAGTTATAGAATTTTAAATTCTCTACAACTTTTATTATATAAATTTTAGCTCTAAATTGTATATTAAAGCTGTAATCTTAAAAAAACTTTGTTTTTACGTGAAAACAGCCTCACCCAGAATTTCAGCAAACATGAGACCTACCCTATCTTGTAGAGAATAAAAAATTAAGTAAACTAGGCGATTTTAAAAAAAATCGTAGGACCAGTTTTTGAGAAAATCGCAAAAAAGTGAAAAATTACACGAATAAACTACTACTTCCGGTTGACCAATTTTTATGAAAATGTTCGTGTCGGGTCCGGTAGTGGTACGTAACTTAAGTTTCAAGTTTGAAGTTCGTACAACGTTCCGTTCTTGAGATATTTTGTACACACACACACACACACACACACACACACACACACACACACACACACACACAAACCAATTGCTAAAAAATTGTTTTTTGGGTTCAGGGAGTCTGAAAACGTATAGATCCGGTGAAAACTCGATTTTGAAAAATCGACATGAAAACAATACTTTCCTTCCTATTTATATAGATATAGGCAAGAGAAAGTAAAAATGTTTGTTTATTATTTATTATAACCAGATCCCGAACGAACTTTGGATAAAATGTTATAATATTTAATATTTTCATAGGCTTATCACAGGTGATAATTTAATGTTTGATTAAAAATATGTACTTGACATACTTAAATATTAGTAGAGATCTGTTTACTGTTCGTTTCTGAAGTGCTTTAGGCCTGCAGTATTGATTACTCGATCAAGTAACAGATGATGTACATAATTATTTAGCTATTACGAAATCAACGAAGAATTTTTTCGTTAAATCAGGTGGTAGCATTTCGATTGTCAACCCAAAGATCATGGGTTTAGTTCTTGGTCAAGATTTATATATAACCCAAAGTTAATACACTACATTAAATATATAATGTGAAACACTCACGCGACTTTCCCTTGACAATGTAAATAATAAAATCTATTTATTTTTTTGTGACAGTGTATTTCTTTTGCAATCAGTTTGTAAATATAATAATTTTAAGCAAGACGAGAAAATCTGAGTAATGTCTTTAGAATTAAAATAAAAACCACTCTCAGTAGTGTGTTTCAAGACTAAACTGTGAAGAAAAATCTGGTGTGAAACACTCACACAACTTCCTCTTGCCAGTGCAAATAATTAACAATAAACCTAACATTAGTAATAAAACATAAGAAATAAACAAAAAACTAACCTCAAAAAACATAACCTAATTTTAATCATGAGTGAAAGACGCAAAATGAAAATCAACCTCAGTTAGGCTTAGAAATACGGAAAATCACTCTTTCACACTAAACTAGGCTCTGTAGAGAAACATGCTCTAAGTAAAAGCTGTAGATCTTTTAATTTTCTATAAATTTAATTATATACACTTTTGTCGTAAAATGCATACTAAGGCTGAAATGTTAAAAAAATCGATTTTTCTCACGTTTTCGTGAGAAAAAAAACAGAAAATCGCAAATTACCGCTAAACTAAACATTATACAAAAAAATGTTAGAAATAAAAGTTGTAGGTTTTTAAATTCTTTACAACTTTTATTATATACATTTTTGTGCTAAATTGCATAATTAAGCCGTAATCTTAAAAATACTTTGTTTTTACGTAAAAACAGCCTCACCAAGAATTTCAGCGAACATGACGCCTACCCTATCTTGTAGAAAATAAAAAGTTTAGTAAATGAGGCGATTTAAAAAAAAATCGTAGGACCAGTTTTTGAGAAAATCGCAAAAAAGTGAAAAATTATACGAATAAACTACTACTTCCGGTTGACCGATTTTGATGAAAATGTTCGTGTCGGGTCCGGTAGTGGTACGTAACTTAAGTTTCAAGTTTGAAGTTCGTACAACGTTCCGTTCTTGAGATATTTTATACACACACACACACACACACGCGCGCGCGCGCACGCACACAAGCACGCGCGCGCGCACACACACACACACAGACACACACACACACTCACACAGACACACATATACACACACACACACACACAGACCAATCGTTAAAAACATGTTTTTTGGGTACAGGGGGTCTGAAAACGTATAGATCCGGTGAAAACTCGATTTCGAAAAATCGACATGAAAACAATACTTTCCTTCCTATATATTCATATAGGCAAGAGATAGTAAAAAAATATTATATATATGTACAAAACTAAACCTGATGAACTGTGAATCAGCATCTGAAACACAAAGTTGTTGAAGTTGGAGATGACAACGGCGATGTTTGTAATAAGCAAATATTACTAGAAAAACATACGCAGCGTGTCTGCCCATAACAGACAGGTGGAGTGTCAAATTATTTACACTCAATCTGTTCGTTGCAGGGCTAAAGTAAATAGTTCTGTATCTTATCACATGGTCAGCCAATTAAATGACTGAATCGTTTAAGAACAGAAGAGGTAGAGGTGTAAAAGACACTAGTCAGAGTTATCTTCGCTGAAAGTAATGAATTTCACTATACAGCCAGACCCTGTGGTGAATGAAGTGAAGTTGTCATTTACAGAGTGGAAAATATGTGCTTTTCAGAGGGCCCGGCATGCTGATAAGCGTACTTTTCCACTCAGTGAGGAAGGCAAGGGGAAACCACCTCACTCCTCGTTTTACTTAGTAAAACCTCTAGAGGTTCAAACCAGCCTTTCGGCTGTTGACCTAAACAACAACAACGCAGCGTGTAGTCTACAATGTAACAAATAACCCTCTTTTGCAGCGTTTTTGATTTTTGTAGGGTGAACAATACTACAAAAAAAAAAAAAAAAAAAAAATAGGTCTGTACCTTGAAATAAATTACAAGGTATTACATTTTACATTTTATTTACAAGAGAATGTAGCTTTCATTGTTGATTTATACAATTAATGCAAATAGTAAATAGTAAACTTCTATTAGAAATAGAACTTTACACTTGACACACATATTTTTATTTATTGATACAACCTATTGTTTATCTGACAGGCACAGGCTGTGTTCAATTATACGATCTAGTGCTTGTAATTTTAATTTGTAGTTAGTTGTAACTAATTACAAGTAACCAAAGTACTTCAGTAATTTAGGTTACTAGCAATCGCTTGTTTCAGAAGAGTTTATTTAATAAACTGGTTTATGATTTTTCCTGGTTTTTCTCTACACTTTACTTTTTTTTGTTTAAGAATAAAAATACCAATTTTTAGAATCCAGTTTGGGATGTTATGGACATAAAATTTTTTATTTTAGGACAATTATTTTTTTTTTACTTTCTCTTTCCCTATATACGAAAGGAAAATCGTTATAATATTGATTTTTCAAAATCAAGTTTTCATATAAAATATATACACGTTTTTAGGCCCCTGAACACAAAAACATGTTCTCAGTGATTAATACTAGGTGTGGCTATTAAAAAACGAGAATGACGTAAAAATTTTACTTTCATTTTCTACATAATCACTTATTGTCACCTTCAATGTACACTCCTTCTCTATTCCTACAACGCTCCATGCGAATTTTCCATTGTTGGAAACAGTGCTGGAAGTAATCTTCTGTCAGCTCCTTCAGGACACGTGCTGCTTTCTCTTTTACAGCTTCCACAGACTCAAATCTTGTCCCTTTTAATGCAGATTTCACCTTAGGGAACAGTTAGAAGATAACATGTGACGTGATGAAATGTGGTTTTTTACTTATGATCCGGAAATGAAGCGCCAATCCATGCACTGGAAGAGCTGAACTTCACCAAGAGCCAAAAAAGCTCGAATGAGCAAGTTAAAATTTAAAGCAATGATGATTGTTTTTTTTTTGATATCCATGGGATTGTGTACCTTCACTAGGTTCCTGAAGGTCAAACAATTACCTAATCAATTTACCTTGAGGTACTTTCTAAACTACGTCAAAGAGTAATAAAAAAACGCCCCGAAAATTGGAAGGACGAATCATGGGTTCTCCACTAAGACAATGCGCCAGCTCATTCCGTGTTGTCTGTCAAGAGGTTCCTAGCCAAGTGCAGCATCTCATTAGTAGAACATACACCTTATTCACCAGATCTTGCACCATGTGACTTCTAGCTGTTCCCTAAGGTGAAATCTGCATTAAAAGGGACAAGATTTGAGTCTGTGGAAGCTGCAAAGGAGAAAGCGGCACGTGTCCTAAAGAAGCTGACAGAAGATGACTTCCAGCACTGTTTCCAACAATGGAAAATTCGCATGGAGCGTTGTAGGGATAGAGAAGGGGTGTATATTGAAGGAGACAATAAGTGTATATGTATAAAATAAAAATAAAATTTTTTACAACGTCATTCTCGTTATTTAATAGCCACACCTCGTATGTGTTTGTGTGAGCGTGTGCGCGTATGTCAACAGAATACCTCAAGAACTGAATAGTGTGCAAAAATAAAACTTAGAACTTAAGTTAGATACCACCAGGGGATTTTTTTAAATTTTTTTTATTGCTAATATGTGTACGTTGCAATCTGTTCAATTCAGAACAATAAGCAACGCCATGACCCAATGAGATGAGGATGGTATGTGTGACGTGTAAATAAGGTGTAATCTTGTTCAGACTCAGCCCGACCATTCCTGAGAGAGTATGGTTAATTGAACCCCAACCATTAAGGTACACCGGTAACCACTGTCTAGTATTCAAATCCGTATAAAAGTATTTACCTTTACTAGGATTTGAACAAGGAACCTTCGTCTCCGAAAATCTCCTGTTAAACAGCTGTCTCGCGGCGACGACTTTACCTCTAGACCAACCCGGTGGGTTAAACCCAGGGGATTTGACGCGAACATTTTCATTGAAAATGGTATTGTAGTTCTACTTACTTTTTAATTATTATTGAATTTCCTGGATATGTTTTAATAATCAATAAAAAATTTTTAATTCACATCAACAACTTGGTTTATTAGCGATTACCGAGTATGAAACTGGAACGTGGGTTTTTGACTAATAATTTTCGGAATTTACTCTAGATGTTCACCTTGTACGCTATCGTAAGGAGCTGAAATTTTTAATAAAACTACTATTTAATGAATATTGTAACACTTAATCGAGATTCTTTTACGAGCCCTTTTTCACGAGTACGAAAACACAATTACGAGTTTCATCAATTTATTTTACGAACAAGAAACGCACACAAATGTATATTGAAATGTTTCAGATCGGTATATTTTTTAAAATGAAGCAAAAATAGAATTAAGCGTGGAGTTAATCCGGCAATATCAATAAACCTAATAAAGCTACTCAAGAAAAAATGCAGCTAAAATTTAATGAGTTCGCAGTATAGCTGTAGGCTTAGTTTTAAATCCTTTTTAGTAGACTAACATTTAATCCCTTATAAGAACTAATTAAGAAAGAAATAGATCTAAATGATCTGAAACAGTATCGTGTAGCTTGTTTTTGTTTGCATATTCCGTAACTTGAACTGTTTTGCAAATTAATTCGCGACATCATTAGCAATGTTGGGTCATTAGCGATTGTGTTGTTAGTAAGATGGAGCAGTATTACAAGTAACGTACTTTGTGTACATTATATAAACTCTAATGAACATACTTCTAATTGGAACCTATAAGCATCTCTCTATTTATATTTTATATAGAAAGTCAATTTTTTAATGAAATAACAGAAAATTAATAGGCTACAACTTAAAGTAGGTAACCTAGAATGGAAATAATGTAAATTTTTACTTTGCCGTAGGTAATAATATATGAATATATAGGGAAGGAGAGTATTGTTTTCATGTCGATTTTGAAAATCGAATTTTCACAAAATATACACGCTTGCGGCCTCCTGAACCAACAAATAAAATCTGGTGTGAAACACTCACACAACTTTCTCTTGCCAATGCAAATAATTAAAAATAAACCTAAAATTAGTAATAAAACATTAGAAATAAACAAAAACTAACCTCAATAAACATAACCTAATTTTAATCATGAGTGAAAGACGCAAAATGAAAATCAACCTCGGTTTGGCTTAAAAATACGGAAAATCACTTTCACGCTAAATTATGGCTCTGTAGAGAAAAATGATACAAATAAAAGTTGTAGATCTTTTAATTTACTATAAATTTGAATATAGTTTTTTGTTGTAAATTGCATAATAAGGCTGAAATCTTGAAAAATTCGATTTATTTACACGATTTCGTGAGAAAAGAACAGAAAACCGCTAATTACCGCTAAACTAAGCGTTATACAAAGAAATGTTACAAATAAAAGTTGTAGAATGTTAAATTCCTTACAACTTTTACTAAAAATACATTTTTGCGTTAAAATACATATTAAAGTCATAATCATAAAAAAACAATTGTTTTTTTACGTGAAAATAGTCTCTCCAAGAATATCAGCACACATGGCGCCTACCCTATCTTGTAGAGCATAAAATTTTTAGTAAACCAGGTGACTTTAAAAAAAAATTGTTGGACCAGTTTTTGAGAAAATCGCAAAAAAGTGAAATATTACACGAATAAACTACTTCTTCCGGTTGACCAAATTTAATGAAAATGATTTTTGTCGGGTCCGGTAGTAGTATGTAACTTAAGTATTAAGTTTCAAGTTTGTACAATGTTCCGTTCTTGAGATATTCTGTACACACACACACACACACACACCGACCAATCGCTAAGAACATGTTTTTTTTCGTTCAGTGGGTCTGAAAACGTGTAGATCCGGTGAAAACTCGATTTCAAAAAATCGATATGAAAACAATACTTTCCTTCCTATATATTCATACAGGCAAGAGAAAGTAAAAAATAAACACTTTTTTAGCGATTGCTCTTAGTGTGAATGAAATATCGTACTAAGTTGAAACTTTAAAATTAATTTAGGAAATACTTTAATAAATGGCACTCGGCACGATCATTTTCATAAATGTCGGTCAACCGGTGAAAGTAATTTATTCGAGCGATTTTTCACTTTCTTGCGGTTTTCTCAAAAACGGCTCCTACAAGTTTTTTTTAATAATTGCCTCATTTACTACATTTTAATGCTCTGTAATATAAGGTAATTCATTCACTATTAATAATTTTATTCACCACAGGGTCTGGCTGTATTATTAAATTTGTTGCACTTAAAGAATATAACTCTGATTAGTGTCCTTTACACCTCTACCTTTTCGATGAGATGAAAAAGAGCTTACCGACTAAAACTGATTTGCAGATTACAAAAAATTTCTTAGAACGCTATATTTGGAGTGTAGAATTATATGACAGTGAAAGGTGGGTGATTGGGGCTGCAGAACGGAAGAGAATTGAAAATTTTAAAATGTGGTGTTTGAGGAAACTGTTAAATATTAAGTGGGTGGTCAAAATAAGTAATTTATAGGTTCGTAGATGAGTGAATGAAAGAAGAAGCATATGAAAACATCTTACCTGAAGAAGGGTAAGCTAGTGGGGCATGTCTTAAGATCCTGGTATTGGTCTGTCAATAATGGAGGGTTATATTGAGAGAGAGAACTGTAGGGGAAGGCAAAGATTAGAATATACGAGATGTGGCTACTAAATAACGAGACTGACGTTGAATTTTTATTTTTATTTTATACATAATCACTTATTGTCACCTTCAATATACACTCCCTCTCTACCCCTACAACGCTCCATGCGAATTTTCCATTGTTGGAAACAGTGCTGGAAGTCATCTTCTGTCAGCTCCTTCAGGACACGTGCCGCTTTCTCTTTTACAGCTTTCACAGACTCAAATCTTCTCCGTTTTAATGCAGATTTCACCTTAGGAGACAGGTAAAAGTCACATGATGCAAGATCTGGTGAATAAGGTGGATGTTTTAACACTGAGATGCTGTACTTGGTTAGTATCACATTTTTGATAGATAACGCGGTATGAGCTAAGCGCATTGTTTTGGTGGAGCACCCATGATTTGTCCTGCCACATTTCGGGGGGTTTTTTTCCTTACTCTTTGATGTAGTTTAGACAGTACCTCAAGGTAGTAATATTGATTAATTGTTTGACCTTCAGGAACCCAGTGAAGGTGCACAATCGCATGGATATCAAAAAAACAATCATCATTGCTTTAAATTTTGACTTGCTCATTCGAGCTCATTTGGCTCTCGGTGAATTTCGGCTCTTTCAGAGCATGGATTGGCGCTTCATTTCCGGATGATAAGAACAAACCACGTTTCATTACATGTTATTATTTTCTACCTGTTCCCTAAAGTGAAATCTGCACTAAAAGGGATAAGATTTGAGTCTGTAGAAGCTGTAAAAGAGAAAGCGGCACGTATCCTAAAGGAGCTGACAGAAGATGACTTCCAGCACTGTTTCCAACAATGGAAAATTCGCATGGAGCATTATAGGGATAGAGAAGGAGTGTATATTGAAAGTGATAATAAGTGATTATGTATAAAATTAAAATAAATTTTTTTACGTCAGTCTCGTAATTTAGTAGCCACACCTCGTATAAAGCAAATGATAAAAGATGTATGGCGTTTCAGTTATGTAATTTAGTAATCTAACAGTAATAATTCACTGGAATTTATTAATTTGTTAATAAATAGTTATTAACATAAATAGTTAATAAATAGTTATTATTAGTATATAAAAATATATACTAATAAAGTAAAACTAATAAGATTAATAAAATAAACTTATTATCCAAAATTACATACATCCTTGGTTACTTTTCAAAGTAACCACCATTTAATTGAGGCATTTATCATGTTGGTGTACAAGCTTTTCAATACCCTCTTCATAAAACGTTGCCGGCAATGACTTGAAATGGATCTTCACGGTTTCTTAGAGCTCGTTTTCTGTTCGGAAGCTCTGCTCTCTTAGCCACTTCTTAAGCTGAGGGAACAAGTGGAAGTCACTCGGCGCTAAGTCGAGGCTATACGCTTGATGATCAAAAATGTGATACTGTACTGTTTTAACGCTGGCCCGTCGTCCGTGTCTTGCCCGGTGTTGGTGCTGTGACGTAGTTGCTGCTGCCGATAGATAGCGCAGTGAGCAAACCTCTCACAGCAGCTCGTACAACGGCGGGTACCTAACACCAACTACATGGACTCAGCCTAATCGAGGAGAAGGAAGAGAAATGGAGAAGTCGAGAAGGTGATCAGTCAAGTAACGATCCTATCACTCGAGAAGGTCGATACGGAGAAGTAATTGTCACTCAATATTGAGTATTTTTTGTTCCGCACGATAGCTTCTCTTCCTTTCCTACCGCTCGCTTCACCGGCGACTGCTCCTCTTGTAGGCAGCGGTATAAAGTGCTCGCTGCGTCGGCGACTGCTCCTATTCGTTTAGGCAGCGGTACAGACGACCAGACGATCCTCCTTTCACTTGCTAGCGGCTGCTCCTCTAGAGGTAGCGACGAAGGCTTCCCTAACCATTCTTTTCCATTTTGAACTACGTCGCCGGATGATGCCCAGCCGGTCCTATGTTGGCTTTATCAATTGTGCTATGACAAGCCGGTGGCCACAAATATCCCATTAAAACTTGTCAAGAAACCGTTTCGTTAATGCAGGACTGTGAAGACGGGCGTTATCATGGATGAGCACAACTCCAGAAGTGAGCATTCCTATTCTTTTGTTTTGAATGGCTCTCCGCAACCACGATAAATGCAGAAGGTTACTGTGAAACTTTGCGACGATTTCAGAGCTTCCAAACAGACGACGAGCTCCAAGGCATCGTAAAAACCTATATTAAGTCACTAGTGACAACGTTTCATGAAGAGGGTAATGGAAAGCTTGTACAACGGTATGATAAACGCCTCAATTTAAACGGTGATAATGTTGAAAAGTACCAACGATGTATGTAACTTATGATAATAAATTTATTTTGTTATTCTCATTAGTTTTACTTTCATAACCAATCGGAGTTTGAAAGAAATAAACCTCGTAAATGGAGTAGGGATTTCAGTAACCGATAGTGTTCAGGTTCCGGCCTGCTGTAAAACACTGGCAGCTCCGTAAAAAGTATATCGGACGATTTGTTTAGTTCACGGTTATAGATCTATACCCTATCCGCATTCAAGTTTGACAACAAAATTAAAGTTCAAAAATTTGTATTTATTTTGTTTTTACAGAAAAAATATTGACGATTAGTGTTTACTCACAAATAAACAGACTTATTTTCATTTCTTGTGTGATTAATAGTAAACTCTTCTACTGACACACTTAGAAGTACTGCATATGCGTTACTCTTGTACATAAAGAAATCTTATTCTGCACTAGAGCCAAACAAAATATTTCAAAAATAAATTCTTTTTATTGTATACAACGATAAAAATATAGTTCCACTAGTTTTGGTTGATTTCTTAGTGCGAAGATCTCGTACGAAGATATTTTATTTTTAAGATAAAGGGATGAAGTTGGCAAAGGGATTGGATTTTGTCCAATTTGTTTCCTTTTAGGTCTTTTCCTGTTGCAGTATAATAAATCTTTAAAATTTTCTAGGATTAAATATTTTTCAGTACAAATATTAGTTTAATAACCTGCGTTTTTATACAATAATTGTAAAATATTTGTCGTCACGGCGTTATGGTACTTTTTATTTATGATAAGATTATCGAAATTTCTTTAGTGAGTCATATAACCTGAATTTTAAAATAATATATAAATTATAATTATATTTTTTAGATTGTCAAATGGAGTTATTTACAAATGAAGTTTTTTTTTCTACTTATTTATTATTTAAATTTTTATAACAGTTCATAAATAGTTTAACATTTTTTAAATTTATTTCCTGTTACTTATTGATTAAATTTGGCATGATTGACATGAAGAAGACTCACGTGATATTTTATATTAACTTGACATTATATATATATATATATGTTCTACTATCATTTTCGCGTCCGTACATTGATATTTTCCTAACAATCTGGAGTCCGAGTGCAATTTTGCGTCCGTATACGGACGCCAAATTGTAATCCTTAACAAAAACTTAATAAAAATTTATTGTGACATGTTTTTCGAACGTAATTTTTTTAAACTAAAGTACATAGTTTCGGGCAACTATATTTATTTTTTGAGAATTTTATTGTTACTCAGAGACACAAAAAAATAAATAAATTTTGGTACCGGATGCGAAATTGCGTTGTTTTGAAACTATTTTATACACCGTACCTTGGAGAGTTTCTCACCAGAGTGCTCTCGCTACGCCCCTATGTAAAAATATACGTATATTATGTATATTCTTACAAGGACGTCAGTTTCACATCTGCTATCAATTTCGCGTCCACCGGTTAAGAAAATAGACAAAATAAGTTATAAATAAATATTGTATTGTGTTAAGAAAAAAAGTTGAAAAGAATAACAAAACAAATTTTTATTAATCATCGAATTACAATTCTTTCAAAACTTACAATCTAATTTACTAAACATTCAAATAAATATTATTCGGCAAATTATTTGATATAAGTAATATAATTAAATTAAAAATAATTATATATTTTTTGATAGAATTAAAAAACTCTCTTTTCCGATAGACGATTTTTTGGGTTGACAAACTATCCTGGAAGGGAACCGGTGGTGCGCGTAGTAGTGTCAGGATTAAATTATTGTTATGGCTGGCAGGATATCTTTCTAAACGCATTGTATACACAACGTATATTATACGCAATTTTGAAGAGTTGTTCTCCGCCGTTCTGTCGCCTTCCATACATGAGTCCATCGCACGCCGCTTTGGTTTCTTTTTTCAAATTAGGCATAAATCCACTATCAACGAATCCATGAACAAATCCTTTAGTAATTTGTTTACGTCGTTCGTTTAGTAACCAACGGGTTGGTCTAGTCTAGAAGAAAAGTCGTCGCCGCAAGTCAGCTGTTTAGCTGACTTTTCAACAGCTTTTCTGGCAGCTGATTTTCGGAGACGGAGGTTCATAGTTTAAATCCTAGTATATAGTATAATTGGTTCTTTTATACGAATTTGAATACTAGACAGTGGTTACCAATGTACTTTGATGGTTCGGGGTCAATTAACCATACTCTCTCAGGAATGGTCGGCCTGGGTATGTACGAGACTACAGCTCATTTAAACGTGATACATATCATTGGGTCATGGGGTTGCTTATTGTTCTCAATCGAACAAATTGCAACCTACACGCATTAGGGATAAAACAAAAATTTGTTTAAGAATTTTTAACATATTATTTCGCACTTTTTTAACATTACACCGCCTGACAATAATTGTCAATCAAATATTTCCAGATTACGCTTACGAGGTGAAAAAAGAAGGCGCATTTTGCTGTTTGCCCACTCTCTCTGTAAAATGATTCTAAGTACACGTCCATAATGCTATTTCATATCATGTAATGTGTGTCGCCCCAATTACTAGTTTTAGCAGTTTTACAGTAGGTAAATAAAATATTAAAGAGAAAAAACTTTTTCTAGAATATAAAAAATGAAAAATGGACTAGGAGTAGATTATTATTAGCCTTGTTTTTTGCTTAAAAACAATGCGATAAAAAATTAAACTAAGAAATTAGGGAAATAGCAAACTTTACTAGACAGACCTGAACCAAGTAGGCATATTTTAATATTTATTCTGGACCGATTTTCTTTCATTATAAAATTCTGGACAGAGATTACAGATTTCAGAAAAAAAATGTTAAGGGTAGAATAAAGTACACCCATTCAGTTTTTTTCCTTTTTTCTCTTACAAAATCTGAACAAACGACATTTTTTTTAAATGCCCGGAAAAACAAGGGCCATCGATTTAGACAAAAAAGTTTAAATATTGCAATGATTCAAAAATACTGACAGCTGGCTGTGTTTATGTTTTGGTCTATTAAAGTATAAATATAAATAGAGCCAGCTGGTTGATATTAAAATATTCAAAATTATTTCACATTAATACAAACAAAATCTCGTTGCTAGGCAATTAAGAAAAAGAAATGGGAATTGGGGAGAGTACGTCTTGTTGTTACTGGTTATAGTTATTTCAGAATATGAAATACATAACATAAGAGAACATTTTATGTTTGAAATAAAATCATAATAATTGTTAATAATTGTTAAAATATACCAGTACAAATTGGCAACCCTATTTGTGGGGAAGAATTCACAAATTCACAAATTGACGAATTCACAAAATATGTCTGAAGGTGATCACCGAAAATTGATAGATCTTCGCTTCGTAGATGTAAAGTTGGAACTCGAAAAACGTAATAAAGGAAGCAAAGGTGCGAAAGCTGTACTCATGGAACGACTCCAAAAGGCTTTAACTGATGAAGGCACAATCCAGATTCATATCTGTTCGAGGTTGCCCCTCCTGCAGCTGAAAAGAAACTGACTCCATCTAAAAGAGAAAAGAAAGGTGATGAAGGCGAAGAAAATGATTCGTCGGAAAATGAAGATGAAGACGAAGCCGACGTTGACGACAAATCAAAAAGAAGGGAGGTGGACGAGGCAGAATTTCCAGGACCAGTTCATGTGAATCAGGAAACAGGTTTAGTGAATAGCTCAGATGATACAGTAAATATAAGTAGTAGTAATAATGACAATAATGATAGTCAAAATAATATAACTGCAGACATGTTTCAACAACTTATAAGTTTAATAACTCAACAGGCAGAGAATATAATTAGTAAAATAGATAAACAGGCAGAAGATAGTAAAAATGAAACTAGAAAGTTAATAAGTAGTTTAGAACAAAATTTAAATAATAAAATAAAGTAGTACAGGATAACAAGGATTTACTGCGTAATGTAATAAAAGTATGGAAAAAATTAGAGCAGATTTTAAGAGAGATTATGAACAAAAAATTGAAAACAATGAAAGTGAGATTGATTTAATTAAAAATGTAGTTGAGACTCAAACTATTGAGATAAATGGAGAGTTTAACGTACAGGATAAATTAATAGTAGAAATGGTAGACAATGTAGAAAAACAAGGGGTTATTGATTATAAAAACAATAAGAATGGTGAATATAATATTATAAAAACTAAAGGTGCTAATAAAAGTCAGATGGAATGTGTCAATTTATTAGGGGATAATGTAAAAATAAATAATAAATATAAATAATTAGTGTGAAAATAAATATAAATAATTAGTGTGAAAATAAATAAAGTTCAGTTAAAAATAATAAAACAAAGCGAAAAAGTGTATTTTAATTGGGAGTATAGTGTAGAAAAATATGTAAAAAATGGGTGTAAGTTTAAAATGAAAAGAAATTATAGGGAGGCAGAATTTAATAAGTTTTTTGTAAAACAGTTTAGTGGTAGAATTCGTAACACTGTTGATTGTAATAAAAGTAATAATAAAATTTGTGTGTAAAAATAATATTAAAACATGTGTGAGGTTAGTGGTAGGGAATGTAAACATGATAAATGGGAATTCGAATATAGATCACAGGTACTGGTAGAATAAGCAAAAATATAATAATACTAGCGGGACCCATGCGCTTCGCTGCACGTGTTGGAAAAACGTAATGAGATTATGTTAATGTATATGACTATTAAATATAAAAATTTGTTGGTTCTTAAATTTTTAAGGGTTAGTGGAAGCATTTAATGTAAGGGCTGTCTATAAACAATATTTTTAGTTTGTCCTGTTGGGGCTAAAATGTATAAATTGTTTTTATCGCTAACCCTCGAACATGAAACATATAACATCCGTGCGAAAAGCAGGAAGTACGTAAATCAATCCCAAAAATGAACTTTAGCTGATTTCGCATTGACGATATTTTGAAAATTTGATCAGATGGGTTCATGCCCAACGCGATAGAAACTGCAAATGCAATAGAAAAAACCCCACAATCAGTCCAATTTTCCTGCTGTTGACAATCTTCATAATAAATGGAAGGTTTGTGGGGAAATAAAGCGAAAAGAAAACTGAGTTGTTGGTCAGTTATTTTGAAATTTTTATTTGGGTTTAAGCTGTCATATACATGAATAATATTTCCGTCGTAATACGTACAGATCCAGTGCGTAATATGTTCTGTGGCTTTGGAGGGTAGTAGCTGGATATGTTTGTAATTTCTGGGAATGGGAATTATAATATCCTCGATGAGATTCCACATTAACAGAGCTTCTTGCAGTTGCAACTCTGTGTGTGCTGACAAAATTTCATTAAATTTGCTTACGTGGTCTGTAGATAAATAAATCGTTATTCATCAGCTCGTCAACAGCAGATTCGGATAAAGGTAATATATGAGCAGCCACTTGTTAACGGTAAATGACAGTTCTAAAAAATATATATAATAAAGTTTTAAAAATACGGATAAATATAATATTATGATGATGACTGTTTAAACTAATGGTAAATGACCTGGTTTATCGAGTCAGGACCTCGAGATCCACTTTGTATTGCAAAACAAAATGGTCCCTACAATATCAGAAAACACTCTGATATTATACTTAAATTAATATTAATTAGTTTAGTTCTTAAAAGAACTGTTTATATTTTGAATAGTACGGTATGGTAACAAAAATAGAATGCAAAACAGGTTGCCACTTATAGAAAAGGTTTAGTACTTAAAAGAACTGTTTATTTCAATGATACGCTACAATAACAAATATAGCAGTAGCAAACAACGAAAATACAACTGCACCATAAGACTGTTGTCCGAAGACTGAGTGGAACAATGCGATTGTGTAGGCCTGTTCCCGGTAACGATAGGGGGTTGTCATACATACAATAATAGGCATAACGGTACTTTCACATGTGTTATTATTACCCTTTACGTAGTGACATAAAAATTGAAAAATATTGTAAAATGTCTTTAAGTAATACTCTTGTTCTATAGTACTCAAGCTAATTAAAGTCTTAAGGACTTTATGTTTTCTGGGTCGAAAAATCGATTAAAAAATGTCCGAGCTCTATATCTCTAGCGGTTAAGGAGTTATACAGTTTTTTAAGTTTTTTGAGCCCCAGGGTGGTCGTACCCCGGATTTTTGATTTTTCCTGGGGGTTTCAGGAGGCGAGAAACAAAAAAGATTCTCATCATTTTTTCGCCAGGAGGCCTCCTTATAGGTTAGAATTTCCGGACAAACACCGCTACACTCAGCTTTATATATATAGATAAACAGTAGTAGAAAAAATAGTTTGTGTATGGTTCATGTTGAAAGTGATAGTCGAGATACAGGTGGGGGTGATATTGTGTTAGTTTGGACGGCGTAGTAATTACAAAATATTGTAAGCATGAATTTAAAACATTTCGGCCACATTTTATGACATTTAAATTTATCAAACAAATTCAAAATTCAAATTATAATTTTAGTTAAGGGCTGAACGTTTCTTTGGTTTCAAAATATAAATAGAGCCAGCTGGTTGATATTAAATATTCAAAATTATTTTACGTTAATAAATTTAATACAAACAAAATCTCGTTGCTAGGCAATTTTTTTTTTTTTTTTATTCCTAATTTGTGTACGTTGCAATCTGTTCAATTTAGAACAATAAGCAACCCCATGACCCAATGAGATGAGGATGATGTGTATGACGTGTAAATGAGATGTAGTCTTGTACAGACCCAGGCCGACCATTCCTGAGAGAGTATGGTTAATTAAATCCCAACCATCAAAGTACACCGGTAACCACTGTCTAGTATTCAAATCCGTATAAAAGTAACTACCTTTACTGGGATTTGAACCAGGAACCTTCGTCTCCGAAAATCAGCTGTTAAACAACTGCTAGGCAATTAATAAAAAGAAATGGGAATTGTAAAGAAATTTAGTGGGATTTTAAATCTCAAAGGGGAGAGTACGTCTTGTTGTTACTGGTTATAGTTATTTCAGAATATGAAATACATTACATAAGAGAACATTATGTATGAAATTTTAAAAAAATGATAAAATCATAATAATTGTTAATAACTGATAATTAATAATTAATTTATACCAGTACAATATTAATGAGTGGGGGACCTAAAGTGAAGTTTGTACCATCCAGTTCGCCTCGATTTTCTCGCGAGTATGAGCTTAACAATCGTAATATTTTTATGGAACGTTCCGAAACAGCAGAACGACTCTCGATAGGGATAACGATAAAGTTTAAATTGAATTTCTTAGCGTATCGCCACCATTTCTAAGTTTTCACGATTTTTCGCTGATTTCGGTAGACCAAACAAAACAATTTACAGAACAATCCAGAACAATTGAGAGCTATAATTTAAAGTAAAAACCAAAAAGTATTGAATGCATGGGCTTATACTTGCCATTCCAAAGTTTTCTTTGATTTTCTCGCATATTTGAACGGGAAAAACGAAATTTTCGCGAAATGATCTGGAACAAACGAAGGGCTGTCAATCTATGTAAAAAATTTTAAAGTATTGAGTAGAGTGGGATTAGTGTGAAATTAGCACCACCCAGTTCTTCTCGATATTCTCGCTTACTTGAAAGGAGCTAACAAAATATTTTGCGAGACCATCCGAAACAAACGAAGGTCTATCCATGAAGTCCAAAACAAAATTTAAAAAGTTGAGCGGGGGGAGGCCAGTGTGAAGTTAGCCCCTCCCGGCGTTTTTTCACTTATTTGGACGGAACAAACAAAACATTTTCCGGAATAATCCGGTAGAAACGTAGACCGATCAATTTTACAAGTTAATTTTTGAAATTTTTGTATGGGGGCCAACTTTACAGTCCTGGTTTGAACTTCTACAGGTTTAGCTAAGTAAAACAAAGAGTGAGGTGGTTTACAATTGCCTTCCTCGCAGAGTTGAAAAATATGCTTATCAGTATGCCAGGCCGTCTGAAAAGCACCTATTTTCCACCCTGCAAATGACACACCTCACGTTATTCACCACAGGGTCTGGCTGCATAATGAAATTCATTACGCTCAGAGGAGATATAACTCTGACAAGTATCTTTTACACGTGTACCTCTTCTGTTCTTAAATACTTCAGTCATATGTCTGGCTTACCATGTGATAAAAACAGAACTAAATTTTTTTAGTCCTGGAACAAGCAAATCGAGTGCAAATAATTTAACACTCCACCTGCCTGTTATGTGCAACCCCTTACAGTACTATTATTTTATTAAAGGCAGTTGCCACTGACAATCAAAACATGCATTTTATTCGTCACTTGGGCGAGTAAATTTAAATCGATAATTCAAAGGATACCCACATCGAGAAAATGTTTACAAAACGGCGAAAAGTTTTTTACAAAAGATAGTAAATTGATAAGAGTAGATTTATCGACTTTTTAAGTAAATTCAGTACACTCGCAAATGTCCAACACGAGTTCTGAAAGTATAGGTCAACACAGACTGTAATTTCCCGATACTGAAGAAGCTTATTGAAATTAATCGTTAGCAAAAACAAACCCATGTTATTTATTTTTTGATTTTTGTAAAGCTTTTGACCGTGTCCCGTAAGATTTACTCATAGAAAAATTGAGGTGTATGGTATTAGAGGGACATTAGAGGGTCGAATTGCCATCCAATCATTGTAAAGTTAAAACAAAATACAAATAAAATTTAATACAAGTTAAAAGGGGAGTTCAACGAGTTAGAATTTTAAGACCCTTGCTATTTCTAATTTTTATTAACGATCTCGCTGATTTTCTTGCCTCCTTCAATGTTATATTATTTGCTGATGATACGACAATATCTCTCGAAGATGAAAACTATGAACAAGGTTTAAAACTAAAGAAGCTTGAAGTAAGGTTGTAGACTGAATGCAAAACATAATCTAGTTCTCAACTCAGGTAAAACTGTGGCCAAATGCTTCACTGGTCGTAAGGAAATAAGTAACCAAAGTAAGAATATCTCCATTAATGACAATATATCAAAATCTTTTGTAACAGGTATATTACAAAATTTTTAGAATTAATATTAGGTAGCAAACTATCCTGGGATAGGCGTATTAAGGAACGTGTCTGCTATATAATAAAATCCTACTGCTACGCCCTAAAACGCTTAAAAATAAGGTACTTAGCGTACCAATACCTTTGAGTATTTATCATGTTTACAAATTCTCACATTTAAAATACAACGTTACGTCTTTTTTTTAAAAACCATTTTTTAAATGGTTGTAATCAATACTTTACATTTGAAGACATCGGGTGTCTCGTTGTTTTTTTTTATCATATTAGGAAATAGTCTACATAAGTTATGTTTTTCGATTTTCGGTCCATAAAATCGTGGTGCGGGGCTTTTTCGAAGAGGAAGGTTACTCGAGTATATAAGGTGTTTTGTCTATTTGTGGGATTAGTTTTTAATTTAGTCACACTTAAACTTATTCAAATGTATGTTTAAAAACTCAAATAATGTTCAAATTATTCCGTCATATAATTACTTTTTATCTGGTTTTTTGTTAATTATAATGATGAACATTTTTAATGAACAACTATCAAGTTGAATTATGAATATATGAACACTGTACACTATTAAGAATTCGTTTGTAATCAATTGGTCCTAGCATATTGTTTGGCTGTCTTGGTCAAGGTTTCACATAGTTTTTCTTGGCCTCTCTAAGTGAATGCCTTGTCTGTCTCCTTTTTGTCTTCTGTGCAATAGTATAACCTTCCAGTTCCTTATCCCAAGCATTTTGACTTGTCAAAAATAATGCACATTATTTTACGTAACAATAAGGTTTATTTATTTCATTATTTGTAATAATGATTCCCAGATTGGGTGGTTGGTTGACGATGTAAATAAAGTACTAAAAACCAAAAGGATATCAACAAAAAGTGGCCACCATGGCTTTTATAACACTAAATATTTTAAAAGAAAACGCAGAGAAAAATATCAGGGTTTGGAAGACTATGACTGAAAGTTGTTTAGCAGAAGAATAATCTAGGAAATGGCCTGTTGAAGGATAAACTTCAACGTGTACAAAACAGCTGGATACGAGAATTATTAATGTAATGTATACTTTGTTGAAGATCAAAGATTACCATTACTTTGAGGAACAAGAATAAAAATACAAACTATGGCTGGACCGGACTGCATTTTAATGCTTGTAGAAATTTTACTGGCCATCGTACTTTTGTATAATTTATAAAATCATTTTGATTCAGCCACTAAAACATGGAAATATAAACCTAGAGAGAAGCGAGGCTTGGGAACACCTAAAAAAAGATGAATACTGGAACAGGCCATTGAGCCTAATCCTTAACAGATGATGATGAAATCATTTGAACACCGAAAAGATAATGGGTGAATGGTACTCCATTTGAATATTGAACAAATTATGTCGCTTTAAAATTACATAATTTTGTCAACTAAGTAAATATTTTAATTGCATTGCCTACTAATTGATAATATTATAGTAATTACAGTCGAACCTCCCTGATTCGAATCTGATGGAACCGGCTGATTTCGATTTACAGAGGTAAAATATTGAAACAAAAAATATACTTAAAAATTGCACGTTTTAATAAAATTCATGTAATTCCTTAAAATATTAAATTACAAAAGTCAAAATTATTAATAGACCACCAATTTGATTGAGGAACGTTTTTTACAAATATTATTTTACTTGTGTTGTTTAGGTCATCAGCCGAAAGGCTGGTTTGAACCTGTAGAGGTTTTACTAAGTAAAACGAGAAGTGAGGTGGCCTTCCTCACTGAACGGAAAAGTACGCGTATCAGCATGCAGGGCCCTTTGCAAAGCACATATTTTCCCCTCTGTAAATGATACCTTTACTTCATTCACCACAGGGTTTACTTAATACTGTGATTAAGAATTAAGGGCATGTTTTGGTATTACAAGCTCTATTAGTACTCAAAAGCAAAAGAATATTCTACTTATAAGAACGATATGACAAATTATTGAAAAAACGACATAAAAAACAGAGTAAAATAAAATCGGGATACGCGTAAACAGTACAACTATACCTACAAACAAAAAGTTAGGTCAGCCTACAGAAAATGAAAAATAAATTGGGTACCGAAAATTTTAGAAATTTTAACGAGTAAAATATTGCTTAATCCGAATGAATACAGCTACGGTATTTTTTACCCTGTTTGTACGAAAATCATACACCAAAGAAGGAAAGACTGCATTACTAATTTAGCCTAACTAATTTTTTTTTTTTGCTTTCGTCTGGTTTCCTCTGACTTAAAAATTAACTGAATTTTCAATATTTCCTGATGCGTATTGAAGCTTTGAACTACGCTTGTTATGCCCTTATTTGGTCGTAAGGTTTTGTGACAATGTTTTGTAAGAAGTGTAATTGTTTGTGTTTCTGCCTGGTTTCTTCTAACTCAAAAGTTAACTGCATTTTCAGTTTTTTCTAAAGCTTTTTGTAGTTTTGTACTACGCTTACTGTGTCCTTATTGTCATGATTTAACGCATGCTTCATTAAAAATCGTGTACAATGTGTAAATTGGAAATTTTGTAATTATTTTATTAAAAATGTATAAAAAAATGTATTGTTACAATATATATGACCACGAAACTCTCGAAAATTTTCGAATAGGGAGGTAATTTAATTCATATTAAGGAGGATTTTTGAAGGGGATATTAACAATAAATTATATTCGATTTAGGGAGGATTTCGAATGAGGTTTGACTGTATTTGTAACAATTAGGATATTTTAAGTAATAAACTTTAAAAAATAAAAAATATACTTTCTTTAATTATTGTGGTTTTACATTGATTTAAAATAAGTACCATTTAAAATATATTTCAAAATAATAGGCAACAAATAATTATTTTGATGACTGGATTGGATTCCGTCCGAGAACGAATTGTTTTCATACGATGGTCTTGTGTGGAGAAGTACTAGGGTGAGATGTGAATATCTAACTACAATCATTACAACACGTAGAAGTGGCAAATGCTACAGTACACGTGCCGGTACGACATGGCAACATCGTTTACACTGTTGCAGGCTATAAGTCATAATAGCGGGAACGATGCCGGACGCGATATTGTCGGTAATTTGTACGGACGCGAAATTGTCGGTAATTCGAAAGGAGTCTGAATTGATAGCACAGTGAATAAAATTAAAAAATGCTCAATTTTCAATATCAGGACTAACCAATACCAAAACTCAGGGTGTAAGTGTAAGAAATACCCTATATACTCTCATCAAAGTTGAATATACTCTTCAAATAAGCGATGTGCGAAATGCACGCTTTTTGAAAGGACGCGGAATTGTTAGCGGGATGTATATATATATACACTTTTGTCATTATTGCATATCAAGGCCGCAATCTGAAGAAAACAATTTTTTACCACGAGAGCATAGGCCTGTCCCAAAAATTTCAGCAGACATTACTCTTACCCTATCTTGTAGTTAAAAATGAAGTAAATGTAACGATTTTTAAAATATTTTTTTAGAAGCTGTTTTTGAGAAAATAGCATAAAACGTGAAAAATTGCACAAATAAGCTACTACTTCCGGTTGACCGTTGTTGATGAAAATATTCGGGCGGGTCCTGTACCGGTACCTAACTTAAGTTACAAGGTTTCAACTTCCTACGCTGTTCCGTTCTTCAGATATTTTGTTCATACAGAGTCCAATCGCCAAAATATTTTAAAATATTTTATTTCCAGTGAAAACTCGATTTATAAAATCGACATGAAAACAGTACTTTCCTTCCCTATATATTCATATGGGGTAAAAAAAGTAAAAATGGTTAAAGAAACTTGTCAAAATTTTATTGTGTTCAAAAGTAACTACATGTATTGTTTTCTAAAGAAGTTTTATTAGCTTTATCTCACAGAAGTTACTTTCCCACAAGAACAAAATTTACATTTTTTATAACTACGTTAGGAACGTTACTTATATAGTTATTGTTTAAAGACACTGATATTATTTTTACCGATCAGTTAAGTATAAATATTATAATCTTTTTTTTGACACTTTTAATTGAAATTTAGTATCTGTTATTAAATTAATATAACAATTTCTAAATGTGAAGCTAATGTTCCAAAACTTGATTTACTTGAAGGAGCGTGCAGTCATTACCACAGTCCTACAGTTGGCCAAGAAGATCTCTTGGCCAGAGGCGCTTCAAACGTCTGCGCTGAGTACCCGGTATCGCCCTAGTGTACATGTTTTGTATGAGAGGGTTGTCATGTAGTTCAAATTTATCATGCATCGTCTTGTATAGTTGTTTCGCGACATCAATTACGTATGGCATTTATAAGGTTTTGTGCAACATTGAGTTTGTTATGTAAAAGGGGCATTGCGTTATCGTTCGTAGAATCTTGTTTTGAATCGCTTGTATACGTTTCGTGTGTGTAGGTTTAGCAGATCCCCAAAGTTGAACTCCATAAATTATGTCCAGATTGGTCTTAAGACTGTCTTGTAGATTGTTAATTTGTGTGACATGTTTAATTTAGAACGTCTATCGAGTAAGCGTTTTAGTTGATAGAACCGTGTTTTGAGTTTGTGGCGTGTGTGTAACATGTGCGTTCCATGTAAGTTTTCTGTCCAAGTGTAAGCCTAAGTAGCGTGTTTGAGTAGTGTGAGGTAGCGGAATATTATTAATGTAAACGGTTGGGCAGTTTTGTCGTCTAAGAGTAAACGTCATTTGTTGCGATTTGTTTTCATTAATTTTAATTTTTCAAAGTTTAAGCCATGACTCTATCTGGTGTAAATGGTCTTCTGTCTTTTGAGTTGCAATTACAGGTTCGGCATCAACCGCAAGAACTGCCATATCATCAGCAAACATAGCCATAGTGGTATAGATACAATTTGGTATGTCACTGGTGGTTACAGAAAACAGCCTTGGTGCAAGTACGCTTCCTTGTGGTACACCAGCATTGACTTCGTACATTCCAGAAAGTTCGTCACCTTGTTTTACTCTTAAGTAACGTTCCACTAGAAACGATTTTATTACTAGATACAGGCTATATGGAAGTATTAGTTTCAATTTGTATAGGAGTCCATCATGCCGACCCGATCAAAGGCTTGAGATACATCAAGAAACACGGCTGAACAATATTGTCTGGTTTCAAAAGCTAAAGAGATTATATCAATTAGTCGGTGACATTGCTGAAGCGTGGAATGAGATGAACGAAATCCGAACTGATTATCAGGAATTGCGTTTGAAGCATCGATAAACGGTACTAGGCGTGGTAGAAGGAGTTTCTCAAATAGTTTGGACAGAATAGAGAGTAAGCTAATTGGCCTGTAAGAAGTTAGTTGGTGAGGTGGTTTGTCTGGTTTTAAGAAGAGAGTTATGATAGAGTACTTCCACTGAATAGGGAAGTGAGCGACTCGGAGAATGGAATTGTAGATGTGAGTTAAGAGTATAATGGATTTCCTAGGAAGATGGCGCAAACGTATTGAAGTAATAAGATCATATCCCGGGGCTTTGCCTAATGGCAGGTCGTGAATTGCTCGGACGAGTTCCCCGGGGGAAATTGGCTTTGGGGGAAGGCTAAGTTGCAGAGGAGCATTAAGGAAATTTTCTATGTTCGGATGATCTTTGTGTTGTAGGTTGTGTGGTTGGAATGTGTTATGCAAGTGCTGAGCAAGCATTTCTGTTTTCTCTTTATTGGTAGTCGCCCAAGAACCATCAGGTCGTTGTAGACTAAATGAAGAATTGTTATAGTTAAGAATTCGTCTTGTCGTGTGCCAAAGTGTTTTGTTTTGAGTAGAGAGTGTCTCAGTGAAAGCCATAAATCTATCTGCTCTGTAACGCGAAAGGACAACCTGTAAAATGACGATTTAGCCTATTAAGTTCTGCTTTAACGCTGGGATATCTGTTTCTCTGCCATAAGCGACGACATCGGCGCTTAGCAACTATCATTCGACGGATGTAAAAAGGAACGTTAGGTATCTGTTTAAATTCCGTGTTCTCTCCTTCGCAACTGTCCCAAGCTGCGCTTTGTAGATTCTTTGTAAAGATTTCTACTCCACGCTCGATTTCACTGGGGGTTTTGAGAGGAATTCCCAGGTTTGTTGTTTCTGACAATATACGTTGGTACTTATTCCAGTCTATTTTACCAGATGTTAGGGAATGCCTGTACTTTAATTTGGTTGGTTCAGAGTTTAACGTAATTATTACGGGTGTATGATCAGATGATAGATCAGGAAGAGTTTCAAGTTCGTAGTAGGGGAAGAATTTAGACGATACAAAGAAATCTAGGATATCTGGGAGGCAACGATTATTGTAGGGATAGTAAGTGGGTTCTGCAGGGGCATAGTAAAAATATTTTTCGTGAGTTAAAACATCATATAAAGTTTTTCCCCGCGGGTTTGTAACTCGGCATCCAAACTGTTGATGTTTTGAATTAGTCACCACCTGCGATGAAATTTTTCCCTAGATAATTGAAGAAATGTGCAAATTGTTCGCGCGAGATATTATGATTAGGCGGGCAGTACACAGAAGAAAGGGTAAGGGAATAAGTGATTTAAGATACTTCTATCGTGGTAGCCTGAATGTACGATTTTCTGTACGGAGGGAACGAATTATGACATACTTTTACGAACAAAAATAGCCGACCCTGCATGGCTAGTTCCATCTGGATGTGTATTTCGATATAGTGTGTAACCAGTGATATGGCAGTGTGTTGTGTCCTTACAGTGTGTCTCTGTAATAAGTACAAAGTCTAACCGATTGTCATGTAAAAATTGTTTGAGTTCGTGAACATGACGTACAAGACCTGCTGAGTTCCAGAGAGCAACGACGAGGGACCTGCTGGTTTCAGCCATTGATATGACTTAGCAACTTGTTAACGACCATATTAAGCGTAGTAATGAGAGGTGTCAAAAGGTCCTGAAAGCGTGTTAAAAAAGTGTTAAGAGTGGCTGTAAAATGATCATAAGGATTCTGAGTCGTTAAGGGATCTGTTGATGAAAGAGTTGAGAATGTCATGGAAGACTTGAGACTGCTGAGAGGGCTCAAATAACTGAGATGACCGAGTATGAGATGGCTGCTGCCGAAGGGAAGGAGCAGCCATCTGAGCGTATGACCGTGAATTTAGTCTCGGGTCACGAGAAAGGGGGACGGTGTTAGTGTGAGTGGACTGTGTATGATGTGACTTTACCGAGGTACTCACGGGGACTGCAACAGTGACTGGAGGCTCCAACATTACATGAGATTTATTACCAGAATATTTACCAAAATTAACATATCTTTTGTCTCTCAGTTGTTTATATGTTTGACATCCTTTGTACGTGGACGAATGATTGCCTTTGCAAAGAACGCAGACTCGGGGTTCATTGGCACCTCTTGGACAGTCAGCTGTTGGATGAGAGTTGCTGCAGCGTGCACATCTGAACAAATGATTACAGTACGAGCGGGTGTGTCCAAATCGTAGACATCTTTTGCACTGAACTACGCCACTTTTCTTTTTTGGCTCTTCAACCTTAATGCGTGTGCTTAAGAAGAATTTAACATCAAATATTTTTTCGTTATCTTTGTCAGGCTCAAGATCAACGAAAAATAATGGCAAGGGCACTCTTGTGCAGGCCTGTAAAATATTGACAACGTTTTTTACCTTAAAAGAGAGATGTTCCAGCGATTCCTTGATGTCACACGGATCGATACTAGGATGCAAATGGCGTATCACGACTCTGTATGCTTTTTCGTGGGTTAGCTGATATGAATGAAAATTGCGTCCCAATTCTCTCAATCGGTGTACAAGAGTACGGTACGTTTCGGATGTTTTTGGGTAAATGGTCACCCCGTCGTTGTTGGTCGCTTGAAATTCAAAGTCGCCAGTTACTGTACTCTTCAACTGAGATATTAAGTTTTTGTAGTCGCGCAGTTCTACGTTTTTTAAATAAATTGGTGGAGGCTTGCAAGAGTCTTCTTGTAACGTTTCTAAAGGTCCGTATTTATTTGTTGTTGGGACTCGAAACTTAGAAGGAGGCAATTCCGAGTCAGCGGAACTCTTTTCCATATCCAACGGACGTTTTTTACTAGACATGATCTTAGTCCATGCCATTTTCTGCGTACCAGTTGTCTCAGGTGCGACATCCAGGTGAGCGTTGATCACCTTCAAGTTCTCTTCGTGATTGAAGATATTGTCCATAACTCCCTGCTCCGTAGTCAATGGAAACAGGGAGGATTATTATACATATAACAATAGCTTATGAAAAGTACTTACAAAAAATCAATGTAAACTGAAACACAAACATAACCTCATACATAATGCACAATTTCCGTGTCTGATATTCTATCATTTATTTAAAAATAAATTTTTAAAATAAATTTTTAAAATAAATTTCTCTTTCCCAATAAGAATAAAGTCTTTTTTTTGTGAAATTAATTTTCGATGGTTTCTCACAGAAAATCAGAAAATAAATTTATGAATGTTATTTACTATATAAATATCTGCATTAGTATTTCTACTATAATCTAGCAAAGAAATAAACAAGGTTATTATCCTTTATATTGAATCTTTAACTGTACTAAATAGAACAACCAAAAGATGAGAAAATATTGATAGTAAAGTACAAATAACAAGAGCAGACATGATATAAAATTCAACATTCAGTAATGTTAAATTTGGAATAACAATAATTAACATAAAATACTCAAAAGTATGAAAAGAAAAACGAAAAAAAATTCATATTGTCACAGAGATGTTATTACCAAAAGTAATAAAACATTCTGTAAACAAAACAAAAATTACATTTAATATTTCACATGGCTCTTTCCTTTCTTCAAGATATTTGAATAACATATGGGTCACAATGAAGAACACTACGATCGCAAGCATCGACAACGTAGTCAACAAGAACCACTCCGTAGCGTAGTGGTAGCGCGCTGGCCTACCACGCGGAGGTCCCGGGTTCGATTCCCGGCTAGGGTCTGGAAATTTTAACAAGTCACAACCCAACGTTCCATAACCCACTGTAGTCGCTAATGACCAACCTGTTGATGCGACTTGAACCCGATGATCTTTGAACCCGTGCGAAGTGAACAGCACTGACAGCATGGATCAAATCTGCACATTGGCACAACAGGTGTAAACCAATAAATAAGTTCCTTTGGTAATTCAAATATTGTTAGAAACAGACAGACTTTTACAAACAGATTCCAAGTTATGTGAAAAAATGAAAAACATGAAAAAAAAAAACAGCTGGATCAAAACGTAAACAAACCGTGTTTAGCATTGTGCTTATGTTATTTTCTAATTTTTATAATGTAAGAGCTTTTTCATGTGTGCTAATTATTTAATTTGGAACTGTGCTTGTGCGGGTTATTTATTTATTTATTATTTTTTTTGGGTAAATATATTTGGACTCTGTATATAGTATATTTACTATTGACTCTGAACCTAACCAAGACTGCGCTAATGGTAGCAATCATACCCCATTACAAGAATGGGATTCAGTTCCTGCTAGGAAACGGCCAGCCCCTGGTGTTTCTAGGAGTGACCCTAGGAAGCTACCTCGGCCAGATTCGGTTTTATTAAAAGAGCCATCCGTGACGACAGAAAATCGATTTTCTGTCCTTACCGATCCTGACACACCTGCAAACCCATTCATTGAACGCGACAAGAAACCGCCACCAATCTTCCTAACGGACGTTCAAGACTACGCCCAACTAGTAAAATCGTTGAAAGAAGTAGGCGGTCCGCAATCATTCACACTCCGGTCAAGTATCAAAGGTGTTACCATCTACCCAACCTCACCGTCGACATACAGACAATTCATCCATCACTTGGAAGACCGAAATGCCCGGTTTCACACGTATCAACTACAGGAACAACGAGCACAACGTATTGTCATTAAAGGACTACATCACACCACGCCAAAAGAGCTAATAGCGGAGGCTCTCAAAGATAAGGGTTACGTAGTTCAAAATGCGGTGTTCGCAAATTCGAACCGAGATCGTACACCTTTGCCGATGTTTTTCGTCGATATAGAGCCGGAGACAAAATACACGACATAAAACCTTTATTACATACTAGGATTACAGTTGAGGAACCACATAAACGGAGGTAAATTGTACAGTGTACGCGCTGTCAAAATTTTGGACACAAAATCTTACTGCCGTCACCCTCACCGCTGTGTTAGGTGTGGTGGCGGCCACGAATCTGGCAGTTGTTGTAAAACGAGACAGTCACCGGCCACCTGCGCAAACTGTGGAAAAGATCACCCAGCAAATTACAGAGGCTGCGAAGTTCATAAACACCTGCGAGCTAGTCGAAACCGTTTCACGCAACCACAACCGAAACATACTTCCAACCAACCAGCCACACCGAAACCGGAACATTTTCCACCTCTGCCGCAACAACCAACAAAAACACCTACCCTAACTCCATCATCACGCCAACACTCAACTCATCAGTTACCACCGTCTGAATCGCCGGTTTCATTGATTTCAACACCACAACCACCCACCTCACAAGAGAGAAACAGACATCATGCATGGACATATAATCATCGTCATCTTCACCCTCATAATTCACAGGTAGGGCCTCAATCTTCTCCCCAGCTACCTAATGTTGATCAGATTTTTAATTTATTGGTTCAACTAAATCAACTCCTCCATCCTCTTTTCTCGCTCGCTACACACATATCCCACATTACACAGTCTTTAAGTATCAGTTATGGCCATTAATTTACTCACTGCAAATTCACTGACAGTTCTCATTTGGAATGCAAACGGTCTGACGAAACGCAAAACTGAGTTAGACATATACATTTACATTCTCACCGTATTGACGTAGCCCTAATCTCAGAGACACATCTTACAGCTAGGTCTCGATTTTATATTCGCGACTATAGGATCTATCGGACCGATCATCCGGATGGTACAAGCCATGGGGGTACGGCCATACTAGTCAAATCCTCCATCACACACAATATTTTAACACCTTTTACCACTCCTCATGTCCAAGCGACCCTGATACATTTGCAATGCAAGAGTATAAGTTTTATCATAGGATCAGTGTATTGTCCTCCTAGACACATCATAAATTCCCAAATGTTTAGAGATTTCTTTAATAGTCTAGGTAATCGGTTTCTTATTGGAGGAGACTGGAACGGTAAGTACATACAGTGGGGATCCCGTGTATGTTCTCCCAGGGGCAGAAATTTACTAAAAGCTATTACAGAAAATCATCTACATTATATTTCTCCAGATAGTCCAACATACTGGCCCTCCGCGCGTACCAAAATGTAAAACATGGAAAATAAAACTTAATACGACTAAATCCCTTCACGTAACTTTCATACTCCGTCATGGTGATTGCCCACCAGTATACAAAGAAAAATGAACCTCTCACAAAAACAGATACGGGCAAGTATCTCGGTCTGACTTTTGATAAACGACTAACTTGGAGCAAACATATCAAACGAAAACGTATATTACTGAATCCCCGACTTAAACTTCTATATTCCCTACTTCACAAACGATCAAAATTACCAATGGCACAAAAATTACGCATATATTGTTCTCTTTTGAAACCTATGTGGACCTACGGATCCCAAATTTACGGTTCAACCAAACCCTCTAACTTGCAACGAATTCAAGCATTCCAGTCAAAAACATTACGCCTGATAGCAAATGCACCTCTTTACGTTAGCAACAAAACCTTACATACAGATTTGAAAACACCACTTGTACAAAATTCCATTTAATATCTATACAAACGCTTTCACGACAAGTCACACGAACACGAGAACCCCCTGGTGCGTTCACTTTCCTCCGTCCATTTACCTGATAATCCCCCTAGACGCCTTAAAAGACGCTGGAGTAGAGACCTGCTAATTTAATATACAAGTTTCATTCTTGGGGAGGCACCAATGGGGGCCCTACCCCTCTCATGCCTATCATGTCATTTACATTATTATGATAATCATCACATTTGCTTGTTGTAACATTTTACAGTGGTAAATAAAGAAAAAAGAGAAAAAAAAATTTCACATTATTTTATCTTTTTCGACATGAACATGCAGAAATAATTAAAGAAGATCTCTGCTCCATCTTCTTTTTAATCTTCTAATGAAGCCTGGCGGATTTGCCTTATCACTGATAAGCGGATTATTATGGATTGGTAGTTTTGAGTAGAATTTAATATAACTATTTTTGACGATATCGCAAATGAATGGTGTTTTTAAATCGGTGTGTAGTGTGTAATTTGAGATATAGTATGGTGAACCGGTAATTATACGGAGAAAATTAGATTTGGAATGCTTGAATAGTTTTTAAATTACTCAGCTTTGCACAACAAAAAATTTGAATACCGTACATCCAGATAGGTTTTAAGAGAGAATTCTAGAGTAATTTTTGTTTAAGACGTATGGATGATTTAGAGTTGACAAACCTGTTATAGTTGTTTCAAACGTAAGTTTAGTTAAAGCCGTTTTGTCTTAATGTGATGTTTCTAGGTCATACGTTGATCGAAATGAAGTCAAAGATAGCAAACAGTAGAATTTTTCGGGATAGGATAGAAAATAAACAAGATTGAGAAAATTTTGAGTACCTGATCAACCCACACGTACTTTCAGTGTTTAATAACTTTTGTTTACACAGTTTAAAGTTCCATGTTTTTCTTGAAGGTTTATAGTAAAAGTTTTGAAACTTTTACTTAATTAACCTTAGTTTCATTAGGTGGTTAAACATTAACTAAGTTTTAAGTTTATAGTGTTTATAAGGCGTGTTACATTACAATGTTTCTCAATTATGTAACATGGTCAGAAATTTAAGTAATGGTAATTTTATTCAAATTTATGCTTGTCGTAGAGTTTAAAACATGAATTTTTAATTAATAATTAATTATGTAAACTAATGCGTAAGATTTAGTCTGCTTACTAAAAAATATTTAAAGATAACTGAAATTTTAAAATAAATATAAACTAAAAATTAATTTTTCTAAAACCGTTCATACATTGTTCATGAACAATATAACCTAGGTGTAATTGTGAATAAAAAATGTAAAATGAAGAAAAAACATACCCTAATCTAATTTTAATCATGAATGAATGACGCAAAATTATTAAAATCATCTTTGTTTGACTTAAAAATACAGAAAATCAGTAATTGCCTCTAAACTAGAGAAAAATCCTCTGTAGAGAAAAATTCTTAAATTAAAGTTGTAGGTTTTATGGTTTCCTTTAACTTTGATTATATACACTTTAGTCGTAAAATGCACACAAGCCACAATCTAAATAAAAATAATTTTTTACCGATTTTGATGAAAAAACGAAACAGATAACTACTTAGAAAATTTAAAAAAAAAATAGTTTTTAACAATTAAGGTCTTCGGGCCAGCCTAGTCCGTCAGGTTTTAGAAAGTAGCTATTATTTGTTCAGTAACACTGGTTGGGCTTCCCATAACAGACAGGTGGAGTGTCAAATTATTTACACTCAATCTGTTAATTGCAGGGCTAAAATAAATAGTTCTGTTTCTTGTCACATGGTCAGTCAATTAAATGACTGAATCATTTAAGAACAGAAGAGGTAGAGGTGTAAAAGACACTAATCAGAGTTATCTCCACTGAAAGTAATGAGTTTCATTATACAGTCAGACCCTGTGGTGAATGAAGTAAAGGTGTCATTTGCAGAGTGGAAAATATGTGCTTTTCAGAGGGCCCGGCATGCTGATAAGTGTACTTTACCATTCAGTGAGGAAGGCAATTGTAAACCACCTCACTCCTCGTTTTACTTAGTAAAACCTCTACAGGTTCAAACCAGCCTTTCGGCTGATGACCTAAACAACAACTGGTAGGGCAAGCAACTTTTTATGGTAACTAGCTGGCAGCCATTCGAGAACAAACTTTACTGGGGGTCCCTGTTCAAACTCTTGTAATCCATGTCAAAAATATACCAAAAAGCATCAATCAAATTGGGTGTCGTCAGTAATGCACAGTTCTCGATGATACTTGCAGGTAATTGGTATCTGGTTTGCTGGTATTTCTCCCGCTACCTCCCCTCCGATTGGTCGCCCGAAAGCATAGATCCAGAGGCTGTTCCGCAGAACTCGTACATATCTCGTGACTGGCGACTGTCACAAACTAAAGTGATTATTATAATAAAACTTAAAACTAAATTTTAAGAGCGAGGGTGAACCAGGTTGGCAACCTGGGGAGTTTGCATGAACTAGCTCTCACGTACAGAGAAGCTTCTTGGCGCACAAGGTGGCCATCATCAGAAATTAAATAGAAGATGGTCCTAACAGTCAAAAGAAAACTGTCAAAAAAATATAAAATTTAAACTAATAATGTAAAACCGAGTTAGGACTATTGTCGCCAATTTACGTCATACCAGCAAGTGTTTGTCACCATTATATATTTTTCATCACCATTATACTCCGTCATTATATTACATTATAAGTAACTAGCGGGTCCCGCGTGGCTTCGCCCACGCAAACGTAAACAAAGAATCAGCTGTTTAAGTATACTCTCTGTATTTCTTATGGGAGAGTATTTTTCCGAATTCTACCATTTAAAATAAAAATTTTGCAAAATCCTTTCTTAGCAACAGCTTAGAAAACTTAAAATGATCTATAAATCAGGGCATCTCTTTTTATATAATAGATAGCGTCCCGTCGTGGCTTCGCCCATGCAATTTTAAGGCTATGATTCTGTATTTTAATTCGCTAATGACTTAAATCACAAATATATTTTTTTTGGAATTAAGTATAAAGAACAACAATTAAACAATTACAAAAATTCTGGAATAATTTCTAGTTAAAATGTAAATCCAGTGTTAGGTCAAAAGATTAAAACACTACGACAACATCCCCCCTCATTAGGATTAGTACAACATCCGGAGTGACAAAAGTAAAACATAGATTAAAATCGTGACAAAAGTAAAACATAGATTAAAATCGTTGTTAAAGTCATTTAACTTCTGGGAAAATAGCTTCAGTTTTGTAATTGATCTGCTATTTACGTACGATAAGAATGTATTATACTGGATGCTACGGAATATGCTATGGAGGGGGTAAATGTGTGTCGGACGGAGAACCAGCCACTTCATAAGCGTAGCGCTTCGCGTTGATCCCTCATCCTCGCATCAGTGGGGGGAATCTTTGCTATTTCTTCCCTTTAAAATCAAAATTTTGCAAAATCCTTTCTTAGTGCGCGCTTACACAACATAAGAAAGCTAACTTCCAAATTTCAAGTCTGTAGCGTCAGTAGTTTCGGCTGTGCGTTGATCTATAAATGAATCACCCAGGACATGTTGTCCTTTTATATAATGATGATATAATGACCCGGTGCCGTTTGATTCAGACCTGGGACAGCCCCTTAGTTATACTACATTACGACGATAGAACTTCGTTACCTCATCCAGGAACTCCCACACCGGAGTAAACAAAAGTGAAAAATAATTTTATAAATTTAATTTACCACGTAAATCACTTAGTACTGATCTCTTAGACAACAGCAATGATGTTCATAGACTAAAACGTGCTACAGTACTGGATCTCCCAGGGCGATTCTGATAGTGTGATTTTACATTGTAAATAATATAAGATTAATATTCTGTAGATGACTGGCGTGTTTGAGTGTGAATGTGTAAATAACTGAATGAAAATTTTTAATTATCTCCAGTAAAGTTCGGTGTACATATATTTTGGAATCATGAGCTTATTTTATTACTTCTCATTGTATTTTTTTCGTTTTAAAGGATGTTTTGGTTATTTTATTTTATTTTTATTTGTTTTTTTTAAACTATCTAATTTTGATTGTAAATAATAATTAAGAGCAGTATAATATGTTTTAATGTTATCATTTGTTAATTACACCAGTGGGTTGTAATTTATTCATGTGTTAATTCTAATTGATAAGTTGCATTTATTGTTATACAAGAAATTATGCATTAAAAAAGTTATATGAAAAAAATAATAAATTTAGAGGAAAATTTAATCCACTGACCAGTATTTTGAAGTTCAGTCGACTCCTCATTAAGCATCGTGGTAAAATTTTTACAAATATAATAATCGTTTTATTCGTGTAATTATACTCGAAGAATTTAATTTTAGTCCACGACCCACGTTTCGTTTAGTACAGTTCGATTGCAATGGTACTACTGATATTAAACGTAGTACTATAGTTTGTTTATATTTTTATGTATCTGATACTCGAATAAAAGTTAGCAGAAATTGCGTAATCATCTTACTAACATACTTTACTTTATGATGTACGTCATGAAAAAATATATATCATCCAAAAAAGATTGACTGGCAATCCCATATGTTTGTAGATTAGATAATTATGTATTTTAATAAAGCGATTTATGAAAGTTTATTAACCTTTTGCATATAATAAATACAGTTTTATTGTTTTATTAAACTTTATTATTATGGTAAAAAAAATATTACGTTTTTATTATAAAGTGATATTTTTAAAAAAATCGGGTCATTTTAATTGAGGAAATATTAGAGTACGTCAGAGAGTTTTAATTTTTATTCATTAGTTTTTTAATGGAATTTTTTAGGAATGTTTTACTAGTTTTATTTTATACGATTTTGGGGTTTTAAAAAAATCTCATTTCCATTTCATGTGTAGGTACAATTTTATAAAAAAAAATGTTGAAATGAAAATCCCTTTCATGAGACGAAGCGTCTAATGGCTGGTAGCAATTTTTTTATCTTTAATTTTTATTACGGTACTGTACATTGAACTGCACAATTTCCGTAATGAAATATTTTAAAGAAAGTTTATTGACCAAGCTCATTTAACTTTCGTAAGAAAGAAAGAGGCTTACCTTTGGCCTATGGCAAAAACAATTGGTGATTTCTGTATCTACAATTTAAGAGGATTCGAATGACACTATTTTTGTTTCAAAATTTTGACTCCGATTTCTTTACTTCCGGTGTTGGGCCACTTCTGGTCAAAACTGAAACTTCAAAATTAATTCTGGCTCACTAAAGTTTTGTGTATATTACGAATTAAAAAAGCGTTTGTTGTTATCTCTTGTAGTTTTTAACATCTGGATGTGGCGGACAGACGGACGGACATAGGAAAATGATGACGTCTCCGTAGCTTAGTGGTTAGCGGGCTAGCCTACCTCACGGATGTCTCAGTTTCGATTCCCGGCCTGGGTCTGGAAATTTTCGCAAGTCAAAACCCACAGTTACAGTCACATATTACACCGTAGTTGCTAATAACAAAGCAGTTGATGCGACTTTAAATAAATAATTATATTGTGACAATATCGAAGAAGGGTTCGCGAAATTTCTAGTAAAATGGTAAAATGTTCATAAAATGTTAAAGAGTAGATAATGAAGTGAAAAGGTAACAATGGGGTTAGGTATAGAGGGATGTCTATTCATAAAGATTATTTAAAAGGACTGCGCTATTGTATATGATAAGGTCTTTGTTTTACAACTATTTATGAAGGGTCGGTTGATTACCTGTTTACATTAACGAGGTAGTCAACTCAAGATGATTTTTTAAAATTTCGATTGTTTTTTGCATTTATTTGAAGTTTAACATTTTCTGAATCACAACATTTGTTTACTTTGTTTGTACGCTGACAAAGTTATAAATCATCTGTTCAAAATAAAGCTCACTAGCAAGGCGAGTGAAATTATTCCTTCAACTTTGTTTTCCGGAAATGTGATTTTTGCATGATTCTACATTCTTGGGAATTAAATATTTTGCTTTGTATTGGAGATACTTGGATGATGTTTTTTTTCAAATGTTCATAATTTCTTGCTCTATTATCTGTGGAATGATTATTACAAAATCCTTAATAAAGATTTAGTAAAAAATAATCTGTGAATACATAAAATAAATGTTTTTGAAAATATGGTTTTTCTTCAATAAATTTCTTGTAAGAAAAAATACATACAAGCGCATACAACTGATAAATAGACAGCAATTTTTTGTATTTTGTAGCATAAGAATCGTGTAAATATCTTTCTTGGTTCCTGAGATATTTGATTCCCCATAAAAGCCCGCTTTTCCAACCTCAGCCTTATATTAGAAACTGTAATTAATTTTTTGGTTTGGTTCAAATGGTAGATCATTACTATTAAATTATTCTTTCATTTAAAATAAATAATTATAAATTATATCGAGAAGTTTTGATTTCATTTTTTGGGTTGACTACCCCTTAAATAAGACTTCTCTAGAAAGAACTTTTATATCGATTTTCGGTGTCTTTCGGGAAGATTCTTTTTTTATTCACTATATAAAGAGACCCCCGAGTGCGGTCGGTTGGTTAGTATCCGTCTGATCTCTGACGAGTGTTTATTGCGTTCTATCGGGGCGTTATATCAGGTTAATGGTTCCGGGGTATTGTTATACTATCTTTTTGTATAAGTGCTTTGTGTATAATTATTGTAAGAAGTACTAAGTAAATTATTTAAGTTATTTATTGTGTTACTCCATTATAGCATAATTAGTTTATTATTTATTTTAAGTAAATTATTAAGTTATTTATTTCCGCCATTGCCGGTCGCAAGCCCGGGGCCTTATCGTGCAAGTGATAGGGAAGGAGGAGCGGGAGGAGATACACCTCGTGAAAAAACCAGGGTCCATCTGGCTCCGGATGGTAGCACCCTGTGAGGGCCCCTGCCTAGGGTTACTAGGTGAAAACCGGTCAACGGTCTCGAAGGCGGATGAGGAGAAATCCCAACGGCGGAGAGGGCGGAAGAGCCTAGGGAGTAAACCCAAACAAAATCCAGGGTAGGCTACACTCTGAAAGCTGCAGTGAAAGCAAGTGCCTAGGAGAAGGCAACTCCAAAAAAACGGCCCTGGTCCTCCAGGTTGGGGGTTAGAGCGTTGGGCCTGCGACCCATCATCTGTTAAAACTTTACCTAGCAAAAAATCCCATAAATTGGCCTCGGAATCGGACAGGAAAAACGGAAAAACAAAATAAAATGGATACGAAAAAAAACGGATAAGAAAACGGAAAATGATTTTTGCAACATGGAATATACAGGGTATAAATACGAAAAAAAGAGGAATAGCTGAAGAACTAAAGAAATACCAGATTGATATTGCCGCGCTTACTGAAACTAAGAAAAAAGGAAACGGTTTTGAAGACATGGGCGAGTATATACTTTATTTCAGTGGAGTCCCAAAGAGTAGCAGGGCACGAGCAGGTGTTGCTATAGCCATACACAGAAGACTGAGAGCTTATGTTAGAACATGGGAGGAAATTGACGAAAGACTAATGAAATTAGAACTGGATATATGGGGCCACGAAATTATTCTTATAGCAGTTTATGCCCCTACAGATGATTCGAACAATGCAATAAAAGATGATTTTGAGGATAAGCTAACTGACACACTAACCAACATAAGTTACCGAAAAGAAGTAATCCTGCTAGGTGATTTTAATGCTAGGACAGGAAGGAAAATGAATGACTCGGTAGTTGGAAGTTTTGGAGAGGAAATCTGTAACAATAATGGGACTCGCCTTATAGAAACATGTCAGACATTTGGCCTGAAAATATTAAATGGTTTTTTTCAACATCGAGAAACACATAAGTTCACATGGAACCAGCCGACTAGACAGTTGAGATCCATTATAGATTATGCCATAGTGAAGCAAGCCACTTTAATGAATATCCAAGATGTAAGAGTCTACAGAGGGGGAGAATGTGGAACTGATCACCATCTGTTAAAAATGACACTGTACCTGTTGCATAGAAGAATACATAACCGGGTAAAAGACAAAAAATATGAGGACAAGTCGAGTAAGTTAACTCAGATGAAATATGCACTGGACAGCCTGAATATCGATTCAGTCAGTTTTCTTTACAAGTTAAGACTTTTGTCTAAATTACCTGACAGCACAACAGGTACAGCAGAACAGGAATATATCAAATTGAAAGACGCAATTCACAAAGCCGCTTTTGAAGCACTTGGACAGGAAAGAAAATACAAGTGGCAGGGAAAGGATTCATGGTGGACAGAAGATTTGGATGAACTGATAAAAGAAAAGAAAAGATTATATAATATTTGGCTTATGACAAAAAACAGCTGTGATAGAAGAGCATACCAACAAAAACGTAAAGAAGTAAAATTAATGACCCGACATGCTAAAAATAATGAGTGGGAGAATACATGTAACAAAGTGGAACAACATATAGGGGGCACAAAAGCAAAGGAAGCATGGAGAGTCATCAAAAACTTGAGGAAGGATAAAAAAGGTACAGCGGTGGATATGATTGGAATTAATAGATGGCAGAGCTACTTTTCTAATATATTAAAAGAAGATAGACCACAATACTTGCAACCTAGAGAAATAGAAGATATACCCGAAGATCAAGTGATTGAAATAACAGCAAAGGAAGTGCAAGAAGCTGCTAGAGAGATGAAGAGTGGTAAATCTCCTGGTCCAGGAGGTATCCCTGTTGAGCTTATAAAACATGCAAACTCAAGAGCTTTTGAAATAATAGCATACATATTCAATAGATGCCTCTTTACGCATGATAAACTACCTTCTGATTGGAAGCTTGGTTACCTGACACCAATCCACAAAAAAGGACCAAAAAATGACTGCGCAAATTATAGAGGAATCACAGTTTTAGCCTCAATGGGGAGACTATATGGACGTGTGATAAGGAAGCGACTCGAAAAAGAAATAATTATAGGAGAAGAACAGAGTGGATTCACTGCAGGGCGTTCATGTACCGACAATTTATTCTCACTGAAACAAATAATAGAAAAGCGGAAATTAAAAAATTTGAAAAGCCATGTAATATTTATTGATCTTGAAAAAGCATTTGACACCGTACCTATACAAAGACTCTTTTCAATCCTAGATAAATTAAATGTCAATAAACACTACATATGTGCCATAAAGGAAATGTACACAGATCAAACAAATGTCATAAAAACTTCAAATAAAATATCAGTTCCCTTTGTAACAAATAAAGGGGTACGTCAAGGGTGTTGCCTATCACCAACCTTGTTCAAAATATATATTGAGGCCGCATTACATGAGTGGAAAAGGAAGTGTAGATACATGGGTATTAAGATAAATGATGATTACATGTATTCGCTGTTATTTGCTGATGACCAGGTAATAATGGCGGGAGATGATCACGATATTGAATACATGATGAGAAACCTGGCTGAGACTTATGAGCAAAATGGGATGAAGATTAACTATCAAAAAACCAAATATTTAGTGGTAGCAGGGCAGGCAAGAAATCTGCAGATATATGGACACACTATTCATGTATGTGATCAATATAAATACCTGGGAAGTGTAATAACGTCGGAAGGAAACTCTAGGAAAGAAATAACAAACAGGATTGGACAGGCTAGACAGGCAACACAAAAATTAAACCCGGTACTCTGGTCAAAAAGTATCAGGAATAGCACAAAAGTTCGTCTATATAATACTGTTGTGCAAAGTATTTTGACATATGGATCAGAAACCTGGGAGATGACCAAGAGAGATCAGCAGAAAATAAATGCGGTAGAAATGGACTTCTTACGCAGAAGTTGTCTGGTTTCTAGGGAAGACCGGGTTAGAAACACCGAACTTAGAGCTCGTACACAAAAACAAGACACCACAATGGAGGAAATCGAAAAACGACGTCTGGTATGGCTGGGACATGTGCAAAGAATGGGAGATGAGAGATGGCCAAAGAAAATAATAAACTGGACCCCTTGGGGACGAAATAAGCGTGGTAGACCACCTGAAGCATGGATAAAGCAAGTAGCGAAAGATATGCATGCTAGACAATTGGAGGGAGGAGACTGGATGGATAGAGAGGGGTGGCGTATGGGATGCGAGAGACGGCCAGAGCTGTAGAATAACTCGCTTGATATATAAGTTATTTATTGTATTACTTCATTATAATTAGTTTATTATTTATTTTGTAAATCTTTTAGTTGTAATAAATATTTGTAATCGTAAACTTTAGTGTATTAATTATTTAATTACCCAGATCCCGAAACGGACCTTAGCGATAAGTGTCAAAATATATTAAAAAAATAATAATAGGCTAGTAGGATATTCACTTAAAATCCATTCGTCTTTTCATTGAAATTAAGGCTTCGATTTTCTTTTGTATCAAATTCAAAAATAACTTTGTTGAAGTACACCACCACATTCCATTTAATAGCAAAAAGGGGAGGAATGAACGCCTTTCATGATCGATGGTATTTCTGCAATATGTTTTAAAGGAACTCAGGCAAGAGAATGTCCACTTATTGGTATAGTACACAAAAGTCTAAATAAGTGGAACACCATTGGAAGAGCTTCTTTTAGGTTTCCATTCTTTTGTGACTAAATACTGTATATTTTTTTAAATTTTCCTCCTTTTTTCACGTCATATTGGAGTGGCAGTTGCCACCCAATGCTACCCTCAATTTACCCTTATGAACGGCAACAAACTAATGGGACAATACGTATTATGAGGATATCTAATTTTAAAATAATTTTTATAATGGAAAAATTCCACAGAAGAGGATATTTGATTGTACGTAATTACATTCTATTGAAGTATAGGATCTTATCTGTTAGACGGCGTAGTGGTTAGCGCAAGTGGGTCGCCGGGGTCTCGAGTGTGATTCCCGGTCAGGTCTGACATATTTTTATTACTCATTTTCATATATCATCATTCTTCTACATAAGCAGAAATTGAAAAACAGTCAGACGTAAAACCAAAAAAACCTCTGTTACCGCGCCTACAAAGACTGTTTATGCAACATAAAACACTGAACATTATTGCGGGTTGCAGGGTGTACAGGGGCTATTTATGTATTTCACGTGCAAAAAAAAAATATGTTACAATGATACATAACCTAGTTTGTAACTGATGAAGTTCCACTTAAGCAAGAGCTCAGAATGCTGATGAAGTCCCACTTAGAAATATTAACATTTAACTACTTTAACATTAATATTAATAGTGTTAAACTATTAAAAATCTGGTGTGAAACACTCACACAACTTTCTCTTGCCAATGCAAATAATTAACAATAAACCTAACACTAATAATAAAATATTAGAAATAAACAAAAAACTAACCTCAAAAACATAACCTTATTTTAATCATGAGTGAATGATGCAAAATGAAAATCAACCTCAGTTTGGCTTAGAAATACGGAAAATCACTCTTTCTCTCTAAACTAGGCTCTGTAGAGAAAAATGCTTTAAATAAAAGTTGTAGATCTTTTAATTTTCTATAAATTAAATTATATACACTTTTGTCGTAAAATGCATACTAAGGCTGAAATCTTAAAAAAATCAATTTTTCACACATTTTCGTGAGAAAAAAAACAGAAAATCGCAAATTACCGCTAAACTAAGCGTTATACAAAAAAATGTTTGAAATAAAAGTTGTAGAATTTTAAATTCTCTACAACTTTTATTATATAAAGTTTTGCGCTAAAATGCATATTAAAGCTGTAATCTTAAAAAAACAACGTTTTTACGTAAAAACAGCCTCATCAAGAATTTCAGCGATCATGACGCCTACCCTATCTTGTAGAATACAAAAAGTTTAGTAAATGAGGCGATTTAAAAAAAAATTGTAGGACCAGTTTTTGAGAAAATCGCAAAAAAGTGAAAAATTATACGAATAAACTACTACTTCCGGTTGACCGATTTTGATGAAAATGTTCGTGTCGGGTCCGATAGTGGTACGTAACTTAAGTTTCAAGTTTCAAGTTCGTACGATGTTCCGTTCTTGAGATATTCTGTTCACACACTCACACACACACACACACACACACACACACACACACGCACACACGCACACACACACACACACACGCACACACACACACACACACGCGCGCGCGCGCATACACACACACACACACACACAGACCAATGCCGGTCGCATTGGCGCAGTTGGTAACGTGCTCGCCTCTCATCATGCGGTCTTGGGTTCGAATCCCATTCAGGCACGGCATTTTTTCATACGTTACAAAAAATCATTTCATCATTCACCGTCTGCATTAGCAGTAATTGCAGAACAGTCGGACGTTAAACCAAAAAAAAAAAAAAAAAAAAAAATCGCTAAAAACATGTTTTTTTGGGTTCGGGGGTCTGAAAACGTATAGATCCGGTGAAAACTCGATTTCTTAAAATCGACATGAAAACAATACTTTCCTTCCTATATATTCATATAGGCAAGAGAAAGTAAAAAGTAAAATTACAATATTCACCAATGTGTTGTTATGATACCTACAACTTTGAATCGAAACAATTTTTCTTTAATACTTAGTTTAGCGTCAGTTAGTGATTATCCGTAGTTTTGTTATTGAAATCTGTGAAAAACGGAACTTTTTAAAAATATCGACCTTAGTATGAATTTAATGTATAAGTGTAGTCCTATTTAATAAAAGTTATAAAAAATACATTTATTTCAAATTGCTTTTTACTGAGCCCCTAGTTTAGCGTTAATTATTGATATTCCACAGTTTTTTTTATTTTTTTTATCGGGGACTGTACATAGTTGACAACTACCCAATTTGATCGCTGCTTTTTGCTGTATTTTTTTTTTGACGTGGATTAGACATGAGTTTGAACAGATACCCCCAGTAGAGTTTGTTCATGGATGGCTGTCACTAGTCACCATACAAAGTCGCTTGCCCAACCGGTGTTACTTAACAAATAATGACTTTCTACCAGCTGACTGACTGGGCTGGCCTGAAGGCCCCGTAGTTTTAAATCGTACAGAGGTTGATTTTCATTTAACGTCATTCACTCATGATTAAAATTAGGTTAAGTTTTTCATTTTATATTCTCCACTAATGAATAAAAATAATAGGTTATATTGGTAGCTATTTACATTGGCAAGATAAAGTTGTGTGAGTGTTTCACATCAAACATTACAATTATTACAGAATTATAATATTATAATTACTAAAATATTAATTGTGTTTTTAATGGTGTGTTGTATTGCATGTTGGATTTGCAGTTTTTGTAAGCGCGCTATCATAGTGCGGGGGTCTAACAAAAAAATACCGTAGTTGTACGTTAACATTACTGGTCCTGTTTTCGACCTCATCCAAGTAGTTAATGCAAAAAACCTGCATAATTTTTTTTCTCTAATTCTTTATTTACAACTGTAAAATTTTACAACAGAATTAATATAAATAAAATAATACAAAATTTTACTATATTTAGTGTTTAAAATAGATCGAGTTCGTCCGATTGCCGCTAGAGTACACTACATTCAAAGTTGAATGAACACTTTGTTCATAACTACGCCGTTAGGTTGCATCAGAAGTACTATCATTTAAAGATTAACCCACCGGGTTGGTCTAGAGGTAAAGTCGTCGCCAAAATCAGCTGTTTAACAGCTGATTTTCGGAGACGAAGGTTCCTGGTTCAAATCCCAGTAAAGATAGTACTTTTATACGGATTTGAATGCTAGACAGTGGTTACCGGTGTACTTTGTTGATGGTTGGGGTTCAATTAACCATACTCTCCTCTCAGGAATGGTCGGCCTGGGTCAGTACAAGACTATACCTCATTTACATGTCATACACATCATCCTCATCTCATTGGGTCATGGGGTTGCTTATTGTTCTGAATTGAACAGATTGCAATGTACACATTAGGGATTAAAAAGAAAGAAAAAAAAAGACTGAAACGAAAAGAGTCTTATATGCACCTATTTTATTACTATCTATGAAATAGTTATTTAGTATGTTATTAACATTTTTAAAGGAAAAGTTTATTTTACAACAAAATTCTACAGACAGAGGTAACGTTTATACAAATGCTCACCTACATTTTTTATATTAAATTTCTTATTTTTTTTATAAATATCTAATTAAACACAACCGAGTATTTACTTTGCTCATTCATTATTTCAAAAAATTTAAGAACGGTTAAGAATGAAATTCCTTTCAAATTTTGGACGATCCTACGTACCATATTGTCTTTGAATACGTAGCTTTACATAAATTATCTGGGAGAGAGTAATCTTTCGGAAAATAAACCTAGAGCAAAATTTTCCAAATAAGGACTTGATAAGTAGTGTCCTAAAACTTATTCAAGGGTGAGGTCTGTTACTTATTTATTTAAAAAAGTAATGACAGCATAACATCATGCTCTTTAGACGGTCATTGTTAAGGAACTAAAAGGATCGCCTCATCCCTTCTAAATAATTAACTTTTTACCAGGTAAACGCCTCATCCCTTCTAAATAATTAACTTTTTACCTTACTTTTAGTATTTTAATGAGGTTTAAAAACAAGGATGTAATATAATAATTCTTGCAAAGAATTCAAATAGAAATATTTCGCTATCAAGTCCCCATAAATTAGTAATGACTTTTAAATGCAGAGAAACAAAGTCTTACCCCACCGGGTTGGTCAAGTGGTAAAGTCATCGTTGCGAGTCAGCTGTTTAACTGCTGATTTTCGGAGACGAAGGTTCCTGGTTCAAATCCTAGTAAGGGTAGTTACTTCTATTAGGAATTTAATACTAGACAGAGATTACCGTTGTTTTTTGATAGTTGGGGTTAATTTTTTTGATAATAGAGTTTTTTGTTGATTGGGGTTAGTACTTTCTCAGGGATGGTCGGCCTGAATCTCTAAAAGACATTTTGTTTCTTTTATATATAATTTTAAATGTTTTTGTCCAAAATGTGTATGTATACGTTACAATCTGTTCGATTTAAGAACAATATCCAACCCTATGACACCAATGAGATGAGAATGATATGACATATAACTAAGGTGTAGTCTTGTACAGACTCAGAAAGTAGTTTATGGTTTATTGAATTCCAACCATCAAAGTACACCCCTAACCACTGTCTAGTATTCAAATCCGTATAAAAATAACTACATTATAAAAATTGAACCACGGAACCTTCATCTCTGAAATCAGCTCTTAAACAGACGATTCGCTGCGATGACTTTACCACTAGACAAACTTGGTTGCTGCCCATAACATACAGGTGGAGTGTCAAATTATTTACACTCAATCTGTTCGTTGCAGGGCTAAAATAATTAGTTCTGTTTCTTATCACATGGTCAGCCAATTAAATGACTGAATCATTTAAGATCAGAAGAGGTAGAGGTGTAAAAGACACTAATCAGAGTTATCTCCTCTGAAAGTAATGAATTTCACTATGCAGCCAGACCCTGTGGTGAATGAAGTGAAAGTGTCATTTGCAGAGTGGAAAATATGTGTTTTTCAGAGGGCCCGGAATGCTGATAAGCGTACTTTTCCACTCAGTGAGGGAGGCAATGGTAAACCACCTCACTCCTCGTTTTACTTAGTAAAACCTCTAGAGGTTCAAACCAGCCTTTCGGCTGTTGACCTAAACAACAACAAACTTGGTTGGTTACCAATTTTTTTTTAATCCCTAATTGTGTATTATCTGTTCAATTTAAGAACAATTAGCAATCCTATGACTCAATGAGATGATGATTTTGCATGACGTATAAAGGCCTATTTTCAGGCTAGTCTACTAGCTCTTAGTAGACTAGCAGCTAGTACTAGCGTCATGAGAACAAACAACTAGCAGCTAGATTAGACTAGTTTAGCATTCACTAGTGCACTAGTTACTTTGAACATGTTCGATTTTATTAGCGCTAGTAGGGAAGAAGAGGTTACGCGAATGACTAGAGCTGGTGACTAGCTCTGTGTGAAAGTTTGGAAACATTGCTAGACTAGCGCTAATAAACTAGCTTGGTGTAAACGTGTAGAAAGGTTGCTAGTTGCCAGTAAGCTGTACTCTGTACAGCAATACACAGCACAAGTCACATATATTATGTTTTTAGAGTACTGATAATAATTAACTAGCTCCGTGGGAACCGTCACCGACGCGCTAGTAAGTCCTGCTAGCAGCTAGTAAATTAGCGTCCTGAGAATATGCCTGAAATGAGATGTAGTCTTGTACATATTCAGATCGACCGTTCCTGAGAGAGTATGGTTAATTAAGGGCAGATTGCACGATGGTTTTAACTGAAAATTTCGATTTTTGGTTTTTTATGTTTTTCAATAGTTTAGGCATAGATCTACCAGAAAAACATTATATTACGTCAAAAAAATTCTTTTTATAAAAAAAGTTTTTAACAGGTTTACACCGAAAAATTATCATTTTACGAGGAACTAATATTTTGTCATAATTTTATACTGCTCGTTTTAGTGCTAAGAGAATTTGAGTTTTTAAAATATCTGCATCACGGTTTTTTAATATTCTCAGCTGTTGGTTCAGCTTTCTAAACAATTGTTGATGGGAAATTTACTTGATTTTGTAAATTTTGTTTTTGATTTGTGCCTTCTTGTTTCTTACGTTTTCCCGAAAATTTAGATTTTTAACACTAGGTACATTTTTCTCAGAAACCAATAAACCTACCAGGCTGAAATTTTTACCTGTTGATTATCTTGCATATATCCATATATACCAACATTTTTATGACTGCCTCAGGTGCTCCAAAAGTAACCAATACGCAAAAAACGTAGAAAACAATTAGTAAAAATTTTATGTTATTCATAATATTTTAAAAAAATGGTATGGTCCAAAGATTAAATATTGAAAAATGTCAGTAGCTTGAGAAGAAACCCAACACCTATGGTGTGTAAAGTTTAATTTCCCTATCTTTTATCAATCCTATGAAAAAATGTACCTAAAAATAGAAAATTGTACATTGGCGGGATACAAATATGCTGTCTCCCATTAAAGTACTCCGGTAACCACTTTCTAGTATTCAAATTCGAATAAAAGTACCTACACTTTTAAAAGGATTTTTTTTCTCTGTAATTCTTTATTTACAACTGTAAAATGTTACAACAAGCAAATGTGATGATTAATAATATAATAATGTAAATGACATGATAGGCATGAGAGGGGTAGGGCTCCAATTGGTGCCTCCCCAAGAATGAAATTTGTATTTCAAATTAGCAGGTCTCTACTCCAGCGTCTTTTAAGGCGTCTAGGGGGATTATCAGGTAAATGGACGGTGGAAAGTGAACGCACCAGGGGGTTCTCGTGTTCGTGTGACTTGTCGTGAAAGCGTTTGTATAGGTATTCAATGGAATTTTGTACAAGTGGTGTTTTCAAATCTGTATGTAAGGTTTTGTTGCTAACGTAAAGAGGTGCATTTGCTATAAGGCGTAATGTTGTTGACTGGAATGCTTGAATTCGTTGCAAGTTAGAGGGTTTGGTTGAATCGTAAATTTGGGACCCGTAGGTCCACATAGGTTTCAAAAGAGAATAATATGTGCGTAATTTTTTGCCATTGGTAATTTTGATCGTTTGTGAAGTAGGGAATATAGAAGTTTAAGTCGGGAATTCAGTAATAAACGTTTCCGTTTGATATGTGTGCTCCAAGTTAGTCGTTTATCTAAAGTCAGACCGAGATACTTGACCGTATCTGAATTTGAACCAAGGAACCTTCATCTCCAAAATCACAGCTGATTTACGACGATGACTTTATCACTAGACAAACCTCGTTGGTAACCAATAAACTAAATTTTTTAAACAGTTATATAACATTTATAAATAACCACAATTAACACATTATTCTGTATAACAAATTGAACACACTTAGGCTTCATAACAAGATCTTTTACTGAAGATAAAATAAACAATTTACAACGAAAGAAATACATATTAGGTAATCGAACACTGTATCATTTCCGTTACAATATTATGTATAACGTAATAACAATAAAAAAAAATTAAAAGTTAAATCAAAAGAAAACGAAAGGAATGATGAAGATGAAGAATAAAAAACAAATGAAATGTATGATTTAATTGTTATTATTATTAGTTTGATATTGCAGTACTATCGTTTAGATTGTAGTAGTGAAGATGCGGTCTAGAAAGTACACGTCTGGTGAATAATGAAGGCAATGGCGATTTACCGTGAGAGAAAATGCCCGAAATCTTTTTATTGTTATGAAAGAAGATACAACCGTGTAGTGTATTTCTCAGTAGATATATTACACGATGTGATTCGATCAAGGAAGATAATGATAGTAGAAAGACTAGATAAAGAAGAAAAATGTAGAATAAAGAGAGGTCATAGGTCGTCTAGCTGATGAGATGATCTCTTTAATATCTTTTAAATATATCTTAAGAATATTGATAAATAGAATCAGGGCCCGTCACCGATTGTAACGATTTGTTTACGATACTTTTTTGGATAGTGAATCCGAATATAAACTTATTTTCCGCCGTAAATCACCAAGAAAATTAGTTATATATAACAAACATCTACTTCTTCAAAAAAAAAAAAAAAAAAAAAAACTGCGAAATACGCTAAGAGCCGACATTACTCTCTCATTTGATTGGGTCAACGGAAAATCGTTGCAAGTAACAAAAACAAATTTTTACAGAAAGCGAAAGATACCATCTGATTGTTAGCTGTACAACGATTTTTCACTGTATGACGATTTTGTTTCAAGAATTTCCGAGATTTTATTTACAATTCTACCCGTTAGAATTCACTATTATGATCAAATAGAGGATTTATAGAACGTATTCCACTGAAACCTCACTTCTGTAAATTTTGTCAGTTGCAAGGTTTTTCTGTTGAGCCATTCATTTGTTATTTTTATTTAAAATTGTTAATTAATGTCGGAAGGTACATCATGAATGTGATGGTGAGTAAAACGCAAAGTTAATTGTGAGCTCACTTACCATATTTTAGTATAGGCCTATCTTTTTACAAATCCTGGTATATGTTTTGATACATAGTTGTTTAGGTCATCAGCTGAAAAGCTGGTTTATGGCTGTAGAGGTTTTACTAAGTAAAACGAACGAGGAGTGAGGGGGTTTTCAATTGCCTTCCTCACTGAATGGAAAAGTACGCTTATTAGCATGCCGGGCCTTTTGAAAAGCACATATTTTTCACTCTGCGAATGACACCTTCACTTTCTTCACCACAGGGAAATTCATTACTTTCAGTGGAGATAACTCTGATTAGTGTCTTTTACACTTGTATCTATTCTGTTCTTAAATGATTCAGTCAATTATTGGGCTGACCATGTGATAAGAAATATAACTATTTATTTTAGCTATGCAGCGAAAAGATTGAGTGTAAATAATTTAACACTCCATCTGTCTGTTATGGGCAGTAAACATAGTTAAATATGTTAATTTCCTCTTCCTCGGAATATGGAAAAAAAATCTGATTATAGAGAAAATGTGTGTTTGAAAAAATTATTTTAAAATATAACAATTTTCTTTTAAATAAAGGACTATTATTATTTTTTAAAGAAAAAAAAATTGTAAAAAATAACCAGTACTTTTACAAAATGAAACTTTTCATACTAATTGACACATCTACCGATATTATGTTACTTCCAGGGCTACAAAAAAATATGTTTCTTGTCATATGATCAGCCAATTAAATGACTGAATAATTTAAGAACCGAAGACCTACAGGTGCAAAAGATACTGGTCATAGTTATCTTCACTCAAAATAATGAATTTCATTATACAGCCAGACCCTGTATTGAATGAAAGGTGTCATTTACAGAGTGAAAATATGTGCTTTTCAGACTCGCTGAAAAACATATTTTTTAACTCGGTAAGGAAGGTTTGTAAACCACTTCACTCCTCGTTTTACTTAGTAAAACCTTAAGAGGTTCGAACCAACCTTTCGGCTAATGATCTAAACAACAATAACCAATATTATTGTAACAATATCGAAAAGGAATGTGTGCTCTAGAGGTTTCTAGGGGAGACCGAGACATTCATAAAATGTTAAATAGTAAATAATAGCGTGACAAAGTAACAATAGAGTTAGTTATAAAAGAATATTTCAAAAGGGTCGTGTATAATAAGGTAGCGTCTTTGTGTAACACCTTTTATTCAATTGTGACTTGTTTACACTAGCTAAGCTTTTTTCAGAATCATAAAAAGGATTTTTGTATTTTATTATTGCATCGAATCCCTCTGTCTTTCCAGAAATCTCTCTGATCCACCTATAGAAAGAGAGCCCCAAGTGCGGTTGGAGAAATAGTGTTTGTTTGATATTTGACGAGTGTTTATTGCGTGTGCTATCAGTACGTTAGAAAAGGTCGACGTGTCCGGGCATTGGTCAACTATTGTTATTCTGTTCTATTGTGTATAATTTTTGTGTACGTGCATTCTGTATAATTAATTGTTTGTAAGTAGTACTAAGTAAATTATTTAAGTTTTTTTTTTTTTTTAATTCATTTATTTAACGTCGCATCAACTACTAAGGTCATTAGCGACGACGTTGGGGTGTAACTGCTTACAATGGAGGATGAAATGATTTTTTGTAACGTATGAAAATATGCCATGCCTGAGTGGGATTCGAACCCAGGACCGCATGATGAGAGGCGAGCACGTTACCAACTGCGCCAATGCGTCCGGCTGTTTAAGTTATTTATTGTATAACTTCATAATAATTAGTTTATTATTTATTTTGTAAATCTTTATTTATTTATTTTGTAAATAATTAGTTTATTATTTATTTTGTAAATCTTTTAGTTGTAATAAATATTTGTAATTTTAAAATTTATTGTATTAATTATTTAATTTATCTAGATCCCGAAACGGACCTTAGCGATAAGTGTCACATTATTATATTACCAATAACTGCCACTCTCTCAACGGTTAACTAGATTTTTTTGTACCCGATTTAAATAAATCTGACTAGGGCTGACTCTAAAACTCAATTATTGGAGATCCGTGGAGAAAATGTAAGTTTATGAATTTTAGCTCAATCGGGATTGTAGTTTTTGGTATTATAAAAATAGATTTTCGGCTTCACTGGGTTAAGAAACTTGTAGATTAGTAGAAATTCATTTACCGAAATATATTCTCACAATGAGCTATAGTTAGTTCGCTAGATAAAACAATGAGGTCATAGTTCACCTAGTTGATTGGATAATCATCTTTTATTTCTCTTAAAATACGCAAGATCTTAGATCCCTATTTAAAATGAACTATCCAAAAATAGGAGTAAAAATGATAATATAATATCTCTTATGTAGGCGGTAACTAAACAATTGCCTGTAAGTTGTTTTTTTTTAATTTGTATTGTGTCTAAAGCGTGGGTATTTTTATGGATATGACAGGCCTATATCCTTTCAGATTTTTGCACTATAATAAAAATTAGAAATTTTGTTTATTGTCAAAGTAAAATGAAGTATACCTAAAAGATCGTAAAAGTAATTATAAAATATGAGTACTTTATTGTTTAATTTAACTTTTAAGTAATTAACATCCAAATTAAATGTAATTAAGTTATCATACAAAGTAATTGTAGATAGCTTATTCAGTTAAGTTAAACATTGCAGGTTTGATATTTGGTAGGTACGTATATTCTACCATATGGTGGTTAAATTTTTAAAATCAATTAACCACTAAAAACAAAATGAATAGATCAATCTTCAAATTCTTACAACGTACCAACTGTACAGTAGGCATATTGTATCTTTTACTTAACTGCTACCTAGATAACTTAAAGGACGTACAAAGAATAAAAAGTGCTTTTAAATGTAACAAACTACAATAATATATTTCAATAAGTTGAATATTCCTTAAAGACACCAGTCAAAAGTACTTGAAGCAATAACTTTTTAATTTCCTAATATGTGTACGTTGCACTCTGTTCAATTCAGAACAATAAGGAACCCCATGACCCAATGATATGAGGATGATGTATATGACTTGTAAATGAAGTGTAGTTTCTCCTGAGAGAGTATGCTTAATTGAATCCCAACCATCAAAGTACTCTGGTAATCACCGTCTAGTATTTAAATCCGTATAAAAGTAACTACGTTTACCTTTATGATGGACTTCTATTTAAATTGAAACGCATTTTGAGTGACTCATACTATTTTGTTATAAAATCGTTTTTAGAGAATAGATTTTTAAGGTCCAGTACGGTACTGCTTACTCTGAGCTGCACAAATTCGATGCCAGAGTACCCCAAGGGGCAATACTATCCCCATTTCTGTATAGCGTATTTGCATCAGATAGGCCTACCGTGGATACATCGGTAACAGCGACGTACGCTGACGACACAGAAATTCTTGTACGGGATAAGAGCGCGTATGAGGCTTCCAGGTTGGCGCAGCGACATCTTTTATTAATATAGGACTGGCCTACCCGTTGGCGTGAACCCAGTTAAATCAACACAGATTACGTTCACCTTACGACGTTAAACTTGTCCACCTGTGATGCTGAATAACATTCATATCCCACAGGCCAGGGTGGTGCGATAACTTGGCTTATGGTTCGACGAACGACTAACTTGGAAGCATCATCTGCGTACAAAACGTTTAGAACTTAACCGCCGCCAGAAGTTACTCTTCTGCTTAATTAACCCTCGATCAAGATTGAACCTCCGCTCCAAGATTTTAATATACAAATCCCTATTAAGATCAATCTGGACTTATGGTGTCCAGCTCTTTGGAATAGCGGCAGAGAATATTTAAAGTCGATTCAAGCCTTTCAATCAAAATTCTTAAGACTTGCTTCTGGCGCTCCTTTTTTTGTAAGCAATTAAACCCTCCACGACGATTTCAAAATTCCTACAGTAAAGGAGCTAACTGCGTCCTTGTATAGTACATTTCACGAAAGACTAAATGACCATTCAAACCAACTAGCCCGTGATCTAGCTACAAGAAACTTTCCAACTATGCGTCGTTTAAAGCGAAAATGGAGTAGAGACCTCTTGGTCTGAATAACGGACAATACCCGAAGTTTGAACGGAGAATGTATCACTGGGTACCTCTTCTCCTTAAAGTGAAATTCCCCGCCGCCATTTCAAAATCAAATACGGAAGTTGTGCAGCTCATTGTACAGCCGTAATAAAAAATTAAAGACAAAAACCTGTCGTAGGCTCTACACACTCTTGGCAGTTGAGTTAAGTTTGCATTTTAACTGATGAATGTTGACAGCGCCGGTTTTCCGGTTGGAGTAAGTTTATTCGAATTTTGACAAAGGATTATGACAATGGCAGTCAAAAAAAAACAAATTATACTAATTAAAAAACAACAAAATAATACAATTTAATTAGTATATTATAATATTATACACGCCAATAGATTATACTAGCTGGTATAATTTACAACATTAATAAATTATAATTAACTGAAACATACAGTAACATAACTGTACATAATTACAGTTAGCTATTACACAATGTAATTGTTTTATGAATAGATGAAAGTTTATTATAGAGCAATAAAACAACATAATACGAGATACAAGTAGACTAAAAATAAGTACTAAGTAATGAAGTAAGTTTATTAGCAAATTGTAATTGAATATAATTACTGTTATAAAATTCCAATATATTTTCTAATATGGGTATATTAAAACTTATTATTTAAGACGACACAAATCTTTTTTCTCTTTTTCTTCCCATCACGGATAGGCAAACATGCTTGTTTCGGTCTACACCGATCACAATACTATCTCTTCCGCCCCTACTTCCCTCAGACGTTTACTTCAGTACTTTAAGGGTGATTCTTCCTGGAAGGAACTGAAGAACATGATCTTCCATATTCTTCCGTACTAACTGATTTTAGCATTTAGGGCTTGGATTCTCGCTCTGCTCGAATGCTCGAATGCATTTTGAATCCTGTCCAATCTGAAGCAACTTATGATTGTCCAAAGGAATATAATTTCTGCTATCCGGAGTTTATTTTTCGCTCTTCAATCTGCAGTCTAGAATTCATTTCTATAGGCTAATATGCGAACTCTTATAAGATTTTAACTCCGTATCCCTTTTTAACTTTTGGTTTATATAATAGTAATGTTGTGTAAGTTCCACATGTTGTTATTTAGGTCAACAGCTGAATGGCTGGTATGAACCTCTAGTGGTTTTACTAAGTAAAAACGAGGAGTGAGGTGGATTACTATTGCCTTCCTCGCTGAGTGGAAAAGTATGCTTTTCAGCATGCCAGGCCCCTGAAAAGTACCCACTTTCCACCCTGCAAATGACACCTTTACTTCATTCACTTCAGAGTCTGGCTGCATATTGAAATTCATTACTGTTAGAGGAGATAACGCTGACTAGTGTCTTTTAAACCTCTACCTTATCTGTTCTTTAATAGTTCAGTCATATAATTGGCTGACTATGTGATAAGAAACAGAAATAGTTTTGTAGCTCTGGAACTAAGAAATCGAGTGCAATTAATTTAACACTCCACCTGCCCGTTATGGGCAAAAGTTCCACATATTACTTCAAAAGTTTTTATCTTTGTATTTTTTACAGATTAGCTGGGTTGAATTTCTTAAAATATCCCAAGATACGTTAAAATTAAAAAAAGTTAATGAAATTTTTTGACAGTGCAACATACCTTTCTAGTAGTCTAAACTTTCATAAACATTTAACTTAGGTACTTTATGTTATTTTTGGTGAATATTATGGTTGTATATCTTTAAAAAAATAAAAAAAAATAAAAAAATTTTTTTTAAGAAACGCTATTATTTAACAATGATTCAAATAAAAAATGAACTAAAAATAAAAAATAAAAAAAATTACAAAAAAAATTACAGACATTACAGTTACAAATAAAAGCGTGGCGCATTTTTATTGTAAAATATTCGTTGTATAAAAATGCGCCACGCTTTTATTTGTAACAGTAATGTCTGTAATTTTTTTTGTAATTTTTTTTATTTTTTCTTTTTAGTTCATTTTTTATTTGAATCATTGTTAAATAATAGCGTTTCTTAAAAATTTTTTTTTTATTTTTTTATAATTTTTTTTCTGTGATTTTTTGTAATTTTTTTTTGTAAATTATTTTTATTTTTTTCTTTTTAGTTACTTTTTTTAAGTAATTGTTAAATAAAAGCGTTTTTTAAATTTTTTAAAAAATATTTTTGTAATTTTTTTGAAATTTTTTTGTAATTTTTTTTTACAAACACCTATTGTCATCGAAGATAAACAAGTGTGCAAAGTTTGATTCATATTGATACGGTAGAAGTATTAAAATTTTAAGTTGCAAGATTTGATGGATCCAAGAGTAAGTTATTTTGTAATAATAAAAGCGTTTAAAAAAAATTTTTTTGTAAATTTTTTTTTATGACAGCGTATTGTCATCGAAGATAAACAAGTGTGCAAAGTTTCATTCATATTGATACAGTAGAAGTATTAAAATTTTAAGTTGCAAGATTTGATGGACCCAAGAGTAAGTTAAAAAAAAAAAATTTTTTTTGTAAATTTTTTTTTATGACAGCGTATTGTCATCGAAGATAAACAAGTGTGCAAAGTTTGATTCATATTGATACGGTAGAAGTATTAAAATTTTAAGTTGCAAGATTTTATGGATCCAAGAGTAAGTTAAATAAAAGCGTTTAAAAATTGTAAATTATTTACCTTTTTTATTTTTTTAAATTGCTAATTAACTGTGTACAATAGCACAAATAAATATCACTACTGTTTTGAAACTAGATGAGATACGAGTGAAAGAGATAGACCCTCATCCGTGCCTCCTGAAAGATTAAATGGACCAACATTAACAGGATGACTGACTCAAATAATGAGTATTCTTGCCAGGAGAGCAACAATTGTTTTTCATTTTATGCAGAATAGTAAAAAAATCAGTTACTATTATGACAAAAATAATTTTTTTTTTCGAATAGCTCTTTAACGAGAGCACGCTAAATCAATATGTATGTCTCATTGCAATTAGAGGTAATTCAGCCATAGTGAGACAAGAATCTGTCTCGCGAAACTTAAATTTTTTTAAGAATTTTTTTTGAATTTTTTTAAGTCATGCATTTGAAAACGCATTGTGCACTTCATTATGAAAATACGGAATTGTTTATTTTTAGTCGTATCAACATTATGGTTATCAGCGACTTCTTTGAAGTATGTAACACGGGAATTTTACGTGTGATAATTTTTAGACCCTAATCGGGAATCGAACCTGGGTCTTCCGTTGTAAAACAAGCATACTAACTACTACGCTATAAAGGCAGCCACATTTTTTTTATAGAGGGAACTAGGTCTACTACAGACTCTTTTATTACGAAATAACTATGCTGCCAACTTGAAATGAAAAAATATTGATATTTTAATTGATTTACAAAACAAATAAAAAAGTGAAAAAAATAATGATGAATACAAAATGAAATAAAAGTTAAGTAGAAAAAGCTAAGAACATTGCTGATATTAAGGTAATTTTAACTATCAGTGTACGTAAAAACCGAATTAAAAAACAATGCTTTGTTGTATGTCTCAAAGCGTTTCCGGCAATATGAACTGAAACATAAAAATGTGTCTTACAGGAGTCAACCTGTTAAATTAGCAGTCATCTTCTCCATTGTATTTTTAGGTGCCTTATCGTTTTCAGGTAGAGGTAAGTTAGAAAGTGAACGTACAAATAATATCACAAGAAGAAAACAAAAATAGAAATATCTTCTTCCTACTCACAAGCATTATGCCTTCTTGTCCCGTTCCGACTCAAAACCTTTATTATTGTTTTTCTTTTAATTTGTCAGCACTATTGCCATCTCTTGTGTGGTCTGCCAATATCTCTCTTTCCATGAGGTTCATATCTTAAAATCTACAATGGTATTCTTCCTGCTGGCATCCTCTGACTTTTCATTCATATTGTAGATATTTAATTCTGAGCGTATGTCTTCATTTCTTATTTGATGTCTACACTCGCTTTCCTTAATTTTGCGAAGGAATCTATCTCATTTCCGCCGCCTGTACTCTACTCTCCAGTGGTTTTGTGGTGACCCATGACTTACTTCAGTATAAGAGCACTGGGGTAGCTATCACTTTATAAAATAATAAAATAATTGTGACTCATTATTTATTGTTGTTGTTTAGGTCAACAGCCGAAAGGCTGGTTTGAACCTCTAGAGGTTTTACTAAGTAAAACGAGGAGTGAGGTGGTTTACCATTGCCTTCCTCACATTATTTATTAAAATATAAAATAATCACTTTGTAAAATAAAAATATTGCAGATAAATTATAAAAAGAAATAACTTAGTATACTAACCCCTTTTATTTTAATCCAAAAATAATATAACGACATAAAAATTTACTAACGATCATCCTACTAAATTCGTGAGTATTAGAGGCTCATACGATTTTTCTAAAAAGACATAAAGGAGAAAATTTTTTAGATAAATTTACTAACGAAGAAAACAAGAATATCTAGATAAAGCATTTCTGTTTTAATTTTTGTGACAATTTTTAACGATATAAAATTTGGTAAAATTTAAAATATTGAAATAACGATCAACCCACTAGATTCGTGACTGGTATAAGTTCAGTATCTTATCTAGTTCAGAAGAAAATAATAATGAAAAAATTTAAAACTAAAATAAACGGAGTTTAAAATTTCACTTGGGAATACCATGAATCATACGTGTATAAGAAAGACAAAGCCTTACTGTTGTAAATTCAAATCTAAGTTTATGATGGTTGATAAAAGAGAATTAACAGTAAAATGTTCATTTTAACTCTTCCGTAAGAGGTCGCAGGTTAAGGTAGTATTATATTACCTTGCGGTGGGTGGATTCTTGCCAACCAAATGTCATTACGTTGTTGCGTATTTTATGAAAAGAAATTTTTTCATTGTGAAGTCAACTTCCGGAATTGGAAATTTTTGTAATAAATAAAATAGACTATAATTTACATTTATTCATGTCTGAATTCACTTCGTGAATTGTGTATAAATCAGTAGATTTTTGTAAGTTAGTTTATCTAGAGGAAAATTTAATCAAATTTTAAATTGATCTAACAACCATATACAGTCACTACTAATGAAGTTAAACATAGAAATTAGAGACAAATCTAGAAAAGAAAATACTTATCCAATTTTAAGTTTTTTACACATTTTTTTGTACGAGGGTTATCTAGAAAATAACCTCCGTTTTGAAATAAAAAGTAAACGAGTGAAGATACAAAAACTTTATTACATACATATTAAAACTACAGTTTTTCTCTATTTTTCGACAAAGTCGCCAAATAGATTCAAGCACTTGTCGTACCTTGGAACAGTCTTTGAACCCTCTGCATAAAAATCTGCCGCCTGTGAATGTAGCCAACCATTCATGGCGTTTTGAAGCTCTTCGTCATTGGCGAACCGCTGAGATGGAAGCCACCGCTTCATGCTCGGGAACAGGCTGTATCCCCCATACAGCCTGGACTTAGCTCCTAGTGACTTTCACCTGTTCCCGAACATGAAGCGGTGGCTTGCATCTCAGCGGTTTGCCAATGACGAAGAGCTTCAAAACGCCGTGAATGGTTGGCTACATTCACAGGCGGCAGATTTTTATGCAGAGGGTATTTCAAAGACTGTTCCAAGGTACGACAAGTGCTTGAATCTGTTTGGCGACTATGTCGAAAAATAGAGAAAAACTGTAGTTTTAATATGTATATAATAAAGTTTTTGGATCTTCACTCGTTTACTTTTTATTTCAAAACGGAGGTTATTTTCTGGATAACCCTCGTATATGTGTATATTACGATCTAGTCTTAAGACTAATGAGTAATTTTATTTTAACTTAAACTACTATTGACAATATTACTACAGAGATGCTCAACAGAACCTTGGTACTTACACATTATGTACACTACACTTATATTGTGCACTTAAATTTAACACTAATTCTAATCGTGCACTAACACTGCATTCCTTTAAACACTGACACTACACAAGCTCAAAAGGTTTCTTTCTTTTCAGCCTTCGCACCAGATTATCGTTATCAAGCAGCTGGATTGCTTCAACGTTGTCATGTTGGTGAAGTCTTTCCTCATGCTTCTGTGCGAACCTCTGGATCTCGCTGGAGACAAAATCCATTCGCAGATCTCTGTGGAGGTCGATGTTTCTTATGAACCAGGATGCGTTGACGATGTTTCTCAGCACCCTGTTTTGGAAACTTTGAATGATGTTTATATTACTTTGTTTGGTATACACCCCAGAGTTGCATACCATTCGTCTAGACAGGGTTTACCGTCTGTTTATAGAGCAGAATTTTGTTATAGACTGATAATGAGGATCTTCTCCCTAGTAACCAGTATAATTTCTTATACCTTTGCTCGAATTCCTCTTTCTTCTGTTTAACGTGAGCTTTCCAGCGAAGATTCACGTCGAGTGTCATACCAAGGTATTTGGCAGTGTTTGCATGCAATTAAAGTTTTTTTACACATAAAATCTTTCAGATTTTTAAAAATTCGCAAACAAAAATTAATAACAATACTGTAATAACAATAATTTTATTATTATTTTTATGTTTACCTTATATCTTCCATTTTAGCTAATCCGTTCTACTACACAGTTACGTGAACGAATTGCAAAGTCAACAGGTTGAAATGGAGCTTACAGAGATTACTCAAAACATTCGGATGTTACAGTTGTTAATTTAAAAAATAAATGCCATAAATGATATGATTAAACAAAAAATGATGTTCCTTAGCACTTATTTTATTTTATAGAGTCATTTCACGGAAAAATCCTTGAACATTTTTGGAAGCTCGTTTTGTAGCTCAAAATTTAAGCATTTATTTACTGTATGCTTTCATCGACGCCTTAGTGTGACATTTCATAATTTTTCGTAAGACAATTTAAAAATTTTGTTTCTGCCAAATCAATCAGGACATAACTTATAGTACAATTACAGTTTATATTGTTATTACTACAAATACTGTAATTACTCTTGTTTTAGGTTTATATGACTGAAGCGTTTAAGAACATAAGAGGTAGTTGTGTAAAATACACTAGTCTGAGTTATCTTCTATGAGAGTAATGAATTTCAGACTCTGTGGTGAATAAGGTGAAGGTGGCATTCGCAGGGTTGGAAAGAATATGCTTTTCAGAAGGCCTGGAATGCTGTTAAGCATACTTTTCCACTCAGTGAGAAAGACAATGGTAAACCACCTCACGCCTCATTTTATCCAGTAAAGTGTCAAGAGGTTTAAACCAGCCTTAAACCTGATGACCTAAAAAACATATCTACATCCTGTACAAAATTAGAGCTAAATATTCTATAAAAACTCATATATTATAAAGTAATTGTTCCGTTAGATAATCGTTTTTAAAAAATGAGCAGAATAAATTATTGAATTAGATAATTTTAATTTAATGTCTCGTAGCATTATTATTTGGAGTCACGCGAGTTTATTGTCAGTTTTTTTTATAATACAATATACGAACGAATCTTCTTCTATGTCGTTAAAGGTCATGTTTAGTACATTATAAGCATATAGCTAATAAAATATTTTATTTTTCTTCTGTAAATTTATTCAGAACCTTATAGATACTGTTCATGTAATATTTAAATTTCTAATCACTTTCATTTTCGGATTTTTAATTTTATTGTATTACTCTTTTGCACTGTAGTAGGTACAAACTTACCTATAGTAGGTATACAAAGTAAACATTCAAATCATCACCTCCTCTAGCCGAGAATGTCAGTTTCAGAAACATGTGTGCCAATTCATTAGATAATTTTTTTATACCCTTAATGTGTGTACGTTGCAATCCGTTCAATTAAGAACAATAAGCAACCCCGTGACCCAATGAGATGAGGATGATGTGTATGACGTGTAAATGAGGTGTAGTCTTGTACAGACCCAGACCGACCATTCCAGAGAGAGTATGGTTAGTTGAACCCCAACCATCAAAGAACACCGGTAACTACTCTCTATTACTCAAATTCGTATAAAAGTAACTACCTTTACTAGGATTTGAACCAGTAACCTTCGTCTCCGAAAATCAGCTGTTAAACAGCTGACTCGCGGCGACTTCAACTCGAGACCAACCCGGTGGGTCCTTTAGACAATTTTTTTTTATCAAATCAGCAAAATTACAATCTTTTCTGTTATAAAGGAACAAGAACAATTAGTAATAAGGTTAACAGAGAAAAGACAAATTTACAACATTATACAATAATAATTTTTACAGTAACTTTTTTGTAATTTTAAACGTTTATTTTAAATTAATGATTCAAAATTGAAAAAGAAAGAAAATATTTATACACATACACATAAAAATATCGAAAATAAAAAGTTAATTGTGTTCGAATCTGTTAAGTAAATCCAACTCATTTTATCTGTTAAGTCTTGTAAATGTATAGTCACTGTTGTCCAGTAAGTTTATCGCGAGATGATTTGGATGTCCGTTTATTCTTTGTTCGTATGTTTTGCTAAATAGTGTGATTCCCTTTGTTACTGAGTTAAGTCGAATGTGGTTATAGATATATTTGTTTCGTATGTACCATGGTATCCTAAGAGATGATCGTAAAAATTTTCTTTGAAAACGTTCTAAAATGTCAATATTGGTATTTCTTGTTGTCCCCTAGAGTTGTATCCCGTACGTCCACATCGGCTTGAATATTGTCTTGTATAGCATCAGTTTTGATTCAGTTGACAGTTTCAGACAAATGACGATAAAAATATCTCCTTAGATGTATTGTATTTTATACTGATCTAGCAACCCCGTTCACTTTGCTTGGCATTTTTGTTACACCGCTAAGTTCAGCTCAATTTGTTACTTTCTGTATTTTTTTTAACAAAATTGGTAAAATGTGGGATTTTTTAACATTGCGGTCTTAGTATGCATTTTCATAACAAAATTATGTATAGATAGTCATGGCAAATTAAAAAATCTATTACTTTTACTTTATACATTTTTTCTGCAAACCATAGTAGATACTGTCTGTCTATAACTTGATGGCCTCCCATAGAGATGGGAGGAGCAGAATCGGCCCACTACTCGTCTTCTCAATAACACTTCATTATGTACCAATTCCAGTATGCTAGTTAGTGTTAGTACATAATGAAATGTTATTGAGAAGGCTAGTAGCGGGCCGATTCTGTTCCTCTCTGCGGGAGGCCATCAAGTTATAGACAGACAGTAGTTTAGCGTCACCTAGTGATTTTCCTTATTTTTATGTTCTACAGAGGTTGGCTATTATTTAGCGTCATTCACTCATGATTAATTAGTTTATATTTTTCATTCACATTGTCTACTTACGATTTTAAACATATGTTATACTTTTAATTATTTACTTTGCAAGAGAAAATCGTGTGAGTGTTGCACACCAGATTTTTACTTTCTCTTGCCGTATTTATATGAATATAGAGGGAAGAAAAATATGGTTTTCATGTAGAATTTAAGAAATCACGTTTTCACCGGATATACACGTTTACAGGCCTATTGATTGCAAAAAACATGTTTTAGCGATTGGTCTGAGTGTGTATGTGTGTGCATTCGCGCGTGTGAACAAAATATCTCATAAAAAGCAACATCGTATAGCCTGATTTTCGTAAGGAGAGCGCAGGGCAAAACGTGCGTCTGCATTAGTATAGTCTTGTATGCACTGCAATTGTGCAGCGTATATTATCTACAATGGAACAGCATGCCTACAAAATAAAATGGGTGTTATCAATTTTCAACACCATTCTGACTGTACATCGTACTGTAGGTTGGAGGGGGGCCACGCCCCAGACCACACAGAGCGTGTCCATAGAACTGCAGTTAAGCTACCCAATCCTTGCCTGCTTTTGAGGTAACGGGCGCTGGCTGTAGCACCTCCGTGTGCTATTCGTAGTACACAGTTGTGCGCAGAACATCCATGTGTGGTAGAGCCACGTGCAAAGCATTAGCTGCATACCGAACTCGACGGCGACTCGTCCAACGTTTACGCGAGTACTGAGGGGAGTGGGGCGCCCTGCGGACGTGACCTCACCCACTCATTTGGGTTGGGCTCTCAGGGGTTGTGGGTCCCTAGGTAGCGCTTCAGAGCCACTAGGCTGCTTAAATTCCTTCAGAATGGGCGTAGCTGGCCGTGAGGTGTACAGGCAACTGTATAGATAAATACACATGTAGGTTGGAGGGGGGCAAACCCCAGACCACACAGAGTGTGTCCATAAAACTGCGGTTTAGCTACCCTATCCTCGCCTGCTTTCGAGGTAATGGGCGCTGGCCGTAGCACCTTCATGTGCTATTCGTAGTACATGGTTGTGCGTAGTACTTCCATGTAGGGTAGAGCCATGTGCAAAGCATTAGCGGCGTAACGAGCTCGACGGCTACTCGTCAAACGTTTACACGAGTACTGAGGGGAGTGGGGCGCCCTGCGGACGTGACCGCACCCACTCATTTGGGTTGGCCTCTCAGGGGTTGTGTTTTCCTAGGTAGCGATTCGGAGCCACTAGGCTGCTTAATTTTTTTCGGAATGGGCGTAGTCGGCCAAGAAGTGAATAGATAAATACGCCTGTAGGTCGAAGGGGTATGCAGGGACGAAGTTATGTATGCGCATGAGTATGCGCTCACAGCAATTGGCTTGGCCTTTACGAAGTTAAAACTTGGAATTTAGGTACCACTGCAGGACCCGGCACGAACATTTAAATCAAAATTGGTCAACCAGTAGTAGTTTCATTTTAAATTGTCTGCTTATGATAAAACATACATAAGTTATTATGATTCATTATTTACATTGGCACGATAAAGTCGTACGAATGTTTCACAACGGATTTTTTAAATTACTATTATAGTACAGTAATAATATATTTTTATTAGAATTTAAAATAATTGAGGAAGTAAATTTTAATATTATACTGTACTTAAGTACTGGTGATCATGTAAGGAAAACTTATTACACTTTATAAGGTTATTTTTCTATCACGATGCTTTAGTTTAAAAGTGATCTTTGTAAGTTTATATATTATTTGCTTCGAGCACTTTCTTCGTGTCTTTTATACAATTTATTCTTATGGATTATGCGTATTGTTTCTCCATGATGGTTAGGTCATCAACTCAAAGGCTAGTTAATCTTTAAAAACTCTTTTTCGTTTCATTTTATTTTATCGGGAACTGTTTTGGTTAAACAAACCATCAAATATAATTGGCGCATTGTACCAAAATTTTTGTGTTTAATTTTTATTACACGTTTTCAATATAATGATAATAATAATACTTTTTTTCCAAAAAAAAAAAATAATGCAATTTTATGTGAACATTTTATATTAATTATTGTACACAGATCCATTCCTATTACCAAGTTCATTCCAATAACCGAGGTGGTAGAAATTTACATATATTCAACTATAATTGAAAAACCATATGCCAGGATGTTTAAAAATATTTCACTAATTTTTAGTGCTATTATTACCACAAAAAATATAATAAATTAGCTCAAAAAATGTTTTTCTTTGTTTTATTACTGTACTGTTTGCCCATAACAGACAGGTGGAGTGTCAAATTATTTACACTCAATCTGTTAGTTGCAGGGCTAAAATAAATAGTTCTGTTTCTTATCACATGGTCAGCCAATTAAATGACTGAATCATTTAAGAACAGAAGAGGTGTAAAAGACACTAATCAGAGTTATCTCGTCTGAAAGTAATGGATTTCATTATACAGCCAGACCCTGTGGTAAATGAAGTGAAAGTGTCATTTGCAGAGTGAAAAATATATGCTTTGCAGAGGGCCTGGCATGCTGCTAAGTGTTTTTTTCCACTCAGTGAGGAAGGCAACGTAAACCACCTCACTCCTCGATTTACTTAGTAAAACCTATTCAGGTTCAAACCAGCCTTTTAGCTGATGACCTAAACAAACTGTACTGTACGTTGAGCTGCACAATTTCCGTATATGATAATTAAATAGCGGTGGGGAATTTCAATTTAGGATGAAGGTAGGTAATACGGTTTACCAGGCTTCAAGAAAAGTTTAACTATGGCAAATTTCCATTGTTCAAGATCATACGCTACACGAAGTACTGTATTGAAGAACATTAGTTGAAAGTGTAAGCCGCGTCTCGGTAGGTGTTGCAGTATCTCCAATGTAATGAGATGAAATCCCGGTGATTTTCTCTTTGGTAGCCGTTTTACTGCCTTTTCAATATCCTCGATTGTAAATGGTTGTGAAGGCAGTGATAGCTGAAGAGGTGATTGGAGTTGTTCATCAACGGTTTGTATAAAATTCACGTCTTGTACAACTTCGTGCGTTTTGAAGACACTGGTTATATGAATTGCAAAGAGATTAGCTTTTTCGTTTTCCTTTTTTGCCCAAGTATCATCTGGTTTTTGCAGTGGCAACAAAATATTTAGGTATTGGAGTAGTTTCTTAGATGTTTACTATAGTGAGTTTGTGCTTTCATTCATTGTTGTAAAAAAAGTCTCAAAACGCTCTATTTTCAATCTGGCTAATTCTTTCTTTAGACGGTTGATGAGTCTTTTGAGATCTTGTTTATTTTCTGTTAGACGTGAATGTTGCCCTTTGTGTCTAGCTTGTCTTTTCTTTCTTATCAGGCGTCTAAAACACTGAAACATCCTGAATGAAAGGGTTTCGTTTTATGGGTGTAGATGATTCCCAAGCAGCTTTTTGGCTCTGCGGTCGTAAAATGTTGCTCTGCCTTTTCGAGATGGTCATTCGATTTAAGTGGTATGTTATGCGTTAGGTTGTTTCCGATTTTTTCTTTGAATATGTCCAAGTTCATTAACCCAAGATTTAGTGTTGGTTTTGGTAGGATTAGCAATGGTTCAGTGTTCAGCTTAGTGATTACAACCGAGTGGTCAGAAGAGTGCTCACATATAACTTTGTGCCTGTGTGGAGCAGAGCCCTAAGATTTAAAAGTTACTGCAGTAGGCTTCTAAGGACGCAATAGAAATTGGCTCTGAAAATATGTAGTACTTATAGAACTGTATCTATGGAGAACACCCTGTTAATTTCAAGGATGCCTCCATGGGATCTAGTGGCGTGCGGGAGGGAAGAGCAGCGCTATTGCTGATAAAGAGGTATGTTGGAGTCAATTACTCAGCAAATGGCAGAGAAGATGGAGCGCAGCTAGAGTTGGGGAGTAGACAAGGAGGTTCATTCCAAATGTCGAGGTTTGAATAAGGAGGACATTTGGTGATCCCACCCACAAGCTGACGCAGTTGCTAACAGGGCATGGTTCTTTTGGGGCATGTTTGTCGAGGTTCAAACTTCATGAAGTACCGAAATGTCGGCTGTGCGATAATGAAGAGGAGGAGTTCGTTTCGCATATTTTTTGAAAGATGTCCCTATTTTGGCTTCGACAGAATGGAGACATCTGAGAAGATAGGCGTTGTACAGTGGATCCCAGAGAGAGTAGGGGCAGCGATGCTGTAGAATGAGGAGAGCTGGAAGTTGGTCGCTCAGTTTGCGGAGAGGGTGGTCGGGAGACTGTGAAGGGAGGAGACATATGGAGATAAGCGGGATTGCCCTCTCCCACAGTGAATCAATCCTTATTCGATCTCAGTAGGTAAGGTAGGCACATTAATTTCCTGAGCTGGTGATGAAAGTGAGAGAGTGAGTGTTGGTCGGTGACAGCGAGAGGGGAATTAGGCTACGGTCCCCTTCCACGCCCCACTGACAGTAGGTACATTTTTTTTTATAACCCGACATTTCCCTTGTAGTATTATATAAACAGTTCCGAGGGAGGTGGAGGGTTATTTGCTGATGTCGGATCAAGTGGCCAGGCGGCGGGTTTTTGGTTCGTAAGGCGGTTGCGGCCTCATCGGGGCTGGACGAGGACGCCTCAATTGAGTCCAACACTACTTCCCTCATCGTGAGGGAGTGAACATGAATTTTTCTCGCCACCTCGAATAAAAAAACGAAGATAACTCTGTTTATAATATTTTTCATTGTAGGCTACTAATGATTAAACATACGTTTTATGTATAATTATTTACACTGACAAGAGAAAATTGTGTGAATGTTTCAGACCAGATTTTTTTACGAAATTTCTTCCATATGGAAATATTTTTATTAACACAACAACCTTACGAAATACATGACTAGTGTAAAAATATACAACAATTTAAAAACTAAATACAATAAAATGAAATTCAAACTGAACAATAATGACTATATAAAATTTAATGATAAAATAAAAAATTGCTGTCAATAATATAATAAATAACTTGAAATAAGTATTTTTTTTATAACTTATTACTGGGTTGTATCAAGCTATAATTAATGAGGCAATAAAAGAAAGCGGAAGGTGATAATGGATACAAATACTTCTCCAAGTAACTATATGACTCGGTAATATGATAATATGAATGTAATGTTACATGATTAACTATGGGAAACAAACATATAGATGAATCCCCCATTCCCCTTTTCCACATCGAATCCACTTATCCATCTCAAGTATAAAATATACTTTTAAAAAGAATTTACCAAACTAATCTGTGAACTATGAATCTTGTATTCTTTTATTTATTCGTACTTGGTTATATACTTTCACTGTTAAATATTAACAATCAAATCAAACACTGTATATCCATCTCTTTTTTCATTTCAGATAGATTTAAAAAGAACTTTCAATAACATCATCAAAGAGCATCGAGTACTTTAGTAACATTAGCTAATCTGTTAAACAATGTACAAATACAAATAATTGACTATTAAATTTTTTACCGTTTAATATTCTAATATTTATAATAATAGCCGTCTAATAAATGTGGTTACATTATCCATAATTCTATTGTAATTTAAATTTAAATATAATCGAATCTTTATTATATTATTACATACTTTTTTAAATAATGTTTTTTGTGTAGGTTGAATTAATATACGTTTTATTAACTTCAATACGTGTTCTAGTATAGGAAGTTAAAAAAGTGTAATTAGGTATAAAAATATGATGGATATAATACATAAATGTGTCGATGAGCATGTTGTTGTGACGTCACTTCGGAAAAGTGTTCCTAATATTATCACCGTACAAAACTCAAGGTCATATTTGTTGTCTTTGTGTCATTTCATCATGAATTTTTCTGTGATGTTGAATAATTGAAGAGGTTTAAGTAAAAACAACCATAGTCCAAAACAATGCCAGTTATTTTAGTTATGCATGCTATCTTGTAGTGCACCCTAGCGTCCATTATCTGTACTAATCATTATAGAAATAAAACGCAAATTAAAGCCGTAATCTTAAAAAAAAACAATTTTTTTACGTGAAAACAGCCTCACCGATAATTTCAGCAAAAATGGCGCCTACCGTATCTTATAGAGCATTAAGAAATTAGTAAATCAGGCGATTTAGAAAAAAATATTAATTGGTTGTAATTAATTAATAAAATAATTAATTGGTTTATATTTTTATTTAGTTTCAACTTCACAGCATTTTATTACACTGGGTATTAGACATCGTTCAGCACTGTTAATAGTCTGCCCACATTTTCGAGAAACTAACATTTTTGTTTAAGGTAACAAACAGTTAGGTATATTCGTACCGTTAACCTACAAAAGGTTCCGCGATATACTAATAGGCTATGTTCTGGGTATAGTATAAGTTGTTACGTTTGTCGTACTGAAATTAAAGCAGTCACGCATGAGCACTGATGCTTTTCCCCCTTTACCTCTCGTTGCAAACATGGGCAAACTCGTGACTCAAGTGACTTTAAACCACCTCACTCCTTGTTTTACTAAGAAAAGCCTCTAGAGGTTCAAATATTATTTTTGAAGACACCTATTGTCTGATGACCTAATGACAACAATATATAAGTGTTTTTAAAAATAATACAAGAAGCTGTCAAAGTGGTAAAACCACGAAAACACTTCTCAATGGTAAGTGTTCTTACGTTTTATTCTTTTTTTTGATAGTCCTAGTTTTTTTATTGCATTATTATTAAGATAAATAATTGGGAATATCTCTGTTATTATACGAGAAAATGAAAAATATCACAGGACAAAATTTATCTTAAATATTATAGTAATTTGTTAATGTATATTTTTGGATATAACGACTGACAGCAGAGACATTCGTAGTTTTTTCCTAAAAATGTTTAAATGTTTTCTAACACCCTGTTGTATTCTGATAATCCGTTATAAATTATTTGTAAATATATCACCTCTAAAAAAATTAATGGTATTTTTTGTAACAATCATGATGACGAGGGTGTTTCTTTGTATTTGATAGAAGGTGAGATTCTTGAACATTATTTACATTAAAACCTAAATATGTAAATATTATTTTAGGTAATTTTTTCGTTTGAAATTAACTCATTGTTACAGTCATTACAGTTGTGTTTGTTTAATATAAACGTAATAAATTTATTGTTCATTTTATATTGGAATTATTATTTAATAGGCAACTTTCCCAGCATCTGTATTATTGATCGTGACAAGAAATTTCATTTTATTTTATTATATTGAATAGATAAATTTGATAAAATCTATTCTGGATCAATTTTTTTATGTGAAGTTTGTTTCTAAGTCACTCTTTTCACTATAAATTAAGTGATGCTTAAAATTTTATCTTAAAATTTGATTTTCTCTTCTTCTTTTTCTTATTATCAAGGATTAGACATAAGCCTGTTCCGAACTCACAAACCATCCTGTACATCTACACAGTCACAGTACATCTCGACTACTGCCATCTTCTTCGAGGTCTTTTCACCTCCCTCCTTCCAACTGGAACATATTCCGTCATTTTAGAGATATTCTCTTCTTTGGCATACGTTCCTAATGTTGCCTCCATTGATTCCGATACTCCTCCACTTTTTCATTCAAGCTAAATACACCCAACTCGGATCTAATTTCTTCGTTATGTATTAGATTCAGCCTCGAGCAGCCCTTCCCCTTCTTAAAAACCTCATTTCAGCTGCTTGGATCCTACTTTCTTGGCGTTTTTCTGTAACCCACTTCCGTAAAGAAGGACTGGAGCTGCCATTACCTTGTAGAACTTCACTACTGTCTCTGTTCTAACTGTTCAGTTTGTTGTTATTATACAGCCCTCAGAGACGTTTTTTCTTTGTAACCGTGCAGTTCGTTTTTGAATTTTCGTCATACGATCTTCTACCCTCGTGTAGTATACTCGTTAAGTATTTTTAACGGGTTTTCAGGGTACAGTAGCTTACGCGTTTAGATTTATTTAAAAAATATATTATTGGCAGTTTAAAATTATATAAGAAATTACGCGTAAATCGTAACGAAAAAAGAAATACATTATTGTAAACCTCGCCTCTCATCATGCGGTCCTGGGGAGTCATGGGGTTCGAATTAAGAGAAGCAGAAAATTTGAGAGAAAGATCCTCTGCAAAATAATGGGTTTGAAGGTAGCAAACGGACAATGTAGGTTACGAGATCGAGAAGAACTGTTCAAGAAAAATTAACGATTAATGTAAACGATTAGAAAAAGGAGACTAAAATTTTACGGACCTTTAGATATATATTGATGACAACGGTTAATAAAATAAATTTTTAAGATATTAAACAATAGACCTAAGGTGTTGGATAAATGGTTTAGCATATTCAGTGCTGAGCAATTATGAGGTATCTCTCTCTTTGGACTGATTACTTGTGCAGCGTGTTCTTCGCTTGCTTTATATGGGGCCTACAACTTATGTTACGTTTTTATAGATTCATTTTATTTGCGACCAATACGTGAATTTATATTTGCTAATAACATAAAAGTAAACAATTCAATGTTTTTTTTTTAGGTTCTTTTACATTTATTTAACGTCGCATCAACTACAACGGTCATTAACGACGACGTTGTGGTGTAACTGTTTACAATGGAGGACGAAATGATTTTTTATAACGTATGAAAATATGCCGTGCCTGAGTGGGATTCGAACCCAGGACCGCATGATGAGAGGCGAGGTTTACAATAATGTATTTCTTTTTTCGTTACGATTTACGCGTAATTTCTTATATAATTTTAAACTACCAATAATATATTTTTAAAATAAATCTAAACGCGTAAGCTATTTTGAATCGATACTTGCAAAGATACTAAATTCACGGCTTCAACACAACTGTACCTTGAAAACCCGTTAAAAATACTGAACGAGTATACTATACGAGGTAGAAGATCGTATGACGAAAATTCAAAAACGAACTGCACGGTTACAAAGAAAAAACGTCTCTGATGGCTGTATAATAACAATAAACTGATATCCGACAGGAGGGTACCGCCGGAGTTACTTAAAATGATAACAAAGCAGAACATGCTAGGTGAGACGGCAGCCTGGCGGTAACACCTACCCATGACCCGCTAGGAGAGTCTCTAGCACTGATGTGTTGAAGAAGTTAGAAAGAATATTGTGAAAACTGGAAAAACTTGATCAACCGAATCAAATTTAGACAACTAATTACCGACTCTACGGGCTTACATGAAAAGTAAACATAGAACACAGGTTGGACACAAGAAAGAAGAAAAGCCTAAGAGTTATGGAATGCTGAGAATAAAAATGGCCTCCAGAAACGTCTAAAGTCACCTCACGTGGCCTAAAGTTGGCCCTACACGAGGAAAAAACAAATAATGAACCACCAAAACATTTCAGAAGAGGATCTAATTCTGCAGACCGACAAAATTAAATCCCTTAAATCCCCACACACCAGGTTCAATGAGGAAACGAGACATAGAAGACCCGGAATAGTCGTTTCAGACGAGATTCGCCGATAAAGATCGGAGCGAATGAAAGCCTACTGGGCGAAAAGGAAACTCACAAGACCAAGAGTTATTAGAAAACGTTTCTGAAAACTTTTTCTGTTTTGATTAAAGTGGTCCATTGATGGCCGTAAAAGCAAAAAAAAAAACAAAAAAAAAAAACAATCATTTCAAAATCATAAAATTTATTCATGATTTCATAAAAAATACTTATCAGGAAATCTATTAATACTCGTATAAAGAAGTATTCATGAATATCAAGGTAAAAAAAACAAAAATATACGAGTATAATAGTAATAAAAACAATAAACATTCACTTTCGTTTTTTTTTATTTTGACAAATACCTATCATGCATTTTATAAAATGATAGGTTATTCTGAACAAATATCAATAACTTTAAAACTACTTCATGATTTTTTTAAAGAAAGTAAAAAGTAACTAAAGAAAGACGTGTATTTACTTATATTTTATTTAATTTATGTATTCTGGATAAACAATACTATAAAAAATAAAATAAAAATATATAGTTGAGTAATTTTATAGCTTAATTATTATACCATTCAATATTTAGTCTATTTATTTATTATTTCTACCAATATTTTTTGATTGACTGTTCATGTGAATTGATATACATTTTTCCTAAGAAGAAAAAGAGGAAGAAGAAGAAATTGAAAGAAAGTTATAATATTTCATATTTTAAGATCATGGATGGATGATTGTAAATTATATTTAAATACTAATTTTCTAATAAGGAGATCTTCCTTGTCACGATTAAGAAAAAGAAAAGAAAAAAAAGTAATCGATTGTTTCTTTTACAAATATTATTATTCTTATTAATCTATTGACATTGTAATATCAAAAATACAGGGTGATTCAGAGAAACTGTAAATTTATTTTTGTCCCAAATTTGTGTACGTTGCAATCTGCTCAATTTAAGGTGAGACTATAATGATGGTTATAACTGAAAATTTCGATTTTCGGTTTTTTATGTTTTTCAATTTGTTTAGACCTAGTTCAACCACAACAACTTTAAATTACGTGAAAAAAATAGTATTTTAATGAAAAAAGTCGTTTTTAGGAGGGTTACCCAAAAAAATTATCGTGTCACCATTAACGAATATTTTTCATAATTTTATACGGATCGTTTTGGAGCAAAGAGAATTTTAGTACTTTAAAAATATCTGCATTACTGTTTTTAATACTCTCAGCCATTGGTTCCTCTTTCTAACTAACTGTTGATGGAAATTCACTTGTTTGCGCTGTACATTTTGTTTTTGATTTGTGCCTTTTTTATCGCCTGTTCCCGAAAATTAAAAATTTTAACATTTAAGTTCATTTTTCTCGGAAACTATTAAACGTACCAGGCTGAAATTTTTACCAGTAATTTATCTCACATATGCACATATTCCGGCATTTTTATGACTTCCTCAGATTCTGCAAAAGTTACTAAAATGTGAAATACCGTAGAAAAAATTGTAACAATTTTATATTATTTGTTATTCTGTTTTTAATTTTATGGTACAACGGATTAAATTGCAAAACGTCAATAGCTAGAAAAACCCGACACCTATGAGTAAATAAAGTTTCATTCCCTATCGTTTACCAATCCTGTGAAAAACGTACCTAAAAATAGCAAATTTAACATTGGTGGGGTACAAAGTACAGTCTTCCCTTAAGAACTATAAGCAACCCCATAATCCAATGAGATGAAAATGGTAGTCTTGTACAGACTCAGGCTGACCATTCCTGAGAGTGAGTAGTTAGTTGAAACCTAACCATCAAAGTACACCGGTAACCGCTGTCTAGTATTCAAATTGTTTTAAAAATAATTATCTTTACTAATATTTGAACCAGGAAACTTTGTCATCGAAAATCAGCTGTTTAACAGCTGATTTGGGGGTGACGACTTTACCTCTAGACCAACTTGGGTAAACTATAAATTTAAAAAATTAAATATTGTTACTAAAGAAAAGTTTTTTTCAATATAAATTTACCCACCTGGTTGTTCTAGAGGTAAACTCGTCACCGCGAGTCATCTGTTTATTTTTTTAGGTTTATTTTGTTTTTACGTCCGACTGTTTTGCAATTAATGCTAATGCAAACGGTGAGAAGGATGATAGATAAAAATGAGTGATGAAAACTTGCCAGATCTGACCGGAAATCGAACCCGGAACCCCGGCGTAGAAGCCAGTAGCGCTAACCACTACGCCAATGGGCCGGTCATCTGTTTAACCCTTTTTAGGTCTTTGGTAAGTATACTTACCTCTGGCAATAAGATCTATTTTTTCAAGAATAAGCTATACAGTTAACCCTATTGGTATTTTATGGTTTTATAGATGTTCTCTGGTAAGTAGGCTAACCACATTTTGAAATTAGTGCGCAGCGACCATTTGCTTCGTGAGTTACACGAATGTGGTAAAGATTCTACCAGCGTACGCAACCGTATTGTTTTGTTGTTACTTTTGTACAGTGCTTCGAAAATTCGAGTTTTTTACGGGAAAGCAACAATTCCTGCTAATATAAAGTTAAGATAAGTTATTCTTTACATTTTTATGTTATGAAAGACTACAAGTTAATAAGTTAATAAGCATTCTTACCAGTAAATAATAATATACTCGTATGATTCCATTTCAATAAGCATTCTTACCAGTAAATAATAATATACTCGTATGATTCCATTTCAATAAACGTTCCTCGGTAAGTTTACTTACCTCGGCTTAACATTAAAAAAAGAAGAAATATCCTCCTATTCTGGCACTAGAAATACATAATTAAAGTCCATATAAAAGAAAATTTAACATTTTACAACATTTATATTTTTCACCGTAGTAGGCCAACTGCCCTATAAAGGGTTGATTGTTAATTTTCGGAGACGAAGGTTTTGAAAAAATCAAAAACTATGTCCGATAGTTTTTGTTATTACAGTGGGTCTCATAATAGTAATAGTAAAATTAATACATAAATTTAGGATTATCAATTTGTTGTTATTCTCCATTGTGCGGATTCCAATATATATATATTTGACAGTTCATTGATATAAAGTTACTTTCTTGTACTTAGAAAGTGTTCAATAAAGAAAGTATATTAACTTTACTGTAAATGAAAATACTAAACAGTGCTAAGTTTGATTGAAATACACGATTGATTTTATTTTTAAATCCCACGGTTAACTTTTGTTTTGCTTATTAATTTGTAGTTTTTAAGACAGCGTGCATTCAATTTTTTTTAGCCGGCACAGCAGGAGGTCTCTAGAAATAACTTGTTATCAAGGTTGTGTATTTTGACAGGTCTGTTAAAAAAGGTACTATTAACTAAGAATTTTATTATTAATATTTTTTTGGCAAAATATATAGTATTTTCAGAAGAAAGGTTTTTCTTATTTAGAGTAAATATTGTTTATACAAAATAATAGAAACGCCTTAGAGCGTAGTTGTCAGCGTGGAATATTTTTATAAAAATCGGCCAACTGGAAGTATAGTAGTTTATTCGCGCGATTTTTCACTTTTTGCAATTTTCTCAAAAACTACTCATAATATTTTTTAAATTACCTTATTTACTGACATTTTGTTCTCAACATGATAGGGTAAGCGCTATGTCCGCTGAAATTCGTGGGCTTTGCTGTTGTAGTAAACATTGTTTATTCAACATTGCAGCCTTATGCATATGTGAGAAAAAGTGCATGAAATTAAAGTTGTAAAAAATTTAAAAAATCTACAACTTTAGTTTCAAGCATCTACAAAATTAATCTACAACTTAAAAATCTTAATCTTAATTTAAAAATCTACAACTTTAATTTCAAGCATGTTTTTATCCAGCATCAATTTTAGTGGTTTTCTTATTTTCCCACTATTATTATTATTGTTATTATTATTTTGGTTTTACGTCTGACTGTTATAAAATTTTATTTTTCCATAAAAATTGGTAAAAAATAGGAATTTCAAAGATTGCGTTCTTAGTATACATTTTACATTAAAAGTATATTAAGTTGTAAAAAATTAAGAACCTACAAACTTTATTTCAAGCATTTTTCTCTGTGAGCCTAGTTTTGCGTCAACTAGTAATTTTCCAAATTTTTAAGTCAGATAAAGGTTGATTTTTATTTAGTTTCATTCACATGTTTAAGTTAATTTTTTGAGGTTAATTAATAAACTAAGTAATTAATAACTAATTTGGTTAGGTTAATTTTTAATTTTACATAGTTTACTTATGTTTAAATGTTATTGTACTGTAAGCATGGGTTTTATGTTTCATTATATACACTGGAAATATAAATTAGTGGGAGTATTTCACAACATATTTTTATACACCATGTATATTGTAGTTCCCTTCTAAATATTTTGATTGAAAAAATATAGGCCTATTTTGTTAATTCTATAAATTGTAGTTATCGTTACCACAAACTTTAACGACTGCATCCACTGATGTTATCTACAAGAAACCCCATTTATGTCATAAGAATGAATTCTCATGTCATAAAATATTAGAGCATATAATTTAAGCCATAAAATTTCATAACTGAAACAGCACCAATAATAATCTTATTAAAATTTCCATGAAAAATTCTTTTAATTTAAATTAAAGAACAATCATACAATATAAAAATTCATTGAATTTCACGGAACGGTAAAGTACCTCGTAAAATCTTAAGTGCAAAAATAAGTTCAGTTAAACAATTTCTGATGTTATTTCCGTAATATAACTGACATTTATGTCATTAATTTCATTATTATTGTCATTATTACTATTACTTTTTCAGTTACGAGTAATATTATTACAAAGTCTATTTACTGGTTGTGCTTAGTGTTCTTTAATGATAGTAATATCATAAGCTTTAATAAGCTTTGAATACTGAGTTCGTGCTAAATTATTCTTCCGAGGTAGCCTACAATTAGTTTTATGTGACTTTTAAGTTTGTGCTTTGACATCCGCTTACTGGTTTTAAGTAAAGAACAATTAAGTATTACTTAGAGTTTAAGATTACTTCATGTATTTTTAAAAAAATTTAAAAACACATTATTATAGTTAATCTCGACTTGCGATCAAAATTGCCTACTCCTTTAAAATTACTGTTATATTAGATTTTACTTAAGCCAGTGTGGATGTTCGGTTGTCAGAACTATGGTTCATCAAAACCATCAGTCATAGCTAAACTTTTAACGGTTTCAGTCAAAATTGCTTCGTACGCTAGTTAACTTTATAGGTCTGTGGTAAGTATACTTACCACTGGAAATAAGGTCGATTTTTTTATGAATAAGCTATGCAGTTGAACTCTATTGGCAAGTCATGGTTTTATAGATGTTCTCTAGTAATTAGTGCGCAGCGACCATTTTCTTTATGAGTAACACGAATGTGGTAAGGAATCATACCAGCGTACGAAACTGTATTGTTTTGTTGTTACTTTTGTACAGTGAAAATTCGAGATTTTTACAGGAAAGCAAGCATTCGTGCTAATATAATGTTGAGATAAGTTATTTCACACATTTTTTTGTTATAAAGTGCTAGAAGTTGTTTTAATAAAAAAATTTACTACTTAACATTATGTGATTCCCATTTCAATAAATGTTCCTTGTTGAGTATACTTACCAGGGCTTAACATCAAAACAAAGAAATATCTTTCTGTTCTGGCACTAGAAATACATTAATCAAGCCCTATAAAAAGGAATTCAACATTTTACAACATTTATATTTTTTCCCGTATTACTGCCCTATATAGGGTTAATGCTCAATTTTTTGTATCAAATCACACACTTCACTCGGACCTAAAAATCCCATTTATTGTTGACGCCATACACGAAATGTATCAACACTTTAAATAAAAATTATTCAACAACTCCAACCCATTGATTCGTAAACTAAGTTCTCCACATTTACCAGGCAATCCTTATCATCAGTGAAGCAGAGACTTGGGTTAACTTCATTCAATACAGTTCAAATCTAATCACGCTTTTATTTTTTTTTTAGCTTGTACGGCCACAGGGGACCGCTGTAAGTTCATTTATTGTTCCTTTTCACCCTTAACCTCGCATGGTAGTTCTTCATTCGGTCATATCTACTCTTTCTCTCCATTTTTCCTGATGGTTTCCGTTCTCTTGAATTTTATCTTTCCGTCTCTCAGTAGGTTGTAATTTCCAGACTTCTCCTCCAAATCCTTTCTCTCTATATTCAGCTCCCTCATGTCGTCCACAACGCTTAATAAACACATTAAAAATAAAATTAAAATTACTATTATTAACTGAATACTCTTAATGATTAAATTGTGAAAAGGCTAAGTAGCAATTAACTGCGGGAGTCCTGCTAATGAGTGGTGTCCTCCTTTAACGTGTAACGTCATTTTTAAAATTATATATTATGAGCACATTTGCTGGTTGTGCAAAACACTAAGTTTTAAATAAAAAATAAAGTAAAAACATCACTTCGCTACGGAAACAGCCACGTTTATTTTTAATATAGAGAAAAACTTTACTACCTCATTTAGTGAGAGATGAGAGATAATAAAACCAGATCAAAATCACTTCCATATTATTGAAAAACTTATTAATCAGGAATTAACTTATACAATATCTTAAGATTAAGAAAAATTTGTTAACTAAGTAAAAGCTATTTAACAGACAGATATAATTACATTTATAATACAATAACAAGAGAAACACTTTGCAACAATTTTTCTAAAAACGTTTCTAAAATTACTATGAGATAATTTTATTATTATACACTTATTTCAAATTTTTATTTAAATCAAAATTAACAACTGTTTAAATATTAATAACAATTTTGTGGTTAAAGTACTTTAGAATAAACAAAATTAAATGGGTTATAATTATCTTAAAGTATGTATCATTAATTTAGTAAAGAAGTTCCCTCTATTGCTTTACCATACCTGTATCACTTGAACACTTTTTCTTTTACTATGTAATTATGTTTACGAAATTCCAGTTAATACACATTTCTCCTTTAGTTAACTTATTTAGGTGTTCAAGTAAGATTCCTATTAGAAATTCATCTTCATTGTATTTCACAATTTTAACCTAATGATGACACAGATTATACTTTGGTTTTTTTTGTGTTATATTAACCACGAGTTGTTCTATAATTAATTTGTTAACTTAGTAATAATGAGGTGTTTAATAATTTAAATATTTAGTGGTTTAATTATTTTCATCATATTTAATGATTAAATTCAGGTAGTGATTGATGCTCTAAACTTATTAAATATTTAGAACATTTATAATTGTATAGAAATTTGTTTATGTAAGGAAGTTTTCTGATTTGAACTAATTACTAATATTTTATCTTCTCGTACAAAAAAAATTGAATCGTGAAAATTAGAAACCCTAAAAGTTCAGTTTTTTAAAAATAAAACTAATTTTACACTAGTAAATAATATTTCTGGCCGTTTTGAGTTCCGGAAACTTTTCTTAACTTCTCCTAAACTTTAAAGGTGCGGTTTTGTTTGTGCGATCATCGCATGCGATTACTGCATGCAGTAATCGCATGTGACGACGCACAGGTCGGGTAGTGGAACGTGCGATCCAACTGCTCGTCCGGGTTATCCGAAACGTCAAAAAATACTCAGTATTATAAATGTAACTTTTCTACAATTAATAACTGTAGTAAAAACAATAAATAATAAATACTGTAAGTTGTATTTCTGTATCAAAATACTGTTTAAGCAAACTGAACAGTAAATTATAGCACTTAAAGTATGCCTACATGACATTAAGCACTGCAGACAGGATTTTTACCGATAACCTGAGTATTTCCCTTGGAACAGTAGCCTACTACTAGGCCTACTACTAGGCCTACTACTAGGCCTACTACTAGGCCTACTACTAGGCCTACTACTAGGCCTACTACTAGGCCTACTACTAGGCCTACTACTAGGCCTACTACTAGGCCTACTACTAGGCCTACTACTAGGCCTACTGTTTATTTAAGCTACATCACCTTTGCTGCAAACAGTCAATTAGTACTGTATTGTGGTTGAATGGGTACGGTAGTGTCTTGGCCTTAATGTAGTTTTCATTTCGTTTTGTGGCTAATTAGTTATACTTACTAGTAGTGGAAGTGAAATGATATTTAACAATGTCGTGAAAACGTAAACGCGTGGTCAAAACAATCAAAGCAACGCCCACTGATGTACTTTTGGGTAAACGTTGGCGGGAGATTTCAGTAAGAAAACGAATGGAAAATAAAAAGAAAAATAAATTCCTGACTTTTCAAAAAAATAATTAAAATGTACGGAAAATATTTGACAATTAAATCGTACGAACAAAAGTTTTAGGACACAGTAATATTTTTGTTACAATAAAAAACCATTTTCTTGTTATATGAAAAACTCGGCTTATCCGAAATCGGCTCACCCCAATTATTTCGGATGAGCGGGAGTTTACTGTATCTATTAGACGATGAAAGGAAGTTTGAAGGATCAAATAGTTGTAGTTTTTCTGCAGCTGACTCAATGAGTTTTGCGTCATCGTCTTTGGAAAAACTCATTTTCAACTTCCAGACGCATGCGACTGCCGCAGGTGACTGGTTGCCAAAGCAGTCGATGCAGCCGGCGCATGTGATCTCTTGCGTCGGACGCATAAACGGAACCACTTCTTAAGAAATCCATTTGATGAGTAATGGCAGTGACGCATGCAGCGGCTGCATGCAGTAATCGCATGCGACGATCGCACAAATGAAACCGCACCTTAACAATAAACTGCAGAAAATGGAAAAGTTTCGCTCATCCACGTGGTCCGGCTAAATAACCTGAATCTTGATGGGAAAAGATTTGGCGAACTAAAAGTGAATACACTTACAATTTTACAATAAATCACCCTCATACCTTACTATCACACGTCTTCGACTAAAAATCGGATTTATAATATAAGGAAAAATCCAAATAGGTTGATCGGAGCGTCTGGAAAAACTCAAAAATTAAACAAAGAGGATTTATTCAGATGAAGAAAGAAAAGTAAGATATGAAAATATGAAAAGACTAGCAAACCCCACGCAGCTTCGCACGCGAAACAAGTGTTATCAATTATTTTAAAATAAAAATGTAACAGAAATTGTGTAGCTGCTAGTCAATTATATACTCCAACGTATACACACACACACACACACACACACACACAACGTTTGATAAATTCCCCCGCCTACGTTTCTCACCGTCATCAAACCCCTTATCTACTTCAACAGCATTACTTACTCACATGTACACACACATTTACATATTTTTGAAAATCTTCATTAGTCTCCTTACGGTTATAATTTTTGAAAATTGTAAAATAAAATGTTGCTGTGAATATGAATACAAATATGCTTTAAAAATTTTTATGAAAATCCGTTCAGTAGTTTTGGAAATAAGCTTGCACATAAAAACATGCTTTGTGTTTATAATATTAGTATAGATACTGGGCAAAGAGAAAAGCAAATCAGAAAATATCTTCCAAGGTTGATTTTAAGTGATCCCATGTAGCCGTAAAAGTAAAAAAAACATTTCTTCATAGATCTTTCAATTGACACAGAAACTTCAAATGTTGCATGAAAAATAACGTTATTAAAACATCTACTTACAGTTACTTGAGTCACGAGTTTGTCCTTGTTTGCAACGAGGGGTAAAAGGGGAAAGTATCAGTGCACATGCGCGACTGCTTTAATTTCAGTACAACAAACACAACAACTTGTACTCTACGCAGAGCATTTATACAGTATATCGCGGAATCTTTTGTAGGTTAACTGTACGATTATAACTGTTTGTTACCGTAAATAGAAATGTTAGTTTCTCGAAAACGAAGGCAGAATATTCATACTGCTGAACGAAATCTAATGTGCAGTGTAATAAAATACTGTGAAGCTTAACAAAAATGCATTTCCCTGCCAAAAGCTATGAGCGAGTGGCAAATTTCTGTGAAGTTTCTCTTTCCACAATTCGAAAAATAAATAAATGAATTAAAGACGTAAACAAAGCAGTTGTCAACCAAATGTCAACAGTTTTGTTGACATCTGGTAAAAAAAGGAAATGGTTAGGAATATACTTACTAGTGGGACTGATAGTGAAGACGCCGGTGACAGCGATACTAAAGAAGGCAATTCATTCAAAGAAAATTTTGTTTCAATGGAGTAAAGTAGCTGGTAAATAAAATAAATCAAACATATCTAGTCATGTAATTAAGCTATACGCAATATTACAGGTCTGATTTATTTCTTATAAGGTTTATGAAGAAAACATTTTCTCAGAATAAACCACAGCTTACAAAATGTATGCAGGAACTGCACAGTAGTGAAATGTACGAGTAGTGTCTGACTGTTGATGTTGGCAGCACTGTTAAATTTTCTCTTATCTTTCTCACAGCCCATCCATACGCAAAAGGGAATCTCGTGACTTCAGTATCTATACTATCTATTTCGAAGCAACACAAGTCCCCCGGACATGTGGGATTTCTGCAGAACATTACGTAAGATACTTCTTTCAGTAGTTCTTCAAATGGTCATATTTTTATCTAGATAAATAAATGAAGAACAAAACTAATGAAAGAGTCACGTGGAAAGCAACAGCTAAACAAACTGAAGATTAATAACGCAAACGTAAATTCAATCAATCGTTATATTGAACTAAGCTGCACAATAATAACTAGACTATTATATAACTTAAAACAAAGACATTATTTTTGAAATATGATTAAACAATACATATCTGTATGGATTATATTATTGTTGTAATCTTTAAAGGATGAAACAATTGACCTTTTTACCTTTAATTTATGCTATTTTTAACAAAAAATTATCTCATTGAAAATAATTTGTACAAATTACTTTTAAATAACTGTTAGATAATAATACAGAAAGTAACATTTGGAAGAACAAAAAATTATTGATTACTTTAAATTGAATATATAATTTTTATATTTGTATAAATATTTTTAATTTATACGTACACGTAAGTCACGTTTTGATGTAACTTTATCTTACATTTGTTTGTAAGTGATTCGAAAAAGGATTACGGTTTGTGTTATAAACACGCATAGTTATTTTAATATCAGTGTTGTTACTATATTCTGCGGAGTAAAACTCATTATTACCGGAGACTGAAAATACAACCGTTTTCCCTTTCACTCATTCAATGAATCTTTTTGCTGTTAATCTATCTACAGAATCTACTCAATTCATAGAGTGTTCAAAAAGTCATTTTAACCCTTATTTTTATGGGAGTTATAACATCCCCAGCATTACAATACTATTTTGTTATATTTTTATTGTACGTTTCTCAAAAATTATGGTGGAAATCAACGCGCTGATGAAAGGAGAAAAGTCAAGTGTGAGCGAATGCTGAGGATGTGGGCTACAAAAAGAGCTTTTAGAATGTCCAGTCATCTCGCATGGTCTAAAGTTAGCTCTGTACGACGAAAAATCTTTTTTAGTTGTTAAGAAAAGTGTATATGAATTTTAAATGTTGAAAATTTTGGTTAATTTTATTTTATTTCTTTCATCTTTTTCTATAACGCCATGAAGATGCTTTTCGATTTTTTTTGGAAAGATATTGATGTTATGATTTCTTTTTAAACTGTCTCATAAATGTTAGGTTTTTAATAGAACTTATGCTCTTTAAAAAATGATTAACTATTAAATAATAATGAGGCTTGATAGCTTTAAAGTTCAAAATCTTCTGAGAAATATTTAAAGAAATTATTGAAATATCTCTTTTAATGAACCATGAAACTTAATAACACTTTTATAAAACTTAATGAACCGAACCAAATTTAGACAACTAATTACGAATTTTCAGTGCTTCCTAGAAGAGCAGAAACAAAACACCGGGTGGACAGATGAAAGGAGAAAAACCTATTATGAGTGAATGCTGAGGCTGCAAAAATAACTTCCAGAAACGTCTGAAGTTGCCTCACTTGGTATTAAATTGGCCCTATACGAGGTAAAATATCTGTTTAAGTAGGTGAGAAAACTATTTGTGAATTTTAAAACATAAAAGTGTCAGATAATTGCGTTAAAGTTATATGATACTGTAATAAATAATGTATACCAGCTCCGTAAGATAGATTATCCAGATTTTTTCTCTTTGAATTTATCTTTTATTAGCAATACTTTTTGGCTTGCTGAGCATTCTACCTGTATTGTTTTTTGTATCATGATAAATCCGATACCCTTGACATGTGTTAATGCGTTTGCGTGCGTGGTGCGGTGCGTTTGTCCCAGAACGAAAACAAACGAAAACGAATAAACGAAGGATCCCGCGGGACCCTCCTTCAGAGCAGTGGACTGTATGCGATGGGCGTTCTGCTGCGCGTCTTGTGCACTTTTTATTTGGTTGACGTACCCAGAATGCGATGTAAAGAAATACAAAATAAAGCACCTTCTCACCTCCATTTTCAGCGTGATTAGTACTCGTGATGAGTGGGGGGTAAAAGGAGAAAGACAGGAATAAGGGATAGGTATACCCACTACACTGCTGTCTTCTTCCAAAGAGCGATTTCTTAAAAGTAAACTTCACGGTTGTATGCCGTTTTCCGGGTGCGCGCATAGGTGTTGCAATCACTAAAGCGTATCGGACCGACTGTCTCCGGCGCGTACTGGCGAGCGAGTGTGCGGTCAGCGGTTACAGAACAAAAGCGATAGCGGCGCCCTCAACCCTTCAACTATAATTCAAATTGTGGCGATACCAACACGTAACAAAATTATAGCAAATTAATGACTGATAGAATAAATGTTTCATAAAAAAAAATTTTAAATAGTTTTTTATCTTTAATGAATATTATTTACAACTATTTCTATTTACGGATATAACCGCATAAGTCAAGTCATTCAGGACTAAAGACGGATATAATTGGTATTAAAGCAACTAAACCCTTAATTTTAAAAAAAAATGTTCGTCTTCTCAATCAAAAGAATTTTAAAATTGTACGAAATTCAAAACGGCTCTCCTGAACTTCCAAAGGGCACGTACAAATAGCCCAACCAAATAAAATAATCCCAAAGAAACAATGCCATGATTTTTGAATTATTTTTCTTCAAAGTTTCTTTTTGGTTGATGTTTTTATTAAAAATTTCAATTGAATTGATTCGGTTTAATTTATCCATTATTCTGAGGTTGAGGCATCCATTACCACCTGAGTAAGAGTGAAGAAAAAATATATAGATTTGAGTGGATTCTGCTTCTTTAAAAACAAACTTCTCTTCTGGAAAACCCATTTTTTAAAAATAATTTTTTTGTCCCAAACCAAAGTTAAATGCATGTGTTACAAGAAACTAATTCTGTCCAGGAAGGGTAAACTTTAGTTTTTATTAATGATAAAATGTGGGTTGGGCTATTTATCAAATCAATACCATAAACATTTTAAAAATTCCGATCCATGTAAACATTTTTGGAGAAGATTATTTGTCATCAAAAACAAAATTCTTTAGCTTAATTAGTGCACAAAATATTATATTTAAAAAACCTAAAACAGCTTAGAAGTTAAGGAGGGTGTTGTTTAGGCCAACAGCGAAAGGCTGGTTTGAACCTCTAGAGGTTTTACTAAGTAAAAACGAGAAGAGAGAAGGTTTACTATTACCTTCCTCACTGAGTTGAAAGAGTATGCTTATCAGCATGCGAGGCCCTTTGAAAAGCACGCACTTTCCAACCTGCAAATGACATTTTCAATTCATTCACCACAGGGTGTGGCTGTATAGTAAAATTCATTACTCTCAGAGGAGATAACTCTGATTAGTGTCTTTTACACCTCTACCTCTTCTGTTCTTAAATAGTTCAGTCATACAATTGGCCGACTATGTGATAAGAAACAGAACTATTTTTTTGTAGCCCTGGAACCAACAGATTGAGTGCAATTAATTGTACACTCCACCTGCTTGTTATGATCAAAGGAGGATAAAGTAACTTTTTGAACTTAAAATTGTAGTTGTGTTAAAGTTTGATGAATCAATCACTTTATAAAAGTTCAATTTGCATAATTCTTTGGAAAGAATTTTAAAATTGTACGAAATTCAAAACTTCTCTCCTGAATTTTCAAAGGGCACGTACAAATGTAAAACACTAATTCTAAGTAAAATGAACTAAGCCTTCGGGCTAGCAAAGTCAGTCAACTATAGGGTGATTCAAAAAGAGCGCCGGTTTTGATATATGAAATTAAGAGATTTATTTTATTGAAAAACTGAAAATAAATACATCAAGAAGTTCATCTTACCTTCCGATTTTATGTATGAAAAATGATGTCATGCATGTGTCTTCCTCTACTGCGCTGGCACGCATCAACTCTGTCCATGAAATTGGATATTACTGCACGACAAGTTTTGACTTTCATTTGCCCGATACCCGTCGAATTTCCTCCTTCAAGTCATTGATGTTTCGGGGTTTATTGGCATACACCAATGAATTCAAATGACCCCAAAGATGAAAGTCACAAGGCGTCAAGTCTCACGACCTTGGTGGCCATTGATGGTCGGAATTACGAGAAATGATGCGATCCTGGAACCGTTCACGGAGCAACAACATTGTTTCTCGTGCAGCGTGACAGGTGGCTCCATCCTGCTGAAACCACAACTCGTCAATGTCCATTCCATCCAAATGACGCCACAAAAACTCCCTAATCATCGTACGGTATCGGTCTCCATTTACTGTCACGGCTTGTCCTTCTTGATTTTCAAAAAAGTACGGGCCGATGATACCGCCCGACCAAAAGCCGCACCAAACTGTCACTCGCTGTGCATACATTTCCCTTTCATTAACCACGTGAGGGTTTTCTAAACCCCACATACGGCAGTTCTGTTTATTAACAAAACCGTCTAAGTGGAAGTGCGCCTCGTCACTTAAAATGAGTTTGTTTGCGAAGGTGTCATCAGCCTGCCGTTTTCTCAATACCCAGTCAACAAACTGTCGTCTCTTCTGGTGGTCTACCACTTTCAAATGTTACGTCAACTGAATTTTATACGGGTGATATTGGAGATCGTACCGAAGAATTCTCCGTACAGGAAGAACATCTTAAACCCAATTGTTGAGAACGGCGACGTATTGATTTTGCTGGGCTAACAGCCACACTGTCACGAACCAACGCAACGTTCTGCTCAGTTCGGCCAGAACGACGACGTCCAGAACTTTTAAGGTCGACTGTTGATTCATTCGGTGCTTCATTACGTCCTAGAGTACCGCGAAGTCGCCTGGCAGTAGCCGCATAACTCTCTCCACTCTGGTAAAATGTTTTGACGATTAACACTCGTTGCGCAATATTAAACTTCTCCATGGTTAGACACAGACTGCGAGAGTACTACACTGCGAACAAGAGAAACTACAACTGAATCGTCAATCGGAATGTTCTCCGAAATAGAAATGAGGTCAAACAATGTTGCCAACCGATAAACAAAAATTTACCAGCCGTTTAAAAACCGGCGCTCTTTTTGAATCACCCTAGAGAGTCATCATTAATTGTTAAGTACCACTAGTTGGGCAAACGACTTTGTATGGTTTTTAGCTGATACGTAGTCACTCATGAACGAACTACACTGGGAATCACTGTTCAAACTCATTCCTAATCTAGATCGAAAATACAGCACAAAAGCAACAAGCAAATTTGGGTGGTTTTCAATAATAGACAGTTCCCGAAAACAAAATACAAAAGCTTAAAAAATAAACTATTATTATTTTTATTCACTTTCAATAAACAGACAAATTTAAATTTTCTCTTTATAATGAAACACTTAATACTTAAAGGATGAAATTTTTGAACATCCTGTGGACAGATGGCTTAAGTAAACTAACTGAAAGCAAAACCAAAGAATAATATGAAGATGCATTATGTCGGGAGCAGAGTTCAATGAAGCCATTTGTTATACTACTATGTTTTACAATGTAGAAGGTCGACTAGCTTTGAATTTATGGATACTGGAAAACTTGTAGATGATCGGTTCCATTGTGAGAGGATGAAGAAGAAATATTACCAAGGGCGAGAATCAATCTCTTATGCGTTTACCGGCTAGATATACTCTGTAATTACCGTTATTGTAATAATGTAATGCTATAAAATAAATATTTCCATAAAAGTTTATGTGTGTTGCAATTTTGCTATTTTTATATTTTATTAAATTAGTTTGTCAGTGTTAGATGTAGCAACTTTATGTAGAAACTTCTAATCGAATCCACGAAGATTTTGTTTACTGTGTATAGTTGTTTAGGCCATAAGTCGATAGGCGTTTTACTAAGTAAAACGAGAAGGAAGTTACCATTAGTAACTTCCTCCTTTTAATTAGTGAATAGTCATTTACCATTGCCTTCCTCGCTGAGTAGAAGAGTATGCTTCTCATCATGCCAGGCCCTCTGAAAAGCATCTACTTTCCAGTGAAAAGACACCTTCACTACATTCACCATAGGGTCTTGCTGTATTATAATGAAATTGATTACTCAGAGGAGTTAACTCTGATTAGTGTCTTTTACACCTCTACCTCTTCTGTGAGATGAAAAACAGCTTACTGACTACAAAAATCGATTTACAGATTAGGAGATATTTCTTAAAGGACTATGTTTGGATTGTAGTATTATATGGATGTGAAACGTGGGTTATAGGGGCTGTAGAAAGAAAGATGACAGAAGATTTTAAAGGAAAATGTTAAAGATTAGGTTGGTAGTCAAAAAAAGTAGTTGAGAGGTTCTTAGATGAGTGGGTGAAATAAAAAATACTATATGCAAAATTATTACCAAATAAGAGATAGGCTAGCGGGGCATGTCTTCAGAATTTAGGTATTGCTCTATCAATAATGAAGGGTAATATTGAGAGAGTGAGTTGTAGCGGGAGGCAATATTTAAAGAAAATTACAAAATACGTACGGTGTTGCAGGTATACAGATATGAAACGACTTGCGCGAGATAAAACAGCTTGGAGAACTACATCAAACCAGTCGAGAGACTGATGACGAAAAGAAAACCTCTTCTGTACTTAAATGATTTAGTCATATAATTAGCTAACCTTGTGATAAAAAACATAACTATTTTTGTAGCCCTGGATTTTGTAGCAGATCGAGTGCAAGTAATAAAACACTCCCCTGGCTGTTATGAGCATATGTTTACTAATCACACAATGTTGCATATTGATATAATTCTACAAAAATGTTAATATTTTATTAGAAATGGATAAGGTAAACCAATTACTAAAAACAAAACCTTGATTATATCTCCAAAACCCTTTCAGCTTGTTTTCAAAGAACGTTTCTTTTTTGGAATGTTAATTTTGTATTAGATTCGCTTATTGCCATGAGCTTTTCACTTTTATTAACAACTTTAAAATTACGGTTAAAAAATGCCTACTTTATTATCACACGATGAGCTACTTTTTTCTTTCATGTATTTGGTAAACGTCTAGCTATATTGGTCTGTTTGTGGTTGTATGATCAAAATATCTCGATAACGGAAAATCGTACAAAAGCGAAACGTAGAACTTAATTTAGTACTACTAGGGGACCCGATACGAAAAATTTCATTAAAATTGGTCTATAAATAAATAATAATTAAATAATTGGTATAAATAAATAAAAAATAAAACTAAATGAAATAAATAAATTGGCTATAAATAAATAATTGGTTCATTAAATTGGTCGATCAGATGGTAGACCAGTTGTATTTTATTCGTACAATTTTTCATTTTTTGAGATTTACTCAAAAACGGCTCCTACGATTTAAAACATAAACATAATAAACACACACACGCACATACCAATTGCTAAAGCAATGTATTTTTTAGGTCCAGGGGATCTGAAAATATTTCTAATGAAAATATTTCTGACCTGAAAACTCGATATCAAGATTCGACATGAATACAATACTTTTGTTAGGGCAAAACCTAAATATTAAAAATGTCAAGTGAAAATACTCATTAAAAATTTTAAAGAAATTCTTGAGATCTTTACACTTTACCTCGGTTTCAATAACTCTATTTTATTGACTTTCAATTTTTAAAAAGTTAACTAATAGCATTAATTTCTTTATAATGAAAGAAACAAACAGAGTAAAGATAATCGGTAATGAGTTAATAATTACAGGATCAACAATATTTTTCAAGGTAATATACATTAAAATGTATATTAAGTAATACAATAAGCACCGTAACGTATTTCCAATTGTAGTAGCAGCAACAGTGCACTATTATGAAAATGCTACATTTCATTAGAAGCCATAAAAATGACAAAGCAAATATTTAAGAAGTCAACATTAATGATCTATTGATGTACACAGAAAAGGAACGTTTGTCATAAAAAATAATTTTTATTACCTGTTGTTTTAACTTTGTAACAAAATTGATAATTGTAACGATTCATGGTAAGGTAAAATTATTATTAGTATTAATCTGTATACCGCGTGTCCCATGGAATTTGAACTATAAAGAAATAGCAATGATCTTCAAGTCGACAACAAAATTATCAAGAGCACAAAGGAATTCAAGTACTTGGGGACCTACATATCATCAGACGGTTCAACTAGGAAGGATGTTAAAAATAGGATTGTGCAAGGGAGAATAGCAATCCGGAAATTGAACCCGATTTTATGGTCTGCAAAAATGCACATGAATACAAAAGTCCAGTTGTACCACACTATTGTGGAGCCAATAACAACTTATGGGGCAGAGTGCTGGCAAATAACATCAAAAATAGACAGCCAGCTTAAAGCAATTGAAATGGACTTTCTGCGCCGTTCATGTAGAGTGTCCAGGTTGGACCATATCCGTAATGACGACATCAGGAAGAGAGCTCATGTAGAAGATACCATTGTGGATAGGATAGAGAGACGACAACTGATATGGTATGGTCATGTGCAGAGAATGGGTGATGAGAGGTGGCCAAAAAGAATGTTGTCTTATGTCCCAACCAACAGAAGGAAGAAAGGTAGACCAAGGAAAACGTGGAAAAAGGGAATACAGGAAGCCATGAGGGAGAGAGGGATGGATGAGGGTGATTGGGAGGATAGAGGAGAGTGGAGATTGAAGTGCGGGAAGCGGCGCCGGCCGTAGGAACCCCGGAAAAAAAAAAAAAAAAGAAATAGCATTAATTTTCATTAGTTTGTTAACCCTTCATTGCGCAATTTTTTTAATGTGTTTAAATAATTAAAATCCTATGTAGATTGTTAAGTTAAACCAAGGAAAAATATTTAAAAAAATTGTAATTTCATTTTACCAAATATTTCAGTAGAATTTGTAATTGATTCATATATGAATCACTATGCGTTAAGTTCCAGACACTGTTAATTGTATTACCACTAAAGATGCAGTCGTCAAAAGTTTGGTTGCCTATGTTCCAGGTTATATCACGATAAGTTTTTTGCACTGTAGAGTGTAATTTATTACCATCACTTGAATTTGAATTATTTGTTTTGTCATTAGCTTGAACAGAAGTATTTGCTAAAGTACCTGAAATATGCTGTGTGTTTGTATTTTCTGATTCTGACACCTGAACTTCTTTTAGCAGCATTCAAAATTTCAGTACCAATTAGATTATCAACCTCATTTAATTCTTCTTCGGTCCAGTCTTCAAGATCACTTACATCACTGTCACTAGGGATATCTAACATTAGTTCACCGAGTATGTCTTGATCACTCAACATTTTATCCATATTTCTAGGGATAACCGTGTAGTAAAAAATAAACAATGCAACATAACCTATAAAACCGGAGTTCGTCTGATTGCATAGCGATGCAGATGTGAATCGGTTACTAAAAACGTAATAAATAATTTACAAATGACTTTAGGACAATTATGATAAGCTTAGTAACTAAACAAAATACTGATTTATAAGTTACATATTTTTATTTGAACACTCGCTCTTTTACTAAGTTTAAAAACGTATACAAAAATCACGATTCAAGACCACGCGCAAGGAATCACAACATGCTATACATAACCATACATTTTTTGCAAAATAGCTGTTCTCTAGTGGAGAAATCGTGTACTATTGGACAAAAATAATAACCGATTCACTTGAGAACCGTTACGCAGTGAAGGAATGACATTTTAACTAATAATTCGTTAGCTTTGGAAACTGATTCATATATGAATCACGATGCAATGAAGGGTATTTTCTTCCCACGAATATATGAAGACTTGTTATAACCAGGAATCATTAGAAAACATTTAAACTTTTAAAACAATATCAATTTTGATACATTTTAAACTGTATTTTATTTTACAGGCTTACAGGCTGTCCAACTTATGTTACTAACAAAATATTACATAAGAGACCTTTACATCGAAACGGTTGACGAAACAGTAAAGAAACCATTTCATATAATAATTTCACCAACCTTCTTTTTAAACTGCGTCACCTTTATTTTTATTCTTACTTACACGTGTTTCGGTGGATCCACCATCATCAGAGTAAATAAAAAAATTGAAACTAAAAAAATTATTATCTCACTTATTTAAAATTTACAGAAGATGATACATCTTCAGTCATTTGTATAAAACTGTTTTATGAAAATTTATATAAAATTTGTATGAAACTGTTTTGAAGATGATACATCTTCTGTAAATTTTAAATAAGTGAGATAACAATTTTTTTAGTTTAAATTTTTTTATTTACTCTGATGATGGTGGATCCACCGAAACACGTGTAAGTAAGAATACAAATAAAGGTGACGCAGTTTAAAAAGAAGGTTGGTGAAATTATTATATAAATTCATTATGTGAAATAGAAATGATTTCAAACTGCAGGATGCATTATAAAGATTTATTTTTGAGTAAAGAAACTGTACGGACGTTTTCATAGCCAACTACACTATCACACAAATCTACAAATTAAGTAATTATTCGCTTCTCACCTACCATACAACCCACCTAGAAGACTGAAAAGGCAATGGAATAGAGACCTTTTGTAAATCGTCTTGAGGGTTTGCCGCTGAGTGATTACTGATGTTTAGTCACGAAATAAACTTTGTTTAAGACGAAGTGTAAGAGGGGAACAATCTACTGCGCATGCCCAATTTCTCTATTATAGGCCAACTCATTCCAAATGAGATGTGAGTCGCGTATGCGCAGTAGCAAAGGAAGTAGTGGGGGGTTTCAGAGCCAGTCCGTTCCCAGTCACCAAAGAGTGAACATCCGTACAGTGGGTCAAAAAAGTAGTGTTTCGGTTTTGTAGTCCAGCCGGTTTCTTTAGAATAGTACCTTACATACTATAAGACGTGATTTTCTTTCATGCGTTATCGAAAACCAGTTTAATTAAAACAGTGTAATTGTGTATAGATCTACTATTTAAAATAGTGTTTCAATGTTAGTTTTTTTTATCCGCGGCGGCGAGAAAAACTCATGTTCACTGTTAGTTTATTTAAAACAGTGTAATTGTGTGTTTATTTAAAATAGTGTTTTAGTGTATTTAAAATAACAGCATAATATTTTATTAACAGCACTATGAGCGTAATAGTACAAGAGAAAATTACGTCTATTTGTAACTAGAAGTATAACAATAATGTGTGTGTCTGTGTATGTGATAAACAGCACACAGAACTTTGTAGGCAGGCTGTTCCGCACTGACAAGTGTGGAGAGCAATATACCCCTCTCTTTCTAAATATTTCTTTCTCACTCAGTTGTTCTGCGCAACTCGAAATTCATTTGGATCTTACCTGCCTGTACAATCCTAAAAACATACTGACACTCGTAGTTCATTGGAATACACAGTCCTTATTTTATTACGCGACGAGTGGTAAAGGAAATAAAATATTGTTTTGATTTAGCTATTCTGTTTTTACGTTTTAGGCTACATTTATACAAATAAAAGTATTTTAATTCGTTAAAACTCATTCCGTTTCTTTTCATTTTAATTCTTCAAATGTTTTAATCAAAACCTTTTATTCATTATTCTGTAGTGTTGTTATAAATTAGTTATCTATTCTTGTATTATAAGTTTCTCATGACAACCGTTCGAAAGCAGGGTAAAACAATTCGAAGTGCTGAACGGAATGTTATTTTAAATTTTATTAAGCGATGTAAAGAAGAAGCACAAAATAAACTATATATACTACACAGTTGCATGGTTTTGAGAAATGTACGTACGCTAGCTGCAGCACATTGCCCACACTGAGTTTTGGGCTTATCTCGTCATTACAAATCAGTTACCTTATACAAGTGACACCAAGACAATATTATGTAAAACTGTTGATATAACTGCTGGTTGTTTTAAAATGTTACACAGTTGTAGTTTATTTGTCTTAAATAAAGTAAAGAAATTGCATTTTTCTTAAGGAATTATAGAAATATTATTAATTCCTTTAGGATAGGAGATAATTTAGATAAAACATATTTTGACAATATCGAAGAGGAAAGAGTGTTCGAGAATGACCGAGAGTTTAAATATGTTAACGTAAATAATAAAAGTAATAAATAGGGTTTTCCGAGAAATAGTTAGGAATATTATGTGTAATGGTCTTTCATAGTACAGGGTTATTGTTGCACGGGCATTGTGAGAGTCGGGTACCTATTTAGATAATTGGCCTTTTTGCAACACCTTCAATTCAATCCTAATTTGTTTACAGTTTTTAAGATTTATCCAGAAGCCGTCCGAAAAATTTTGTATTTTATTATTATATCGAAAATCTCTGTCTTTTCTCGAACTCTCTATTAGCCTACCTATATAAGCGCCGGTTTGTTTACGGTCTAGTTTTAGTTTTTATTTGTGTATGTTTGAGCGAGCGAATCGCAAAGTGTTTAACGGTTACGTTAGAAAAGGTCAACGTGACTGTGTATTGTTTAACGTTTATTCTGTAGTCTATATTTTTAATAAGTAATATTAAGTTAATTGGTTAAGTTATTTACTGAATTAGTTAATTATAAATAGTTTATTATTTATTAAATAATTTAATTGTAATATAATTATAGATTGTAGTCACTTAGTTAATTGAAATTCTTAGTTGTAATAAATACTTGTAATTTTAAACTTTAGTGTGTTATGTAATTTAGCCAGATTTTAGAGATAATTATCACAATATTTATTTTAATTATATAAATAAAGTTACTTCAACTATGTGCTGTAGGAGCAATTTGTTGATATATAAATGCTTTAGTTTTTCGGTTCAACCCTAATGTAACAATGTGACGAATGTCAGCACTATATGTGATTGGGACGTTAGAGAATTAGTTGCAAATGAGCAAGTCGCATTCTTGTATGCAGAAGAACGATGTAGGTTTACCTTAATCTGGCATATTGTTCATCAACGTTACCTCTACGCAAATAAAAAAAAAAAATAAGTAAATTTTTTCTGCTTCCTATTACCTTTTACAGAATAACTCATTACAAAATGATTTAACGGTAATCTTTCTTAATAGTGCTTTCTTAGAAAAACATTCTATTTTCTCTTATTTTGTAGTATTATTTTATTAGATCTGAAGATTTGTTTTAATCTTTTAGGCTGATTATCTGTCATCAAAATGCGTAGACGACATTAGGTCCGTCTGTTATACACTACCGGTATGAATGACCTGACAGGTTATATAACTTAATATTTCTAGGATGCTAGGTAAAACGAGTACAAGTCAAATAATTATATTTTTCAGGAGAATAAAAAACATTTTTGTTTATTTACTTTATTTTCTATAAAATGATATCTATAAACAACAAAAATGTTCGGTTTTCTTAAGGTTTTGTGACAAAAATCTTCATTTTAATTTTTGTTTGCGACCATTTTTGGCATTGTAAAGTACCTTATTTTCGATTTTCTGGAATATCTTTTTGCAGCCGACACTCTTGGCATTCTTCCACTGTAGGCCATCCAGTGTCCATTCTCATCATATCGTTTTTAAGACTTCCAGTAGGTTCTGATTCCTTTGTGTATGTAGGTACAAACTCGTCAAAATCCGACAACCTGTATGCGCAATGTTAGCTATGGTGGAGTTCTGAGTGGAAATAGTTCTGTTTAAGAGGCATCATGCATCCTAAAGTTACTTCAAAGTAATAAAGGTGGGTCACATTAGTTCATCCGATTTTAGAACTACAATTGTACTCAAGCTGATAGCTCTCTTTTTTCAGTTCATGGAAGACAGACGACAAAATCTGACCGAATAGATCCGGCAGAAGATTTTACCAATTCTGATTGCTCCAAACGATTTTGGATGCAGTAGAATAAACGTCTTCTTTTTAAAGTATTGAATAGAAAAAATTAAAATTTTAGAATACTGAATTACCCTACATTTTATGACATTTTATGACATTTTATGACTTTTACTGTTGTTCCATAACACCCTAGATTTATTTGTTTAAACCATTTTTATAAAATTATATTATACTATCAAAAATAGTAATTTTTCCGGTGCTGTACGCAGGATTATTGCTAGCCTAAGAAAGGTAAAGTAAATTTATTGTTTTATTGTTTATCGTGGTTTTCCTCCTCACTTTAATTTTTCAGGGCACAGTAAACTTTCTATAATCCGGCAAATGTTAAGCTTAAAGTATGTTGGATTACAAAATAATAACAATAATAATAATTTTTTTCAAAAATACAATTTTTATCTTAAAATTTTATGAGTTAATTTTTATACACGCATCAATTCCTATTACCACATTCGTTTCAATAACCGAGGTGGTGGAGATTTACATATCCAACCACGGTTAAAAAACCATGAGCTAGGATTTTTAAAATATCACCTCATATAATCAATTTATGGTAGAGTAAATTCCATGTCTGTTGAAATTCTTGAAGAGGCCGTTAAAAATGCAGCCTGAATAATATGTGCTTTAGGGCAAAAGCGTATATAATTAAAGTAATAGGAAATTAAAAACCCTATAAGCTATCTTTAATTCATGCATTTTTTTGCAACGCTTAGGTTAACTCAATCAGTGGTTTTATGTATTTTGCTCATCAAAACCGGTAAAAGATCGGATTTAAGATTGCGGTCTCAGTGTGCAATTTAAATTTTTGAATGTATCTATAGTATGAAATATATTAAATATATAATACATTATATTTTTATTTAGTTTGTATTATTATATATTATAAAATGTATAATATATCGTCTAAAGTGTAACATAAAGTTTAAAAAAAAATTAAAAATAAAAACCTACACATTTTATTTCAGACTTTGTCTCTACAGAGCGTAGTTTAGTGTCAATTAGTGATTTTCTGTATTTTTAAATCCTGAAGAAGTTGATTTTCATATAACATCATTTACTCATGATTAAATTAGGTTATGTTTATATTATTTATTGTTTACTCATGATCAAACATAGGTTATATTATTCATTATTTAAATTGGCAAGAGAAAATCGTGTGATTCTTTCTCACCAGATTTTTTTCTCACACTACTCAAATACGTTACTTAGGCTTACACTTGGACAGAAAACTTACATGGAACGCACATGCTACACACACGCCAGAAGCTCAAAACACGCTTCTATCAACTAAAACGCTTACTCGATAGACGTTCTAAATTAAACATGTCACACAAATTAACAATCTACAAGACAGTCTTAAGACCAATCTGGACATAATTTATGGAGTTCAACTTTGGGGATCTGCTAAACCTTCACACACGAAACGTATAGCTACAAGCGATTCAGAACAAGATTCTACGAACGATAACGCAATGCCCCTTTTACATAACAAACTCAATGTTGCACCAAGACTTACAAATACCATACGTAATTGATGTCGTGAAACAACTATACCAGACGATGCATGAGAAATTTGAACTACATGACAACCCTCTCATACAAAACATGTACACTAGGACGATACCGGGTACTCAGCGCAGACGTTTGAAGCGCCTCTGGCCAAGAGACCTTCTTGGTCAGCTGTAGGACTGTGGTGATGACTGCACGCTCCTTTAAGTAAATCAAGTTTTGGAACATTAGCTTCACATTTAGAAATTATTATGCTAATTAAATAACAGATACAAAATTTCAATTAAAAGTGTGAAAAAAATATGTTTTTGTAATGACGGCAAGCATTCTTACAATTTTTCTCAGGAGTACCGTTTACGCCTTTCTAATTTGTGAGGTAATGTAGTAAAGAAAAACCTTTAATCAAAGCTGGTAACAATATTTTCGCAAAAATGATTTTTTTAAATATTTGCATAGCTTTGTACACCATTAATTATTAGGTACGGATTTGAATGCTAGACAGTAGTTACCGGTGTACTTTGATGGTTGGGGTTCAATTAACCATAATCTCTCAGGAATAGTCGGCCTGAATCTGTACAAGACTACACCTCATTTACACGTCATACATATCATCCTCATCTCATTGGGTCATGGGGTTGCTTATTGTTCAGAATTGAACAGATTGCAACGTACACATATTAGGAATTAAAAAAAATAATTATTAGGTAACGTCAATTACAAAATAAAAAGTAAACTGTAGGGTGGTTGAGAAACGTAAGTTTCCAAAGTTTCCCTGTTAAATCCGCCCAGTAATTTTTTCTTCAGTAAGAATACACTATACATAAATATACGTTAAGATCAGTTTATAAGAAATTTGGGCTTTTAAAATTTTTCTGTATCGTAATAAATTCTTTTTGTATACGACAGATAGCGCGCGAGAAAGTAAAAACACAAGAAGAAGCGTTAGTTTATGAAATAGCAGAAAACATAAAGACAATAGTATTTTACACATTCGTCATCGGAAAAAGAAACAATGCTAACTTCCGCCTCTGCTATACGATTGTGCCGGATTTGTTGTGCAATAAGAACAGTTTCCTGCTTAATCCGTTGACTCGATCAAAGGAGGTAAATATATAATCCTCCTATCATCACGCTAGTATTTCATTCAATATTATTTTTAAATTTAATAGATTTATTTTAAATAATAGTCCATGGATACATACGATAGATTATTTTTACATTCTGTCCGATTAGTACTTCTAATACTTTCTTTAGTAAATCACCCATAACGGGCGAATAAATTTTTCCATAACAGGCAGGTGGAGTGTTAAATTATTTGCACTCGATCTGCTAGTTCTAGGACTACGATAAATAGTTCTGTTTCTTATCACATGGTCAGCCAATTATATGACTGAACCATTTAAGAACATAAGAGGTAGAGGTGTACAATACACTAATATGCTTTTCACGGTGGATGAGCTCTGCTGTTCCACACGTTTAAACCAATCAGAACGTTTGCCAGCATTGTCAGATTGTACCTGACAAACATTACGTGCGCATGCGTATAAGAGCCGTAATAGTTAACTCTCGTCTTGCATCTCGTACTGAACACATCGATTATAGAGCGCGTTAACATGCAATACTTTATAATATAGTAATCAGCTGATTGTATGTTTATATGTTATAATAATTAATTGTTAGTGAAAGACCAAAAAAATGGCTGACGAAATATTTAACAGAGCTACAAGAGCAAGTACTGACAACGTTGCTGGCAAGTCATTGGCTAGCTATAAAGTGGGTGGGTGGGTAGGGGGCAATGCATACGTTCAGAGCTCATCACCCTTGAAAAATAGTATAGTCAGAATTATCTCTTCTGAGAGTAATAAATTTCATTATACAGCCAGACCATACGGTAAATGAAGTAAAGGTGTCATTTGCAGGCGGGAATGTAAATGCTTTCCAGAGAGCCAGGGATGATGAAAAGCATACGTTTTCACTCATTGAGGAAGGAAATATTAAAGCACCTCACTCCTCGTTTTACTTAGTAAAGCCTTTACAGCAAAGGTTTCCAAAGTGGGAGATGTTAAGACAAGCAAGGTGGGCAGGATATCGAGATAGTTCTGCTGTCCAAACGTCTATTTACCTTATTTCAAACACCGATTTGTGCGAAAAAGCGTTTTCAGCACTTGTTGCAATTAAAACAAAGTATCAGGGCAAACTTAATATTGCTAATGATTTACGTTGTTCTTTTTTTAATAATCAACCAAGAAAAGGGAGTCTTGTAAAAATATGTACTGTCATCCATCTCACTGATTTATTTGTATTTTACTTGTTTAATTTAAATTGCAACTTGTAATGTTATAAAAAAATAGAAAATAAATGTATAGTTAATCAATATACCTACTTGTTTTTCTCAATACCGCATAAAACTTTGTAAGGGGGTGTGGGTAGTTTTCTTCTTGACAGAAATAAATTTGAACCGTAGCTCTAGAGCTTCAAACAGCCTTTCGGCTGATCAACTAAACAACCTGTACAAAAACAGTAAATTGCACTTTTTCTCTCGCTTACTATCAAACAGCAAAATATCTTACTCATATAAAGTCCAATGTTGATGGTTGATAATGCAACAGTTAGCCTATTTGTATGCAGTCAATGCTGGTTGACTCAATATGGAATAAACATATTTTACAGAATTTTATATCACCTGTTGCTGAACACTTTAAGAAAGTCTTTGCAGATGCTTCGTGTAACTTTTAGTATATTATAACGTTTTTTCTTTTTGTGTATTTATTGGGCATCAATTTCCATGATCATTAACCATCATCAAAATTCTAAAAAAACTTACTGCGTCTACCCACATTTACGCACTCCATAGACGTATTCCATAAGCATACATGATATATATCGTCTCTCTTTTCATCCCACAACAGATTCAGTCGGTATTAGACATTAAATTAACGTTGTTTTATTAACAATTTTAATTTATGTATTTTAAATGAAAACTCTTTTTTGGAAATAACATGTATTTCCTGAACTACATGTTATATTTTAGTTCTGTAAATTACATTTGAAAGAGAAAGTTTTAAATTTTAATTTACATACATGAAAGTTTATAGATGTTCAATGTGTCCTCCTCCGGCTGCACGTACAACATCTAAACGGTAACTGAATTCATCCCAAACTCTCTGACGCATGTCTTGGGTCACTGAGTTGACTGCAGCTGTGATACGATTCCTTAGTTCATTCAAATTGGTGGGAAGAGGTGGTATGTAAACTGCACTTTTCACGAACCCCCACAAGAAAAAGTCACAGGGTGTGAGATCTGGAGACCTCGGTGGCCAAAACTGAAGTGCAGAGTGGTCATTCGCCATGCGACCTATCCATCGTTGACGTATGGATTCATTTAGGAAACGCCTAACATTGCGATGCCAATTGGGTGGATTTCCTCAAATGAATGAAGATTCAGGAGATTACATTTTCCAGCAGGACGGAGCTCCACCCCATTGGCATCGCAATGTTCGGCGTTTCCTGGGGTGGAGCTCCGTCCTGCTGGAAAATGTAATCTCCTGAATCTTCATTCATTTGAGGAAATCCACCCAATTGGCATCGCAATGTTAGGCGTTTCCTAAATGAATCCATACGTCAACGATGGATAGGTCGCATGGCGAATGACCACTCTGCACTTCAGTTTTGGCCACCGAGGTCTCCAGATCTCACACCCTGTGACTTTTTCTTGTGGGGGTTCGTGAAAAGTGCAGTTTACATACCACCTCTTCCCACCAATTTGAATAAACTAAGGAATCGTATCACAGCTGCAGTCAACTCAGTGACCCAAGACATGCGTCAGAGAGTTTGGGATGAGTTCAGTTACCGTCTAGATGTTGTACGTGCAGCCGGAGGAGGACATATTGAACATCTATAAACTTTCATGTATGTAAATTAAAATTTAAAACTTTCTCTTTCAAATGTAATTTACAGAATTAAAATATAACATGTAGTTAAGGAAATACAGCTTATTGAAATTGTTTCCATCTTATTGAATCAATCTGTATTTAGATTTAAAACTGTGTGTACAAATAACAAGTAAATTTGAGGATTGGTTTTTGAAATGGGGTTGATAAAATGACGCAAATGACTGAAAATAGAACAGTACTCGATAGTAAAACTCCCACTGGAAAGTTTTTACCGGCCTCCAGCTCACTAGCATGAATGTCATATCCAGGCTGCTGAAATGAGATTTTTGCGGGGAGTTAAAGGTTGTACCCGGTTAGGTAGAATATGTAACAAAGCTACGGGCGCCGAGTTAAATATTCCGTCACTGTGTGAAACGTTAAGAATGTATAAGAGAACTGTTCCAACCATTTACTCCGTATGCCAGCACACAGACTTCCTCTAAGAGCATGGAAATATAAACCTAGAGGGAAGCAAGACTTGGGAAGACCTAAAACGAGATGGTTGCCGGAACCGGCCATTGAGCCTAATCCTTGACAAATGATGATAATGAAGAAAAATTCATGTAAATATTTTAACCAAATTTTATATTTTTAAACTAGAAATAGTAAATGAAATGGTTTATATTTTCATTAATACTGTTAAATATAGTATGAAACAAACCGATTTATTATTGTTTTTTTTTTTGCTAAATCATCCTGACGAAATATTTAAAAAGATAATTTCAAAAAGTCAGCTTCAAGAAAGCTGTACCTATTGATCATTCGTAATTTAAAACTGACCGATTATCTTTCTAGCGTAAAAATACACAAGTGTATTTCATCGTTCTGCCCCACATTTATGACATATAAAATACAGTACATTATTATAACTCTATAATGTAATACTCGTATAAATGTGTGTTCTTAGAACATCTACTTCGAATAAAATGTTTAATAGGTATTACATATTTTAATAGCAGGTGAGTAATATTTCAACATATTTTAACCAACTTTTAACCTTTTTAAAATAGTTATCTTATCAAAAATGAAAGCAATTATAATAGGAAAAGATATTTAATTTATTTAAATAAAATTTCAGCAGGTCAGTACTAATAATACCAAAACAGCATGACGCTGAATCATGCGTACAATTTTTACGTTTATTAATCTACTTTCGAATGTTAATGGTTTAAAAACGTCAGAAAGGATATTAAGAAAACTGGAACAAACCGAGCAAAAATGAATCGAACCAAATTCAGACAACGTATTACGGACTTTAAGAGCTTCCATGAAAAGCAATAAAAAAATTTATATTAAGAAATAGAATTTAATAGAAAAATCCTTGAGCCTAATTTCTTTAATAAAACATCATGTGGCACTGTGTCAAAAGTTGATTTAATGTCAAAGTAAACGCAGTCAACCTGGCATTTCTAATAAAGGAGCCGAAAAATCCATCATTTCCATCAATTTCGTTTAAGTTGATCTTCCTCTGACGAACCCATGCTGATTAGGCAAAGTACAGGGTGATCGTAAAGTCGTGACCCAAAATGATAACAGTCTTAGAAAGCTGTAATGTATTTTTTATTTTTCTTTCAAAGTTTACGATACAAGTTATAATTACAACTTAATTACTTACTTACAAGTTCACAGCAAGTGCTGGAAATGTCCACCGTGGTTTGCAATGCATGCATCAACACGTTTTCTTACATTGCACGCAACCTTTTTGAGTGTAGCAGTAGCAATATTTGATATACAGTCTTCAATGTTTCTTCTAAGTTCATCTACTGTATGCGGGTTGTTTTTGTACACATTATCTTTCAAATAGCTCCATAAATAAAAATCAGGAGAAGTCAGATCTGGTGACCGAGGAGGCCACAAACCACGAGAAATTATTCGGTCATCAAAGAAATCGTGGAGAAATTGGATAGTACTGTTTGCCGTATGTGAAGTTGCTCCGTCTTGTTGTAGCCAGCAATAACGTTCGTCAACATGTAGCAGTGCTACGAACTGCATGATTATTTCTTGATAACGTTCTGCTGCGATTGTATCCGAAAAAAAGATAGGCCCGACAATTCTCCGACGAGATACACCACACCACACCCCAATTTTTTGAGAATGTAATGGCTGTTCATGGAATTCATGTCGATTCTCTGCAGACCATACTCTACAATTTTGACTATTAACATATCCACTTAGATGAAACCAAGCTTCATCGCTGATAAAAACTTTGTCCAGAACAGATATGTCATTTCGAATGAAATTTTTAAACCAATGACAATACCGCAATCGCTTCTCCTTATCTGGCTCTTCGAGCTGATGAGTTACGTTAATTCGGTACGGATGTAATTTTAATAACTTAGTGGGTTTATGAACACTTCCATAAGACAGTCCAGTCTGAGTAGAAAGTTGTCGAAGAGACTTTTTTGGAGAACGAATAAACGTTTCACTTATCGTCTGCAGACTGTCGTCAGATAAAACACTTGGTCGGTCGGTACGATTACGGTCATTCACGCTACCTGTATCCCGAAAACAATGAAACAAACGAAATATGGTCGATTTGTTAGAGTTGCCACATTTTTATTCCGCCCTGTATTCCTCTTATATGCCCATGCCCCTTCTACTTGTATGACTCACTCCCCCCAGTTGGTAGTTGTCCCCATGTTCCTATGCATAATCACTCCACTACGGTGAAAAGAGCCGCCATTTTAAATTAGTAAACACTCAGAAAATAAAAAGGCCGGTGATTATGCCAAACTCTACCCTTTCCGTCTCCCCTGAAATCATAAACTAACCCCTACCTTAAATTATACCTTTAGTCCACGTTCAGTACAATGCATGCCTTCCCCTCCCCAAGATAATAGGACTCCCATAAAACTGAAAAAGGCCACTCAAATATAAAATAAAATAAAAGAGCCGCTCTTAAATCCACTTGTCCCTTAATTTAAATTTTCCACAAATAACTTCTAAAAATACATTACCTCCTTTCAAGTCCCAGTTCCAATGTCCCAAGAACCAGAATCCTATTTCCTATTTAAACTATAAAATTCCCCCTAAATTTCTTGAGGTTGCAATTATTCTGTTATATTGTTCCCCGAGCGACCAGGTGTTCCTTAACACGATGTCGCCATCATAGGGCTTCTTAGCCCTCTCAACCAGGATTCAGGATTCAGGATTCAGGTTGATTTGTTTGGCACTTTAGCATCTGGAAAGGCATTGGAGAAATGTTCTTGACACTTCGCGTAGGATTTCGATTTACAGTAACTCAAAACGATAGAGACGCGTTGTTCTTGCGTAAAAGACATTGCGACTCGAACTGAACAAACCAACTGGTTTCTTGCTAACTGTCGCCCGGTGGCGTGAACTAGCAGTGCTGCCACATACTGTACTACTGAACGAAAAATTCCCATATTCTAATCATACTTTACAAATTTACCTTCAATTCCTACACGGCTTCAAACATTTGGTTGCGCGACTTTACGATCACCCGTTATTATTCTTAAACTTACCACAAAGATGACCATGTGTATAATCCGCTTGAAGACTTTTGGAAAGTATGACTTAAAATATTTTTCAAACTGTTTTACGGCCTCAGGAGCGTCAGAGATTGCCCTGCCATCAACTATAACTGGTTTCACGTCCTTAAATTCCTTTATAAACGTCCCGACAATATTGGTATCAGTAATAGTAGAGTTTTTTCTTTAAGTTAAATTTTACTTCCGACTATTTCGAAATCACTGATAATTGAGACGGTGAGAATGTTCATAGATGAAGATGAGTGATGAAAAATGCCAAACCTGGTCAATGCCAAATCTGGACCCTGGCGTAGAAACCAGTTGCGCTAACCACTACAACAACGGGCTGGCTGTATATTGTAATAGTAGAAGTAATAATAATAATAATGATAATAATAATAAATCGTGTTCTCTTACAAAAATTATTCATAGCAATTTCTGTACTAAACAATAATTTTAGAGTTGGTCGCCTCCGTGGCCCAATGGTTAGCGTGCTACGCTGCAAAGTGTAGGTCCTGGTTTCGATTCCTGGCCAGGGTTGGTAAATTATTACAAGTTTAAACGCACCGTTCCTAAACCTTAGTATTCATATAGATAATTGACTAAACATGTGATAAGAACAGACTATTGTTTAAAGCCCTAGAACTAGTAGATCGAGTGCAAATTATTTAACACTTCAACTGCCTGTTATGGCATTATTTCAAAGTAAGTACCCTATAAGAATTACAAAATTATAAAAAGTAATATATAGCCTATGTATATTTTATTTACAAAAGTGTAAGAAACCCATAAAATGAAATCATCAGTGTTTCTCCCAGTTTTTATAGTTTAAAGAACCTAATTAAATATTTTATCCAATAACATAAGCTGTTAAAATGAACTTAAAACAATAAAGTATTTGCTGAATAATTCTGCGAAAATTAAGAAAAAGATTTCGAAATGACAAAATGTTAATTAAACTATTAATACACTACAGTCTAAAAGACTTACTAAATAAATATTACATACTTAATTTTTAAGAATTTTACCAAATATATTTGGGTTAAGTTAAATTACATTATTTTTATAGTCTTTCATAAAATATATTGTGTATTTTAAAATAATGAATAGGTTAACATTCATAAAATGATACCGTATGACTGCTATGATTCATGCATTACGAAATATTTTTGGTAAAGGTGAACATTGATTTAACAAAGCATCGGAAATACCAAACATAATGACTAAAATTTGTGACTTAATATTGTAGATTGAAGTTTTACTTTCTCCTGATTTATCTATAGGATAGAGAGAGAAAAGACAGTGGTATCTCTGTCAACCGTGTAAAAGATCAATATCTTTACAAATAATATAAAATAGATCGTGTAAATAAAAAATTAATTTGATAATTTAATTAATTAAATATTTACAAGATTTTTTAAATTAAATGTAAAGATATCGCTTTTCTACAACCGATCTCCCCATTTGCTGACTATTTATACTTTCTCTTGCCTATATGAATATATAGGAAGGAAAGTATTGTTTTCATGTCGATTTTTCGAAATCGAGTTTTCACCGGATCTATACGTTTTCAGACCCCCGAACCCAAAAAACATGTTTTTAGCGGTTGGTCTCTGTGTGTGTGTATACAAAATATCTCAAGAACGGAACATTGTACGAACTTGAAACTTAAAACTTAAGTTACATACCACTACCGGACCCGACACAAACATTTTCATCAAAATCGGTCAACCGGAAGTAGTAGTTTATTCGTGTAATTTTTCACTTTTTTGCGATTTTCTCAAAAACTGGTCCTACGATTTTTTAAAAAATCGCCTCATTTACTCAATTTTTTATTGTCTAAAAGATAGGGTAGGCGCCATGTTTGCTGAAATTCTCGGTGAGGGTGTTTTTACGTAAAAAAAGTGGTTTTTTAAGATTACGGCTTAATTATTAATTTTAGCGCAAAAATGTATATAATAAAAATTGTAGAAAATTTAAAAACCTATAACTTTTATTTTAAGCATTGTTTTATATAACGCTTAGTTTAGTGGTAATTACCGATTTTCTGTGTTTTTCTCACGAAAACGTGTGAAAAATCGATTTTTTTTTTAAGATTTCGGCCTTAGTATGCACTTTATGACAAAAGTGTATATAATAAAATTTATAGAAAATTAAGAGATCTACAACTTTTATTTAAAGCATTTTTCTATACAGAGCCTAGTTTAGCGTGAAAGTGTGATTTTCCGTTTTTTTAAGCCAAATTGAGTTTGATTTTCATTTTGCGTCATTCACTCATGATTAAAATAAGGTTATGTTTTTGAGGTTAGTTTTTGTTTATTTCTAATATTTTATTAATAATGTTAGGTTTATTATTAATTATTTGCATTGGCAAGAGAAAGTTGTGTGAGTGTTTCACACCAGATTTTTCAAAATAGTGATAAATGTTGAAGTCGCATTAAAACCCGAAACATCAGATGGAAATCAGCTGATAAACTATTGAGGTGGCCTCTGGAACATGGTTGCTGGTACTTAAAAACAATTTGTACAAACTGTAGTAAACCCCTCACTGTTAATCACGTATTGCAGGCCGCATTGGCGTAGTTGGTAATGTGCTTGCCTCTCATCATGTGGTCTTCGGTTCGAATCCCATTCAGGCACGGCATATTTTCATACGTTACAAAAAAAAATCATTTCATCCTTCACCGTCTGCATTAGCAGTAATTGCAGAACAGTCGGACGTTAAACAAAAGAAAAAAAATAAACGTATTGCAGGAGTACAGTATTAATACAGTAACAAAGTTTGATAAAATAAGGATTATTGGCCGCCTCCATAGAGCAGTGGTTAGCGTGTTAGCCTATAACACGGAGGTTCCGGGTTCGATTCCTGGCTAGGGTCTGAAAATTTTTACAAGTCAAAATCCACTGTTCTACATACCTAACCCACCGTTGTTGATAATAACCAAGCAGTTGATAAGATTTTAAATTAACTAATAAAATAAATAAAGATGTTTAGCAGTATTAACCTACGGGGTTTGTCCAGTGGTAAGGTCATCGCCGTGAGTTAGCTGTTTAACAGCTGCTTTTTTGAGACGAAAATTCCTGGTTCAAATCTAGTAACCCACCGGTTCAGTCTAGAGGTAAAGTCGTCACCAAAATCAGTTGTTTAACAGCTGATTTTCGGAGACGAAGGTTCCTGGTTCAAATCCTAGTATGCTAGACAGTGGTTACCGGTGTAATTTGATGGTTAGGGTTTAACTAACCATACTTTCTCAGGAATGGTCGGCCTGAGTTTGGACAAGACTACACCTCATTTACACGTCATACATGTCATCCTCATCTCACTGGGTGATGGGGTTGCTTATTGTTCTGAATTGAACAGATTGCAACGTACACATATTAGGTATTTCAAAAAAAAAAAAATCTAGTAAAGGTGAAGGCCAAGCAAATAGCTGCGAGCGTTGGGCTACGCATGCGCATGCTTAACTTCGTTCCTCCATACCCCTCCGACCTACAGTTAGATGTACAGTCAGAGTGTTATTGAAAATTGGCAACACCCATTGTATTTTGTAAGCATGCTGTTCTATTGTTGATAACATACGCTGCACTATTGCGGTACATACAAGACTATACTGCCCATAACTGACAGGTGGAGTGTTAAATTATTTACACTCAATCTGTTCAGTGCAGGGCTAAAATAAATAGTTCTGTTTCTTATCACATGGTCAGCCAATTAAATTACTGAATCATTTAAGAACAGAAGAGGTAGAGGTGTAAAAGACAGTAGTCAGAGTTATCTTCTCTGAAAGTAATAAATTTCACTATACAGCCAGACCCTGTGGTGAATGAAGTGAAGGTGTCATTTGCAGAGTGGAAAATATGTGCTTTTCAGAGGGCCCGGCATGCTGTTAAGCGTACTTTTCCACTCAGTGAGGAAGGCAATGGTAAACCACCTCACTCCTCGTTTTACTTAGTAACCTCTACAGGTTCAAACCAGCCTTTCGGCTGTTGACCTAAACAACAACAACGGATTCAAATAATAGACTGTGGTTTCCGGTTTACTTTGCTAATTGGGGTTCAATTAATCATACTTTCTCAGAAATGGTCAGCCTGAGTCTGTACAAGACTTCACGTAATACATCAGCCTCATCGAATTGTGTCAAGAGGTTGGTTATTAGTTATAATTAAACAGATTTTAACTTTCACACAAAAGTGTTTTTAAATCTAGAAGTAATACAGGCATAGATTGAAATTACACAAAACGAAAATTGTTTTTTTTTTTAAAAAGTTGATCAAATTTTCACCTCATCCTCTTTCAGTAGTACTATTGTAAAAAAAACATATTTCAATAACTTCTGGTTTAAACTCCCTGAAATTTTATAAAATATTTAACTGATATGCACACAGTCGAGTTTTGATATATAATGAAGACTGCATAAAAAATAATTTTATAAAATATCTTTAGGACAAAAATGTCTGTATATGTACACCTACAAATAATAAAAAATTCTAAGACCGTGTTCAAAATGTGCAAAAATTTCATTATGTTAACATGGTGTAAGATAGATATTCGATGTTACCTTAAAATTTAGCCTACCGGTAGATAATTTATGAGGAATTTTATAAAGCTTGCAGACAATTTCTTAATTGACTATATTTATCTCTCCCACGGTTTATTCGTTTTTTCCTTTCTTTATAAACGTATATGAACACACGGAATGTGATTACATAGTGAATTCATAATACTAGTATGGTAGAGGTATACCTGTATGATATGATGTAGAGAGACACCTTCGGTCATCGACGTAATCTTTCTTTCTTTTCAACTCTTTCTTTCGTCTGTACCGTCTCATAATCACGGCAAGGACGCACACACCTCACCTATTACAATAGATTACTAAGTTACGCCGTCATTTCTTACTTTCATTAGGTTTCGTCAATCCGTAAATGTAGGTTCATTATTATCATTTTTCTTTAAAAACTATTATTATTATTACTTTTACTATATTAAGCAAACCTATGTATTTATTACAAACCATTTTTTTTTAATAAATTTAAACCTTGAAATTTATTTCACACATTCTTTCCTTTATTCCTTCCTATGTGATTTTTATTATTTATTTTAAAAATTAATTTATTCATTGTAAGCTATGACTGTATTCTATTGTAATGTAATACAGAATATCATTTTATTATTATTTTAAAACAGTTGGATATCCTTAAATAATCTATTTAACCTAAATATTAGTAACAAGGCGTGAAATTAAAAAATAATTCTATCAATAATATTTATGTAAGTATTTGGTTACTATTGACCCGTAATTAAAAAATTATATACGTATATTCAAATTTATAGTTAAAATATTTAGTTGTAAATTATTGAGAATAGAGATGAATATTATTGTTTAGGTCATCAGACGTAAGGGTGGTTTGAACTAGCCTTCAGACGCTTTACTAGGTAAAACGAGGAGTGAGCTAGTTTATCATTGCCTTTCTCCCTAAGTGGAGTAGTATGCTATCAGTATGCCAGGCCCTCCGAAAAGCACTAACTTTCTACTCTGCAACTGTTACCTTCACTTCATTCACCACAGAGTCTGGCTGTATAATGAAATTCCTCTCAGAGGAGATAACTGTGACTAGCGTTTTTACACCTCCACCTCTTCTGTTCTTAAATGCTTCAGTCATATAATTGACTGACCATGTGATGAGAAACACAACTATTTTTTGTAAAGCTGGAACTAGCAGATCGAGTGCAATTAATTTAACACTCCACCTGACTGTTATGGTTATTTTGGTTACCTTTTTTGTCACCAGTCTCTCAACTGTTTTGATGCAGTTTTCCAAGCTGTTATATCTTGCGCCAGCCGTTTTATATCTACATACCTGTAACAGCCTATATCTTTTGTAATTTGCTTTATATATTCTAACCTTTGCCTTCCCCTATAATTCACTCCCTCAATATTACCCTCCATTATTAATAGACTAATACCTGGATGTCTTATGATATGCCGCACTAGCCTATCCCTTCTTCTGGTAAGATGCTTCCATATACTTCTTTTTTCATCCATTCGTCTTCTTCTTCTTAGGGTGCCTGTCCGTTCCGAACGTTGGCGATCATTCTGGCTATTATTACTTTGTTGGTTGCGCTCCTGAACAATTGGGTGGAGGTCTTTCCGAACCAGGCTCTAAGGTTAGCCAACCAGGAAATTCTTCTTCGTCCTGGGGCTCTCCTGCCTTCTATTTTCCCTTGTAATATGCTCTGCAATAGTTCATACCTGCCTTGATTGCGCATTATGTGACCTAAATATTCCAGCTTTCGACATTTGATGAGGTTGACCAGTTCTGGTGCTGTATTCATCCTCTTTAGTACCTCTTGGTTGGTAACCCTATCGGTCCATGGTATCCTCAGGATCCTTCTGTACATCCATTCGTCTAAGAACCTCTAAATTACTTATTTTGTCCGCTCACCTAATATTTAACATTTTCATATAACAACACATTTCAAAAGCTTCTATCCTCTTTTCTATAGCCCCTATCACCCACGTTTCACTCCCATATACTGCTACCCTCCAAACATAGTGTTTTAAGAAATTTGTCCTAATCCGTAAATCAATGTTTGTAGTCAGTAAGCTGTTTTTCATTTCAAAGGCTTTTCTAGTTTGAGCAATTCTACTTTTGATATCATTTGTTCTTCTACCATCCTTTGTTATTTTTACTCCCTAGATAGCAGAATTTCTCAACTTTCTGTATGTTTTCGTTGCCTACTTTTAAATTATCCATCTCTTCTAAACCATCCATGCTGCTGCACAACACTTTCGTTTTTTTTTACTATTGACCCGCATTAAAAAAATATACTTTCATTCAATTAGTCTATAGTTAAATATATTTGTAATTATCGAGAATAGAGATAAATAATCTATATATGAACTCCAAAATTGCTCTGCTTGTACTGTTTTGCCTCTATGCCTCTTGGTCATTAGTTGTTATCATCGCTGTCGCTTCCAAGTATTACAAAGAGACAATTAGAGAGAGAAGTGTTCTCCAGTCACCGGTTAATTCATGCGCATACGAAATGTTTTACTAAGTTGTTTTGTTATAATTAAAAATTCAGAGGATTTTTAACAAAAATTCTTCGAGTCACTGGGGGCCCTACGCCTCTCTTGGCTATTATGTTATTTTAACTCAGTTATCATTATCATTATTATCACATTTACTAGTCACATAATTTTACAGTCGTAAATAAAATATTTAAGAGGAAATAGTTTTCTGTTAAACGGAGTGAATTTAGGTTCTCAGAAGCAAAATAATTTTGAATGACGAGTCTTTAGAACAATTACATTCGTTTGTTTACTTAGAATGTCATCTTATGTGAAATCACGAGATGTAGAAATCAAACTGGAGAAGTATGAAAAGTTAAAATACTGTACTCTTTGAGGGTTTAGCTTTTTATAATGTTAGTACAGACAGTAACTGCCCATAACAGACAGGTGGAGGGTCAAATTATTTACACTCAATCTGTTCGTTGTCGGACTAAAATAAATAGTTCTGTTTTTTATTACATAGTCAGCCAATTAAATGACTGAATCATTTAAGAACAGAAGAGGTAGAGGTGTAAGATACACTAATCAGAGTTATCTCCTCTGAAAGTAATGAATTTCATTATACAGCCAGACCCTGCGGTGAATAAAGTGAAGGTACAGGAAGTAAAGTGAAGGTAGGAAGTGCAGAGTGGAAAATATGTGCTTTCCAGAGGGCCCGGCATGCTGATAAGCGGTTTTCCACTCAGTGAGGAAGGCAATGGTAAATCACCTTACTTGTCGTTTTACTTAGTAAAACCTTTACAGGTTCAAACCAGTCGTTCGGCTGATGACCTAAACAACAACAACGCAGACAGGAAAGGATGATATAGATATAGATATAGATAATAGCTGAGTGAATGATTCTGGGAAAGGTAAGTAATTTTTCTTACTAAACATACGATGAGTCATATGAAAAGGATAACCATGTAACACAAGAAGTGAAAAATTAAATAGACTTTATGGTACAATATACATCGGTGTTTGAAAGAAAAGGCCCGAATAGATAAAATTTTACAAGACATTGACTGTCCCAACATTGAAATATGGCAGTGAGACATGATTGTGAAGAAAGATATGTGAGAATTTGATCCAGTCTGCAAAGATGTGCATTTTGAGAATCTTTAGAGGACTGCAGTAGACTGAATCGGTTCATAAATGAGGATAAAATAATGATGAGTTTGTTGGTTCTTTTAAGCAAATAGGTATATCGTACCGCCGGAAATTGACAGATTTTATCTTCAAAGAAAGTCTCCATATGAGTAGCCGAGTTTCAAAACCAGCCACATCCAAACATTTTTTATTTCCGTTTTTCAGTTGAGATTACAAGTTGAACAGTTAACGCGTGCAGTAAGATGAGAATTTTGTTCCATAAGCAGCTATATCACCAAAAAACTGACTGAGAATATTTTATTTTGTTTTAAAATCAGCCACATCCATTTAGATACAACATTGGGCACTAGGAGCTCTGCTTAATGTTATGTTTATTAGTTTGCTTTGAGGTTATGAGTCTGCTACTATTGTGAAGGAATGAATTAATTACATTTAAAATAATTGGAGTAGATGTTTATTTATATAAAAATTTTAATTACGTTTAAAATAATCTAAAAAAAATGGAAACGTTTCCTGAATGGAAGACCTTCAAAAAATATAATTTTATTTTTTTATTTTGTGTTGTTTATAAATATTTTGAAGATTAATATTTTTCACTTTTTGGTTCAGTTTGTTGTAATCAGATATTTAAAAAAATCAAATTGTGTTAATTTGTGGTCAAAAATTCACTGTTTTTGTTTCAAAACCAGCCAAATCCCAAATTTTGCTTCAAAACCATTCACATCCAGATAAAATTTCAATTTTCTCTTAAATATGAATAGTTATAAAAATGGAATTTGCAACACTTAAATTTATATGGCTTAAAGAAAATTTAGTGTACATATCAAAATTTTAGTTGTGAAACTGGTAGTGCTGTCACTTTTTATCCTTTCCTAAAACATTTTACGAAATGGATGGATTGGTTTTGAAACTAGGCTACTCATGTAGGATACATAGGCTGGACAATAATTACAGACCAATCGGAAGGCGTGATCCGGAGTGACCAGTAGCTAGATGGATTTTGGGACAGATATTTGGACCCTAATCTTTGATTGATAGAAAAAGAAGGAGAAGAAGGCAAAGAAAAAAAATTAGTAAACTAAATCGCAGTTTTTGGACGATACTAAACTTTCTCTTTAAAATATTTATAACTTACTTTATAACATTAAGTTACATTTCTGGGAAAGTAAGAAGGGTCTACTTTTAAAAATCGTGTCCAATAATTTGTGACGTCGAAATTAAACATTACAATTATTTGTATTATAATAAAATTATTTTTAATAGAAGGTGAAGTGCAATACATACTGTAAGTATTCTAAAATTTTATTAGAATGAAAGTACTTAGTATCATTTAGATTTTAAATTGTAAAATTGAATTCAATTATTCGTAAGACACTTAATGTTATTGAGAGTAACTTTTATATTATATCAGCCATGATACTAATAACTTCATTTTTAATGTTGAATTTTATTTATATTATACCACGTATTTTTTCATCTTCTTCCGGTGTATTTTACAATGTGAACACCATCTTATATTATATAATAAATAATATATTAACAAAAATATTTTAATATTATTACTGTACATAATATTTTGTTACATAGTAAAATGTAATTTTTATGGTAATGTTAACATATTATTTACATTATTAAACTATTTTTAAACGTGATGAAATAAAATTTCTTTTGGCATTAAATGTTTCTTTTTTTCTTGAATTTATGGTTTAAAATTTGTATTGTTTCTTTTTATTAACTTATTATAAAAGGAACAACGAATCCTATTTAGAATATTTTAATAGTTATGTAATGATAAATTGACCTCGGCTTGATTTTTCGTCTGAGGGAACGAGTGAGCGGGATCTTAAGAGATAAGATAAGATAAGATCTTAAGATACACAGTTTGGAGTTTAGTGACTAGACGAGATTGGGATCATCTAGTGGTAAAGTCGTCGCCACGAATAAGCTGTTTAACATATGATTTTTCGGAGACAAAGGTTTTTGGTTTAAATCTTAGTAGAGGTAGTTACTTGTAAACGTATTTGAGTACTAGACAGTGGTTACCGGTGTACTTTGATGGTTGGCGTTCAATTAAATATACTCTCTCAGGAATGATCGGCCTGAGTCTGTACAACACTTCACCTCATTTACACGTCATACTCATCACCCTCATCTCATTGGATCATGGTGTTGCTTATTGTTCTGAATTGAACAAAATTCTACGTACAAACATTAGGGATATATTAAAAAAATATATAGTACCGTGCGTTCGGAAAGTCGCTGTGCACTGGAATTGTGACTATGGATTTATGAAAATATGTATAAAGAAATGACTAAGCATTTTGGAAAAAAATTTATTCAATACCTTAATTACATTGTTAAACCGTGATTACATTGTTTATAGAAGGTGTTCGAAATGACCTCCATTGGCATCAATACAGCATTGCACTCGTTTCATTTTGTTTGCAAACACCTTTCGCAACTGAAGAACAGTGATTCCTTGAATGTATGCCGTTATTGCGGCTTTAAGTTCGTCAATTGTGTGTGGTCTGTTCCGATACACAGTTTGTTTCGCCGCACCCCATAAAAAGAAATCGGGGGGAGTCAGATCAGGAGATCTTGCAGGCCACAAATTCTTTGAAATTATTCGTTCACCAAACACGTTGCGCAGGAAAGCCATTGAGATGTTAGATGTATGTGCTGTTGCCCCGTCTTGTTGGAACCAACCATTATTCATTTCCACTTGTGTTATTTGATGCGTAAAGTTCTCTAAAATATCAGAACAATAACGTTCACTATTGATTGTGTTTGCAAAAAAAATTGGTCCAACAATACGTGCTCTACTCACAGCAACCCAGACTCCAATTTTTGCTTCGTGTAAGGACTGTTCATGTAAAGCGCAAGGGTTAGTTGTCGACCATACTCGAGTATTTTGTGAACTTATATACCCTCCCAAGTGAAACCACGCTTCATCTGTATAAAACGTTACGTCAAGGATGTCTTCGGAATTTTGGTTGATGAAACGTTGAAACCAATGACAATAATTTAGTCTCTTGTCATTATCTGAAGGTTTCAGCTCTTGAACACACCTCACTTTGTAAGGGAATAGTTTAAGTTCTTGTCTGACAGCTTTATGTGCGGTAGCAAGTCCGATATTATGCTGTTGTGCTAACTTACGCATTGATTTTTTTGGACTTTGTGCCATAGAATCAGAAATATACAGCAGCTTTTGTTCGTCTAGCTTAGGGGGCCTACCACTACGTTCAGCGTCCTCAACAGAGCCAGTTGCCCGAAATTTTTCTATCAGTGTTCGTACTGCTTTACGGTGAGGAATAATTGAATCTGGAAACTTTTCAGAAAATTTGCGCTTCACTAAATCACTGTACTTGTCACCTTCGCGAAATACGTATTCAACGAGGAAAATGCGCTCCTCTACTGAAAGAACCATCGCGTCCAACAACAAAAAACGTGCAACAGAACTGCAATAAATGAAACATATACAACTTCAACTCAATGACTGACAGGCCTCGACGTGTTCGGCAACAATTGAACAGCACAGAGCTACCAACCTAGCCATGAAATTATTCCCTGTCATGTCACTTGGTGCACAGCGACTTTCAGAACGCATGGTATTTATAGTAATTATGTTTATATAGTTTTTAAAAACTTTTCAGAACAGTGTAATTAATTATCACCTAAGGTGAGCGTCAAAATCTGTACTTCAGCCTATAACTCCGTATGACGATGAGTGCTGGAACATAAGCTCCAGAATTAGACGAAAGAGCGAACTTCTTCTTCTTCTAGAGCTTATCCGTTCCGGGTGACTACAACCAGAATGACAATCCTTATCCTGTCCATCCTGCAAAAGAGCTCTGTTCATGTTCTTCCAAACCACTTTTTGAGATTTTGCAGCAAAGATATACGACGTCGTTTCGGACTTCCAACTGTTTTGCTCTGGATGATGAGCTGCAACAGAACGTACCTTTGATTGTTTCGCATTATGTGTCCGAGATATTGTAGCTTCCTAGTTTTTATAATGTGAAGGAGTTCATTATTCTTGTTCAGTTACCGTAGTTCCTTCTCGTTCCTTACGCGTTCCGTCCACGTTATACCCAGAACTCTCCTCTCCACATTTCGAAAGCCTCCAACTTCTCCAGCTTTTGTTCATTAAGAGTCCACGATTCTACTCTACACAGTATTAAGAAAATATAACATTTAATGAGCCTCATTTAAATTGTGACTGATAAACCATGGCTACGGAAAAGTTGGCTCATTTTATTGAAAGCGGATTTAGCTTCAGCTATTTGGATTCTATGTTCATGTGACATGTTCCAGTTCTCATTCATGATTGTCCCCAGGTATAATGCATGGTCTAATCTTTCTACAGTTAGGTTATTTGTTGTAATGTTCACAGTTTGGACGATATTGATTGCCATTACCTTAGTCTTTTTGATATTAATGTCAAGTTCGTAGCTGTTACTTGTTAATATTATTTAAAGAGGGATCTTATACAGAACTTAAACGCAACGAATATGAAATATTTACGTTGGAGTTGTCAAATAATGGAATGATGATTGCAGGCATAAAAAGATCATAATAAAACTTATACAACAATAAACGAAATCAAGAAACCCCTTTAGAAATGGTTGGGTTATTCACAAAAAACGGTGAACGAAAGATGGCCAAAGAAAATAAATGGGAATTCACCAACGCGCAGAAGATAAAGTAGGCATCAGAAATCATAGTGTGGTCAAGTGTGGCGTGACATGTAGGTCAGGAATTTAAGTGAGGAGGATTAAATTGATAGAGAAGGGTGGCATTTGGGATGTGAGACACGGTATGATCTGGAAAAACTAGCAAATAAATTGAAAGTTGAAGACCTTAGAGATAGACGATAGACACTTGAGAAATGAAGACATAAACCAATTGGACCGGTTCTCAGGATACCATAACAAACAGAATAGAAACAAGACTGTTGGTATGTTATGGACATGGCCAAAAAATGGAAGTGGACTGACAAAGAGTGTTTCTTTTAGAAATAGAAGATTTTGCTGTCAGAAAATATGGAAACAGGGAATTTAAGAAATTATGGTTGTGAGGAATCTCAGAGAGAGGATTATGAAGACAGAAGGCGATTGGCTGTAGGATGCGAGAAATAGAAAAATTCGTAGAACCCTCACAAAAAAATAATAAAGTAAGTATACAAATAAGCAGAATATCAAAACATGATGCCAAAAAAAATCTTGTTTTTAGATTGCATAAGAATCATTTTTAGGAACATGGAAACAACTATAAAACAGATCAATGTGTTAGGAGAACAAGCAGAAAATTTAAAAATAGAGGTTTCCTTAGTATAAATCATATAAGGGGGGTTCAGTCGCCCCTTAAGGGAGATTGCACGATGGATTTAGGTGAAAATTTCGATTTTTGGTTTTTTATGTTTTCCAATAGTTTAGGCCTATATGTACCAGAAAAAGAACATTAAATTACGTCAAAAAAATAATTTTTATGAAAAAATTAACTTTTTGTCAAGTTTACCCAGAAAAATTATCATGGTCCCAAAAACGAATATTTTTCATAATTTTATAGCCTACTGCTCGTTTTGGTGTAAACGGAATTTTAGTGTTTTAAAATATCTGTAACACTGTTTTTAATATTGCTCAGCTTTTGGTTCAGCTTTCTAACCAATTGTTGATGGGATGTCCTTGTTTGTGTAAATTTTGCTTTTTACCTTTTCCCGTAAATTTAGATTTAACAATTACAGTTACATTTTTCCAAAAAACCATTAAACCTACCTGGCTAAAATTTTTACCAGTTATTCACCTTGGACATCCACACATACCGACATTTTTATCCCTTCCTCACGAGCTCCAAAAATGATTAGTAATACCTACGGAAAAAACGTAGAAAAAAATTTGTAACAATTTTATGTTATTCGTATTTTTTAAATTTGATGCAAATAATTAAAGTGAAAAAATGTCAGTAGCTAGAGAAACCCGGCAACTATAAGTGTGTAAAGTTTTATTTTCCTATCTTTTTCCAATCATATTAAAAATGTACCTAAAAAGAAAAAATTTAACATTGGCGGGATACAAAGTACAGTCGCCCCTTAAATTCTAAAGGTCTTCTTCTTCTTCCTTTCACGGGTTAGGCGTTGCTGCCTGTTCCGAACCTCCACCATCTGCCCATCTCTTCCTTGGACGTCCTCGATCCCTTTTACCCCTTGGCTTGTACCATAGTGCCTGCTTGGGTACTCTTTCATCCTTCATTCTACCTAAGTGATCTATCCACTTCTTCCTGCCCTCCATTACTTTATCATTTATGGAGAAGATATTAAGATGTTGTCGTATCTCCGTGTTTCTGTAACGGTCCTCTCTACTACAGCCATAAGTTTGCCGGAGAAATCTCATTTCTGCTGCTTGTAATCGGCTCTCTTCCCGTCTTGACAGAACCCACGTTTCACTTCCGTAAAGTACTGCTGGAGCAGCTATCGTTTTATAAAATCTCATTCTAGTGTCTTTACTTGTGATGTTTTTCAAGTTCCTGTGGATAGTACCACATATGTGTTGAAATCGGTGGATCCTATCATACACCTCCTTACCCTGTTGATAAGTTACATCGCAACCTAGATAGTTAAAATGGGATATCTGTTCTATAATCTTATTATATATGACAATTTTACTTCTGACAGGATCCTTCCCCCTGAATGCCATTACCCTTGTCTTTTTGGTTGAAATTGTCAAATTATATTCCTGGCATATTCTACTCATCTCATACACTGCTCTCTGCAGGTCATCCTCCTTCTCCTGTAATATTATCAGGTCGTCAGCAAATAAAAGGCAGTTTAACTTCAAACTTTCATTCATGTAGATACCTGAATGTACTAATGGTTTCCAACTCTTGATCACGTCATTTATAAAAATATTAAATAGCGTGGGAGATAGTCCACATCCTTGTCTTAGTCCTTTATTAATTATTATTTCATCAGAGTAGGAATTCCCCGTATCTACTTTGATTTTCGTATCTTTATATAAGCTTTTAGCTGCCCTTATGAGATGGGGCGGATATCCTGTCTTCTGCAACACATTCCATAGTTTTTCCCTGTCTACTGTATCAAAAGCTTTTTGAAAATCGATAAAAGCCAAATGCGTCTCGAGATTATATTCCCTTCTTTTTTCCACAATTTGCTTGATTGTAAAATTGATCAAATTGATCAAATTGTAAATTTGATTGTAAATTCTAAAGGTTCCGGCAAAAAAAGGTTATAAAAATTTAAAAACATGCAGAATATTAATTATTAAACATATCAGTCTAACCTTTTATTCTTTGTTTTCCTCAAAACAATAAATAGTTAACAATCTGGTATAATATGTTTTGTATAATTTATTCATTGAATTTTATTTAAATAACAATTACAACTCCCATAATATTAATTTCTTTTCACCTCGGAAGTTGTTAAAGTCCAACTGTTATCATATGGTTATACTGTTATTATATAACGTTAACGTGTTAAAAACTAATCGGTCACAATATTTAATAACTAATCGTAAATATTACCAATTTTACTCCTTGTATTGTTTTAAGATTTCACTGTTTATTCTTGTTATTTGTATTCAACTTTCTATCCTTGGTAATTTAATTAATGTTTGTTTAGTTTTGTGTTGATGTATAAATAGCAAAATGTTGCTTAACCCATTGACTGACCAATTTTTTGATGATTTATTTTGTTCTAAATGACTATTTTTTTTATATTTCATTTCTATGTAAAAAAATCACTTAAAATTACAGAAATATAATTTTAAAATATTTTCCCTTTTGTTTGACTATTTTATTCAAATTTAAATTTTGAATTTTTTAAATTTGAATTTCAAAATCTTCGATATAAATGTTTCTTTGTCATCACTAAATAATAATAACGTTTCAATTATTTTGTCCATAAGGTTTGCAATATTATATCCCGAGCTCATTTTTTACTTTCTCTTGCCTATATGAATAGGCATATATAGGAAGGAAAGTATTGTTTTCATGTCGAGTTTTTACTTTCTCTTGCCTATATGAATATATAGGAAGGAAAGTATTGTTTTCATGTCGATTTTTCGAAATCGAGTTTTCACCGGATCTATACGTTTTCAGACCTCCTGAACCCAAAAAACATGTTTTTAGCGATTGGTCTGTGTGTGTGTGTGTGTGTGTGTGTGTGTACAAAATATCTCAAGAACCGAACATTGTACGAACTCGAAACTTGAAACTTAAGTTACATACCACTACCGGACCCGACACGAACATTTTCATCAAAATCGGTCCACCGGAAGTAGTAGTTTATTCGTATAATTTTTCACTTTTTTGCGATTTTCTCAAAAACCGGTCCTACGATTTTTTTTAAAAATCGCCTCATTTACTCAATTTTTTATTCTCTACAAGATAGGGTAGGCGCCATGTTTGCTGAAATTCTTGGTGAGGGTGTTTTTACGTAAAAAAAGTGTTTTTTAAGATTACGGCTTTAATATGTATTATAGCGCAAAAATTGATATAATAAAAAATGTAGAGAATTTGAAATTTTACAACTTTTATTTCAAACATTTTTTTTATAACGCTTAGTTTAGCGGTAATTAGCGATTTTCTGTTTTTTCTCACGAAAACGTGTGAAAAATTTATTTTTTTAAGATTTCGGCCTTAGTATGCATTTTATGACAAAAGTGTATATAATTGAATTTATAGAAACAGATTTTTAAACACCAGATTTTTTAAACAATGAAACGCACGTGACACATTTAGTTTCTACATCGATAATAACAGAAATCATACGTCTAAATAAATGAACACTAATATTCTTGAATGACATCAATATCCTTAGCAAATTTTTGCTTTGATAAACTTGTTGGACTTGATTTATATGATTTAATCAAACTGTTTACAAAACTTTGTTCAGTTAATAAATGTTAAACTTTAAATATCCTAAGGTCTATTGTTTAGTATCATAAAAATGTTTTCCCAATCGTTTATATATAGGAATCCGAATAATTTTGCTTTTCATTTACTGATCGTTTCCTTTAGCCTTAATTTTTTTGTGCAGTTCCTTACTTCATCACAACCTTTATTGTGTTTCTGCTATCTTCGGACCCATTTTATTGAGCACAACCTTTCTTTAAAATTTAAGTAATTTTCTTATACCAGCCTTATCTATAATTTTAAGGCATTCATTCGAATGACAGGCAGGTTTTATCAGTCTTTATAAACGCTCTTTAATACAGGTATTATGACTCACAATAGGCGAACAAATTTTTAATAAACAAATAAAAGTTTAACAAACCATGTTCTTTCCATCGCTGTTTGACAACAAGCGTCATAACATGGCATTCCGTTAAAAGATAGTAACGTACGTACCCTACTTGCTTTCAATTGGTATGAATGAAAAATTTTGAGTGTTCTTTGCACTAAAACTGATACACAAAAAGTTTATTTTATTTAGGGGTAAATTTTATCTCTTTGTAAATGTTGCTGACAGAATTTTTTTCTCAATTTCTTCTTTCCTTGTTATGGTGGTAGTACAATAGTGAGACTTTTTAAATGGTGTTTATGTTATACTTAACTATCTGGGAACCCGAGTCAACTGCAGTACAAGCCACCTGCCAGAAATAAAGATCAGAATTGAAAAAGTCAGGGCAGCATTCCTAAAAATGAGACCTTTTCTATCGGCCCGCGGCCTGAACCTCGAAACCAGGACCCGCCTCTTAAAATGCTACGTCTTTCCCATCCTCTTGTATGGGGTGGAGGCGTGGACATTCACCAAAGAATGTGAGACCCGACTACAAGCGTTTGAAATATGGACCTCCCGGAGAATACTTTGAATATCATGGACGGACAGGGTCACAAATGTGGAGGTCTTTAGAAGAATGGGGAAAGAGCTGGAAATCCTGCAGAGCATAAAGATAAGAAATCTGACATATCTTGGAAACATCATGAGGGGGCCTAAATACGAGATTCTGCACCTCATAATTCAAGGGAAACTCGTTGGTAAACGCTCGGTGGGACGCAGACGAATATCCTGGTTAAGAAACCTGAGAGAAGCGTTTAACTGCTCGTCGCATGACCTGTTCAGAGCAGCAGTAGACAAGGTACGACTAACCATGATGATAGCCAACCTTCGTAATGGAGAAGGCACCTGAAGAAGAAGAGTGCCAGAACAGTAAGATATTTCTTTGTTTTGATGAAAAGGCCTGGTAAGTATACTTACGAAAGAATGTTTTTTGAAATGGAAATCACATAATTTTTAGTGATAAGAATACTTATTAAAACAACTTGTAGTACTATATAACCAAAAACTGTGTCGAATAACTTATCTTAACTTTATATTAGCATGAATGCTTGCTTTCCCGTAAAAACTTAGAACTTTCTAAGCACTGTACAAAAGTAACAATAAACTAAAGCGGTAGCGTACGCTTGTGTGAATCCTTCCACATTCTTGCAACTCACGAAGAAAATGGTCGCTGCGCGCTAATTTCAAAATGTGGATTGCCTACTTACCAGAAAACATCTATAACACCATAAAATGCAAATAAGGTTCACCTGCATAGCTTATTCTTAAATGAAATCAACCTTATTGCCAGTGGTAAGTATATTTACCAAAGACCTATAAGGGGTTAAAATGAGTTTGTACGTAGCGCGTTCTAAGTTCATAGCCATATAATTTCTTTTCAATTAAATTTAGTTTAACCTTAAGTTTTAATAACATTTCATAAGAAATTTAGTCTACTATCAAACAATTTAATTGTAATTTGCTAATAACTTAACTGTAATAATTTATTGTAATTTATTAATTTGTTTGTAAATTCTTGTCATAAATTTAAAAGGAAGTGTTGTCACCTATTACTACTTATCTCAAAAAATCTGGAAAAGCGTTACAATAGTATTTTCATTTGCAAACGTAAAGTAGTTCTATCGTTATTCTGCAGTAGTTTGGTAGTTATGACATGAAAAATCTTGAAAAACATAAACAAATATTTGAGTTATTAATAATAAAACCAAGAATAATACCATCTAGTCTTCTTGTATATTGAATGTTACATTCATGTACTATGTATATACTGTGCAATGTTTTATAATATGTATACCTTATATTATAATACACTATGAACAGACAGAAAGTTATATGGAAGCGCGAACCCAGTAAGATAATTATTTGCATGGGAGTTAGTCAATTAAAAAACCTTTACAATACTCGCCGTATATTTTTACCTTACCTTAAAATAAAAGTGAAAGTCGACTCTAGTACATTTTATTCCTACTTCTTCACTTAATTACATTTGTTTTCCCGTTCGTAAATATTTATTCCTTACAGTCATACGGTTTTACTACAAATTCAATTAAAATCCTGTCGCGATAAACAGAACATTCTCGATTTTGGTTAACCAAATAATACCCCGATATTTCAATAGCAGGTAGATGGATTGTTAAATTAGTTGCACTCGATCTGCTAGATTCAGGGCTACAAAAATAGTTATGTTTCTTATCACACGGTCAGCCATTTATATGACTGATGTATTTAAGAACAGAAGAGGTACAGGTGTAAAAGAAACTAGTCACAGTTATCTTCTCTGAGAATAACGAATTTAATTATACAGCCAGACACTTTGGTGAATGAAGTGATAGTGTCATTTTCAGGGTGGAAAGTAGATGCTTTTTAGAGGGCCTGGCATGCAGATAAGTATAATTTTCCACTCAGTGAGGAAGGGTAAATAACCACCTCACTTCTCGTTTTAATTATTAAAGCCTCTGGAGTCTAGAGGTTCAAACCAGCCTCTCGGCTGATGACCTAAATAGACAACAGCTACTTCAATTCGTATTAGTTTATAAATACAAAAATATTATTTTAAATACCAAATCAATTGTCGTACCATTTCTTCAATTTAGTCAACTTAAGTCATTCTAAATCCATTTTCTCTACCTAGGACTCATGTAGAAACTAAACTAACTCTTCTACTATTGCAGAAACATTTTGACATTTTTCCAAAATGATATCATCGTGTTTAGTCTTTCTTTACGCGTTTATTTTGCTGCTATGTGTTTTCAATTCTGTTTTATAGTGTTGAGGTTTGGATTTTGAGCAGTGGCGAGATCAAAGAGATGTGGTGCTACAGAAGGTTGTTGAAAGTCTTAGACGGAAATTTCCGCAACTCTAAAATGCTCCTACCTTTAGATAATAGTACTGAAATTCTAGGGAATATTAAAAATTTAAATTTGGAACAGTTTGGAAACATAATTACAAATCAGATGTACGGATTATCGTTAAATATCATCGTAATTTTCCACTTCTTTCCAAGGCATAGGCCACTTAGCCCTTTTCCTGCTTAATTTTTTAAAATGTTTTATTAAAGAGCCATTAAAGTGCAAAGTGCTGATACAATTTTTTTGGAAGGACTTTGTTTTATAACTGCATCTAGGAGGTTCCGAAAGGAAATATAGGTCATATCAAGATAAAACTGATGTCTAGATTTTATTAACAATATGTTCAATTCATTACTTACAAATTATTAATTACCACTACTAACTTCCTTACTTCAAAGAGCGTGTTATCCAAATATTTTTATCAAATAATACAGAACTTTCCTCAGAATTTACCATAAAAGCTTGTTGTTGTTAAGGGCAATAGCCGGATGACTGGTTTGAACCTCTAGAGATTTTACTAAGTAAAACGAGGACTTAAGTGGTTTACAATTGCCTTCCTTACGAGTTGAAAGAGTATGCTTATCAGCATACCAGGCTCACCGAAAAGCAATATTTATTACAACCTGCAAATGACACCTTCACTTCATTCATCTCAGGTCCTGGCCGTAAAGTGAAATTCATTACTCTCAGAGGAGATAACTCTGACAAGTGTCTTTTACACCTCCAACTCTTCTGTTCTTAAATAGTTCAGTCATATAATTGGCTCACTATGTAATAAGAAACAGAACTATTTTTGCAGCCCTGGAACCAACTGATCGAGAGCAATTATTTTAACACTCCACCTGCCCGTTACGGGCGTATAAAAGTTTATATATTTTTAAGTTTAGTTCTTTAGTTTACTTATATAAGTTTAAGTTTAGTTTACTTATATAATTAAGTTTATTTAAACAAAACTTAAAACATACTTGATTGATGAAATATTTTACATTGCACGCATTCCTTTTAAGATGGTTTTTGGTTTTAAAATTTTAAATATTTTTTAACCAAAAACTATTTTAAAAGGAATTCGTGCACTGTAAAATATTTCATCAAACAAGTATGTTTTAAGTTTTGTTTAAATAAACTTAATTACCACTCTTTTTTGAAAAAAATACGTCAATAAATGTATTTTCTTCATGTATCATTAAATTTTTGTTGAAACAATTTAGTGTTGTGATTAGTAACAGAGTAATCAATTGTGTTTCTTATGTAGTGGTTGTAGACATTTAAGTTCTTTCAAAAGATATTTTCTTTACGTACATTATCACTTCAAATATCTACAAAGAAAGAACTGTAAGCAATTGAAGCTCCTTAGATCTGGTACATGGAGAAGAATATGTTGTGTGGTCCATGGAGCATACTAAGAGAAGATATTGAGTAAACAATTTTCTCCATTCAGATAATAAGAAAACGTTAAATTCATAAAAATTTAAAATAAATTTTAGCATAAAACATTTATTTAAATTACTTTCTCTGAATACCTTGTATGTGTGAGAAAGTAAATTGTAGGACAAAATCTTTATGCAATTTATAGCATATACGGTACTTTATGTGGTACAAAATTTTATTGCATACAAGCAGCCATAAAATAACGACTACAATGAACTATAATTTGTTAAATAACATTGTTGAGTTATTATGGCTTAGGAATATCTATCATACAACCTTGGCATACACTTTCAGAACGGTACATCGTTATATAATTACAATGTTGAACGGTAGCATTTTGTTTTAATAACTGCACATAAAAAATTATCGGTTTCTAATAGGTGTACATCATGTAACAATAAATATTTTCATCATCTTGCATTCGTATCATTATAAAACGCCTGCTAAACTTTGTTTCTTCAATGAAAATGTCAGTTAAAATGATGCTAACTAAACAACTAAAATCATCATGATTCATTTATACCGTGGATTTTAAAAACGTTACAGCTTGTCTGGTAGCTCGTGGCCTCTTACGACTTATATTTACGACGGTTTAATAACCTCCCAGTTAAAACGGCAGGCGATCTCGTCTCTCGTCTAATAACGCGGTTCTTAAGAAGTACCTAAGTAAATATGAAAAAAAAACTATGTAGGGCTAGATACCCTCTTACAACGCTCTGATTTTTGTTTATTTCGCTCTATGCTTGTTACAAAAATCTAAAAAATAATATTGTAATATTGTGGCTTGTTATAATTTTCAGCATATAACACAGGTACCGTAGAAAGGAAAAGACGGTCACTACATTTCTTTCAGCAAAAAAGCTCAATGACGGCATCATTAAGGTCAATCAACCCTCACAGCCTTGTCGTAGTGTGAAAATTCTATTGCCTTTCTCATATTTACTTTAGGAAATTTATAAAAACAGCAAATTAAATGGCAAATCTTAGATTGTGAGCTTATTAAACGGTTTTCACTGTTGTGTAAAGACAGTACAATAGGTTTTTAATATCAATTTTTAATAATCAATAATTATTTAATATTAATTAATCAGTTTTTAATGTCAATAATAGTACTCAATATCAATAATGTTTAATGTAATTTTTTTGCATTTTGAAAAATACATTCTCTTATTTTTGCCAATTTTTCTTCCGAGGAGGCCATTTAGAGTGTTTTGAGTAATTTGTATTTTCACAAAACGCACTACCAACGCCTTGTAGGTTAGTTCAGTAAAATGGCTGACTAAAACGTGAAAAATAAACTGACCAAATTTAATCTATATTTTTGTGATGATCATAGGACACTGAGACAAAAGACAAGAACGAAACAAGGTTAAAATTTTGTAATACGGTGGCAGTTCCAGTCTTAATATAAAAAGGACAGCGAAACATGGTTAATGAGGAGAAGGGAGGAAAGAACCATCCAAACTGTGAAAATGAAGTTTTTAAGGTCCTTCAAGACTAGACAGAATTAGAAATGAAGATATAGGCAAGAATTAAAAATGTTTCCACTTAATAAAACAATATAATTATACCGAATCCAATGGATTGATCATTTAAATAAAATGCCAGTAATCTGCTTCATTGGTTTAGCAAAAAGATAAAAAATAATAGAAAGCAGAGATATTTAAAGGCCAAAGAAAAGATGGGTGCAGAAACTGGTAGAAATGCTTAACCCATGAGGAGAAGAAGAAAATAAGAGAAAGTGTTGCAGACAGTAAGAATAAATGAAGGAATATGGTATTATGTCAAGAAATAGATTTAGAATCTTCAAAGAATGAAGATAGACAGAATTCCAAAACAGGTTTTGGAACACAGGGCTGAGCGAAAGAGAAGCTAAGGAAGACTTCCACAACACTGGGAATATTTTATTTTTGAACACATTTCTAATAAAAATATAACATTTTGAAACCGGAACACTATAAGTGGCCTATGCTGTAAAGAAAAGAAAAAAAAATTCTCAAAAAACTGTATCGTATTCTAGAAGTCAAGTTTCATAATGAACTGACTGTCCTTCGTTACATGAAGAAGAGCCACAAACCAGTAGACAAGTTCTACAACATTTCTGTTTTGATTTACTCTATATTTCGAAAAATATTTCTTTAGTTTTGATTTTTATTATTATTATGAATTATATTTAGTGATTAATATTGCAATATTTATTCTATGTTAGGTAAGGTTAGGTGCGGTAAGGTAGTGTTAGGTTAAGTTGCTCTTTAAATGTTACTATTTTCCGAGTTCTTAACAACTTATTGCAATACTCGTACACTACCTAATGTAATATGTTATATGTGCTTACTTTATATATTTACAATTTATTGAGTAATCTTCGCTTTGTGTCCTAGTTATTTTATGATTAAATGTTTAAATTTTATGTTTAAAATTTATTAGGATAAAATTGTGAAACAATGAACTTCGCAATTTAAATTATTGTAAATTTGTTTGACATTTTAGTAATTTTATTTAAATTTTTTTAGTTTACTAATTATTTACTTTCTCTTGCCCTATACGAATAGGGCTATATAGAGAAGGAAAGTAGGTATTGTTTTCATACTGATTTTTTGAAATCGAGTTTTCACCGGAAAAAATATTGTGACAATATCGAAGAAGAGCATGGTTCGCGAAATTTCTAGTACTTAATTCATAAAATGGTAAAGAGTAGATAATAGAGTGAAAAAGTAACAATCGGGTTAGTTATAAAAGGATACCTATTTATAAAGGGATTTTAAAGGGGTCTTTGTTGTACAACTATTTGTGAGAGTCGGTTGATTACCTGTAACACCCTTTTATTCAATTGTAACTTGTTTGCATTAGTTAAGATTTCTCCAGAAAGGACTTTTGTATCGGATCTTGGTGTCTTTTGAGAAAACTCTTCTATCTACATGTATAAATAGACCTCCGAGGCGGTCAGAGAGTTAGTATTCGTTTGATCTATGACGAGTGTTTATAGCGAGTGCTATCGGGTGTTAGAGAAGGTCAACGTTCCCGGCATTGTGTTGGTCAACTATTCTATTCAGTTTTTTTAGGTGCATTGTGTATTCAGTTTCATGTGTATGTGCATTCTATATAATTGTTGTAAGTAGTATTAAGTAAATTTTTAAGTTATTTATTGTATTACTTCATTATAATTAGTTTGTTATTTATTTTGTAAATCTTTTAGTTGTAATAAATACTTGCAGTTGTAAACTTTAGTGTATTAATTATTTAATTACCTAGATCTCGAAACGGACCTTAGCAATAAGTGTCACAATATGTTTATATCCATAGTTACATTAAAGATAGAATAATTTATTTGTTCCTTTTCTTTCAGGTAATATCGATTGAGTAACAGAAACAGTTACCACCATAGACCTAGCTTCACAGGATTTAGTAGGCAACTGATTAAAATGGAACATCTGCGGTGTTACAAAAGGTTACAATACTGAATATTGTTTAAAATTAAACTTGAAAATATATTGGATTTAGTAATGTATCAAATTGAATTAATGCATCAAATATCACTCCAAATCATCTTTGTCAAGCAATTGGATTGCTTCATCGTTGTCATGGCCGTAAATCTTTCTTGATGCTTTTGTACAAACCTCTGGATTTTGCTAGAGATGAAGTCCTTTCAAAGACCTCAGTGGAAGCGTTAGTCCTCATGAACCAGAGTGCGTCGACGATGTCTCTCAGCACCTTGTTTCGGAAGCGTTGAATGATGTTTATATTACTTTGTTTGGTACATCTCCGGAGTTGTATACCATACGTCCAGAAAGGCTTTATCATTTGTTTATAGAGTAGACATTTTTTATACACTGACAATGAGGATCTTATCCCCAGCAGCCAGAGCAATTTTTGATACCTTAGCCTGAGTTCCTCTCTCTTCTTTTTAACGTGAGCTTTCCAGCGAAGCTTAGAGTCAAGTGTCACACCAAGATATTTGGCAGTGTCCGCGTGCACCACGGGTATTTTCAACAAATGTAATACGCTAAAATTTTCTGTTTGCGAATAAACTAAAATTAAGATAAAACTGTTAAAAACAATAAATATTATTCTAAACCAGTGGTTCTCAACCTTTCGGGCACTATGCCCCCCTTTTAACACTTATGTAAGGTGACGCCCCCCCCAACATCACTACTATAAATGCTCAAAACAAGTAGTAGCCTAAATTCGGAATAAGAAAAAGAAGTCTGATCATAAAGCTGCCAGAGTGGACAATTACCGTTTTATTCCAATAATCGTGTGGTAGACTCTGCTTAAGAAGAATGTACAAAAAACGATAATTTTGTAAAATATATGCGACTACAAAACTGAGTAAATTATAGTTTTTATTTCTTATTTTTTGAATACACTTACGCCTCCGCTGAAATTCTTCTATAATCCAGCCTCTCTTAGTTTGCTCCTAATGTAAACAAATAATGACGTCACTGAGCATGCGCATTGTATCAAAATCTGTACACGCTGATTAAAAAGTAACAACAAAATACTTTCAAAAGTATTTAAATACAAAATACTTTTAAAAGTATTTTTTTAAATGACATTGTTAGGTCTACATCATATCATGACTGATGTTTTTAGTACTTTAAGTACTTATAATTTAAAAAAATAGTTAACTTAATAGGAATACGACATCTGTAAAGTCGCGGACTCTAGCGTGCATCCTGTAGTAGCTGGCTTTAGTTTGTTGACAGTAGGAGCAAACTAAGAACGGCTCAACTGTACTCTCCCCAGGTTAATAACCGCTGTCTAAACAATTTTAGTTTTTGATGAAAAACAGGAAACCGAATCACAATCGAGTTGATCACTTAACATACTGTAGTTTATTTCCCATACTGAACTAATTGCCCGTCATCTTGAATTTTTATCTTTTTTTTGGATTACTTATGTTTACTACGTTCTTTACAATAAATAATCTGAAATCAGATTCTGTTACAATGGCCAACTTTCTTGTTAATAATAACTATATTGATCAATATCAATATAATTCTTAGACATAATGCAGTTGAAAGATCTCTAAATCTTTTCAATTCATATAAAAACCACCAGATTATTTTTTTATTTACATTTCACATCGTACAATAATAAAAATTAGTTATGATCGATTCGTGACGCACTGCACTTAACTGCACTTTTATGTAACATCATATTCTATTATATTGGATCTGTATATTTTACTCTCTAACTGCCCTATATTTATAAATTTATTTATTTATTGTATTTTGTCTGGAAAATGCTTGACCATTACATTGTTAAGCTATTCAAAGAGTAATATTATATTTTTAATGTTGAACATTTTATGAAGATCGGTAAAGAATGTTGGATACGAAGATGCACGATTTTCTATAAAAAAATTAAGACTGTATAGAAACTTTCAGGTCAGTCCAATAAAATATTTTAAGCATTATTATTGTAATAAGATATTAAGAAACACAAATATTTTTTAACTTTCAGTAAATTCTATGAATAGATTCTACTAGAAAAAGTAGATTGAGCTGGTCATTGCGGATTCTGATATCTCTGCATATCTTTAACAATTTTTACTCTAAATGTTATTGATTATGGTTCTGATAAATTTTATACGGTTAAATTATTAATTCTACATAACAATTAATTTCTAAGAAAATATTTTTTTTTGGAAAATCAAATACTTATCAACTAGATAAAACAATGACAATTTTTTAAATATATTATGGTCAATTTAGACGACGGAAGGTAACTAGACATTTCTGGAAGCTCGTTTTGCACCCTACATTCTCAGCATATATTCACTGTAGAGATTTCTCCTCTCTTCCATCCACCCTCTGACTGATTTTCCTCTTTATCGAAGCCCTCAAATTCAGTAACCAGTTGTCTGAATTTTTTCGATCCATTATGTTCTCTTAACCCAAAGGGTTAGTCTAGGGTAAAGTCTCACCGTAATTCAGCTGTTATACAGCCGAATGGAATAAATTAGTTCATAAACTAAATTTATTAGGTATAATTATTCATTTTCAGTAGTTTAGTTTTTTAAATTTATTTAATTCTGTAAAATATGAACCTAATGCAGAAAGTAATGGTAAACTAAATTTCCATTGTCTTGAACTACTTAATTTGTAAAATAATTCATTTTAGGGATATTTTTAAAAGAAGCTTTCAGTAACAATAGTTAAAGAAATTTATTTGAACCTTTGTCATAACATAATAATATGTATGAAAATTTTATAAAATGATTTTAAAATTGTATTAGCTGTTTAAAAATGTAACAATTATTTGTGGATAATTGGAAACCGTGCGGTAAATTTCGCTAATTTTGTGCTGCAGTAATATTTTGTCGTATTTTACCAAGTACGTAATTAAATGAATCAGTTAGAAACAAGAAATATTTAATGAATATCATTTGATAGGTCTACATAAGCAAATAAATAAATATTAGGGTAAAGATACATGTTATCGTCAAAAATAGAATTTATAAAGATTTATTGAATAATTTTATAGCAGTAGACATAATTTATTAATAATAAAAGAAGAATTTTTTTATGAGCAGCGTTCTAATAATATATTATAATAATACTTAAAGATGAAAAGATTTACTGCAATATAATTGTTCTGTTGTTGTTTTGGTTATCAGCCGAAAGGCTGGTTTGAACCTCTGGAAGTTTTACTAAGTAAAAAGAGAAATGATGTGGTTTACCATTCCTTCCCAAGTTGAAAATTATGCTTAACAGCTTACTCTCTGAAAAGCACCTACTGCAACTGACACCTTCACTTCATTCACCACAGCGTTTGGGTCTATAATAATGAAATTCATTACTCTCAGAGATAACTCTGACTAGTATCTTTTACATCTCTCCCTCCTCTGTTCTTAAATGATTCAGTCGTTTAATTGATCATGCAATAAGAAACAGAACTATTTTTTGTAGCCCTGGAAGTAACAGATTAAGTGCAAATAATTTAATATTCCACGTGCCTGTTATTCAACATAATATAAAGAGTATTGGTACGACTCCGTTACTAGACAAACTTAAAAAAATAAATAAAAAAAACTTATTATATTTCCAAACGTACGCTAAATTATAGACCTAAACGTTCCCTTCAAAAATGTCATTCTCTTAAAACTCTATGCAAAATTTAGGAAGAAACTCGTGGACCACCATAACCCATTGATCTCAAATCTGGCTAAGCAGACTCCCAAACAATCCAATAAGACGTCTTAATCGTCGATGGAGCTGGGACCTCATCAGTTAACCTAGTACTGTACAATACAGTGTTCCAAATGCTGCTCCTAATAATTACAATTATCTGTTCACGTCGGAGTTCTGTCACTGGACTGTGTCTCCACTCACGTTTATTTATCATGTTATTTTTTCCCAAATTTTGTGTTATCACATTCACAGATTGTTTCCAACAGATTGTGAATTTCCTAAATAGAGAAAAAAAATTCCAAATTTAATTTCAAACCCACCGGGTTGGTCTAGAGGTAAAGTCGTCACCAAAATCAGCTGTTTAACAGCTGATTTTCGGAGACGAAGGTTCCTGGTTCAAATCCTAGTAAAGGTAGTTACTTTTATACGGATTTGAATGCTAGACAGTGGTTACCGGTGAACTTTGATGTTTAGGGTTTAATTAACCATACCTCTCAGGAATGGTCGACCTGAGTCAGAACAAGACTACACCTCATTTACACGTCATACACATCATCCTCATCTCATTGGGTCATGGGGTTGCTTATTGTTCTGAATTGAACAGATTGCAACGTACACAAAAAAAGTGCAGGGATTACAAAAAAAGTGCACGTGCAGGGATTACAAAAAAATTAATTTCACACTTTTATTAAAAATTCTAAATAATAATATTCTGAAATAAATACAATTTCATTTTCTTTCATTCGTTTTCTCTTATTTGTAGGTTTAGTTACCGAACTAATTTATTTAAATTATTGAATAGTTTTCTTTATAAATTTAATAACCAATACCTATGAGACTGATTTAGCAAGACAATGTTCGTCGGGTAATCTGCACACTATTTATTTTTGCTTGTTCAACTTTTAGGCTTTCTCATATAAAACCGTATTTTACAAACACCAGTAAGAAGCCCGCGAAATTACAATTAAAATTATTTATAAAAGTAATCAAAAATAACTAAGTGTGCGTGGAACATCAGATTGCATCAAATTACTAAATTATCATAATGTTTCGGATATCAATTTGATTCTCTTTGTAACAAACATGATACGTTTGATCGATTGGCTCTCCTAAATAGATTAAAATAAGATGGGAACTAATACTCCATAGATCATGCAGATTATTATACAATGGTTACTACGTAATACATATCTACATTTTAATATATTATATAACAACAATGGATAACCTATTAGATTTACTGCAAATAACTATTTGCAAATATTATTTCTTGAGTTTGTTTACAAACGAATCAATTTTTCATCTTATTACTTCTGAAAATAATATTGTATTATATTGATCATGGAATATATAGTATAGACTATAATGTTATTTTTATATTTTGTAGTCAATTTTGTATGTGTGTGTGTGTGTGTATGTTCTATGTAGTGTATGTAAAATAAAGACATGTACGCTTATAAATTTTTATTTAATAATCTAGAATAACTTGGTCGTCAGGAATTTTTTAATGGTTTTTTTGTGGATGAAGAACATGCACTTCAAGCATTTAGTCTACGTATCAGTTATACATTTTCCAGACGGATCTCTAGAAGAATGCTCAAAATTGCGTGGGGTGGTAATTTTACCAACGTTGACTTTTTGAGACATGTTTGTAGATCGTCAGGTGACGAGCGTAATCAAAAGAAGGAAGATTGCCTATATTGGTATTCTATAAGTACAAGCTTATCAAATTTTTTTCTGAGAGGAAAGTTGATAGTAGGTACAGATTTGGACAAAGAAAATGCTCATGGTAGAAGAATAGAGTCTCTACAAATATGTGTACCCACACACTTTTGAGGGTGGTTCACGATAGAGAACGTTTTACCAGACTTGTAGCAAATCTTCATTGATGGTGTCCGCAGTCTAAGAAGACGAAAAAAAGAGAATAAGAAGAAGAAGAAAAAGAAGAGGAACGAGAAGACAAGGAGAATAAAACGGAGAAGACGAGGAGGAGAAGAAGGATAAGATAAAGAGGACAAGGAGGAGAAGCAGTAGAAGCAGCAGAAGGAAAAAAAGAAAGAGGAAAAGAAGGAGGAGTAGAAAATAAGGTGAAGAAGAAAGAACAGAAGAAGGAAAAGAAAAAGAAGAAAGAGAAAGAGAAGAAAACGAAGAAAATTGGAGGAAGAGAAGAAGCAGAAGAAAAAAAGGAGGAGGAGGAGGAGGAGGGGAAGGAGAAGGATAAGGAGGAGGAGAAGAAGGAAAAAACAAAGAGAAAACAAAGGGAAGGAGAAGGAGATAAAGAAGAAGAAGAAGGGACCAGCTTTAGAGATGATGAAATTCGTCCGGTGCGGAAAACGGTTGGCTTGTAGAGAGTTCACTGGAAAATGAATAAAAGGGGACTATAATAACATCTGTAGTAGGTTGTTTGTTGGAATATTCCAATTGTTTCCTTGATTTATTAGATCTTCTTTATTAGTATTTGTAATAGATCTAATATTCTATTTTCTAGTAGTTACGACTGGATAAGTTATAATTCGATTCATCGATTGTAATCGGTTACAATCGATCTATTATTATGGTTATTACAGTTGCTGCAGATGTGCTATTATTCAAAGTATATATTGATTCAGTAGACTTGATTTTCTAGCTTCTATTATAATAAACTTCATTATCTACTTTCTACAAGCTGTCCATTTATACTACTTGCTTATTATGAACATACATTATTATTTTCTGTACTACTAAATCTCTAGTTTGTTCACCTACAATAAATCATATCTATTTTATTACAGCTCTTGAATTTTGTTAATTTTTTTTATTTGTTTACTTTACCTAAAGCCTTATCAATAGCTTCATCATAATTATTGTCAGTTAACGCATATTGGTGATTGTTGTAATATTTATTAAACAATTTAGACCCTGGCACGGAATCGAAACTGAATCTTTATCTTTCTTTCTATCGCTCTACCGCAGAGACGGTTCTGTGCTTTTTAAATTACATCTTCTTTAATTTTTTCTAAAGACAGAATGATGAACTCGGCTGAATATTAAAATAAATAAATATGTAAGTCTAGAATTTAATATCATAACTTGAATAAGAAGATAAAAGAATATTGTGAAAATTGGAAAAAGCACATGGAATGAATGTTAGCTCAAATGATATCTCTGTAAGTCCTTTGGTATGTTCCAAAAGGCAAGAGAGACTTTGGTAGAACTAAAACGAAACGAATATGTCGATAAAGTATGTGAGTTTGAACAGGGTTATGCCTAGCTTTGTTTGAAAAAAGAGAAAGAACTTTTTTAATATCGTTTCTTTTAGTGAAAGATTTCGTCCAAATTTCGACTTGTCCCATGAAAATAAGCTCGTTATGAAATCTTGTTAATTAGGAGTAAAAAAATGGTGGTTTCTTATGGATATTTACCTAAGAAAGCGAATAGAACAGATTTCAGGATCATATCTTTTGTAGTTTTTGAAAAATCCGAGTAAGAGGGAAATAAATTGGAGTAAAAACTCCTGTCTTTTTATGTTTGTAGTACAACAACTTTGTTAAATGGGCGCTATAAACACATAACATTATTAAATAAAAGTAAAAATTTAATCCTGAGAAAATTAATGTAAATAAACTAGAAAACAAAATAAGCAGCAGAAAATAAATTTTATTCGAAATTTCGAAACTTGGCAGGAAATATGCGTTCATTTTTATACAGGAGGTATAAAACTTCTAATGTCCAAAAATGTATTAAAATAAAACCCCTAAAATATCTCAAAAATTTCATTACGAACTTATATCAAGGGTTGAACCAAAATTTGGGGCGGAATTATTCGCTAGATGTAAAATATGAGCTTCCTACTCCTTAAATTTTTGGGGTAGACTCCCCTCTTAACGAATCATTCCGGACCTGTTTTCGATGTGGATTCATCTCTCGAAGTACTTTCATTTATTTGTGAATTACCCTGTAGATACTGTTGGTGAAAACCCGAGGAAACGTTTGGTTCCATACGTGTAAATGGTTTCCACCGTAAACGTATACTGTTAACGGTATAGAAAATAAAAGTGATTGAAGATTTGAAATAAAATACATAAACAATTAATTTTAAAGGAAGGAAAGCGAAGAATAAAAGATACCGAGTCATAAATGGCAGGGTAACAAGGGTTATAAATCACTTATTAATAGGTTGATAATATCAAGGTAACTTATTCGCCGATTATTATGACTTATAATTATTGTAATAATAATTACAAACTATGTGAAAATAATATTTAGTACTGTTATAATATTTATCAGATAATCATTTACAAATTTGTTACGCATTTATTTGTAATTTATTTACTAATTATTTTGTTCATGAGTTTTTTATCATCTGTTTTATAATTTGATGATTGTGTATAAAAATAAATGTAGTATTTTATTAAATGTTAAGTAATAATATTTTGTATTATAAACAGTTTTTTATTTGGAGGGTATTTAATGTCAAGTATTTTCTTAGAACGTTGTTGAGTTATACCGATTTATAAATCATATTATAAATACATCAATCTTCTGTAATTATGTACTGTAGATAAGATTTTAATAACAAAGCTTTCCCATAACGGTAATTTTTCCATATATTATTAATTTTATTTGATCAGTTATGTACTTGATGATAGTAAAATGGAAGGTCCTTATTTTGATTCCAAGGTAGAGGAAGATGTAAAGTTCAATAAAATAATGATTTATTAATTAATATTCTCAAAATTGATGTAAATTTGAAAATTATAATTTTGTAATTGTAAAACACATGATTTTCATTGTAATTAATTACAATAATAATTAATTATTATAATTTTAAACACATAATTATTATAATTGTAATTGTAAACATATAACTACTGTAAAACACATGGGTTTCAAGCAGGAGAGATCGTGCAATGAGAATTTAAAATTGACTCATTTTAGGGATCTACTCGTATATTACTTCTGATTATTTAGACGAGAAGTGTGTTTAACTATGAAATAAATCTAGCTCTTGTTAATCTACAAACCGACATATGTAATGCTTTTGAATCTGGTGAACACCTAATTGCAGTTGTATTGGATATGGAGAATGCATACGGTATGGTTTGGAAGTACAGAATTGTAAAGATATTAAGTGAAATTGGTGTTAACGGACCGATCCTAAACTTCATTTCAAATTTTTTACAAAACAGGGTCATAATGGTCAAGACTAATGGAAGTCTGTCGAGAAAATTTGTTGTAGAAAATGGTGTTCCTCAAGGATCCGTTTTGAGTGTAACTTTATTTCTTGTTGCTATAAATGATATAACTAAATTAATATCACCGCCAGTAAAATGCTATATATTTGCAGATGATGTGAGTGTTACTATTAGAGGCAAAATCGTCCAAACAACTCAACACTGTTTACAGAAATCGCTGAGTGATATACAGAAATGGTCTTTGAATAACGGATTCAATATTTCACTGACTAAATCAGATTATATTATTTTCTCCCGAAAAGTTCATCGGATGAACATACGCAGCTTTTTATAGGTAACCATGAAATTAAACAGAAAAATGAAATTAGAATACTAGGTATGGTATTTGACGAGAAACTTACGTGGGTTTCTTACATTAAAAAACTTAAAGCCGACTGTTTACAACGAATGAATATAATTAAATTACTTTCATCATGCAGTTGGGGAGCTGATAAACGTATAATTTTAAATACTTGCAGGGCTTTAATTAGAAACAAATTAGATTATGGTTCGATTGTTTATGACTCTGCACAAAAATCAGTTAAAAATTCTTTAAACTCTATCCACACAACAAGTTTGCGTATGGCTCTGGGTGCGTTCAGAACCAGCCCGGTGGAAAGTATCATTGCCGAAAGCAATGACATACCGTTGTCATATCGCAGAAAATACTTATGTATCAAATTTGCAGTTAAAATATCTACAACACCGATGAACCCAGTATATAGTGCAATATCCATAGGAAACCAAACATCTACCAGAAAAAGGGCAAGATTCCCGAAAGCTTTATATGATCGCGTGGACACCTACCTCAAGGAGTTAAACATACGTCTTCCAAACGTTTTTGAAGTTTGTCAACCCGATGAACCACCATGGCTTCTAAAACTTCCAATACCTGATTTAAGTCTTAGTGTTCTTGGAAAACAAAACCACCATTCTGCTGTCTTCAGGCCTCTGTTTCAAAAAATAACTGCTAGATTCAAAGACTACATGAGTGTTTACACAGACGGTTCACTTACAACTGAAGGTTGTGGCTGTGGAATCGTGATTCCTGATTTAGAGATTCTTTACAAAATTAATAACGTATTTTCTATATTCTTTTGTGAAGCCTATGCTATTTATAAAACTCTGGAAATTGCATCTCAATCTCGAAATTCCAAATTCGTAATTTTTACCGATTCTAAAAGTGTTCTAGAAAGCATTTCTAATTTAAATACTAAAGAACCGATAATTCAAGAAATAGTTAGGCTTTTAGTGTCAAATACAAAAATTAATAACACAATTGAATTTGTATGGACTCCAGCTCACGTTAGTATATCAGGAAACGAGAAGGCAGACAATGCTGCCAAACAAGCCATGAAAGAAGTGTTTCATGATCATGCTGTCTCACTTGTTGATTTGTCAAAATTTGTTCTCAAGACGACACAAGGAGTGTGGAACGATGAATGGAAAGGACATCGCAGTAAACTACACGACTTCAGGGAAAACACACATGACGTATTAATACCACAAAGTAGCAGACAAAATCAAGTACATATAACACGCTTACGGATTGGGCATTCTAGTCTCACACACAAATATTACAAATATTACACACACAAATACCTTCTTCAAAAGACTGATGCACTGACCTGTTATTTTTGCAACGATACTAAATTGACGATAATACACTTACTGATAAAATGTCCAGGATTACGTTGATCTACGAGAAAAGTATAACTTAACACAAAATACGAAAATCATGCTGACGGACATCAAGAGTATACAGAATGTGGTTTTATACCTTACGGACTTACAGTTACACAATGTATTTTAATTCAAATTTTGTTCACTCAAGACATTTTAATTCAAATTTTATGTAAATTTTGTTAATTTAAGATTGTTATGTAATTGTGGTCGCTAATGACTTAATTGTTGATGCGACCTTAAACAAAAAAAAAAAATATATAGCTTTTGGACTATTGATATTGTAATGACGAGATAAACCCGGGACTCAGTGTGGGTGATGTACTGATGCTAGCGCAGTACGTACATTTCTAAAACATGCAACTGTGTAGTATATATAGTTTATTTTTTGCTTCTTCTTTACAACACTTAATAACATTTAAAATAACATTCCGTTCCGCACTTTGAATTGTTTTATCCTGTTTATCAAAACGATAAACTTATAATACGGATAGGTAACTAATTTTATAACAACACTACAGAATAACGAATAAAATGTAAAGAATTAAAATGAACAGAAACGGAATGAGTTTTAACGAACTAAAATACTTTTATTTGTACAAATGTAGCCTAAAACATAAAAACAGAATAGCCAAATCAAAACGATATTTCCTGTACCACTCGTCGCGTAATAAAAAAGGACTGTGTATTCCAATGAATATCGAGTGTCAGTATGTTTTTAGGATTGTAATAGAGAAACTGGGCATGCGCAGTAGATTGTTCCTTTCTTACACTTTCGTCTCAAACAAAGTTCATTTCGTGACGAACCATCAGTAGTTAAGATATTTAGCAATATTGATCGTTCGTTATTGTGATGTTTAGGTCATAAGCCGAAAGGCTGGTTTGAATCTCTAGAGGTTTTACTATGTAAACCGAAGAGTGAGATGGTTTAACTATGCCTTCCTCACTGAGTGGAAACGTATGCTTATCAGCATGCCAGGCCCTGTGTAAAGCACCTACTTTCCATCTGCTACTTCCCGCCTTTATTTCATTCACCGCAGTGTCTGGCTCTATAATGAAATCATTACTCTTAGAGAAGATAACTCTTAGTACGAGTAGTATCTTTTACACTTCCACCTCTTCTGTTCTTAAAAGCTTCAGTCATTATAATTGACTGACCATGTGATAAAAAAGAGAATTATTTTTTGTAGCCCTATTATAGGGGTATTTTTCGTTCCATATTATACGCAATTATAGAACACCGGGTTGTATACAACTTTTTATTGTTACTTTTAAGACGGAAGACGAAGAAAAAAACAGTAGGTAATGTATGAGGAAAACGACAAAACGGGGAAGAAGAAGTTGGAGAAAGAGAAGGTTATAGTGATGAAGAAGAAGGAGAAGGAAAGGGAGGAGAAAAAGAACGAGGAAAAGCAGATGACGAAGGGGGAAGGAGCAGGATGAAGAAAAGGAGGTGAAAATAATAGGGTGAGGAGGAGTAGAGAATAATTTGAAGAAGAAGGAGGAGGAAAAGGAGGAGAAAGAGTTGAGTAAAAGGAGGGGGAGATAATGAAGGAGAGACTGTTGAGTGGAAGCGGAGGGAGATAAACTTAGTTGAACTCGCTGGTTTCATAATATCCACTAGATTGCCTAAACGCAAATAAATTTTCATTTTTCTTCACAACCACTATAGTATCTTTCACAAGCTCAATAACAATCAACCTTAAGAAAATTAAAAAAATCAAAAAATTCAGTATATGATTGTTTTTTAAGACGACTAGAACTGTATCTTTTTGGTTACTTTATAACAGTTTCTTTCTCCAATAAAGGAGGATGCAAAATAGTTTTTTTAAATTTGAGTCAAGCCATAGTAAAACATATTCAACCGGCCATGTGGTCTAATATTATTAGCTCTAATTCATTTATAATATCGTTTTCTAATTTTTTTCGTAAATAGAAAAAGAAGCATCATCATTTTTATTTCAGTATATTGTAAACATTATTTAAAATATGAACGTAATACATAATTTTTAATAACTTTTTCCCAGCATAAAGGGACAACTAGTTGTATTGATTTTTCCTTATATTCTCGGACAATTATATCAATTTCATTGCGTTTAAGAGTTCATAGATTCATACCTTATCAAATATGAAATCAAAGAGTATATATTCAGTTGTATTATTTACAATTTACCTACAACGCATAAATAGTATTATACAAGCATAACAATTATTTATTTTAATGTTATTGCTCTATTGTTCATTGATACTTAACATCAAAAACAGATTCCAGATAGATAGAAGTAAGATGATCTATAGGCTTAAGTTCTGTTTATCTGAATCCAGATAATCAAATTGCCTGAGGTTTGTAATTCATTATCAATTATTGTATTATTGTATTGTTTGGATTAGATCAGTTTATCAGAATAGTTATCACGACTGCGTAACATGTTTGAACGATAAATAAGGATTTGTTTATTTCCAATAAGCTACATTAATTTTGGATTCAGTTGGGTCTAGAAACACATGGTGGCTCAATCGATGCCGTATTTAACAATTAACCAAATTACCCTTGTTCGATGGCCTCATCTCCTTCTTCTTCTTCTCTTCTTCCTTCTCCTTCTCCTCCTCCTTCTCCTCCTTCCCCTCCTCTACCTTCTTAGTCTCCTCCTTCTCCTCCTCTTCCTTTTTCTTAGTCTCTCCTCCTCCTCCTCCTTCTTCTTCTTCTTTTTTGCTTCAAAGATTAAGCATTTCGGCCTGTTCCGGAAACCATCTACTTCTCTTACCGGTGTGTTTGTACTCGTAAACTAAACGGAGCAAGCGGTCCTCCCTTATTCGTTCCAAATGGCTGCACCAGTATCTCATATGAATTTTTATTTTGTCATCTAGTCTAATAATACCCATCTCATCACAAATATTTGCGTTCTTTAGCCTTTACCCCAAGATAACCCCTTTGTTATAAGTTTGTTTATTATTTATTAAACCCAGATCCCGAACGAACCTAGGTGATACAATAGTTATTATTCTACCACAGAGAGGGAAACATACCGTTCTGGTCAAAACTGTTAAGAAAACTGACATTATTTCTTCCAAGATCTATTTACATCATTATTTTCTTCGGGTAACCTTCTTACTCTTTTTACGGGATTTTTACTTGAAGCATACATTGAACATGATCACTGTATCTCTTTCTGTATTCACTGATTGTAGTATTCAGAGCTTGGACTCTCAATGAAACAAAGTAATGTAGGTCTTTGTGCTGTACAACATTATATTGGTTTTTGTAAACTATTATATTATTAATGTTTTAGTTTTTAAATAACTGTAACTTTGTTTGCATGTTCTTAAATCCCTATATAAGTTTTGTTAATTATTTTTTAGAAATCGCACATAAATATTGTTTTAAATTGTCATGGTTTTAAGCCCTAACCTAGTTTCGAATCTCAGTTGTACAGTCCACTACATAAAATAAGAGAACAACAAACCTAAAACATGGCTTTTTCCCATAGTTGGATAGGCCAATTTCCTCCACCTCGTACATTGTAAATTGTAATTGCTGAATTCCTGAAAAAAAATCCGGATATTAACACAAACTGAACAACACAAAACTTAAACAGAAGGGACAAACCAAATGACAGAAAATCGTGTATTCTGACGAAGAACGCCAGAAAAGATCAGAAAGATTGAAGGAATACTACAGAAGGATCATGAAAAGAAACATCAGGAAAAGTACTCCAACACAACAAAAAATTGAAATAAATTAAAATTTCTTTTTTAATAAACTTATGTAGGTAGTCCTAAGTGGTTAAAAAAATTGTAAATGCATTATAGCTTTAGGAAAGAATGTGTATGGGTTACTATTGTAAAAAAATATGGAAATAAAGTTTATTATTATTATTATTATTATTATTATTTATTTAGTAGTGTTAAAAAATATCAATTAATATTCAAACATCAGCAAGGTTGAATATTCTTAAAGAAAGTAAAACATGTTACATAACAATTTAAATAATTATAATTTAAGAATTAAACAAGTGTAAAAATAATAATTCCACGTTGGATTACAATAAAAGAACAAGGATATGAATTTACACATATAATGTATATGATACTTGTAAAACTACTAAACATTGAAAAACTCCCACCAAATCACGGTTTGAAAAGTAATAAATAAATTATAAAATTATATAGATTAGAAGTGTAATTTAAGATATTAATGACAATGAATTATAATACAATAAATTATGAAGGTAAATGTGTGATAAAATAAAAGCAGTAGAAGTACAGGAAACAATGGGAGGAAACTGGAACAAAACACTTTTTTAATGACTGAATGAAGATAGATTTGAATGGAGGAATTACGTGGACGGGTGAAACGTATGAGAGAAAGATAATAATGAAAAAGGATAGATGTATAAAAAAGAAAGAGATAGAATGATTGAACTGAGGCATAAACCCGGAACACTACCATTGAAGATGTATGAAATAATCTAGTGCACTATATTAACTTAAATATCGTTTATATTATGTTATTAAGAAATCTGTTTTAATCATTACACACATAAAGATATTAAATGTTAGTAACAATTTAGAATTTGATTGCTATCAAATCGTTTCCGAGAAAGGTATAGAACCAAAAATATAATATTTAAGTTTTCTATTGTAGACTGAAAACTAAACCTCAAGCCCTAAGAAGTTGTTTACTAAATTTACTATGTTTAGAGGTTATTACAGTTCCATTTTTTATTTATTAAGTGCACTCGAGTTTAAGACTACATAAAAACTTAATTAACCGGATGATTAAAGAAAGAAATGTGTCATATTTTAGATTGTTCATTCTGAGTTTAGCGACATTAAAATAAAAATTTTAACTAATTTTTTTCAGTAGCAAAATTATTAAAAAAACAAAAAAGGTTCTCTTTTTCAAATTTTGTCCCGAACTGTGTTTTATTACGTGTACTAGAATACCAATCAATTGATTGCGTTCGACACAAGTTTTACACTGATAGTCGTTTTTATTAAAACATTTTTACCAAATTTCATTCAGAATGGTATCTTAGACCGTTTTTGAGTTACTATTTAATTTGTTGTTGTTTAGATCATTAGCCGAAAGACTGGTTTTAACCTCTAGAAGCTTTACTAAATAAAAACGAAGAGGGCGGTGGTTTACTATTGTCTTCCTCACTGAGTTGAAAGACTACGCTTATCAGCATGCCAGGCCCTCCAAAAAGCACCTACTTTCCATCCTGCAAATGATACCTTCACTTCATTCACCACAGGGTCTGGCTGTATAATTAAACTCATTACTCTTAAAGGAGATCACTCTGTTTAGTGTCGTTTGCAACCCTACCTCTTCTATTTTTAAATATTTTAGTCATATAACTGGCTGACTATGTGATAAGAAACAGAATTACTTTTTGTAGTCCTTAACGGCAGCTAAATATTAATAATTTAAGACATAAAATGAAATATTATTCTAACTTATACCAAGCTAAAACACTTCATAAAGGAATGTCTGCAATTATTTATACAGGCGTTCTACATAACAAAAGCCAAACAAGATAAACATTCAAAAGATTTACACACTAAGTGGAAAAGAATGCTTATCACCGTGCCAGGCCCTCTGAAAAGCATCAAATTTTTACCTTGCAAATGACACCTTCACTTTATTCACCAAAGAGTCTGGCTGTATTATGAAATTCTTTATTCCCAGAGGAGATAAATCTGGCAAGTGTCTTTTCTACCTTTACCTCTTCTGTTCTTAAACTCTTTAATATTAAAAAATGTGCTGACCATTTGATAAGAAAAAGAAATATTTTTATAGCTCTGGAACTAGCAGATCGAGTGCAAATAATTTAATACTCCACCTGTCTGTTATGGGCTGTCAAAGTAATACATCATTCATAATAAGAGTAAGAAAATCATTAAAGTAAAATCCAAGATTGTAATTAACAACTATCTTATTGCCAAATAGGTTTTGACGAAGTGCTTGACATTGAAAAAAAAGAGAAGGTTTCCAGAGAACAATAAATGAAAAACTATCTTTGTAATTTTAATAGCGGATGTTTGTGAATTCCTCCCATCAAACTCAAAATAAGTAAATATTTATAGGACATTAAAAAAATTACTAAAAACTCTAATCATTTATTTTATTGTACATAACACACTATTTAGAAGACGTTTACATTATGAGAAAATTGAAGATCTGTAAGCTTTAATTAAGGAAGTATTTAATATATAAAACAATTACAAAATTAAACAAAAATGAACTAAATGATTATTTTATAAATTTTGAAATTTCTCCTTCTTTAAAAAATTAATACCTACAAAGAAAATAGAATTTAATTATTTGAATTATTTCAAAATGGTACTTCGTTCCGGAAAAAATAGGATTAAATTAACGTGATTTAAAATTGATATGATATCTAGTTAATTTAATAATTCTTTTCATTTGATAAAATACATAATTACAATGTTTTAAATTTAACAGTGTCAGTTATGTAATTAGATAAAATAAGTTTAAGTTTGTGTGGAAATTAATTTACCTGATTTTTACTTTTTGATAATTAAGTTTATATTTAATTTATTTTATGTTGGTTAATAGTTAGCCTATTTCGTTTTCTTATTGTTGTTGATTTTATTATTTTTGAAATATATAATAATTATATTACATAATGTAGGTAACTTCAAAATTAATATGAAGAATAGATTATATTTTCAGGAATTTATTAATATCTCTTTTAGCGTAATGAGAGTTTTCTAAAACGGAATTTTGTTAAAATAGTATTGATTTTTTATAAATTAATACGTAACTATGTTTTAACCCACCGGGTTGGTCTAGAGGTAAAGTCGTCGCCAAAATCAGATGTTTAACAGCTGATTTTCGGAGACGAAGGTTCCTGGTTCAAATCCTAGTAAAGGTAGTTACTTTTATACGGATTTGAATACTAGACAGTGGTTGCCGGTGTACTTTGATGGTTGGGGTTCAATTAACCATACTTTCTCAGGAGTGGTCGACCTGGGTCTGTACAAGACTACACCTCATTTACACTTCATACATATCATCCTCATCTCATTGGGCCATGGGGTTGCTTATTGTTCTGAATTGAATAGATTGTAACGTACACACATTAGGAATTAAAAAAAAAAAAAAACTATGTTTTAACATGCCACGTTGGTCTAGTTGTAAAGTCAGCTGTTTAACAGCTGATTTTCGGAGACAAAGGTTCCGTGTGTTAATACAAGTAAAGTATTGCTTGAGTCCCAGCTCCACGTAGTTGGAAGGAATGCAGTGCGTTGTTATAGTACAGTTCAGCCGTTCTTAGTTTGCTCCTACTGTCAACAAACAAAAGCCACCTCCTACAGGGTGTACGCTAGAGTCTGCGACTTTACGGATGTCGTATTCCTATTAAGTTAACTATTTTTTAAATTATAAGCACTTAAAATACTAAAAACATCAGTCATGTTATGATGTAAACTTAACAATTTCATTTAGAAAAATACTTTTAAAAGTGTTTTGTATTTAAATACTTTTGTAAGTATTTTGTTGTTACTTTTTAATCAGCGTGTACACATTTTGATATAATGCGCATGCTCAGTGACGTCATTGTTTGTTTACATTAGGAACAAACTAAGAGAGGCTGGACTGTAGTTGGAGCGGTAGGTAGTGGTAGCGTGTACTAACTAGACTAAAAACATATTCTTATCATCCGGGGCATTAATTTAACAAATACCTAACCGGTTATTAACTTGGTCGGATTCATAATATTTAACTTACCAATTTATATCAAAATATATAAATAAATAATAAATGTAATAAATACAAACAAATATGTTAAATACGGAAAGTTTGAAAATGAATGTTTCGTATCAGAGTAATACAACAATCGTTCTCCCAGCATGCGTCACTCATTCATTATACCTCACTTGTCCCCTTCACCCCGCAACTACACGGAGCTTGGAACCGCACAATAGGCTAGTTAGTTTACATTTATATAGATTATTAAGTAATTAATAGTTTTTTAGTTAATTATTAAACTGACTCACCGGGTTTCTCTAGATATAAAGTCGTCGCTGCTATCTCGAAATTGAAGTAACTTTAAAAACTATAAAGTTTTTTTTTTAGTTTATTTAAAATGGAATCAACAGCTCGGTTATTAGAAACTACTTTGGGTAATGTAACAGTGGGTTTTAACAACTGAAAATTTCCAGATCCTTGTCTGGAATCGAACCCGGGACCTCCACATTATAGGCTAATACGCTACCACTACGCTACGGAGCAGGCCTTTTATAATTTTGAGATAGATAATTTACTGTAGGGACCATCGGTTTGATCTAAAGGTAAAGTCGTCGTCGTGAGTCAGCAGTTTAACAGCTGATTTTCGGAGACGAAGATTCCTGGTTCAAATCCTAGTATACAAATCCATCGAATACCTAAACAAAAACTTTCACAAGTCATACGAACACGAGAACCCACTGGTGCGTTCCCTTTCCACCTCCCATTTCCCTAATAATCCCGCTAGAAGCCTTAAAAGACGCTGGAGTAGAGACCTGCTAATTTGATATACAAATTTCATTCTTGGGGAGGCACCAAAGGGAGCCCTACCCCTTGCATGCCTATCATGTCATTTACATTGTTATCATAATCATCACATTTGCTTGTTGTAAAATTTTACAGTTGTAAATAAAGAATTAAAGAGAAAAAAAATCCTAGTAAATGTAGTTACTTTTATACAGATTTGATTACTAGACAGTGGTTACCAGTGTACTTTGATGGTTGGGGTTCAATTAACCATACTCTCTCAGAAATATTCAGCCTTGATCTGTACAAGACTACATCTCATTTACACGTCATAAACATCATCCTCATCTCATTGGGTCATGGGGTTGGAATATTAAAAATTTTCAACAAATGACCAATTTCAAATTACTAAACGCCCATAGCCAAATTATTGCTTACAAATGTACTCAATAAACGTCTTGTGCAAAAAGTTGATGATGTAAATAAGACGATATTAGTAGCCTAATATGAAAAACTTTAATAGACCACCCAAATATAATGCTTCTAGTTAAATTAAACTCTTTTTTTTATTAAAAAAGTAAACAATTTACACATAATATTTGTTTTTGCGACAGGTTTTATTAAGGTTCTTAACCAATTATTCATTGTTTTTAGATACACCTTAAATTGTAAAACAAATTGCTACGTGTAACTCTTTAATTGTATTTAAACAGCTTTTTTATGTTGTGCAATTTTGTTTCGTTTAAGAAGTCAATAAAGTTGATTGATTTTGCATGATTTTCTTATAAGTGTAATTAGTTATTTCTGGTATTTTTTTTGTATGTTTATTTTGTTTGGTTTTTGTTAAGTAGGACGCTTGTATAAATAATTGTAGACATTCCTTTATGAAGTGTTTTAGCTTGGTAAAATCTAGAATAATATTTTATTTTATGTCTTAAATTATTAATATTTAGCTGCCGATAAGGGTTACAAAAAAATAGTTCTGTTTCTTATCACATCGTCAGCCAGTTGTATGAATGAAATATTTAAAAATAGAAGAGGTAGGGTTGCAAACGACACTAAACAGAGTGATCTCCTTTAAGAGTAATGAGTTTAATTATACAGCCAGACCCTGTGGTGAATGAAGTGAAGGTATCATTTGCAGGATGGAAAGTAGGTGCTTTACGGAGGGCCTGTCATGCTGATAAGCATTCTTTTCCACTCAGTGAGGAAGACAATAGTAAACCACCTCACTCCTTGTTCTACTTAGTAAAACCTCTAAAGATTCAAACCAGCCTTTCCCTATTGACCTAAACAACAAGAGATAGGTAGGGTGTTCAATTATTTGTACTCAATCTGTTAGTTCCAGGAATACAAATAATAATATCTTATAACATGGTCGGCTAATTAAATGATTGAAGTATTTAAGAACAGAAGTGGTACAAGTGTAAAAGACAATAGTCAAAGTTTTCTGTTCTGAAAATAAATAATTAAATTATAAAACCAGACCCGGTGGTGAATAAAGGTGCCATTTGCTGGGTGGAAAGTCGATGGTTTTCAGAGGGCCTGGCATGTTGACAAGCATAATTTAAACTCAGTGAGGAAGGCTTGGTAAACCACCTTATTCCTTTGTTTTACTTACTATAGCCTCTAAAAGTTCAAACCACCCTGATGATATAGACAACAAAATTATTAATATTTAGCTAATTAACTAGATTGGGGACCTTACGCTTTACATCCTGCTGATTTTTATTGTTATTGTTTTTTGTTATTATTCATTATTTTTAAGTTTAACTCTGTGTAACTAAATTAATTAATTTGTTCAGTTTGTTGGCAATTGTGTATTAAATTTCACCAGTCAGTACTCGGTCAAAGTGAATTACAAAAATTTTGTGTGAACGTCAAACGACTTTCTCTGGTCAGTGTAAATACTTGAGTATATTACTTTTGTTTAATCATGAGTAAACAATAAAAAATGAAAGAGTTAACTTAATTTAACTATGAGTGAATGAAGGAAAATTAAAACCAACCGCTGTGTTTTTAATTTCCTATAACTTTGATTATATACACGTTTGGCGTAAAGTGCACAACAAGGGCGCAACCTTAAAAAGTCCCAATTTTTATCGATTTTCATTAGAAAAATAAAGGAAATCACAAATTGATGCTAAGTATTCTAGAAGAAATGATTGAAATACAATTGTAGGTTTTAATTAAGTCGAATAGAAGTCGATTTTAATTTTGTATCATTCACTCATGATTAAAATTAGGTTATGTTTTCCATTTTACTTTGTTTCCTATTGATGAACCATATATTTATTATAATTTATATTGACAAGAGAAAGTCGTGTGAATGTTTTACACCAGATTTTTATCTTTGGATATTATTTGTTTTAGTAACGATATATTGAAAGAGAAGATACTAATAATGTAAATTAACATTGAAATAATTTATATGATTGTAAACACGAAAGAATAAAAGGTAAACCGCTGTTGTTACAAAGAAAGAAACAATGTGAAATGATTTGTAAAATGAATTAGTTACCTGTCTATCGTATGCACGAATTATTTCGCATTAAATGTCTTGTAAAAATTACTATATACCAAAAATGTCAGTGTTGTACTGCATTAGAAGTTTTCTGTTTGCCTTTACTTTCTTTTCAAATAAATTGATGTTTAGAAAATTTTTCTTTTATTACTATGATCTTTAGTACATTGTTTGAATAAAGTTTAGTTTGTTATTTGTAAGAAATGATGTTTTCTAGATAAAAGTAAAAGTGAGTACAAATCTCTGAATGTGTCAGTCTGTTTAAACCATAAAGTGATAAGTTCTTTAGATTAAAACAATATTGAGTCATTGCACTTGGTTATTCCGTAATTTTATTTATAAGTCCAAATCTTTAAAAAATACTTTGTTTATAATTTTTTATTATGTGATGACGTTATACTTAGAAATTGATGTACTAATGTCGGTAACTATAGTGACACGTGTTAATTTTTGCTATTTTGACACATCTGTCAACGCGACAAATTGACTTCACTGTAATAATACTTACTTTTTTAGGCTTACATTACATTACCAACGTTATTGGAACGTCACGTACGTTGTAACCTTCTCACTTTCAAAGTTTGTACCTCTCTTTTTCACATTCTAGACACATACATTTTAAATACATTCAAGAGAGCTTTGGAGGACAAAATTATGTAACTATAAAACAACAAAGCTGCCGGATGAGACTCAATCATTCTAGAAATGTTGAAAAATGGTAAAAAAATAGCCATTCTCTTAGTCACTTAGGGCAAAAAATGGAAAAGATCTGGGAAACAGAAAATTCCTTGTGAATGAAAACTGACACTGATACATCCATTTCATAAAAAAAGAGATACAACGGGTGTAAACAATTACCACGGAATTTCCCTTTACTCATCATATACAAAGTACTCTCCAAAGCACTTTTGACTAGACTAAAACAACAAGTAGATCAAAAACTGGGTAAATATCAAGCCGGGTTTAAGAATAGAAGATCCTGGGTAGAACAGATACGGAGTCGTATCTGTTAGAAACCCCGCACTCTGTTACGGCGCCTATAAAAACTGCAAATGCAATATGCAATACAACATGTAACTGATCCTTTATCTGAAAATTTTTCAAACATGTTGCGATTGCAGGTTTTGTAAGCGTGCTATAGTCACGAGTTAGCCCTTGTTTGCAACGACGGGTAGAGGGGAAAAACAGCAGTGCGCATGCGCGACTGCTTTTATTTCAGTACGACTAACATAACAACTTCCGCGGCTTTGGGTATAGTATACTATACCTAAAGCCGCGGAAGCGGCTTTAGGCTTTAGGCTTTAGCTTAAGCGGCTTTAGGCTTTTGGGTAGGTATAGTATACTATACCCAAAGCCGCGGAAGCAAAATTAATCCCGCAAGTTCTCGAAACTGTAGCTTTCTGCTAAACCTTTCTGATGGTCTGTAGCTTTCAGTTCATGAGTTACGCCAACGCGATAAGGATGCAAATGTAACTTTTTTTAGCTCTGAAAACAGTAGTTAATGTTAGCCCAGCTTGCGATGATAATCTTCTAAGCGATTTTTTAGGTGATTGAGTCAAACGATTTTTCAAATCTTCGAGAACTTCCGCGGTTAACTTTGTTGGCTGGCGAGGTGGTTTCTCATCGAGTACACTCCCAGTTCTACGGAATTTATTTGTTGTTGTTGTTTAGGTCATCAGCCAAAAGGCTGGTTTGAACCTCTAGAGGTTTTACTAAGTAAAACAAGGAGTGAGGTGGTTTACCAATGCCTTCCTCACTGAGTGAAAAATTACGCTTATCAGCATGCCAGGCCCTCTGAAAAGCACAGATTTTCCACTCTGCAAATGACATCTTCACTTCATTCACCACAGGGTCTGGCTGTATAATGAAATTCATTACTTTCAGAGGAGATAACTCTGATTAGTGTCTTTTGCACTTCTACCTCTTCTGTTCTTAAATGATTCAGTCATTTAATTGGCTGACCATGTGATAAGAAACAGAACTATTTATTTTAGCAAACTATTTATCAAACGCAATATTGACGATTTAATCGGAACGGCAGAACGGGGAAATTTTGACTAAAATTTATCTTGCACACATTTGTAAGATTTACTCGCTATGTAAGTCTCTACAAGAAACACTACAATAAACACTTCCTTGGAAGAAACCATTGCTGACACAGTATTACGAAACGACTGCTGTCACCACACTAATGCTTGACTGGAGCATTTTAACTGTCTTAGATAGTTGGCCTTGAGTACACTGTTGCCAACATACCGATTTGGGGACAGGAAATTTACCGATGTATTACTTCTATATTCTTATAATCAGGGTAGCGTCCTTAATAAAACACCTGTTATTATTTATTAAACATAAGTTATTTATATTATTTTATTTTAAAATATTTACATTGGCTCGAAAAAGTCGTGTACTTTTTTCAAATCAGATTTTTTTAGGGTTTCTTTAAGTATATTTGACTACTTACAAAGAAATAAAAATAAACAATGATACAAATTAATATAAGTATAAAAGTATTCGAAACTTTCCAATAACTAGCACAGTGAATCTTGGAACATTAAGACATCTTTATTTACTCCTATTTTAGCCCTAATGTGATACTATATCTACTACAGTACTTAACCTAAAATGCAGAACGGTAGTTGTATTTGATATTTATTACCTGCTTTGACTTATATTGGATGTTTGTATCATATATTTTGTATCATTAATTTTATATTTATTGCAACAATTTAACAACATTGATACTTAATACTGTAATAACTTATTCTATATAATATTTTTTGATAGTCACATCAGAAGCGATTAAACTTGTCTTATTTTATAACAATTGATAAAATTAAACAATTAAATATACCTATACATTTATTATTTATTGTATTTTATAAAGGAGGAAAATGAATAAATGCCTAGTTTAATTTATAACTGTGTCAGTATTTGTTAAAGTTAACGACTTTACAATGCAATAGTTTCATCCATTTGATCATCTTTTAGGTTAAATAACCTTTTTCACAATCAGAACAATTGAACGTCGTGATATCCTACTAAACAATTTATTATTAAGAAATTTATTATTGTTGTTAAACAATGATTTGTATAGAAATTAAATTATTTATTGAGTTATAAATTGTGTAATTATAAGTTATTTTTAAGTCATTAATTAACTTCATTTTTCATTATTTATTTTCTTAAATACCTGCAGTAGATTCAGCTTGTAAGGATATTACCGATCGATTTAGTTTTAAAATTGTTTTTCTTCTTATTTTTCTTCTTCTTCTTCTCCTCCTCCTCCTCCTTCTCCGGCCACCTCCTTTTCCTCATTAGACATGTCCACCTGTTCCAGCCTCTAGCTTTTCTTCGGTCTTCCAAATTTTTTTCCCTCCTTTTGGTTTGTACTTCCTTGTTAAAGCGGGCAGGTAAGTGGCTTTCTGGCATACTATTTAAATGATTGACCCATTGGGCATAATATTGTATTGTCAAGCGGCTAATACAACATTTGATGGACCTTAAGAATTTCATTTCCGCAGTTTGGATGTTTGCATCTCCTTTCTCCTCATTAGCCATGCTTTGCTGCGATAGATGTGAAGGCTGAGAAAATATAATTTGACGCCGTTCAAACAATGAGATTTACATTTTATTGGTGGACATATGACAAGCCAAACTGACATTTTTAAAATTGTTAACAAAAAATTTGAAATAAATTAATGAAATATGTAAAATAACAAAGAAGTGATACAAATCAGTATTAAGAATAATTTATGGATAGATATCCAAATTTATAAATATTTAATAGAAAAAAGGACAATATAATAACAAAATATAAAATAGTATAGAATATAGAAAAAAGTAAAAAAAACCCTTTCATGAGACCCGTCTCATGGCTGGTGGGCATTTTTAAAAAGGCTTACCTTTGATTTGATTTATTGCAAAAACCATTAGTGATTTCTGTATCTACTCTTCAAGAGAATGACACTTTTTTTGTTTCCAAATTCAATTCAATTTCTTGATCTCTGGTTTCGGGCCACTTCCGGTTGAAACTGAAACTTCAAACCTAATTCAGGCCCACTCACTTTTTGTAAAAATTACTAATCTGAAAAACGTTTGTTGCTATATCTTTTAGCTTCTAACATCTGGGTGTGAAGGCGGACGGACGGACGAACAAACGAACGGACAAAGGAAAATGATGGACGACAATAATTTAAAAAATTATTACCAACAAACAGGACAAAGCTCAAAGAAAATTGATTAAAGTATATGAAATAATATTTTAAACATTTAGTACCAGTAAAAGAATCAACAGCAACCTAGGTATGATAAAATCTACCAGTTAAGTTTCCTAAATTTCAAAAAAAAATTCAGTAAATTCAAATCGTTCAATATTTTAGTAAGCTGAAGTTTAAAAAAATTAAAATCAATTAAAATGTTTGAATTAACATTTATAAAATTTTCATGAAAATAGAGTCAATTGAGTTGTAAAATAATGTACCAATAAATATTTTTTTTATATACTATAACTAATTGGCGATTTCTAAAAGTAATAAAAGTAGAAACAGCAGAAGCAAAAGATAGGCAAACATTTAGCAATAAAATCAACAACTTTAGTAAAGACCACACTGGCCAACAACTTGACCAGAAGAAGAAAGGAAACTACAGTCCGAAAGGATGAAAAATACTAGGAAAATCGAAAACAATAACAATCGAGATTCAACAAATCTGTATTGACGTGTTCCAAAGTGGGCCTAAAATAAAAAAAGAAAATTATCGATTCGTTTTATTTTATTTCATTTTAATAACATTGCTATACAGAGGGTTTATTTAAATTTAAATTGATAAAATAACAATGTGAAAAACGAATTATATAAGTACATCAGATTTTTGTTTTGGGTGGTCTTTCTTTTTTTTACAAAGAAAAATGATTCCCATTTAAGATAAGATATTCAGGAGGTTGACGTAAAAAGATTCAGCAATTTACTGAACAATACAAAAACATTCTTGTACCTACGACAATGTAAATTTAAGATAAGGAAATTGATTCTTCTCTTCATAGGTGCGTTTTACGTGACATCGTTTAACTTGCTATCTTTTTCTTTTGATCCAGTTGCATATGTCTTTTATCAGACGGTTCTTAAAAAAATTATAGATAAAGAAAAGGTTATAATATAAAGTAAAAGAGTATCTATATGCTTACTTATATAAAATAATTTTTAAAAACTTATAAATAAAATTTCGTATTGAAACTTAAGAAACAAATTTGTAATTTTTACAAATATTTTAAAATTACATTTTAAAAAAAGAGCTGAACGATCGAGCGGTTACCGAGATAGCAATAGTTCAGAATATTGTTAATGAATCAAAATTTAAATAACGTACAAATTTAAAATTTAGTACACTCTGTAAGAATATAATTGTCTATATTGTGTTGAAATTTCAAACTTTTCGGTCAAACAGTTATCGAGTTATACGCCTCTAAACGCATGAAGTTTGTTGCGGCAGAAAAAAAACTGAGTCTTTTTGTTTTCTAACCTCAATATGGCAATTTTTAAACAACATTAAAAATATAGGATTATGAAGCATCAGAGCAGAATAAAATAAGCTAAATTTTGATGTTAAGTATGTTAAAATCCGACTCATAGTTTTGGAGATGCAAGGGTTCAAACTCGAGTGTCTATGATTATGAAACCGATAGTAGGGAGTTTGTTGCCATTCTGGCTCTTAGTAACAAATTTTAATTTAAAAATTCAAATGCTCGAATTTCTAGGTACCAGTTGCGCAAAGACCATGCTGATTTTTCGAAGTGTATCTGTTTGGAAACGTACAGAAAAAATTTGGTTGCGAAACACTCACACGACTTTCTACTTTCAGTGTAAATAATGAAAAATATAACGTATGTTTAATCATGAGAAAACAATGTAAAATGATAACGTATTCATTTAATCATGAACGAATGATGCAAAATTGTTATCAACCTCTGCTAAAAATACTAAAAATCACTAATTGACGCTAAAGTAGGCTCTGTAGAAGAAAATCTTTCAGATAAAAGTTGTAGATTTTTTTATCCTTTATAACTTAAATTATATACACATTTTTTGTAAAGTATTTGTCGCCAAGACTGCAATATTAAAAAATCCCATTCATCTACCGATTTTATGAAAAAAGATGTACAGAAATCACTAACTAAGCGTTATAAAAAACAATGTTTGAAATAAGTTGGAGGTTTTTAAATGTTCTACAACTTTAATTACACACTTTATCTCTAAAATGCATATTAAGGCTGAAATCTTAAAAAGAAAAACAATTTTTAGGGTAAGAGAAGGTACAAAGTAGAGAAATTTCTAAAAAAAATACGTCCACACGGATAATTCAAGAATTGAACAATGCAAAGAGAATTAATAAATTTGGAGAACTAACATAAAAAAACTGGATATTAAATACAATAAAATTTTTATATAAAAAAACTATTTATACATTTTGATGATGAAAAAATAATAAAGAATAAAGTATTACCATTAAACTTCATTTATAGTTGATAAAAATAAAAATATTATGACATAAAATTCATGTCATTTTTATACTAATTTTAAAACCAACAATTTAACAGTCATTTTCATAACCTCTAAATATTTGTGTGTTATTTAAAAAAAATGTATATATAATATAGATAGTATGTAGTGTATTTTTATAGTAATGTTATAGTTTAAAAAATATTGCAACATAAAGTTGCAATTATTATTCTCATTAGTTTACAGAATATTACAATAAAAATATCATTGTACTTTAAAATTGTAGTTTTTTGAAATATTAAAATGTCACTACCCATGAATGACTAGTTTAATAAAACATTAAAAGTTTAACACATATTTAATAGTGAAATATCTGTTGCAGACATTGTATTGTTCGGGTTAAATGTCACATTAAATATTTTATAAACCCATCGAATTGGTCTAATGGTGAAGTCGTTGTCGTGAGTCAGGTGTTTATCAGCTGACAAAGATTCTGTGGTTCAAATCCTAGTAAAAGTAGTTACTGTACTTTTCTACGGATTTGATCCTCAAATACGGAATTATACTTGTGTAGCTAAGAGGATCTTCAGAATTATATCTTAAAAGAGAACCTCCGTATTTTTTTATCACACCACGTAGATTTTTTAAGTGTATCATTACTTTTATAGAAATCTTTTAAAAACTACTGTATTTTTTTGTTTTATTATTTAACTCTTGGGTTCGAATCCCATTCAGGCACGGCATATTTTCATGTGTTACAAAAAATCATTTTATCCTTCACCGTCTGCATTAGCAGTAATTGCAGAACAGTCGGACGTTAAACAAAAAAAATTATTTAACTCATTTATTTACAATCAGCCTTTACAATGTGGCTTTAAGCAAATCATTATAAACGAACTGAACTGACGTGAGTGAAGTAGACAGCCTTTGCTCTCATTTCAACTAAATAAAATTAGAAAATAAAGTAAATAACAAACTATGAAAAGTTCCAAAGTTACAAAATTAACAATAACAATGTAAAAGAAGTAAACGAAAATGAAGTAAACAATGTAAAAAAAAGTTAACAATACAAAAGTAAAATACAATAAAATTTTGAAATTTTACTTTAGATTAAAAAGTAGTGATGAAAATGAATGGTGAATTTAATTTCGTGTATGGATTTAAAACATTAGTTTAAGTCAAGGATGTGATATCTTTTAAGGTGCTTCGTTTCCTCACTGTTGTCTAGCAAATTTGATGTCGGGTGGTTCTTTTGATCGTTTAATCTCAGTTGGTACCGGAGACTCAGCTCTCTTATCTCTTCTGTTATGGTACGGATTTGAAGATGGTCATGTATTTCCGAGTTTCTTACAAACCGCCTTATAAAAAGTACTTTTCTTATAAAAAGTACTGTATGTACACATAAATTATGTAATTTTTTCCTTCTTTAAAATTTCCGGTAATTTATTTTTATTTTTTCGTAGTGAATATGTACGAGTATGTACTGGTTACCCTTTTCCTGACACTTTTTCGTACGTTTTCATATAGATTTTTTTATACATTTTTTTAAACTTTGTGTGTTCTAATAAGGCATTTAATACAAACAAATTACATCATTTTTAATCACAGTATTGAATAAAAAGTGTTTGTAGTAATCATTTTCCCGTGAAATTAGTAGTCTAGTAATATTTTTGATCTTTGTAATGTACTGTTTTATGAAATGATATTATGTTAAGGTCATCAGCCGAAAGGCTGCTTTGCACCTGTATATGCTTTACTAAGTAAGTAAGTTACGAGGAATGACGTGGTTTACTATTGCCTTCCTCGCTGAGTGGAAAAGTGTACTTTTTAGTATGCCTGCCCTTCTGAAAAGCATCTAGTTTCCATCCCGCGAGTGACACCTTCACTTCATTCACCACAGGGTCTGACTATAATGAAATTCATTAGTCTCAGAGGAGATATCTCTGACTAGTGTCTTTTACACTTCTACCTCTTCTGTTCTTAAATCCGTCAGTCATATAATTGGCTGACCATGTGATAAGAAACAAAACTACTTTTTGTAGCCCTGGAACTAGCAGACAGAGTGCAAAAATGATTTAACACTCCACCTGTTTGTTATAGGCAAATAGAATAAAATATGTATTTTATTTAAAATTTGGCCTTCGGGCCAGCCCAGTCAGTCAGCTAGTAGAAAGTCGCTATTATTTCTTAAGTAACACTAGTTGGGCACGTTTTATGGTGACCTGCTGATAGCCATTTCAGAACAAACTCTACTGGGAGTCCCTGTTCAAAAATTCATGCCGAATCATTTTAAAAAGTACAGTGAAAACCAGCGATCAAATTGGGTGGTTGCCAATACAAAGTACAGGTCCCAAACAACAAAAATAAAAGCTAAAAAATTTAAAATGTGAAATTTTGAAGTTGATTTTAGAGTTTCAATATTTTACCTTTATATAAATAGAAAAATAATGTAGGTCCCTTCAGATTCAAATTAAATAGGTCCAATTTTATTTTATAAAATAATGATTAAGTATTTGATTACTGTATTGAAGACAACTGCAGATAACAAAGCTTAAAGAAATAATGCGTTATTTAAAAAAAAATAATAAGAAGAGAAACTCATCGGATGAATCTGTTGTCTATAAATTAGAAGTAGCAATAGGTTATAAAAATTACAGTTAAAAAACTAGCCATCAGAATGACGGTGCAAGGATTCCGTTATGCCAAGGCTGTTTAGTGTGCTGTTACGCCGAGTATGGGAGAATTTATCTTCCCTCCCCCATGTCTTCCTATGCAGCTCGTTAACCCATCAAATGACTTAAACTTTAGAGATGTTGATTACATCATACAATACCAACAATGCACGTTAATATCCTGTAAAATATAATTAACATATTATAATTATTATTTTATTTCATTTTTCTTTAATTATAATTTTTTTATATTAAATAATTATTGTTAATAGTGTATTATTATTTCAATACATTACATAGTCTTTTAATATGGTTCAAATTGATTCCAGTTTTATAAAATTTATGATCCACCTTGTAATATTGGTATCGAGTTTACCAAATAAATTTTTTTCCGAAAAATCTTTGAAATTATAGAAGAAAACGTTTAAATCTGCAGTGACACAATTAGGAATATAAACAGAGATTATGCCCATTACCGGCAGGTGGAGTCTTAAATTAATTGCTCTTTATCTATTGTTTCCAGGGCTACAAAAAATAGTTCTGTTTCTCATCACATTGTCAGCCAATTATATGAATGAACTATTTAAGAACAGAAGAGGTAGAGGTGTAAAAAACACTAATCAGAGTTATCTTCTCTGAGAGTAATGAATTTCACTGTACAGTCAGACCCTGTGGTGAATGAAGTGAAGGTGTAATTTATAGGGTGAAAAGTGGGTGCTTTTCGGAGGGCCTGAAACTATTCCCTTAGATCCGTTTCATCAGAGTCGAGCCTCGTTTAGGCTGACAAGCTCACCAGGGCTTTAGAAATGATTTAATTGTTTAATGTAGTTTATTTACCCGGTATTTTTGGTTATTTAGTATTTCATTATTCATTGGTATGGATTTTTTTTTAATATCAAAAGGACGACATAAATCTGAACTGCCTGGGGTTTGCGGATGACCTAGCTCTTCTGGCCAACAACATTCAGGAAACAAAACAGCAAATCAGGTCTTTGGAAGATATAGCTCAGAAGATTGGTTTAAAGATATCGTTTGAAAAAACAGAAATATTACCAACTCATACTCCACTGGCAGATAAAATAAGGTTGGACAACCACAATATAAAAATTGTGCAGAGATTTAAGTACTTGGGGGAAGTAATCACCTGCAACTTGAACGAAAAACCATCTTGGCAGAATAGAATAGACAAACTAACTAGGATTAAACATGCTACTAAGAACACATACAATAAAAGATGTCTTTCAATAAATACAAAACTAAGACACTACAAAACAGTCGCCCTACCACAAATTACATACGCAAGTGAAACAATATTTAAAACCACAAATACCATTGCAATAGATAAGGTCCTCAGGATTGAGAGAAGAATAGTCAGAACTTGCTTGAACAAAAATTATCAAGTAGACGGAGTTTGGAGACTAGCTTCCAACGAAATGGTCTACAAAAACATAGAACCTATTACAAGTATAATTAAAAAGAAACGAATATCATTCCTGGGACATCTTTTAAGGACACCTGAAAATAGAACTAGCAGGAAAATAATGGAAAAACTGTGGTATAGTAAAAGTGATATTAAATGGATCACAGAACTAAAAGAAGATATTAGAAGGTTACAAATTACAATAGAAGATTTAAAACACAAGACAAATGCATTGAAGATATTGAAGGACGAACGCGTTATACTACAGCCGGGAAGGAACAAGCAACGATTGGGAAGAGTGGTTCCAGAGGAGGAAAGAAAATTGCGCTCGGAAAGGATGAAAAAATATTGGGCGGAAAAGAAAAGGAAGAGGGAAGGAAAGATTTTAAATGTAAAATGACTAAATTGGTCCTTTGTAGGCCATAAAATATTTAAAAAAAAGAATTATATTTGTTTAATTGTGATTTTTTATTTTTTTATTTTTTTATTGAGTGATGATGCCAACATAAGCCTAGGGCTTGTGCGTAGGTAATGATATGTGGTGATTTACAGATGAAAAAATGCCAGACCTGACCGGTAATCGAACCCAGGACCCCGGCATAGTAGCCAGTTGCGCTGACCACTACACCACGGGCCGGCCAAATTTAGTTTGTAATAAGTTACTGTTTATTTTATATGTAATATTTTTTAATTCATTGGGCCACTTTGGCTTGTTGTAAACAGTCTAATGAAATTAAATAAATAAATAAATATATTTTAACGTCCTTTGACTGGTCAAGACAATCCTCACTTCATGTTTAATTTAAAATATACCACTTCTTCCTGAGATATCCTGGTTTAAATAGGACGATCAGGTTGGGAGAATTTATCCCCCTACACGAATCGGTTCACCGACCCAATTTTCCGTTGGAGTTGGTTACCCAACCTTGCATTGGGATTTAACAAGAGCACCTCTGGTAGATTAAGTGCTAGAGTTGGAGTGGAGATGCTAAGAGGATTCTCTTTAGGTGAATCCATATTTTATTATTTTTGTTAAAATTTGCATCAAATCGACTCGATTACAAATGAGTGAGTGCTATTAGCACGTGTACCTGATAACAAGTTCGTTAGAAAAAAGCCTTCGTCCTGTAATTGGTATCAGGTAAGAGGCTATTATTAATTGTAAAATCACTCTTATTGTTAGTTAAGTAAATTTAAGCTGTAAGTTTGTTATTAATTTATGTGAAGTAATCTAATTGTATTTATTAGTAAGCTAAGTTTGATAACTAATTGTGTAAATAAATATTGTAATAGTATGTTTAGAGAAGTCGGTTTATTATTTTTTGTACCCAGATCCTAAATGAACCTAATCTTAGATGTTACAATATATAGGTATATATAATTACTGATATTTTGAACCACATAAAACAAATTGTTTGTATTCTTTAATAAAAGATAATCACATTGTGACGAACACATAGAATAATCCTTTGATAATATTATTTATTTAAAGGTCACAATATTTTTGTAAAAAAATGTAAAATTTAATTAAAAATAAGATTTTGTAACTTATAGAAGAAAGAAATTGCAGTAATGTACAAAGCGGAAAATGACGACATATTGCGTGAAAAAATCCATTATGGTTATTAAAAATACAGCATAGTTTAAGAATTCCTGGAAATTACACCTTATATCTTTCATATCTAAGACTACAATAACATAAGGCGTAAGCTTAGTAAAATTTTATTATAATGGCGGTACTTACAAAGAATCCCATTCAAGATGTATTTCGGTTTACGTATTATATGCAGTTTTATTATAGTTTCTTAGAATCGATTAGTTAAAATAGAAAGTTTTTAATTTAGACCACAGACATATATTTTTAATACAGCATCTTCTAAATTATCCTAAATCTCGTTAATTCAACATCTCTGAAGTCATGAAATCATTGGATTATCAAAAGCTTCGGGTTTAGGTAGTGTTCAAATGTAGGAGTTCTTTAAAAGGAATAAAAATTTTACATTAATGATAAAAGTACATCTGTTTAAACAGCTTTAATTTCATATTTTCTTTAAATAGTTCAGATAAATAGAGGGATTTTCTTAAAATTTTCACGCTTTAAAGTTGAATTTTTCTTCTTATCTAATATTCTTCTTTTCTTCATGAAAAACCTTAAATTTAGAATTAGAAATTAGAATTTAGAAAATAAGATTTTAAAACACCTTTAATATGTTGGAGTAGATTTAAAAGAAATTTAGAGAAAAATATCCTTTGAGATAGAAAAGAGGTCATGAGAAAAAACTTCTAAAACTGAATTTCCGGCGACGTTCTGTGACAAATTCTTTGGGTCAAAGAGGTGCAGAAAGACTTACAGAATATAGGAAAGAAAAAGGTTTAGGGATTAAAAATTTTAGATATGAAGGATCTCTTCACAAGAGCAAAAAGTAAAATCTGGTGTGAAACACTCACCCGACTTTCTCTTGCCAATTTAAAAAATGAAACATACAACTATGTTTAATCATGAGTAAATAATGCTAAATCAAAAATCAACCTCTGTTCGACCTAAAATTAAGGAAAATCTATAATTGACGCTAAACTATGTTCTAAAGAAAAAATACCGGAAATAAAAGTTGTAGGTTTTCCAATTTTCTATAACTTTAGTTAATATAGTTTTGTCGTAAAATGCTTTGGTACTAAGACTAAAATCTTAAAAAACTTACCACTAGAGCATAACCTTCCATGAATTTCAGCGAACATGCCGTTTTTATGAAAATTTAATGAAAATAAAATCACACACACTCAGACAGAATAGTGCACACACAAACCAATCGGTGAAAATTGTGATTTGGGTTCCGGAGGATCTAAAAACGAGTATTTCTGGTTAAAACACGATTTTTAAAAATTGACATGAAAACAATACTTTCTTTTCTATATACCACATTGAGCAAGAGAAAGTAAATAGACAGAGAATAAGGCACAACGGTTAAAACGGAAAAAAAACGTGAAAAACCGCATTTATTTTGCAGATAATTATAATAATAATAAATTACCCACACTGCTATGCAGGTGGAGTGTTAAATTATTTGCACTCGATCGGCTAGTCCCAGAGCTGCAAAATTAGTTTTATTTCTTATTACATGGTCACCGAATTATATGACTGAAGCATTTAAGAACAGAAGAGGTAGAGGTGTAAAAGGCACCAGTCAGATTAATCGCCACTGAGAATAATGAATTTCATCATTACACAGCCAGACTTAGTGGTGAATGAAGTGAAGGTGTCATTTGGAGGGTGGAAAGTAGATGCTTTTCAGAGGGCCTGGCATGCTGATAAGTATACTTTCCCTCTCAGTGAGGAAAGCAATGGCTTATTACCTCTTACCTCGTTTTACTTTGTAAAGCTTCTGTAGTTTCAAACCATTATTTCGGCTGATCACCTAAACAACAAGAATAAAAATAATAATAATAATTACTATTATTAGCTTATTATTGGAAGTACTTTCAGGTCCCAATCAGGAATCGATTACACGGATCTTAAGCCAGAGATTTTACTACCGACAGAGTTACGAAGACAATCAAAGTTGACGACAAATTTTATTAATGTGAAAAAGTACAGTTAAAAATTCTGTATAACGTTACAATTTAGGCTAAAATTTTCTAGTTAACACAATGAGATATTAGTTAATGAATAAAAAGCAACAAAAGTTTGCGTGTTTTGCTGTTAATTACATTGTTATAAACAATAGATGTGTGTAAACGAAAACATTGCAAACATTTAGAAAAAGAAAAAAATTATTTCAAAAATTGCATCAATATTCATTCATGTTACCTTGATTAATTACAAAACAGTAATGTTATAATAATAACATGCGCATGCGCACATTCACTGAGATACGTCTTTTGTTATTGTAGTACAGAGGTTCTGCCACATATTTTATTGAATTTCATTAAATTAAAAAGAAACCATTAAGGAAAATCTTTTAAAATTTCGTAATTTTTGATTGATTGTCAAAATTAAATAATCTTTTTTATCTTTGATTTTATAAGCTTAAAATTGTGTTCAATAGGACGTTTTACCGACTCAAAAGCTAGAAAAGGATTTTTGATGCCAGATCCTTAAAGAAAGAACATTGATTTTCCGATTTTTCTAAACACAGACTCCACACTGGTCGTTCATCTCAACAAATTGCTGTAAGCTAAAGATTAAGGGTTTAATTTTCATGTAGATGTAATGTTTATTTCACAAATTAAATTGGAATGGTTGAAAAGTTTTTGTGCGGATGTAATATATTTTTTACGAGAGGAAACCAAATTTACCGGTTTACTGTACCCGGGTAAAACTTTACCTGGGGTATGCGGAGCTCTGCCGAAGGGAACTATCCGCTAAAACCTCTCAGTTCCTTTCTATCCCATCCTGACTTGCCGCAGGATCACCGTTAGGCATAACTTCACAACAAGTCGGAGGTTCTTTATTAGCTGGACAACGTTATCTTAGCGATTTCTCTTCTTATCCTCCATATATCCTTTTTTGAGTGATTACGTTTGAGACTAACGTAGTTGGGCCTCTCTGCTCTTCATCACTTTCTGGATGAGCTCCTCAGTGGCCTTCCAGCTTTTTTCTTCTGCAATCATAAAATCACAGAGATTTTCTGGAGAATTCGGCGACCGAAGCTTGGTCCTTAAAACCTACCTCTCTGGTATCAATCTTCTGTAGTCGAAAATCGGATGTACTGCATTGTCCTCTTCCGCCTCACAATCTAGACACCTTGCTTCATCTGATCGTGTGAACCGGTGGAGATTCGCCCAAAAGCAACCATGTCCCATCAATGCCTGCGTAAGGTAATGACCAACCTTGCCGTACCCCGTACTCAGCCACTTTTTTAGATCCGGAATTAATCTGTGTGCCCATCGACCTCTTTATTCCATCTCTCTTGCCACCTCTTGAGAAGTCTATCTCTGGCCTCTCTTTTTATCTGTGAATACATAACTGAACCTCTCCAGCTTCAGTCTCTCTGCGGATGTAATATTAAAATAAAAAAAGTTTATCTGAAAAAATTGATTTATTGTAGTAAAAACCTTTGGATTGCTTTCCTAATCCTAATTTTGAAGACAAAATATTATCTGGGTCAGTAAAGTTTACAAGTACATGTTTAATGATGCTGAAGTGATTGCCAATGTATAATATTGCATTTTACAGTTTTAAATATGCTCCAATCATGATTCCGGCATTAAGATGTGATTTAACAATACCGATAGAATACATAATTAAATATCTATCTTTAAATAACGAAATGTATCCTTATTAAATGTAAAGTAACAAAATGTAACCCCTGTCAATAATTTTACAGCATATATTAAAAATAACTGAATCATGAGCCAGTCAAAATTAAAATTAATTGAAAGAGTAATCAGGATAACAATGAAATTGGTTTGACATTACATATTATTATGTAATGTAACGTAAATAATACATTGTTAATTGATAACATAACCTAAATTCTTTTAAAGTTCATTAGTTTAATGTATGTAAGTGTGTTGTAATTTGTAATAACAAAATATAGTTAATTGTAAAGTAATTTTGTAACTTATTTACGAGTAATGTATCGATATTCAAAAAATATGTAATGAGTATTATGTAATGTGGTGTTGTTGGTAAGTTTATCAGCCGAAAGGCTGGTTTGAACCTCTAGAGGCTTTACTAAGTAAAATGAGGATTGAGATGGTTTACTATTGGCTTCTTCACCAAGTGAAAAAGTATGCTTATTAGTATGCTGGGTCCTCTAAAAAGCATCTACTTTCCACCGTAAAAATTACACCTTTACTTCATCACCACAAAAACTGGCTGTATAATTAAATTCATTACTCTTATAAGAGATTCTTCTGACTGGTATCTTTTATACCTCTACTTCTTCTGTTCTTAATGCTTTAGTCATATAATTAACTCACCGTGTGATAAGAAACAGGACTATGTTTTGTAGCCCTGGAACTAGCAGATCAAATGCAAATAATTTAACTCTCCACCGACCTGTTATGGGCGTATGTAATGTGGATAATAAAAAAATAAGTTTCGACTAAATGAACGAATTATATATATTATATAATATATTCATGCGAGGATTTACAGCCCCAGCCCTATCTCGCTTACTAAGCACCACCTCTCTCTGTCTCGCCAGTCTCGCACCCATCAAACCATGTCACATCCGGTCTACCCATCCATCTTCTACCGGCTGGCGTCCACTCGCATACCCTCTTTGGCCACCTACCATCCTTCTTCCTTTGCAAATGGCCAAACCATTTTAACTTCTTCCGGGATGTGGTATCCATGATATTTCCTTGAACGCTGATTCTTTTCCTAATTTCGCAATTCGGAATTTTATCGATTCGCGACACACCACAGCTCCGCCTCCAGAAATCCATCTCCACCGCCTTTATGCGATCCTTCTGTCCCTTTGTCAATAACCACACTTCTGCAGCATAGCTTAGGCTATTACACTCTCCAGGATAGCATGATAAATATTTTATCTCTGTCCCCCTTTTATATTTTATCATTCCAAAGAACAGAATTTAACTGCCCTATGGTTATAAGGCTACGCCCTTGTGAAATCCTGCTGTTTACTTCCGCTGCACTAGTTCCGCTCCTATCAAAGATGACTCCCAGGTATTTAAAACTTTCATAGCTTTTTACTATACACGTACCTAGCTGAATATCGTTTACTGACTCACCAACAGTAAGTTGTTTATAGTAAGGTGGATAAACGAACTAAATTTTCTATATAAAATGAAAATTTTTGGCCTAACTGAAACCAACTGATTTTCATCACAATGCAATGAAAAGTGCATAATGATTAGAAAATGATAAATTCTGGACGAAATAACCGCTACAAGTCATCAAGCACATCAAAATTGGTCAACCAGAAGTAGTTGTTTATTCGTGCGATTTTTAATTTTTTGCGATTTTCTCATAAACGGCTCATAAGATTTATTTTTTAAATTAACTCGGTTATTATATTTTTGTCATGCTGTACAAGTTAGGATTAGCGCCATCTGTTGAAATTATTCTTGAGGCTGTGCTCTTACGAGAGCACAGCTCTCGTAAAAAATAATTATTATTCTTAAAAACTAAATATATTTTACGGCCGCAATCTTAAATTTCGGTCATAACCCTTTCAGTGCCGAAACAATATTTAAAAGTTTGATCTAAAGCCATTTAATTTGAATAAGGGTGTAAGAAAAGTGCCAGCCCTTATTTCGAAAACTTGCAAGCTTGCCATTGCCAACCAAAATTTCAACGTTTTAGAAAAATAAAATTTCCTGTTAGAAATTGATTTTTATTATGTTCATAAAGAAAAGAAATCGTTCTAACACTAAAAATTAATTCTAAAAATATTCAAAATAGTGTTTTTTAGTTTATTTAAAATCACATCGACCGCTTGGTTAATAGCGCCTACTATGGGTTTTGGTACCTTATCGGTGGTTTTAACGTGTTAAAATTTCTAGACCCTAGCTGGGAATCAAACACGGGACCTTTTGCTTTGCAGGCTAGCGCGCTAGTCACTACGCCACGGAGGCGGTTTCAAAACACATTATTTCATTAATTTTTGTTTAAAAGTTTTTTTGAAATGTTCGGTTATCTGGACGTTGGCACTTAATGCATAACTTATGGACGTTCGGAAAACCGGATGTAGACTACGTAAAATAAATCGACGTCCTGTTTTCCGGACGTTAGTACTGAAAGGGTTAAAGTGCATCCAGAGCAATTATGTGCATCCAAGGTGTATTAAAAACAATTCATAAATAAGTAAAATAATTTCTGGTGCGTTTGTACCACCCATTCGACTTACTCGCGTATCGGTGGAGCATGACAACAAGATGGACTCCCGGTGGTGGTCTTAATTTTAAACATGTACAGTTTTATAAAAAGTGTTTTGATCTATGTTTCTAGGTGATAAATTTTAAGTAAACTTTTGAAATTTCGTATTAAGGAATAGTCAGTAAGTAAAAATATGTCTGGTGCGCTGGTACCGCCCATTAGGCTTACTCGCGAATCGGTGGGGCATGACAACAAGATGGACTCCTGGTGGTGGTTTTAATCCCAAAACATATACAGTTCTATAAAAAGTGTTTTGATATATGTTTCGAGGTGTTCAATTTTTAAGTAAATTTTTAAATTTTCGTATTCAGGAATAGTTAGTAAGTAAAATATGTCTGGTGCGTTAGTACTATTCGGCTTAATTGTGTATCGGTGAATCCTAAATCCTGGTTGAGAGGGCTAAGAAGCCCTATGATGGCGACATTGTGTTAAGGAACACCTGGTCGCTCGGGGAACAATATAACAGAATAATTGCAACCTCAAGAAATTTAGGGGGAATTTTATAGTTTAAATAGGAAATAGGATTCTGGTTCGTGGGACATTGGAACTAGGACTTGAAAGGAGGTAATTTATTTTTAGAAGTTATTTGTGGAAAATTTAAATTAAGGAACAAGTGGGTTTAAGAGCGGCTCTTTTATTTTATTTTATATTTCAGTGGCTTTTTTTCAGTTTTGTGGGAGTCCTATTATCTTGGGGAGGGGAAGGCATGCATTTTACTGAACGTGGACTAAAGGTATAATTATTTAAGGTAGGGGTTAGTTTATGATTTCAGGGGAGACGGAAAGGGTAGAGTTTGGCATAATCACCGGCCTTTTTATGTTCTGAGTGTTTATCAATTTAAAATGGCGGCTCTTTTCACCGTAGTGGAGTGATTATGCATAGGAACATGGGGACAACTACCAACTGGGGGAAGTGAGTCATACAAGTAGAAGGGGCATGGGCAAATACGAGGAATACAGGGCAGAATAAAAATGTGGCAACTCTAAATTTTGTTAAGTGGGTCATACTGGAATTTAGATAAAGTCGTGGAATGGTAGTGAATCGGTAGGGCATGACAACAAGATGGACTTCCGGTGGTGGTTGTAATCTTAAAACATATACCATTCTATAAAAAGTGTTTTGATATATGTTTCTAGGTGATACATTTTAAGTAAATTTTAAAAATTTCTTAATTGGGAACAGTTAGTAGGTAGAACATTTAAAATCCTACAACTTTTATTCTAAACATTGTTTTATACAATACTTAGTTTAGAGGAAATTAGTGATTTTCTGTCCTTTTTATCAAAATTACTAAAAAACTGGTACTTTTTAATCTTGCGATAGTGTGACACCTCAGGTCTCTTGTTGAGTTTTTAAAAAATATCTACATTATGTAATTTGTAAATGAAATTTAAGTTTTAAATAAGAATTATAAGTAGGTTACTACTTAAATAATACAAATATTACTACATAAAATACTGTACGTTCGTTTTCAATAACTAGTTACAGTAAATTTGAAAATTAAAATAAATTTGAAAATTAAATTGATTGAGTATTGTATTGAATTCTTTTCTGCTTTATTTTTCTTTAATAATTTCATGGGTTGGAATTGAATTTAAAATGTAGGTATCGGTAATTATGTAATAAAATAATTACAAAAGTCTTATTACCTACGATAAACGGGTACCGAGGTAAGATGCAAAAATTTACCAAGTTAAATGATATTATGAGGGAAGTAAGACATACCACGCAGCCTTGACCGACTGCAGTTTCTGTAGTGTGTAGAGTTGTGCATTGCAAGTTAGTTGATTGTTTATGTACAGAAGGGGTAAAGTGGGATGAGCAAACTCAGCTGAAGCTGCTGGGAGAAAGGGCGACGTTTTGCCACGATCCTTCTGCACATCATAGTGACGCTACTCGCCGCTAAAGGATTCAGTGTTTTGCCGTCTTTTACAGTGATAAGACGCCTGTTGTTAACTCTGTATTTATATTTTTATTGTTTATACGTTTTCTCCTATTCAGTTTACTAAACGGTTTCGTTTCTATTCTATTATTTATCGATTTATTTATTTATCTACGCCGTCTAGGATATTTTCAACTTAAAAGGTAAGCAAAATTAAATTTTTCCTTTATGTAAAACCCATAAATATGATTTTATATTTAAGATTCATACAATTTTTTATCTTGAAAATTATGTTTTGAGGGATACATTGTGAAAATTTTAGTTAAAATTCATACAACTTCATTTAAGTAAAATTTAATTTAAACGTCGTTGCTTTGTAATGGGTACTTTGTAATGGGGTTTAGTTTACTTGTATTATTTTGTGTACATACTTTTTCGTCTTTTCACGACGACACGGAATAAACTATTCCCAGAACTGTAGAGATTTTCCCAAGGTTTTTAGCCTATTTTCCTTCATATTTTAGAAATTATTGCAATCTGATTTACTCGTTTACACTAATTTCTACTTATTCTTGTTATACAGCAATTTCTAATCCTGTCCAACCCTTGAACCCCCTCCGGAAAAACGTACCTTTGTGAACTACTACTAGATTTAGTCTATTTATGAAGCAACATACCATAGGCATAAAAATAAATATTTTTCGGTTGGTATTCATTTAAAAATCGTTAACTTTGTTTAACCATAACAATTTTCGTAATTTTATATACTACGTTGATCTGAAATGTTCAAAATTTGTTTTTGGGACTTTTTTAAAATTAATAAACTTTACGTCAATTATCACAAAATGTAAACATAATACACATAAAAGTTTTAAAATACAGTTTTGTTCTTGTTTAAATAATACAGAATCCTTTTATTCCTAAAATTACTTAATTGGTTTTGATTTAATAGGAGGAAGACTAGTGTTTTTAGATGATCATCGTATAAGTTCCTTACCCTTTTAAATTTTTCTGTAACTTACCTAAATTCCCCCTCTCAATTTCAAACTGTAGATAATAAAGAACTTAAATTATACAAAGGTATTTTTAGTAGTTAAAAATTGTCTACTTAAAAAATCCATAAATTTGGAACTACTAAAGATATCCTAATAACTTACCAAGAATTGTTCAAATAAAGTCTGTAATTTTTACATAAAAAAAGTATTAGTTTTCAAAAAAAATCGCTAAAATTACTGTTATGCTAACTCATGGACAACAAAATATCACATTACAGAAATTATACCATTTTCAATTATTTTTAAATATTTGATTTAAATTCCTTTCTCTGGGCGTAATATTATCACAAGTAATCGATTTTGATGCGGGTTTTTTATCCAAAATAGTTGAACTAAATTAAACTATGCGTAGGGCAAAAGTATGTTAATTACAAAATTTTTAAATGTCTTTTTTGTAATTAGTTTTGATCTAAAATGCACCGTAAGTAATTTAAAAGCAAAACTGTTTTTTTTTTATTTTAATGAAAGCAGTATTATTACGAATTTTCCCAGGCATAACATCCATCCCATTTCAATGATTCTAACAGATGTAAATCCAGGGTTTGATTCGCAGTCAATTCTTGATTGTTTTAATTTTTTATAACTAACTCCATTTTCTGTGCACAATACACTGGTTAAGTTGGTGTTATCACTTAATAAATTGCGATAAGTTCAATCAAAATCATTTGAACCGTTTTTGAGAAAATAAAATTTTTTTATTTTCTGTATTGGAGTAACTTGCCCTAAATTTTGGGGCTACATAACTATTTCCAAACATCCTTCAAAGGTTGAATGAGAAAACTTTAGTACTTAAATTTTTAGCTAAATCGGTCTAGTGATTTTGTTTTGCTGAATAAATAAAAAACACAGAAGTTTCAGAATTGATCTACCATTCACATTTTTGGCTTAAGGAGGTTAAAAAAGTTCAGTTAAAATCCCGAAATCAAAAATTTAACAATTCGCGGAATATAATCATTTTATTACCCCCATAACAGGCAGGTGGAAATTATTTGCACTCGATCTGCTAGTTCCAGGGCTACGAAAAGTAGTTCTGTTTCTTATCACGTGGTAAGCCAATTATACGATTTAACTATTTAACAATAGAAGAGGTAGAGGTGTAAATGACACAAGTCAAAGTTATCTTCTTTGAAAGTAATGAATTTCATTGTACAGCCAGACCCTGTGGTAAATGAAGTGAAGATGTCATTTGCAGGGTGCAATGTAAATGCTTTTTGGAGGGCCTGGCATGCTGATAAGCATAGGCTACGTTTTTACTCAATGAGGAAGGCAATGGTAAACCACCTCACTTCTCGTTTTACTTAGTGAAACCTCTAGAGGTTCAAACCAGCCTTTCAGGTGATTATTTAAACAACAAAAATTATTTTACAATAGCTTGAGTGAGAAAAACAGTAAATTCTGAATCATCAAAAATCATCAAAAAACATTAGTATAATCGATATAACTATTTAAAAAAATGTTTTTTTGACACTTAAATAGTTAAATATAATAAAATACGATTATGAGCTATTAATAATAGCTACTAGTGGACTACTGAAAGAGAAAGGTAGAGTAACACTGTGGGAAGCATGTGGTTCCATCAATCAACTGGAACAACCGAGGAATACAACAAAAATATCTTGACCGCAATAACACATGTCATTTGACATTATGTTTAAAGAAATGAATACAAAATATTATTAAGTTAGTCTACTCTTCTTTTGTAACTTCGGTTATTCATGAAAAACATTGATATATCCGCGTTCAGTACTAAAATATTTGTGATTTAACGTAGGCCTATTTGCATGGAGAAATAAAGTTTTTTTTATCAAATTAGTAAAATTACAATCCGTTCTGTTATAAAGGAACAAGAACTATAAGTAATAAGGTTAACATAGAAAAGACAAATTTACAACATTATACATCAATAATAAATTGTTACAGATAACCTTTTTGTAATTTTAAAAATTAATTTTGAAATGATTTAAAATTAAAAATAAAAATTAAATATTTATACACATATACATAAAAATAACGAAAATAAAAAGTTAATTGTGTTCGAATCTGTTAAGTAAATCCAACTCATTGTATCTGTTAAGTCTTATAAACGTATAGTCACTGTTGTCCAGTTAGTTTATCGTGAAATGATTTGGATGTCCGTTTAGTCTTTGTTCGTATGTTTTGCTAAATCGTGTAATTTTCTGTCTTACTGAGTTAAGTCGTATGTCGTTATAGATATATTTGTTTCGTATGTACCATGGTATGCTAAGAGATGATCGTAAAAATTTTGTTTGAAAACGTTCTAAAATGTCAATATTAGTATTTTTTTGTTGTCCCCTAGAGTTGTATCCCGTACGTCCACACCGGCTTGAATATTGCTTGTATAGCATCATTTTTGATTCAGTTGACAGTTGTGTGAGCGTCTCCTAGTTAACCAAAACATATTTCTCAATTTTAAGTCCAAACAAAGTAAACAAAGTTAAATATTTTATTTAAAAGTTTCATTGAGTAAAATTCATTTATATCCAGCTTTTACAGACCATTATATATACATATTTTGTTATTACGAATTCGTATTGAAGCTAAATTGAATTATTAATATTTATGTTATTAAAGAATTATACCTCTTGGATTTTTTCATTTTAGCCTTCTTATTATCGAGATTTTAAACATCTCTTTCTTAGGCTAAATTAATATTTGAAATTTATTCTTTGATAGTTAAATTTTTTTATGTGAATGTGCTTGTTTGTCATGTACCAAGTTGTCTGTTGATCTGTTAGAGATCTTCAAATTTTAAACTCAAAATGCTGAATAATTTTAATAACTCAATTTTACTGGTAGATTCCCATTGGTAAATACTTAAAAACAAAATCCAGAGTTTAAAACAAAAATTAATCATAATTAGCAAGTAATGTAGGCCTATATAAAAACTGATAAAATTTAATTAATAATTGGAAATTAACAATACTTTACAATTAAGTTAACCGTCTAACCAATTGTGTATTAATTTTTTATGAATGAGAAATTAATTCACATTTTGTAATTCAATTCTATATTTAAATTTGTTGAAAACGAAAAGTGAAATAGTAAAACATATTTTTTTATGTAATAGTTAGTATATGGATCAGTCCGGTCTATAAGCTGATGTACGACCCCTTTACACTGTTAAGTAACATCTTTTGAATTAGTTATTTCGTAAGGTGACAAGCTGATAGACCGCCGTGTATACTCATAAATAAGTGTTCCAGATTAAACTCACATTAATATATTCTTAAAAATGAACTAGCAAAAAAAATTAACCGTTGTTGCTAGTGAACAGTTCTAGATAAAAATTAAGAGCTTTTTTTAAGAACTTTTTTATTTGAAATTTATAATTTTAAATTGTCATAACAATTAGTAAAGAAGATTCCAAATTTTTAACCATTTGACAATAAATTAATATTTTTTATAAAATTTAAACAGTTTGGATTTACTGTACAGAGATATATTATTACCAATGACAAAACATTGTACAATCTTATTTTAGTTAGTAGACAAATGTTTTTAAAATTTGTGGGCTTGCTATAAAGATACAGTTGAGAATTAACCTGATCGACAATAAATTTTCATAGCGATGTTAAGCCAGTGACGTATTCTCCATCCAGATTTTATTTTCAAATGTTAAACCTTTTACTTATAGTTAACTAATTGTAAACAACCTTTTTAAAAATTAGTAAAATAAATTAAACAAACATATGAATTCTCTTGATGAAGCTTTCTCTTGAGGCACTACCTACCTCAGTTTCTTCATTGATTTTTTTGTGAATAAGGTCAGTGTATATTGGTGTTCAAGTCTCGTTAAAGGTTGATTTGTTTTATACAAAGTACTTACCGTCTGTATAAGTCCCTAATCTGTGTACGTAGCAATCTGTTCAATTCAGAACAATAAGCAACCCCATGACCCAATGAGATGAGGATGATGTGTATGAAGTGTAAATGAGGTGTAGTCTTGTACAGACCCAGGCCGACCATTTCTGAGAGAGAATGGTTAATTGTACTCCAACCGTCAAAGTGCACCGGTAACCATTGTCTAGAGTTCAAATCCGTATAAAAGTAACTACCTTCACTGGGATTTCAACCAGGAACCATCATCTCCAAAAATCAGCTACTAAACAGCTGACTCGCGGCGACGACTTTACCTCTAGACCAACTCGGTTGGCCAACCGTCTGTATAAGTGAATTAAAAATGTTGTATTCAATTATTGGTGAAGAATATTTTAATCATAAATAATCCGTACAGGAGTTTGAGATCGTTATTAAGGGCAGCTTGTAACAAAAATGGCCATTTCGCAATTGAACGAATTATTTGGTTTTGAGTAATTTGAATACGCTTAGTAATACAAAAATTCAAATTTAATATAATATAATTATTATAAATGCAAAAGTAACTCTCCTATTGTATTAAAATATATACTTTGAAGTTTTTAGTTGTCTTTAATAACACTTTAAATCTAATTCATTTAAATTTTATCAAATAAATAATAGGCTTATATTATTTTGAAGAAAAATCTGAGATAGGCGTTACATTTAGAAGTAAATTTAATTTTGGTACAACCAATGCAAAGGAAAACATGTGCTAAATGCCAATTTGTAGGAGATACAACTAACTGTTTACTTAAAGAAAGGCAACTGTTCTACCCATCGTTAAAACAGGCAATACTTATATCCTTGCACAACTCTGCACAACAAGAACTATCATAAGATCCTTCAACACCTTATACAGGGTTAAAACTTAATTACGGTCAACAATGACAGAAAATCGGCTTTTGTATGATGAGTGTGCATAAAAAGAGAGTTTTTGAAGTTTAAGGTAAATGTTTTTTTTTTTTTTTTTTTTTCTCTTTAATTCTTTATTTACAACTGTAAAACGTTACAACAAGCAAATGTGATGATTATCATAATAATGTAAATGACATGATAGGCATGAGAGGGGTAGGGCCCCCATTGGTGCCTCCCCAAGAATGAAATTTGTATATCAAATTAGCAGGTCTCTACTCCAGCGTCTTTTAAGGCGTCTAGGGGGATTATCAGGTAAATGGACGGAGGAAAGTGAACGCACCAGGGGGTTCTCGTGTTCGTGTGACTTGTCGTGAAAGCGTTTGTATAGGTATTCAATGGAATTTTGTACAAGTGGTGTTTTCAAATCTGTATGTAAGGTTTTGTTGCTAACGAAAAGAGGTGCATTGGCTATAAGGCGTAATGTTTTTGACTGGAATGCTTGAATTCGTTGCAAATTAGAGGGTTTGGTTGAACCGTAAATTTGGGATCCGTAGGTCCAAATAGGTTTCAAAAGAGAACAATATATGCGTAATTTTTGTGCCATTTGTAATTTTGATCGTTTGTGAAGTAGGGAATATAGAAGTTTAAGTCGGGAATTCAGTAATAAACGTTTCCGTTTGATATGTGTGCTCCAAGTTAGTCGTTTATCGAAAGTCAGACCGAGATACTTGACCGTATCTGTCTTTGTGAGAGGTTCATTGTCTATGTATACTGGTGGGCAATCACCATGACGGAGTGTGAAAGTTACGTGAAGGGATTTTGTCGTATTAAGTTTTATTTTCCATGTTTTACACCATTCGTGTATAAGATTGAGATGATGTTGGAGTGTTAGTGAAGCGTGTATAGAGTTTTGGTCTCGGGCTAATATCGCTGTGTCGTCAGCGTAGGTAGCAGTGAGGGTCTGGGGTAGGATCGGTAGGTCTGAAGTGTATACAGAATAGAGAAGTGGTGCTAAAATTGAGCCCTGAGGCACGCCGGCTAAGACAAGAAAGAAATTTGAGTAAGACGATCCTAAACGAATTCTAAAGAATCTGTCAGATAGGAAGGAATTTATGATAAGATAGTAGGTAAATGGTAGTATTTCTTTCAGTTTGTGTAAGAGACCTGTATGCCAAACTCTGTCAAAAGCTTGAGCGACATCCAGGAAACCTGCGGACACATACATCTTTTGTTCCATAGACGAAGCTATGTAATCAGTCACCCTGTGCAGTTGTTGTGTGGTGGAGTGTTGAGTGCGGAATCCGAATTGATGCGGAGGTAGTGTATCATGAACCAGCGGAAGAATGCGCTTGTAAAGGAGTTTTTCGAAAATTTTCGAAGGTACTGAGAGGAGGCTTATTGGTCGGTAGGAGGAAGGTAAATGAAAAGGTTTGTTCGGTTTTTGTATCATTACTATTTCTGCATACTTCCACTGAGTGGGGAAATGTGTCGTGCGCAATATACTATTGAAGATTGTAGTAAGGAGAACGAGCGCTTTCCGCGGTAAATGTTTAAGTATTTCAGCTGTTATTAAATCATATCCCGGTGACTTCTTACGTGGTAATCTCGAAATTTCAGATTTTACTTCGGAGGGGTGAAAGTATTTCGGCGGAAGGGATAATTGAAGCGGTTCATCTAGTGACTGAGTAACGCGTTGGTGATGTACAGATTGGATGTCATTATGGGGAGTGAATGTTTCAGAAAGATGTCTACCAAAGCATTCAGCTTTGTCGTCGTCAGTTATTAGCCAGGGCCCGTCACCCATCCTAAGGGGTAAGCTAAGAATCCTAAGGGGTCACCCATCCTAAGAACTCTCGTAAGCTAATGATGAATTAGGATTCAAATAGGTTCGAATAACATTTCAACTAATTACATTTAGCGTTTTCATATGCTCAAATAAAAACATTTTTTAATAAAAAAACTTTTATCTTATTTTTCCTCCCTCTAGAGAAAAGCCTGACTACGCTAATGAATTTGACAGTATTTTTTAGGAATTATGAAAACGTTTTATAATTATAATAATTAATAATATTAATAATAATAATAATAATAAATTATAGTAACTGGCAGATGTAGTGTTAAATTAATTGCACTCAATCTGTTGGTTCCAGAGCTACAAAAAATAGTTCTGTTTCTTATCACATTATATTCATAGCCAATTATATGACTGAAGTATTTAAGAACAGAAGAGATAGAGGCGTAAAAGACACTAGTTACAGTTATCTCCTCTGAGAGTAGGAATTTCACTATACAGCTAGACCCTGTAGTGAATGAAGTGATGGTGTCATTTTCAGGGTGGAAAGTTGGTGCTTTCGGAGAGTCTGACATACTGATAAGCATACTCTTTCAACTCAGTGAGGAAGGTAAACCACCTCTCCCCTCGTTTTTACTTAGTAAAGCCTCTAGAGGTTTAAACCAGCATTTCGGCTATTGACCTAAACAACACAAAAACGTTTAAGTTTTTAAACCGATTATTAAATGTATTTTTACATACATCTATCTCATTAAATTGAAGATTTAAATTTCAAATGTGATTCGTAGAAAAGAAAAATACAATTTTAATTATGCCAATTACAGTAAATATATTTCGGTTTGTTTGTATATTATTCTGTACATTGATGTCACACGATTTACAATCTCACGATCTAAATTGGATAAATTGAAGAGGTTTCTACAATAACAACAAAATGGTTAATCTTTCAATAGATTTATTTAGCCTTGAGAAATGTAAAATTCAAAATTTCTTATGATTAAGTTATTTAAATATCAATACATGTAAATATTTCTCTTTACTTTAAATTAAATTATTGATAGTTGAAGATAAAATGTGTATAGAAATGGTCAGATAAAGCGTACCGCTTTGTTGGAAAGTTTTAGAGAAAGCTTGTAGGGAGTTTTGTATGTTAAAAAATCTGTTGTGAAACACTCACACGATTTTCTCTTGTCAATGTAAATAATAAAACATATTAGCCTTTTTTAATCATTAATAAACATTGTAAAATGATAAACATAACTTAATTTTAATCATGAGTAAATGACTCAAAATAAAAATCAAATTCTGTAAAACTTAGATAGCCTACAGTCTACGGAAAATCACTAATTGACGCTAAACGAGGCTCAGTAAAAGAAAATGCTGTAAAAAAAGTTGTAGATCTTTTTATTTCCTGTAATTTTGATTACATACATTTGTTGTTAAATCCATGCTAAGGCCGCAATATTAAGAAATCCCATTTTTTACCGATTTTGATGAGTAAAAAATAGAAATCACAAATCGAACCCAAACCTCCACGTTGTAAGCTAGCGCGCTCACCACTACGCTACGAAAGCGACCTGAATATATTTAGTATTTTAAATAGATGTTTATACTATTTCAGAAATAAAAATTAAAAAAAACAGTTATCCAGGGATAATCAGTACAGTTTTTATTACATTAGTGAATTTATATTATTTAGAGATTTTTATCTCTGAAATATATCAGAATGTTATAAAATACATAAACCTAAATAAAACTGTTATTCCAGATGTAGTGAATACAAAATTCCTGTGGTCTCTTATAGACAAGAGAAGTTATAGTTGTACGTATACATTATTTCAAATTGTGTCATTTAGTCGATAAATTGTACAAGTTAAAAAGACATACCAAAGGTGTAATAAAAATTAATTGGTATTATAATAAAGAAATACCAGTCGTATCTATTAAAACTAATACGTGATTTGACTAATTATTATTTTCACTTTACAAAACACTTTAATTTGTATCGGGCTCTACACTAATGTGTTTTCTACGAGATTTATCAGGTTTAATTTCGTTGAGAATATCTTTTGTTCAACTTATTCCTATTTTTTTTTAATATTTACACGATATATTGTGTTCTTTTATTTTGTGGGCATTTGTGAAGAAGTGATTAAGAAAAATATATTGTACTACCAAAGAAAAGATGATTTGTGCTGTGATTAAGGTGTGGTTTAACGATTATACGAAATTAAAAAAATTTGTAGATTCATTGCCTAAAAGAATTGCAATGGCTATTAGAAAGAGAGTTAAACATATTGAATTCTAAAAAAAATTCTTAATAAACATTGTACGTTGTTTATATGTAATAAATTTGCTTATTTTTGAAAATATAGCCTACTATTGCTCACATTAATCGCGCGGGGTGGGAGTCAACCTAGGTTTGGTTTTAAAATGCGGAAAATCGCTCTTTCACGCTATACTGGGCTCTACCGAGAAAAATGCTCTAAATAAAAGTTGTAGATCTTTTAGTTTTCCATAAATTTGATTATATACATTTTTGTCTTGGAAGCATGCCAAGGCTGAAATCTAAAAAATCGATTTTTACTTTCCTATATGAATATATAGGAAGGAAAGTATTTTTTTCAAGTCAATTTTTCGAAATCGAGTTTTCACCGGATCTACAAGTTTTCAGACCCCCTGAACCCAAAATCATGTTTTTAGCTATTGGTCTGTTTGTGTGTGTGTGTGTGTGTGTGTGTGTGTGTGTGTGTGTGTCTGTGTGCGTGTGAACAGGATATCTTGAAAACGGAACACGAACTTGAAACTTAAGACTTAAGTATACTTAAGTATACTTAGATACCACTCACACACGAACATTTGCATTAAAATCGGTCACCCGGAAGTAGTAGTTTATTCGTGTCATTTTTCACTTTTTTGCGATTTTCTCATAAACGGCTCTTACGATTTTTTTAAAAATCGCCTGGTTTACTAAACTTTTTATGCTCTACAAGATAGGGTAGGCGTTGTGTTAGCTGAAATGCTTGGTGAGGCTGTTTTCACGTAAAAGAATTGTTTTTTAACATTTCGGCTTTAATATGCATTTAAGCGCAAAAATTCATATAATAAAAGTTGTAGACATTTTAAAATTCTACAACTTTTATTTGAACATTTTTTTATATAACGCTTAGTTTAAGGGTAATTAGCGATATTTTGTTTTTTTTCTCACGAAAAGTGTGAAAAACTGATTTTTTTAAGATTTCGGCCTTAGTATGCATTTGCGACAGGGGTGAATATAATCAAATTTATGGAAATTGAAGAAACTAAACTTTTATTTAAAGCATTTTTCTCTACAGAGCCTAGTTCAGCGTGAAGGAGTGTTTTTCCGTATTTTTGAGCCGAACTGAGGTTGATTTTTATTTTGCATCTTTCACTCATGATTAAAATTGGGTTATGTTTATTGAGGGTAAAAAACTTTGCACAAGACTGTAACTTCTCCAGCCATGACAACTGTTACGACTCGAATCTGCAGACCTATTCACTGTAATGTAAAATGTGGCCACTGGCAGCGTGGCCATGGTCACTCCGTGTGAAAAGGCTCTAACTGCCATGTTATTCTGCATAACTGTATCTTTAGGCTATTAGGATCTGAACCAGGAACTTTCGACTCCAAAAATCAGCTGTTAAACAGCTGATTGTGGCGACGAATCTACCTCTAGACCAATCCAATGGGTTATTTTATATTATTTTTTTTTATTTGACAAAATTTACAATAAATTATGTTTAACTTTTAGTAAATAGTTATGATAAAAAATAACACTGACATGAGTAGGGGAGTGTACAGCGACCATTCTCTACAAATTAAACACAAAAACAGTATTGATAACAGTTATGAAAATGAAAGAAAACAAAATGATTTACAGAGAAATATCAACAAACATTAAATGGTATTTGAAAACAAAACAAAAACTAACAAAATAATATATTAATATTTAAATAACAACTTAATAACTAAAAACTAGATTATTTTCATTTTAATGGTAACTAGAAAAAATGTATACGTAGGCCTATAATTAATTGAAAAATTACGGCTTATGATGGTATAGTTAATACATTATATTTGTTATGTACAACTTGTATTACATACAACTTAGCTCTAAAGGTGTAAAAACAATTAATTCCTTTCAACTAAATCTAAAACATGGACCCTCTGCAACCTACTTATAGTATTCAAATTGTTCAACAAGTTTACAGCCAATTTTATATTAATAAACCATAATTTTTTAAAGAAATTATTGAATTTATATAATAATCGATTTGAAGGTGAGAATAAATTTTAATACTATAATTTTTTTATAAACTAAATTATTTTTTATTGTATATTACTATAACAGAAAAATATAGAACGGTATTACTATTATTACAAAAAGTAAGTTAGACTTACATTTTATTTAAAGGAAAGAAATTGCATTTTGAACGAATATTAACGACATTATCACCTTACTATTTTTTATAATGCGTACCCTTTGCAATAATAATGATAATAATTTAGAGAGACCAAATCATCTCTATGATTCGGAAATAATCACATCAACGCTAAACCATAATATAATAATCTTAGGAGAACTTTAAGGCAGGTGATGACTGCAGAAATAATACACTAAAATGTTACATAATATATAGTATATATATATATATATATATATTTTCTTGCTTATTATAATATTCTTTCTCTTTTTTTATATTATTTTACTATAACTTGATGTCATTCTTCTTCCGCAATGAAGGTTTCTTGATCTTGCTCTCTGTTAACTTTTAACTTCATAACTAAATCATAAACCGGATTTCATTCAGTGAAATGTATGGTCAATTTATGTTACTTTTTTGTAAATACTACTTTTATAAACGTGTAATTATTTTAAACATCTATTTATAAATTATAAAGTATTATAAATTTTGTATAAAATGGGTAATAAGAGAGCAAATTTTTTTATTTTCAATTTTCAACGGTTGCGTGTAGCCTACTTTCCGACGGGTGTACTTTATAAGGTTTGTGTTTAATCCAGCTGGCAACATTATAAACTATGAGTTAAATCGCTATTTTATTATTTAAAATTGATTTATTTCATTTATATGAAAAACTTCTATGGTGTTAAAAATTCTGAATCACTTACTATGAACATGTACGGACGAGACAGTTGAATCCTGTTTTTCATAGATTGATTTTAGTGCATATTAAAAAATTTATTAATATTATAAAATTATTTTTCTAGTAGAAACTGTTTAAGTTTAATTTTAAAACTTTTCAATGAACGATCTTTCAAATGATTTGGTAGGTTATTGTAATTTTTGACGGTTCTTTTTGTTATCCGGTACTTCTATGTCGGACGATTCTAAAACAATTTTTTTTGCGTGGTTGTGTACGAATAGATATTTTTATTTTTCAAGAATAAAACCCCCTTTTTCCGAAATAATGTACTTTCATAAATTTAAATGCATGGGAATGTTGATAAATTTTGTTCTTTAAAGAAGAGTTTACAAGGAACACATATTTTAGCTCCTAGGATGGCCCTAACAGCCCATTTCTGGATTCTGAAGACGACTTCATCTTTACGCAGAGATCCCTAAGACTTAACGTTGTATTTTAAATGTGACAATAAAAACATGTTCCAAAAACAATAAGGATGATTTACCTACGTTTTGAAATCTTTAACTAATGAAAGGCATATCCGGTCGAAGGTTTTATTTATTTAAACGTTGACAAATTTACGATCAAGTGGGGTATTTTTTGATAAAATACTCCAGGGCATAAATCATCAGAAAGTACAAGGGTCAAATTCCTCTACATGGAATTCGTCGGAAAGTACACCGTTTTAGTCTTTCGTTGGAAAGCACACTCAACCTTTTCAACGGTTTTTGAAGTCAAAAACGTGGATTTTCGAAACAAAAGCACGAAGCTAGCTTACTGCTCTCCGCAGAGGAAATGTGAGTACTTAACTGGTTAACTAATAAATTAATTAACTAATTAATTTAATACTTAATTGGATCGGAATCCAATTTGTTTATCATTGTCTAATTCTATCACAACCGGTATGCTATATTAAAATAGCGTATTATAGAAACAATTTTTAAAATACCGAATGAAGCGATTAGGTATATGGGAAAAGAAAACCGCCGTTTTTCATACAGACCATTATCCTTCCATTATTATAGAGATTCAATTGCTTACCGTTCCTTCATTGTACTTTTTGAAGTGTTAATACTAAAAATAAAGAAAAATAGCTTTTTAACGCTTGACAACGGTTTTATAAGTTTAATGTGTGAATCTGTTCATGGCATTGTAGCTCCCAAACGGATAAACCGATTTTCATTTAGTGTTTTGTTTGGAAGGTGACTTGATCGAGAGTGTTCTTAGGTATAACAAATTTAAAAAAAACAAAAAATCACTAATTTTCGCTAAATTAAGCGTTGTACAAACAAATGTGTGAAATAAAAGTTGTAGGGTTTAATGGTTCTACAACTTTATATACACTTTTGCTCTAAAATGCATATTAAGACCACAATCTCAAAAATAAAATAATAAAAAACAAAACCAATAATTTGTATGTGGCATAGTAGATCCTGAACGGATGAACCGATTTTGATTTAGTTTTTTGTTTAAAACGTGACTTGATGAACAGTGTACTTAGCTATGATTTATCAAAATTGATAAACCGAAAGTAGTATTTTATTCGTTCAATTTTTAACTTTTTTGCGGTTTTCTCAAAAAACGCCTCCTACAATTTTTTTTAATCGCCTCATTTACTACGTTTTTTATGCTCTACAAGGTAGGTTATGCGCCATGTCAGCTGAAATTCTTGTAAAGCGTGTGCTCCCGTTGAAAAAACACGTTTTCTCTTAAAAGATTGCGGCCTTAATTTTGATTTTAGGGAAAAAATGAATAAATCAAAGTTAAGAACATTTAAAAATCTACAACATTTAGTTCAAACATTTTTTTTGTACAACGCTTAGTTTAGCAGCATTAATGATTTTCTGTTTTCTTTTCATGAAAATAAGTAAAACAATTTATACTAGTATAAGTTTAAAAACTATGAAATAAAAATTTAATTTTAAAACCCTCGATAAAAAACTTTTAAAAGTAATAAATAAAACATGATTTGGCCTTTAGGTTTGACGTCGTTGTATCGGGGACCGCTAAGTAATCGATAGAACTTAGTGAATATTACTTAGCGGTACCCCGACGTGATGACATCAAACCTTAAGGGGCCAACAGGTCTACGTATTATGTTTTTTACCTTTTAAAGGTTCTTTTGTCGGAGATTTTTTAAATTTTTAATTAATTTTTTTTATAACAACACTATAAACAGAATTGATTTCAATGTTATTAATCACAACACTAAATTGTTTAAACAAAAACCTACTGGCTATTGCCGATAGAAAATCGTTCATCAAATAATTTAAAACAACATACGAAGCGTATAAAAAAATATATTATTTTTACGAAAAACAAGTTGTAGAGATGTATTGAAACTATTCCAAAGTCCCTTAATCAAATTATTTTTATATACAGCCATAATTTCTTGTAAATTATTTTTTACCCTATTGTGTGAACTTGCAATATGTTCAATCAGAACAATAAGCAACCCCATGACTCAATGCAATGAAGATGATGTGTATGACATGTAAATGAATTGGAATCTTGTACAGGCCCAGGCGGACTATTGCTGAGAGAGTATGGTTAATTGAACCCCAACCATCAAAGTACACCGGTAATCTCTGTCTAGAAATCAAATCCATATAAAAGCAACTATCTTTACTAGGGTTTAAACCAGGAACCTTCGTCTCCAAAAATCAACTGTTAAACAGCTGACTCGTGTTGACGACTTTAGACCAACCCGGTGGATAAATCTCTTGTAAATGAAGTGAATATGTCAGTTTTCGAAGGAAAACGTTGACAGTTTTCAAAAGATCTTGTGTACTGATGTGCAATCATACCTTTCGATCCAGTGAGAAAGATTCTAACCTCATTTCTTAACCTGTAAAAATTCTCTTACGGATTCAAAACAGTGTTTTGACCGCTGAACTAAAACAAGTTAATAAATTCATCAATAAATTTTAACGTTTTTTAACTATGAAATTACACTGATCGAGCAAAAACTATGACGTTATTTAAATAATTTTTTTTAGAAATATTAATACATTGGAAACGTGTTATACGTTTTTAGTTTCAAATTATAAAAGTTCAAATGTTATTTACTTAATTTTGTAAAATAGTATATATTTTAAATTCACATGATTTAAGCGGCTTTAATAATAGTTTATTTACTGTACATGGTGTATTATATAATATTATTTAGTAAAAGTAAATAATAATGTATACTTATTTTTAACGTGTCTGTATATGATACGTATTAAGAAAATCGTGTATTTAAATTTTAATGGACATATTCAAAATATTGTATTATACAAAACGCTGATTTCCTACATTGAATGATTTCGTAACATGTATCGATAAATCGTCATGGGAATAATAATAATAATAATAGTTATAATTTTTACTGTAGTCTTAAATTAATAGTTTTCAAATAGATGACGACGAAGCCTATTCATTTTAAAGATACCTCTTCAATGGTTCATATAACTTTTTACTTTCTCTTATCTATATGAATATATAGGAAGGAAAGTATTGTTTTCATGTCGATTTTTTATCGAGTTTTTACCAGATCTACACGTTTTCAGACCTTCTGAACCCAAAAAACATGTTTTTAACGATTGGTCTGTGTGTGTGTGTGTGTAAACAGAACATCTCGAGAACGGAACATCGCACGAACTTGAAACTTGAAACTTAAGTTATATACCGCTAGAGGACCGACACGAACATTTTCATTAAAATCGGTTAACCGGAAGTAGTAATTTATTCGTGTCATTTTTCACTTTTTTGCGATTTTCTCAAAAACTGTTCCTACGATTTTTTTTAAAATCGCCTCATTTACTACATTTTTTATAGTCTAAGAGATAGGGTAGGCGCCATGTCTGCTGAAATTCTTGGTGAGGCTGTTTTCTCGTAAAAAAATTTTTTTTTAAGATTGTAACTAATGCATTTTAGCGCAAAAATTTATCGTAAAAGTTGTGGAGTTTTTATTGGGCCTAAACCATCGAAGAATCTTTAATAGACATCCCAATATGTCAGAAGTAAGGCCCAAAAAATTCACAGGCGCAATTACAATTTTATATTATAATATAATAAAATAAAATAATAAATACTGAATTAAATAATAATTTTTAAACACTAAATAAATGCGTGTAATTAAATAGAAGGCGGAAGGAACCACAGATTTCGTGAGAACATTCACCAGAATTATATACGCGAGAAACGTGTAATAATTCACGTACGACGTTAAAAATTATACTCTGTTATAATTATAACACTGTATTTACGACTATAAAAGTATGCTTTATTTTATAATTACTTGTTTCTTTCTTCACAGGAATTGAAATTTAATTACTTTCAACTGAACTGGTGAAATTGAAAACCGATTTATATATTCTATATGATGGAAATTTAGGGATTTTGAAAAACAGTGATAGAAATCGTGCCAATGTAAATAATAAAAAATATAACCTAACTTTAATCATGAGCGAATGACAGAAAACGAAAATCAACCTCTATTAGACTTAAAAATCCTGAAAATCACTAATTCTTTATAAACTTTATTCAATCTGTAAAATAAATCCTTGAACTAAAATTTATATATTTTTTAACTTTCTTTAACATAAATTTCACATACTTTTGTCGTACTGTGCATACTAAGCCGCAATTTTAAAAATCCCATTTTTACCAATTTTGATGAACAGTGTACAGAAAATTAATAAATGACGCTAAACTAAGCGTTGGAAAAACCATTTAAAATAAAAGTTGTAGGATTTGTAGTTTACTTTAATCATACTCTTACGCATTAAAAGTATATTAGGGCTGAAATCTAAAAAAGCAATCATTTTTTACCACGAGAACACAGCCCAAACCTTTTAGCAGACACAGCACTTACCTATAGGCTAATTTTGAGCATAAAAAATTACAATAAAAGCGATTTAAAAAAAACCATAGGAGCCGTTTTTTGAGAAAGTCGCAAAAAGGTGAAAAACTGCATGAATAAACTATTAGTCTACTTCCAGTTAACCAATTTTGATGAAAATGTCCGCGTTAGGTCCCCTAATGGTATTTAACTTAAGTTCCAAATTTCAGCATCGTACGATATTCCGTTTAAAATATTTTGTTCGTACGCGCGCGCGCGTATGAACGCACGCATGCATGCACATTACACACAGATGGGGAGAGATGGGAGAGAGCGAGAGAGAAAGAGAGAGTGAGCGAGAGTGAGAGAAAGAGAGAGAAATACGCAGACACAAATGCTACTGCAACAAGCACAGATAAATCGCTAAAAAAAAGTTTTTGAGTTCAGGGGGCTTGAAAACTTATATTTCCTGTGAAAATTTGGTTTTGAAAAATTGATATGTTAACAATTCTTTCCTTAACTACAAAAAAATACCGGTACTGACTTAAGTACCGGTATTTCAAGTACCGGAACATACTTACTTAAGTACCAGAAAGAGTTTAGATGTAGTCTTTACATTTAAAATACCGTGTATTTGTTTACTAATCATCTGTTACTGTTTACTACATCTGTAGCCAGCCCATTGTTCTAATTATATTTCTTAATTTAGCAAATTAACGATTTTTTTGCAAATATGAGACCAAGCGCAATCGATTTAGCCTATAGACCCTGAAAATCCCTTTACACAAATTTTCAAGAAAATCGTTTGAGCCATTTTTGAGAACATGTTGCCATACAAACATACATACGCCACGTTGTAGTATAATCTTTTAGGATACAGGACAAGAGAAAGTAAAAATGTATTCGTCTACTAATTTAGATTTATTTATCGTTGTTCAGTTGCTGATAACAAATAAAATGAATTACCGAATAACCGGATTTCGAATAAACACATTTCCAATGTAATTTTATTACATTAATGTATGATAATAATAACAAAAATTATTTTTAAGATTATAATTCTACATTAATTCTTCATTATTCCATCAATTGATATGATAATAAATTGTTAAATTAATTTATAATTTAAATTGAGATAGATTCGATTGAATTGCATGTTAATAGAACTAATGCATGGTAGATGTTAAGAGAGGTGTTAAAATGTAAGAACATATAATTTAATTCAGTTACATGTGTTTGAATTGACTGACAAGTGAATAACGCATTTATCTATCTAACTTGTCGGTCTTGATACCTGAACGTATTGTAACTTATATTCATTGCATAATATAGTAAATAGTATTGTAGCGCTTAATATACAAATCTTTACTATTTTCTATTCTTCAATGATTTATAAATTCTAAAATGTATTACATCTTTACCGATGTTATTTTGTAATAAATTTTAACATTAAAATGATGAAATTTACAGTAATTTCAAAAAAAAAATAGGTTAAATATTTTTATCGTTTATTTCCTTTCAATAATCATTGTTTTCGTCTTTAATGATCAACATTGATTGATGATTTTATTTAGTTATTACATTTTAATTATTAAACCGTGTAACAGTTGGTAACCGTTCGAATATTAACTAGAAGATACCTGCTTCTATCCATGGTAAGATATGAAATATTTAACATAATGATTTCATTTTCCAATAACAGGCAGGTGGAGTGTTAAATTATTTGCACTCGATCTGCTATTTCCAGGGCTACAAAAAATAGTTCTGTTACTAATCACATAGTCAGCCAAATGACTGAAGCATTTAAAAACAAAACATTTAGAACTGTAAAATACACTAGTCACAGGTTATCTCCTTTGAGGGTAATGAATTTCATCATTATACAGCCGGAACCTGCGGTGAATGAAGTGAAAGTGTCGTTTACAGGAAAGATGCTTTTCAGAGGCATGCTGATAAGCAAACTTATCCACTCAGTGAGGAAGGCATAATAAACCACCTCACTTCTCGTTTTACTTAGTAATGCCTCTAGCGGTTCATACTAGCCTTTTGGCTATTGACCTAACTAACAATTTTTTTTGTCCTTTATTTTGAATCTTTAACTGTACTATATAGAACAACCAAAAGATGAGAAAACATTGATATTAAATTGCAAATAACAAGAACAGACATGATATAAAATTCAAAATTCAGCAATGTTAAATTTGGAATAACAATGAACGTGAAATATACAAAAGTATGAAAAGAAAAACAAAAAAGTCCATATTAACACAGAAGAGTTATTACCAATAGTAATAAAACATATTTAAAACAAAACAAAAATTACATCTAATATTTCACATTATTTTATCTTTTTCGACATAAACATACAGAAAGAATTGAAGAAGATCTCTGCTCCATCTTTTTTTTAATTTTAAATGTTTAATGTTCAATGTTTAATGTTAATGTTTAAGGTTAGTTAATGTTTAATGTTAAATGTTTAATGTTCTTTTTTCTAATGAAGCCTGGCGGATTTGCCATATCACTGATGAGCGGATTATTATGGATTGGTAGTTCTGAGTAGAATTTAATATAACTATTTTTGAGATGTCGCAAACAACAATAATGTAATATTTTGTGTCTTTCTTTTTTTTCATTATAAAACTGCAACATTCCAATCTATTCTTAGATTCAAAACGATAAGTAATTTTGTTGTTAGTGTTTACTGAAAGTTAAAAATCTCACAGCTACATTCAAGAATGCTTGAGTTACATGCAGATGCTCTACTGTCTTCTTACACAAATCTGTACGGTAGATTGAGTACGTTATACCGCTTGAGTTTATTAAACTCGATGTTATTATTGTCTAAAAGATTTTAGAGCCCTTCGTTGTAACATTTTCTCAGATTCTTAAATTATAACAATGTCATCGGCGTATGCTGTAACGTTTATTGTCTGAAATAATTTTTTTTTTATTAAAAACAGTAGGCCTGTATTTTTTCCATAATGATCTATATTATCTATATATTAAAAAAGCAAAATCACTTCCAATGCATTTTAAATGGGAATTCTTTAAACTCTTAAATACAGAGTTCTACCGAACGGATTTTTATAATTTTTACATGGTTTTAAAGAGTATTCTTTCCTGATTTGGTAAAAAGTTCTAAACTTGAAATTCATGCTAAATTCGAGCTTCATTTTACTAAATGAAAAAGAACAAAATATATTGTTTACAACGTATAGCTCTGTAATACCGTACAGCGGGTCTCCCACGTAATGAACACTAATGAATATATGAACACAATACAATATCATAAGGAAAGTCATGGTTAATTTCATTCAAATTCAATGGTAAGTGTTTCATAAAATATTTATGAAAATTTGTGTTATTGTTTAGGTCAACAGCCGAAAGGCTGGTTGGAACCTATAGAGGTTTAACTAAGTAAAAACGAGGAGTGAGGTGGTTTACTATTGCCGTCTCCCTAATCTGCATCTTATTGTGCGAATTTATTCACACGGGTCCACTAGTATCACTAAAAGTGTAATACATTTTAGTCCAATACATCTTTGTACTGTACAATAATAATTCAGGTTAATTAAAAGTAAACCGTATTAAATATTCTGAATTATATTACTCACTTTGGATCTAATTTATTTAATTCATATCAACTTGATCATTACCGGTGCAATATCATGGTAAATAATCGGTAGATTTTATAATGTCATATTATTTGAAAAGCCTATAGAACCGGAAAACTTCCGATCTGAAATCTATTACTCTAACCACTACACCACGCAAAGTAGTTTTATTTATTACTTAAGACAAGATATTAATGACTACTTTCAGTTGAAAGTGTAACTTCCACATGTTAAGTTAAACATAAATAAAATCTAATGGAATGTCTCCAGCCTCTGGTATTTCCAATTATATTATACTAATCACCGGTAATTGTGTTTCTAACATAAAACAACTGGTTTTAAACAGGATCATAGTATAAAACTTAAAATAAAGACGTATAAATTAAGTTTATATTTATTTTGCGTGAATTTTTTTCTAAGGAAATAATCTGTTTATGAAGCTAGCAATAATATAGTTATGATGGTAAATATTTTAAACGTAATAAATTATTTTGTATTATTTTATTAAGTTGTTAATGTGAGTTTTAGTTGTGTAAAAAACTAGCAATCTACTGTTCACTGCATTTCTCGGTAAACTAAACATAAAGCGTTTACGTTTTACACAAACTTACATGGAAAAAGCCAACATGAATTTTGTTGATGTCAAAGTATGAAACACCAGTGGAAGCGGAGAAATGTGACTTAAAAATAACACTGAGTGTTAAGTAGGTAAAATATATTTCTTAAAAACATGGTACGATCTCTTTTGATTATTAGTCCCGTAGGTACATGCCGGGGTTCCACAAGGAAGTATGTATTCACCAGTTTTATACGGTTCATTTACTGCTGAACATCAGCAAACAGATTTTATTAAGTATCATTAGTAACCTTTGTAAATAATACAGCGGTGCAGTCGATTTTTGAAGGCACAATTTAGCTTTTACAGGATAGCTACCAGTAGGGTAAGCATTGCCATGATGGTCACCAACCTTCGGAACGGAGAGGCACCCTGAGAAGAATATAGCTTTTAAAAATATTCAAGGACGATTGAATTTCAGTGCCATCGGGAATGACAAAAGTAGTGCATGAGAACAAATGGAACGAAACTTGAAGCTGTCAACCTTTTCAATTTTTCCGTACTGCGTCTTTAAGTGACGTGGGGTTGTTTTAATGTTCGTTATTTATTAAGTGTTTTCTTAATTATTTCTTATTAATTTATTATTAGTTTTTAAACAACCAAATAAAATAAGTGAACAAAATTCGATACACATTGTTGTTGTTTAGATCATCAGCCGGGAGGCTGGTTTGAACTATAAGAGGTTTTACTAAGTAAAATGAGGAGTGAGGTGTTTTACCATTGTCTTTCTCACTGAGTTGAACGTTATACTTATCAGCATACCAAACTCTCTGAAAAGCATATATTTTTCACCCTGTAAATGACACTTTTACTTCATTCAACACAGGAACTGGCTGTATAATGAAATTCATTACTTTCAAAGGAGATAACTGTGAGTAATATCTTTTACACCTCTACCTCTTCTCTTCTTCAATACTTCAGTCATTCAATCGACTGACCATGTGATAAGAATTTCTTTTTGTAGCCCTACAACAAGCAGATTGAGTGCACATAATTTAACACTCCACCTGCTTGTTATGGGCACAAGATACTAATAGCTTCTAAAAATATTCAAGAGCAAGTGAATTTGATTCAGAAATTATAAAAGTGGCGGTGAGAACAAACGAAACGAAACTGGAAGCTTTTTCAATTTTTTCAATCAAATTTTTCAATTTTTCCGTCTGAATATTCAAGTGATGTGGACCTGTTTTGAAGTTCGTTATGTACTTCGTTTTTTCTTCATCATTTATTTTAATATTTCTTATTTATTTATTAGTTATTGTAAACAACCTGCTAAAAAATGAATATAATGCGATACATATTAAAAACATAACTATGAATAAGTTTGAACTTAATTGATAATCCTTTGGTTTTGTCCTATGAAACTTTAAGCTAATAATTACTATCTAGTTGTTGGCATTATATCTTTTTAATATTAATAAAAAATATACGTACTTCAACTCTCATCGAAATACAAAATTATGAAAGCAATCAGTTTGTATTGGAGCGTTATTGGTTCATTAACTTACTCTAAAGTAACTTTCCGGAGCTGTTTGCTTTCTAAAGTCATACATTAACTTTACAATCTTCATCTAGTCGAACTTTAACAGTTAACTTCCTTTACTCTAACTTCTATTGTGTATCTTTGACGTCAAAGCGTTTTGGTTACTTAATTGTAACAATGTTATTGTCGTTCTTTTAGTAAAATTAATAAAGTTACACAGTATAATTATGTTTCTGAAATTTATGAAGCAAATTTAACTTTAGTAACAATAACTAGTTGATTAATATTCAAAAGTTCCTGGTTTCAATCCCCGGTTAAATTACACGAAAAGTTTTACACTATACTTTTTCATAAATTAGTTTTAAACGCCTCATTTATATTTATTTTGAGAAGTTTAAAACAAATTATTACGTGCTAAAACCCAATGTTTTATACCCCAAAAGAGGCGCTAATAACCAAGATGTTGATGCAAATTGAAATTTTTTTTTTTATATCCCTAATTTGTGTACGTTGCAATCTGTTCAGTTCAGAACAATAAGCAACCCCATGACCCAATGAGATGAGGATGATGTGTATGACGTGTAAATGAGGTGTAGTCTTGTACAGACCCAGGCCGACCATTCCTGAGAGAGTATGGTTAATTGAAACCCAACCATCAAAGTACACCGGTAACCACTGTCTAGTATTCAAATCCGTATAAAAGTAACTACCTTTACTAGGATTCGAACCAGGAACCTTCGTCTCCGAAAATCAGCTGTTAAACAGCTGATTTTGGCGATGACTTTACCTCTAGACCAACCCGGTGGGTTAACGAATTGAAATGAACTATAAAAGTTAACAATATAATCGTGTACTTGATGGTTGGATAAACTTTTAATTATTTCAATATTACTATAATTTGTTAACTCACCGGGTTGGTCTAGAGTCGTTGCCACGAGTCAGCTGTTTAACAGCTGATTTTTGGAGACGAAGGTTCCTGGTTAAAATTCTAGTAAAGATAGAATTTACTTTTACACGGATATGAAAGCTAGACAGTGGTTACCGGTGTACTTTGATGGTTGGGGTTCAATTAACTATACTTTCTCAGGAATGGTCGGCTTGGGCCTGCACAAGACTACACCCCATTTACACGTCATACACATCATCCTCATCGCATTGGGTCATAGGGTTGGTCATTTGTTTTCATGCACCACTTTTTTTGATGATGATAATTTACAACAAATTTTATCGAGTAAAAAAAATCTCAATTTGATGGTATAAAAAAGAAGCAAAAGAAGATTTTTAAATAATGGTTTGCATACGGTTAGGTGTCAACAAATATGGTAGTTGTGATTTTTCTTATGTTCAATATATATCTCACTCAAAAAAATGTAAATTATGGCCACTTACATTCTGCAGAGAGATTTTATTGAAATTTCATTTTTGTAATATTTTAGAGTAAAAATTTAATTTTTATGAGCTACAAAACTACTTCCAAAAGCGTCACGAGAAAGCAAACTAATAGGCTATATTAATAATAATTTTAGGTCACAAAATACTGTTTGTCAAGTTTACTCAAGAACGCTTTGTTTATAAACTTTCAACAAACTTAATTCATAAATCCGGCCTCTTGTTTTTTATAACTTATTATAAAAACAAATCTTTTAATCATCTGAAAAAATTTACTTTCAAATTAAACACCTGGACAATTTTGCTTATACTTTTATAATACACTCTAAAACTGTAAAATTTTAATTTCGATTTGAACTACTGAGTTACTTTTATTTTTAACTTGTTTAAAAACTGGTTTCATATTATTTATTATTTCTGTTGTTATTTTTTTATTAGATGCTATAATAAAAATAGATTAGGCTTATTCTATTCTCTAGATTATTTATAAAAACAAATTATATTAGGCTAAACTATTTTTAAGTTAATTTTTATCATCAAACATCGAATAAGTTGATTAGTAATTTATTTGTTTATTTTTTAAATTTTGATCCTTAAGGATTTGGTTTTGAATATCTATAAATTGTTTATGTAAGCTTTTGTTTGAAATTTTCAACATCAATGTAGGCTGTAATCTTTACAACTTAAAATATAACTTCCGTTGGAAAAATGCTATTTTCTTTCTTACTTACTGTAGCTTACTGTAGCTACTGCTAAAGCTACAGCTGAATTTAGGAAAATTTAACATTGAAAATAAGAACTGGAATAGGAAATTCTAATCTTTAAAATTAAGAGTTTCTTCATTTATATCATTAAACACTTGTTATTGTTAGAAAACTAGAATAGCCATTAGGTTTCATTTTCCTTGTGATGAAGTAATCCTTAGATATTTTAACATTGAATAAATATATTGTTTATCAATCTAAGACTAGTTACAATAAATAAAAATAAATCTGCCAGAACAGTCAGGCGGAGTGTTAAATTATTTGCACTGGATCTGCTAGTTCCAGGGCTACAAAACATACTTATGTTTCTTATCACATGGTTAGCCAATTATATGACTAAAGAATTTAAGGACAGAAGAGGTTGAGGTGTAAAAAACAGTAGTCAGAGTTATCTTCTCTGAGAGTGATGAATTTCATTATACAGCCAGATTTAGTGGTGAATGAAGTGAAGGTGTCATTTGGAGGGTGGGAAGTAGATACGTTTCAGAGGGCCTGGGATGCGGATAAGGATAGTTTTCCATTCAGTGAGAGAGGAAATAATGAATCATTTCACTCCTTCTTTTACTTAGCGATGGCTCTAGAGGTTCAAAACAGCCTTTTGGCGAATGACCTAAACAAACAAAAAAAAAACTTATTTACTGTCATTTGGACGAATAATAACCTACATGAACTTTTGTGAACCCATTTGTTTACTGTCGATGGAAAGCTACATGGTTACCATAACAATGACATCCACCATAATTTGCAAGCGACTTAAATATCCAGGGAACTGCATAAATGTGATAAGGAGGATAAAGATTGTCTTTGCAACCACGCAATCAATGACGCATTGTTATACTACAATAGAATTACGATTATCTAATCGAAAAATTTTACTATTTACTATTAAAGATATTTCCGTGACAGTTAGTGTATTTTACTGGTTTTCTAATAATTCTCTAAGTGAACACCAATTTTTGCGTACCGCACGTTAATTTAAGAAGTAAAAATTATTTTTATTTTCAAATTTGCAATTATTTAAACGTAACGAACATTTTTTTAGTAATCTTCCTAACCCGTGATTAAACAGTCATCCATTAGCAAATATTTCATAATTTCTCTTACACATATGGTTTTAATAATGTATTATTTAATTTTATTTGTAACTTTAAACAGTATGTTTGTAATTTTTAAAAGTTAGTGTTATAACTTTTCTACCTATTATAGCTTATTTTGAATTGTAGTCTGTTTGTAGGCGTATGTACGCATAAAATCTACAGGGTTATTTCTTTTCATTCTCCTGTCACTATAACGTTAAAGTGTCTAATAATTGTTTATATACTTCATTGTTGGCGTGATCGCGAAGACGATCTTCATGCTCTTTATCACATTTTATGCACTTCCATTGCTATTTAAGTCACTTGCAAGTAATTGTGGATGTAATTGTGGGAATACCATTAAGCATTCACTACTTTTCCAAAACCCTTGTTTTTGGAACCTTTGGATAGCATTTAGATTACCTGCTCTGGTGCAGCTGGGAGAATACATGAATCAAATACTTTAATTCAACAAGTAGGACTATTGTGGTATGTTCAGTTACGACATATTCATCAGAAAATACACGCTGATAAACATTCTTTAGCTTATTGGTTGACATGTAGAGATTACAAAAAACTGAAGTATTGTTTCTTTTTTAATGGAATGCTTACACTGTCATATACCTTGATAGGGACTCGGATGTCGGAAATAAAATAAAATAAATTTCAAGCTATTTGTGGTACTGTTAACACATTCAGTGCTAGAGACTCGCCTAGCGGTTCATGGGTAGGTGTTACCCCCACGCTGCCGTCTCACCTTACGGGTTCTGTTTTGTTATTATTTTAAGAAACTCCGGAGGGACACCGCCTGCCGGATATCAATTTGTTGCTATTACGTAGCCCTCAGAAAGGGTTTTTCTTTGTAACCGTGCAGATCGTTTTTGAATTTTTGTCATACGATCTTCTACTCTCATTTAGTATAATCGTCCAAAATTTTTAACGAGTTTTTTGGATATAGTTGAAGCCGTGAATTTAGTTTCTTTGTAGGTATTGATTCAAAATAGCTTACACTTTTAAATTTACTTTAAAAGTATATTATTATTTGTAGTTTAAAATCATATAAGAAATTACGCGTAAATCGCAAAGGTAAATGAAAAAATTCAAACAAAAAGTACATTTATTATAACAGGCAAATTGCCCATAACTGACAGGTGGAGTGTCAAATTATTTACTCTCAATCTGTTAGTTGCAGGGCTAAAATAAATAGTTCTGTTTCTTATCACAAGGTCAGCCAATTAAATGACTGAATCATTTAAGAACAGAAGAGTTAGAGGTGTAAAAGACACTAATCAGAGTTATCTCGTCTGAAAGTAATGGATTTCATTAAACAGCCAGACCCTGTGGTGAATGAAGTGAAAGTGTTATTTGCAGAGTGGAAAATATATGCTTTTCAGAGGGCCTGGCATGCTGATAAGTGTACTTTTCCACTCAGTGAGGAAGGCAAGGGTAAACCACCTTACTCCTCGATTTACTTAGTAAAACCTCTACAGGCTCAAACCAGCCTTTTGGCTGATGACCTAAACAACAACAACAAGCAAAAACATACCTAAAAAACATTGAATTGTTTACTTTTATGTTATTAGCAAACATAAATCCATGTCTAGGTCGCAAATAAAATAAATCTATAAAAACCTTAGTAACATAAGTTGTAGGCCCTAGATAAAGTAAGCGGAGAACACGCTGCACGAGTAATCAACCCGACGGGAGAGATACAGTCATAATTGCTCAGTATCGAATGTGTTTACAGAATAACACAGAGCTAGAACAGAGACAGTAGTGAAGTTCTACAAGATAATGACAGCCCCAGTCTTTCTTTATGGAAGTGAGTCATGGGTTACCACAAAACGTCAAGAAAGTAGGGTCCAAGCAACTGAAATGAGGTTTTTAAGAAGGGTGAATGGCTGCTCAAGGCTGGATCTAATACATAACGAGGAAATCAGATCTGAGTTGGGTGTATTTAGCTTGAATGAAAAACTGAAGGAGTACCAGAATCAATGGAGGCAAAATTTGGAACGGATGCCAGAGGAGAGAATACCTTTAAAAGTGACGGAATATGTTCCAGTTGGAAGAAGGGAGGTGGGAAGACCTCGAAGAAGATGGCAGTAGTCGAGATGTACGGGAGTACATCTGTGGAGTGTCTCGTGTTTGTGTAGATGTACAGTATGGTTTGTGAATTCGGAACAGGCTTATGCGTAATCCTTGATAGTAAGAAGAAGAAGCTTACACTGTCTTATGTTGATTGACCTTGTTTCGGAACCTTTAGGTAGCACTTAGATTGCTTGCTTTGCTACAGCCGGAAGAAAATGAATCAAATACTTTGATCTACAAGTATTTTGGTATGATCAAAATATAATATATTTATCAGAAAATACATACTGATGAAACTTTCTTAGTTAATTAGTTATGGAATTTAGAGTTTAAATAAAATTGAAGTATCGTTTTTTTAATAAAATGCTTACCCTTATGTTCATTGGCTTCAAAAATATAATTAAAGAATTTACTTTTCATAGTTAAGATTCTTTTAGAAGTAATATTTACTTTTTAAGAATAATTAACTCAATCGACTACTTTTATGTGGCAATAATGGTACATGTCGTGTACCTATATAATTTGTTTAATACACTTGCGGCTAATTGAGAGAAAGTGTCACATTTGTGACCATACTAGATGGTGTGATAATTGCTGTGACTTAAAATTCCGATTTCGAGTGATTGAGATATCTATTTAATTTATTTGGTATCTTAAAACGTTTAATACTTCACTCTCTCTCTCTCTCCCTCCTTTCCTTTCTCTCTTTCCATGCACTATATTCTCTTAATGTTGGCTATCACAACGGTATACTCACCCTTATAGTAAAACCTCGCTTATCCGAACCCCACTCAACAGTAAAGTACAACAGTTGGTACAGAAAACTAATAGAAAATTTAAATAAATTTTATTCTAGAAATAGAAATAATGAAATTATGTAGTAATTTAATATTATTATTTTAATAAATAAGCCCTTAGTTGGTTATTAGAGAAAAGAATGTGGTATATTTTTTTGTTGACATTGTAACGATTCGTAAGCCGAAAGTTCCGGGATTAATTCGCCAGTAAATTCAAATTTTAATTCAATATCAGTTATATTTCTTTATAAAAAATTGTAGTGTAACTCACTGTTAAAAGTTTTAGTGTTTAAATAATCTGTATTGAATTGTAATTTTTTAAATAATCAATATGTAACGTCTTTGATTTTTCTCGATTTTTCATCAGTGTGGGGTAAAAATATGTGTGTGTATAAGTGTGTACTTGTGTACATGTGTAAAAAGAGACAAGACTAATTCCAAGAATGTATACACGCGAATTAAAACGCACGCCAGTTGGCTCCCACGCCGTTCGCCAACCCTTGCACAACTTGATTTGTCTAGTACCTCTTATATCCTTCGTGACGTAACCTTCCTTTACGTATATGTTGTGTGCGCGCGCACAGACACAATCATACAAAATACACGTGTATCTAGTATAACAAGCATATTATGTATATGTGTGTACATTTGTTAAGATAGTCAGTAGGAAATGCATTTTATTAATTTTAGAAATACTTTTACTGCATAATGAAATACATAACTAACGAACAATTTGGTGGCTCAGGAAAGAAAATATTAGATTGATAAATTGAAAACCCAGGTTTTATTTCTAAACTTTTTCCGAAAATTTTCAGTCTAAATTTACTGTTACACTTACACAACCTTAATTGTGTTACTAATTACTAAGAATAGAGGTGACTTTAAATTAAAAATTAGTTTATGAAAAACAAAACACCTGTGCAGGGCGATCATTTAAAGATCAGCTCAACTGGCTACTATGCCAGGTTCTCCTGTTCGATTCCCGGTCAGTTCTAGCATTTTGTCAGCTGTATATCGCCTCATATCGTAAGGTAAGGAATACCCAAGGCTTATCTATATCACATCACTCAATAAAAATAAAGCTTCCTAAATCAGACAGTAGTATAAAGCAGATAAAGTAGATTACGCTGAACTATAAAGTGGAAAATCCATGGTTCGATTTCCGGTAAAATCTGGAAATATTTTAACACGGTAAAACCCACCGTTACTTCCTTAACTCACTGTATTCGCCATTATCAACGAGTCAGTGGAAAAAATAATATTAATTTATTACCTATTTTACAAAATTGCTTGTTTTGGACCATAAATTTAATGCAAATGGTAAAAGTGAAAAACGGTTTTAGGTTCGTGTATCGAACCCGGAATCGCATTGCATAGAATACAGAAATTCGGTGAGCAATACTCCAGAGATCTTACAATCGTATAGTTATTATAATCAAGTAAATAAATAAATGATTATTTGTTTGAAAAGTAAATTAAGATAAACATTTTTATATGCTACAAAGTATTATTTGAAAAAAGTATGCCATATTTAACTTTTTTTGAAGGAAAATATGAGGGGTATGCTACTTCGTGGAAGAAAAAATAATTGTTCCAAGATTTAACTACAAGAAACAAGGAAAACTTTGGTCATGACACCAAAAAATATCAATGATTTTTAGGGGTACGGTTAGAAGTCTAGTGAATGAAAGCATTTAGCTAAAACTGATTACTCAACATATTGTAAAATCAATTAGATATATCGAAAAATTATACAGAAGCTAATTTGTAATTTCACAACTTTACCATTACAAAATCATGAATAAACCCTTCGTCCTATTGTGGTGATTTAGTTTAGGAAATAAAGTCTTGTAAGAAAAACATCTTGGGATCTTAACACTGAGCTGAGAATATTAATGTAGCGTTGTTAAGTCTTCTCTGATCTGTTGTATTAGGGGCGGGGAGGCGTGGGCATCAAAAAGATCCATTTAGAAAAAAATATAGGTCTTTGAGATGTAGTGCTACCACAGGATGTGGTAGAGGCGTGCTCGCCTCTCATCACGCGGTCTTGGGTTCGAATCCCACTCGGGCATGGCATTTTTTCAAACGTTACAAAAATTCATTTCATCCTTCACCGTCTGCATTAGCAGCAATTTGCAAAACAGTCGGACGTTAAACCAAAAAAAAACAAAAAAAAAACAGGATGTGGCAAATTCCGTGGGCGAATAGAATAAAAAATAGAGATATGATGATAAAATGGGCAAAGAATGTGAGTTGGGTGAAACAGTGAAGAGAAGAAGAAAGCTTCAATACCTCGGACGAGTGATTAGAGATCCTAAATATCACATCTTACAATTAATCGTGCAAGGGAAGATAAATAACGGCAAGCGGAATGTTGGCAGAACGTGGACATTGTGTTTGAAGAACCTGAAAGACTGGTTTGGTGCCATTAATACGGAACTGTTCCATGCAGTGGCAAATAAGGTCTGCATAATGATGATGATTTCCAACCTCTAACAGGAGAAGGATTTAAGAAAAAATAGTAAAAAAAGAAAAAATACTGGAAATTCAATGTTTAGGGGTAACAGGGGGAAGCATGCGGGGTACGAGTTTGAAATTTGGATAAAGTACTCTTGACATGTACTTTGTAATTCAGTTTTCCCTAATTAATTCCAGTTAAGACCTACTTTATGTCGTCATTGACTGGACGATATACTGTCTTAGGTGTTTTACCAGATGGAACTACTACGCCACAATGCTAGTCAAATGTATATAAATGTTAATCTATGTGATATTTAAAAAAAGTAGTTCATAATCGATAAAGAACATTCAAAGAACATTTGAAGAGTTTTAAAAGAACATTCTCTGTCTTAGAGTAATTTAAAAAACAAACTAGGGTGTCTTTTAAAATGAAAATAGTATATACCAAATTATAAACATTCATTCAATGCTTCAGGTTGTACATCTAGGAAAGGTTAAATAACCATAAGTGATTTCGATTGTAACATTATATATTTTAATGATTATTCAGAAATTTGTATAATAATATTAATTACTATAACAATTACTACATTTTTGGCACGATTTCAAATTTTTGGATCTAGTAGTCATCACTATAGTAAAGCATACATTTTTGTGTCATTTTAAATTAAAAATCTTGTTGTTTAGGTCATCAGCTGAAATGATGGTTTGAATCTGTAGAGGTTTTACTAAGTAAAACGAGGAGTGAGGTGTTTAACAACTGCCTTCCACTGAATGAAAAAGTATGCTTATCAGCATGTCGAGCCTTCTGAAAAGCACATATTTTCCACTCTGCAAATGACATCTTCACTTCATTCACCAGAGGGTCTGGCTGTATAATGAAATTCATTATTTTCAGAGGAGATAACTCTGATTAGTGTCTTTTACACCTCTACCTCTTCTGTTCTTAAATGATTCAGTCATTTAACTGGCTGACCATCTGATAAGAAACAGACTTATTTATTTTAGCCCAGCAACGAACAGATTGAATGTAAATTATTTGACATCCCACCTGTCTGTTATGGGCTAAAAATTAAAAATATCGTGAAAATAATTAACTTAGAAAATACTTTTTTGGCAATTTTTTTTGTAATACGGTAAACTAAATACAAACATATTAGGAAAAAGCGTGCTTATAACAGGCAGAAGGGTTGTTAAATTATTTGCACTCGATCTGCTAGTTCCAGGGCAACAAAAAGTAGTTCTGCTTCTTATCATATTGTTAGCCAATTATGTGACTGAAATATTTTAGAAGAAAACATTTAAAACTGTAAAATACACTAGTCAGAGTTATCTCCTCTAAGAGTAATGAATTATATTATACAGACAGACCTTGTGCTGAATGTGAAGGTGTCATTTGCAGAGTGGAAAGTAAATGATTTTCAGAGGGCCTGGTATACTGAAAAGCATACTTTTCCACTCAGGAAGGTAATGGTAAACCACCTCGCTCCTCATTTTACTTAGTAAAGCCTCTAGAGGTTCAAATCAGCCTGATAAAGCTGATAACCTAAACAACAACAAATAAAAGTTAATAATTTTTTGTAAAAATAGAACAATTGAGTTTAAAGATATTTATGTTTTAAGTTGATTTTTCCTACAAGCAAATGTAACATATTTTTCTTATACGGTAACAACCTCATATATAATTACGTAGTAGAAGAAATTTTTGTGAAGAATTCGTTCAGCTCTTCTCTAGGTATCGTGTTAACATGCTTCCGTTCTTTTCTATGCTAATTAAGCGGCCTCCACTCTCTCGTGAACTAATGATTCAGAATGCAGCAGTTTACCCTGCCGCGTAATGAAACACCATAAAGTAGAATACACATACACTGAATAACATAACACTGTGTACTGTAATACAGTTGTTTCTGTATAGATATAAATAACATCTGAGAGAGCTCTCACCCGGAAAAATTTACAACACTTCGTAATTTTTTTATTCTCAATTCGTCTGTTGCTTATATAAACGTTAGAATGTACTGTATTGAATTTGCAATAAAACTGAACTATTATTTATTCTTTTAATTATACGAGGTATGGCTATTAAATAACGAGACAGACGTTGTAAAAAATTTAATTTTAATTTTAGACATAATCACTTTTTTGTCACCTTCAATATACACTCCTTCTCTATCCCTGCAACGAATTTTCCATGCAAATTGTTGAAAACATTTGCTGAAATCCATTGTTGAAAACAGTGCTGGAAGTCATCTTCTGTCAGCTCCTTCAGGACACGGGCCGCTTTCTCTTTTACAGCTTCTACTGACTCAAATCTTGTCCCTTTTTAATGCGGATTTCACCTTACGGAACAGGTAGAAGTCACATGGTGCAAGATCTGGTGAATAAGGTGAATTTTCTATTACTGAGATCCTGAACTTGACTAGAAACCTCTTGATAGATAACGCGGAATGAGCTGGCGCATTGTCTTCGTGGAGAACCCATGATTTGTCCTGCCACATTACGGGACGTTTTTTATTTACTCTTTGACGTAGTTTAGAAAGTACCTCAAGGTAGTAATATTGATAAATTGTTTGACCTTCAGGAAACCAGTGAAGGTACACAACCTCATGGATATAAAAAAATACAATCATCATTGCTTTAAATTTTGACTTGCTCATTCGAGGTTTTTTGGCTCTCGGTGAAGTTCGGCTCTTCCAATGCATAAATTGGCGCTTCGTTACCGGATCATAAGTAAAAAACTACGTTTGTTCACATGTTATTACATTCTACCTGTTCTCTAAGATAAAATTTGCATTAAAGGGACAGATTTGAGTCTGTAGAAGCTGTAAAAGAGAAAGTGGCACGTGTCCTGAAGGAGCTGACAGAAGATGACTTCCAGCACTGTTTAAAACAATGGAAAATTCGCATGGAGCATTGTAGGGATAGAAAAGGAGTGTATATATTGAAGGTAACAATAAGTGATTATGTATAAAATAAAAATTAAATTTTTTACAACGTCAGTCTCGTTATTTAATAGCCACACCTCGTTAACCGGTATCGTCAAATCACTTCGATTCACATTTATGAATATTGTATGCCGATTTTATTCACAATCTTATTACTCTGCGAATTGAAACAATTAGAAACTTTCTTGTTTAAGATGGAATTTTACCTCATAATGAACATTTTTACTGTAAATAATAGTCGCAAGTACGCTATTTGACAGTTGATGTAGGAAGACGAAGGTTCCGGGGTTGAAATCCTTGTAAGGGTAGGTAAATGTAACGTTTGTGATATTCCACCTTTGGTGATTATTAGAATCACATAAAATACAACTATACGGCTGAAATGTATAAAAGATAAAACGCTATTTATTAACAAATGCCATTAAATTTTATGTTAATTAATTTATTTAATTCCAGATGGATGAATAAAGATAATTGATTGTGTTAATTTGTATATTATAAATAAATAAACTAGATTTTACCCGTTTTTGTTAATCAAATACAACTTTACATTTGGGTTCTAAGGCATAAGTCAGATATGAATAGTTATTCCTCTTATAAACATAAACATATAAGAATGAACGTTTTAAGTATGTTAATTGATATTAAACTAAACAATTATTAATGAAACAAACAAAATAAGAATGAACGAACTATTAATTAATTAATAAAACGTAATGTGGTTAAATTATAAATTATTTAAATTAAAAAGTAAATCATTTTATGATCACATAATCACATGATCACTTTGTAAACGTAGTTACTTTTATACGAATTTGAATACTTGTCAGTGGTTACCTGTATACTTTAATGTTTGGGGTTCAATTAACCATACTCTCTCAGGAATTGTCAGCCTGCATCTGTACAAGGCTACACCACATTTACACACCATACACACGATCTTCATTTCATTGGATTGGTTATTATTCTTAACTTGAACAGATTGCAACGTACACACATTAGGTATTAAAAAATAGTAATAATAAATAATTCGACCCACTGGGTTTGTCTAAAGGTAAAGTTTTCACCGCAAGTAAGCTGTTTACAGCTGATTTACTTTTGTTATAACTGACTTTTTAGCTAGTTATAGATCTGTATATTGATTTCAGTTAGAATAAAATTTAGTATTGTTTAGGTCATCAGCCGAAAGGCACATTTGAAACTCTTCAGGCTTTATACTAAGAAAAACGAGGAGTGATTGTTTTACCAATGCCTTCCTCACTGAATAGAAGAGTATGCTTACCAGCATGCCAGGTCTCTCAAAAGCATCTACTTTTCACCCTGAAAATGATACTTTCACTTCATTCACCACAGGGTCTGGCTGTATTGTGAAATTCATTACTTTCAGAGGAAATAACTGCGACAAGAGTCTTTTACACCTCTACCTCTTATGTTATTAAATGCTTCGGTCTATAATTGGATGACCATGTGATAAGAAACATAACTATTTTTATTGCTCTGGAACTAGCTATAACTAGCATAACTATAAATAAATTGTAAGACCCATTTTTAATGGCAATAAATTTTCTTAAAAAAGTACATTTAATAAACATTATTGGTTATTCTCTACACAAATGTATCCGTAAGATTCATACTGTAATTTAATATAAATCGGAAAAAATAAAAACCTACGCAACTAAATGGGATGCATTACTAATCAAATCTTATAATATTAGCCTAGGCATACCTGTAGTGGGGGTGGAGATTTACATTGAAAAACACAAAAAGTGTTTTTAGTAAAATTTAATTTTTCTTTTACGTATAGTCCAAAAAGTAAAATTAGTATATTAATAGTTTGTTTCAATGGAATTTGGATGTATTTTTAACCCTTTCAATGACAATGTCCGGAAAACAGGACGTCGATATATTTTACGTAGTTATAACATTCGGTTTACCGGACGCCCGTAATTGATGCACGAAGTACCAACGTCCGGATAACCGAACATTTCGAAAAAACTTTTTAACAAAATCTAATGGAATAATGTATTTTGAAACCGCCTCCGTGCCGTAGTGATTAAAACGCTAGACTACAAAGCGAAAGGTCCCAGGTTCGGTTCCTTGCTAGGGTCTGGAAATTTTAACACGTTAAAACTATTGTTAAGGTACCGAAACCCAAAATAGTTGCTAATAACCAAGCTGTCGATGGGACTTTAAATGAACTAAAAAAAAAACTAATTTGAATAATTTTAGTGTTAGAAAAATTTCTTTTTTGTATGAACAGAATAAAAATTAATTTTAAACAGGACATTTTATTTTTCTTTAACGTTAAAATTTTGGTCGTCAATGGCAGGTTTTAAATAAGGGCTGGAACTTTTTGCACACCCCTATTTAAATTAAATGGCACTTTAGATCAAACTTTTAAATATTGTTTCGGCATTGAAAGGGTTAAATTAAAATTTCGTGGTCATTATGGTAACATGATCATCATTAATGTTAACTGATTCTCTTAACCTGATCACTCACTATCAAGGTTGTTAAAATAGTATAAAATTTAATCGAATCCATCATCTTTAAAAAGTATTATTTGGTATAGTTTGCTTTTCTAAACTTAATATCTTCTGCAAATCTAATTATTGTATAGAAAAATACATAGGCCTAATTAAAAAATTAAAATTTAAGCTCATTCATCCATTCATACGATCTGGGTCAATTTATATACCAGGAAAATTAAACTCAAACAAAAAGTAAATTAAAATTTTATAACGTCTGTACAAGAGAAGAAATTAAAATTAAAAATGACATACATTGTGAAAGAATAATTGTAATTAAATAATTACTTACCAATTAAACATAAATTTTATGTTACATAATTTTTCAATTGCATACAGTTGATAAAACGTCTGTCCATTATAATTTATGTCTGGATGTTCGTTCGTAGTTATGCAATAAATGTCAGTATTTGTGCTTTTTATTTCTTTATTATGCTAGGGGTTTACGGGTGAAGATAATATTATTAAGTAAAAGGAATTATATTTAATCTTTTATACTTTTTTATTTTATATTTTTATTCGTTATTTCATTATTAAATGATAATAACTTATAAAGGAATTATCACATTAGAGGAATTAAATTTCTTTTAGGAATTTCTTCCTTGTGAATTTCTATCGTAATATTATCTCTGCTCTAGGGTAAACTAATAAACTAAGAAAATATTTTAATTGTTTTAAAATAAATCTGTGATTTCAGAAAGTTTTTAATGTATAAAAAACTAACTTTTGGAAACGTAAAATACATTTTCCAGCTTCGGTAACTTCAGTAATAAAATTTTCTAAAATATTCAGTTAAAGAATGTTAAAATATGGACTTTTACGTTTATTCTCGACAAATTTCTGGTCGTTTCAATTGATAGTTTGCCGATGGTGGACATTTAAAACAAATTTGCTACCTCCGCAATCCGTTGAAATATCATGATTATTTTGTAAGATAATAAACAGATAATAAACAGAACATAAGATACAGCCGAAGTAAATTTATGTTATTATTGAAAAACGTCGAATAATATTAATGATGAAAACCGGATAAGTAAATTAAAAATATTTGTATAGATTCAGTGGCTACAATTAGCGCGGCGACAACAGTAATTTTATATTACTGAATCTATACAAATTTTTCAATTTACCTTTCCGGTTTCCATAATTTATATTTTTTATCTGCCCATAACAGGGAGAAGGAGTGTTAAATTATTTGCATTCAATCTGCTTGTTCTAGGGCTACAAAAAAAAGTTGTTTCTTATCACATGGTCAGCCAATTATATGACTGAAGCATTGAGAAACAGAAGAGGTGTAAAAGACACTAGTCAGAGTTATCTGATCTGACAGTAATAAATTTCATTGTACAGCAAGACCCTATGGTGAATGAAGTGAAGGTGTCATATTTTGCAGGGTGGAAAGTAGATACATTGCAGAGGGTACGGCTTGCAGATAAGCATACTTTTCCACTCAGTGAGGAAGGCAATAGTAAACCACCTCACTCCATATTTTACTTAGCCTCTACAGGTTCAAACCAGCTTTTCGGCTGACCATTTGAACAAAAACAACGACAATTTATTATAATATCTTAGAAATATGCAAATATGGAAATTCCAAGCAGTGTGCGGCAATATTAGCACAACCCTAGGCAAGAAAACAAGAAAAGAAACCCAGATAAAGTGTTATAAGGTGATGACTGGCCCAGTCCTACTTCATGGAAGTGAGTCGTGGATTAGTACCAGACCATAGGAGAGTAAAGTACAGTTTTCAGACATGCGATTACTGTAGAGAACATATGGTTGCAGTCGTAGGGGCCATCTACGAAATGAAGACATAAGAACGGAACTAGATGTTTACAGCCTGAATGGGAATATTACAGAATGTCGAAATCGATGTTGCAAGCACGTAGAGAGAATGCCTGAGGTGAAAACCCACCTCATTGCTTTGCAATGCAGATCGGTAAGGAGGAGAGATGTTGGGAGGCCACGCAAAAGATGGCAATAATCCAATAGTTTGTCCCTGTTGTGATTCGGAACAGGCGGAAGCCTAATCCTTGATTGTGGAAGAATAAGAAGAGAAATACGCTTTTAAATAAAAAAAAATATTAAATGAAATAAATTTGTAAATTACAGGAAAATCACTCTGATTTATGAAAATATCTAGTATTTATATTCTCATATTTTATTTCATTCTGAGGAAAGAGAAATGTCTTTGATTGCGATATTAGATTCTTTTTCAATACAGTTTGTCTGTCATTTTTGTATCGCAAGTTTGTGAAATCATCCTGCTGACCTTAATGACAGTAAAGATGTCTGTATTTTGATGTACTTGTTAAAATGAACAGTATCATTAGAACACAACTACAAATAATTGTAGCTCTCCTATTATTATTATATTTTTTATTGTACAATACAATTTCATATCTTTACAACATCATCATGATCCGTATTGGTCTAAAATATATTTACTACAAATTTTTTGGTATAAATATTATAATGGCTTGAAGGTAAAATTATACAAATTTGTATCAAATCTCTCATCTCATAAGATATTAGAGAGCAAGGTGAAATTTTTTAATATAAATTAGACCATATGGTTAATAACATTTGAATCTCGCGATTCATTCCTTATAAGTTAATCTAATTAAATTTATTATTACTCTATTTGTAAATTAATGTGCTATCTAATTAAATTTATTATTACTCTATTTGTAAATTAATGTGTGTAAATTAATGTACAAGAAGACAGTGTTTCACTGTCTTCTTGTGTTAAAATTTTGGTAAATTGATTTTTGAAGTTAATATTAAAATTAAAGTTTAATATTTTGAATTGTAATAATACTTTTAATTGTTAAACTTTTAATTTAAATTAGCTATCGTAAAAGGCAACGTTCTTATAAATACATGGGAATTATAACTGATATTCATAACGCTAAACGTAAGAAATAATATCATAAATTGAAATAACGGATTATTTTTATGAAAATCAAGAATATTAGTTGCCTTCAAGAATTTAAATTTTGAAATACTAATGAGACATTATTTGAGATTTTATGTCTTAATAATCCTCTTTTTTTAGCTATTACGAACTAATAGGATCACTTTAGTTCAATTTCTGAGGCAGTTCCTTCTGTAATTGGTTCTTCTTTTTCTCGAAGCGTGTAAGTTGTTTTATTCCTGCTTCTTTACTTTTCGCTCACATATTTTTTAAGCGTCCTGACCTTCGGTGCCTGTCGTTGTCCGAATACACCCCGTTGGATTCCTTTCCAGTTTTAGGCCCAATTGTTATTTTATTAGTTTTAGTTAGCTTGTAGTATTTTCCAGATTTTGTAATCATATCTCCCTTGAAATTCTCAACTTTTCCATATCCTGTTGGACTTCCTTTATACCCAATTCAGTTTTATAAATAGTAAAATTGTAGAAATAGTGTTGTCATTCAAAATGAATAAAAAAATCACCAAGTTGATGCTAAAAAATTTGCAACATACAAATTTAGAAATTTATTTTTACCAGTGGGAAGTCAAATTTGCAGCAGTCAATAAAAAGAAGGTTGTAGATTGTTAATTTTCTGTCACTTTAAACTATAAATACACTTCTGCTCTCAAATGGATAATTAAGGCTAGAATTTAGAAAAAAAAATTTTTTACGACGAGAACACAGGCTCTCCAAGAATTTTAGCAGACATGGCACTTATCCTTTCTTGTAGAGCATACAACATTTAATGAAAATGGCGATTTTTCAAAAAACCGTAGAAGCCGTTTTTGAGAAAATTTCACGAAAAATGTATTACTTCCGGTTGACCTTTTTAAAGAAAATGTTCGTATTGGGTTTCCTATGGTACTTAACTTAAGTTCCAAGTTTCAAGTTTGTACTATATTCCGTTCTTGAAATATTTTGTTCATATACAAATACACACACAAACAAATCGCTAAAAACATGATTTTTTTTGTTGAAGATGTATATTTCCGGTAAAAACTCAATTTCGAAACATCGATATGAAAACAGTACTTTCTTTCCTTTTATGTCTATTTAGGGCAAAAGAAGTAAAAATAATATCAATTTTGTAAAATTTAATTCCAAATTATATAAGGTCAATCACTATTAAACCTAAAAGTTTCTTTATTCGTGTAAGTATATTTTTAAATTACCTTCTCTGAAACTAGAATAATTTTTGCAAATTTTCAGTCTTTTATTGTCAAGTGATCTTTTGAGAATATTTTGTTTTAATTTTTGTTGTCTTGTTCAATAATTATTATGAAAAATTCAACGGATTTTAAATTAAGAATAAAATATAATAAGAAATAATTAATGATTTTGTGTCAAGATAATAAAAATAATATTGAAGATGCTCTAAAATAAAATAATAATTTACGAAGGAATAAAACTATAGTAATAATTTGAACAAATAATAATTTTTGTTTAAAGTCTGGGAAACCCAGTCATAATAATAATAATAACTATCTCTTTATCAAATAGTTATAATCTGTCACAATTCGTGAGAACTTTCTGGTGGTACTAACAATCATAAAATTAACTAACCTCTTCTGGCTTATTTAGAGTTGTTCTTCCTACGTCGAGGTTACAGACACCGAAGCTTATTGCTATTATTATATTTATTATTAACTTATATAAATAATCCTCCAATGTTTATTCAGTGTCTAGACTTCAGACTAATAATGATGAAAGATTGTAACAATTTGAAACAATGGGAAAGCTACCGACATCTACTTCTAATTATTTTCGCGTAAAGTTATTTCCGGTAAATGGGAATTGTTTAAAATATAATACGTTAGCTACCTCCAATTATTTTTTAATCTTATTGTTAATATTATTAACTGAACGAAGGTTTATCGTTTTCTATTAGCGGATGTGAAGATAATGATGATCAAACAAAAAAGTCTGAGCCTAATTTAAAGATCGATGAATTTTTCGGTAAATCTTATTCACTTCCGGTTAAAATTTTCACTAAAACTACATTCCATTGTTAACACTATTCTTAAAGAAATACCTATACCCTTATGAACAAAATGTTGCAGTTGAGATGTAGCCAATAAGAGCGAAGATCGGGTGGTTTATTGGAAAAGAATGCTTATCAGTAGGCCAGGCTCTCAGAGAATCATCCACTTTCCACCCTGCAAAATGACACCTTCATTTCATTCACCACAGGGTCTGGTTGAAATGAAATTCATTACTCTCAGAGAAGATAATTCTGACTAGTATCTACCTCTTCTGTTGTTAAATGTTTCAATGATATAATTGGTTGACCATGCGATAAGAAATAGAACTACTTTTGTAGCCCTGGAACTAGCAGATCGAATGAAAATAATTTAAAACTCCACCTGCCTGTTATGGACAGTAAGGGCTTCTAGAAAAAGCAAATGCAGACCACCGGATGGACGAAAGAGTGAAGAATAGCCTATAAAGAAGGAATTCTGGGAGTATGGTCTGCTAAAACAGTTTCCAGAAATGTATTAAGTTATTTTATACAATCTAAAATAGTCATTAAAGAAAATAGCCATATTGATTTTTTAAATAATTTACAAAGAATCTATACAGCTTTATGTTACCACAGATTAAAACAATTTAAAAAAATAATTATTAAACCTGAATAATTATATTATATTTATAATAATTATTCATGTAATTCCTGTTAGTAATTGATCAAACAATATAAATACATAAGGAGTAACAGGAACTAATTAAATGTAATAAAACCGGAAATCAAATATGTACTTCTTAACAAACAAGTAAATAGTACTCGTATTTACACTAGATAAATAACTAAATTTAATCTATCCAGTAAATAAGGGTATTTTTCTGAATAAAACACGAAGTTCAACCGTGCATTAAAATAATGAATAAGTAGTTATAAATTTAAGGGGAAATATCTGATGAATAATAATACCAAATTTGTTTGAACATGTATTTTAAATAAATATTATAGGTATCAAATACAATATTTTTTAGTTTATTTAAAGTTCATCAAAAGTTTGTTTATTAGCTACTACGGCGGGTTATGAAACAGTTGATTTAAACTTTTGAAAATTTCCAGACCGTTGCCGGGAATCGTACCCGGTACCACGATGTTGTAGGCTAGTGCACTACCACTACACTACGGAGGCGGCTAAATCAAATATTTTATTTGGTGAAATAAAAATATTAAATTCCTTTGAATTGTATACGGAATAAAAATCTTTAACATACTTTTGTATCAATAATAATGAATCAGAGAACTTTCTCTTGCCAATGTAAATAATTACAAATATAGCATTATGTTGTCATGAGTAAGAATGTGAAATGTAAAACAGAGCCTAATTTCAAAGACGCAAAGAAAATAAACCTTTAAAGACCTTAGAGAAATTATTAACTGAGGCTACACTAGGTTCTGTAGAAAAAATTCTTGAAATAAAAGTTGTAGAGTTTTCAATTTTCTTATCTTTGATTATTGTTGGAAAATGCAAACTAAGCACGCAGTCTTTAAAATTCCCATTTTTAACCGATTTTGATACGAAAAATACTGAAAATCACGGATTGACGGTAAACTAAGCATGTAAAAAATTGATTAGGCATAAGAGTTGAAGGTTTTATAATTTTCTACAACATTAAAATAAATACACTTTTGGCCTAAAATGCATATTAAGTCCACACTCTTCAGGAATTTTTCTTTGTCACGAGAGCACGGTCCCCCCAAGAAGTTTAGCCGACATGCTTACTCTACCTTGTAGATTATTAAAAATGTACGCGTAGTAAATAAGACGATTTAAAAAGAAGTCGTAAGTTTTTGAGAAAATCGTAAAGAACTGAAAAAAAAACACAAATGAACTTCGACTTCCGGTGCGACGATTTTGACAAAAACGTTCAAGTAGTGTTTTCTAGTAGTACTTAACTTAAACTCTTAAGTTTTATTTTCGTATGGTATTTAGTTTTTAAAATATTTATCTCTTTAGATTTAATTTATTTAACGTCGCAGCAACTACTACGGTCATAAGCGACGACGTTGGAGTGTAACTGTGAAGGATGAAATGATTTTTTGTAACGTATGAAAGATTTGCCGTGCCTGAGTGGGATTTGAACCCACGATCACATGATGAGAGGCGAGCACGTTACCAACTATGCCAATGCAGCCGGCTGAAATATTTTGTACACAGTTAGACACAAACAGACCAATTGCTAAAATTCAGGGAACCTGAAACGAGTATTTCTCGTGAAAACAATACTTTCCCTCCCGATATATTCATAAGGAATAAGTGAAAGTAAAAACTAAAGGAAATACTAACGGTATTTTTAAACGAAGAGAGAAAGAATATAAGAGAACGAAAACTGAAATTCGTAAATGGAATTGACCTAAGATGCAGGCCTTCTTCCATTTTAATTATTTTAAAAAGGTGATGAAATAACTCAATGAATGCCGTAAAAAGAAAATAAGAAAAATGAATTTGATATACGAGTCTGGAATATTTTCGTCGATAACAATTCATTCTCATTTATACGATAAGAGTTACGAGAAAGTAAAAAATGACATTGTAACACTTAATATTTTTTATGATACGATATGAGAAGTAAGAAAAATAAGAAGATCCCCTGGGGGAATCCATTCTTAAACACTGCATTATAAATACTACTGTATTGAACAAATATATACCATCAACATGGCAGACCGTATAATAAAAATCATATAAATGACCTGATAAATTCTCTTCTAGTTCTCTCTGTTTTCTTTCCCAGGTTTCACCGGAAATGTTATACCAACCGATTTCTTCTAGACATTGGTTGACTTTTCAACAACTAACCTAACTAGTCTACTTCAAATTATAATCATTATTTCTATATTATCATTCTTTATCAGCCGTTTCAATAGCAATGCAATAATGTATTACTATAAACAAAATATTTTCCTAAATTTATTTTTATCTTTCATTTTTATCACATTATTTTTATTGTGTATTGTTTCAAATAAATTTCCAACATAATTTTTTAATATAACAAATAAAATAATTATTATAATTTGCGTGGAATTTTATAAAAAATCTTTGAGATTCTATATGTACCATAATTTTTAAAAAAATTCTGGGATAGAAAATATATCATAAGATCTTTTAATGTTATTATTTTATTATCTTTTTTAAAAAATGTGTTAAAAGTTAACTTTCTATGTTTTATAGTAATGATAAAAATACAATATGATTGTTAAATAAAGATTTTTAAATATTTGTTTTAGTATTAAAATAGAAAGTTTGGCCGCCTACGTGGCCCAGTGGTTAATGTACTATGTTTAAAATCGTTGTTCACAGTTTCGATTCCCGGCAAAAGGTCTGATATATTATTACTCGTTCAAATCCACTGTTCCATTTAACTCAAAGTGTTCATTAATAACCAAGATATTGATGCGACTTTAATGTTTTTTAATTTTTTAATTTTTATTTGTGATTATGAATCATCAATCACAACCAGCAAATTTGAAAGTATACATATAATATATATATAATCATGCGAGATTTACAGCTCCATATTCCTTGAGGCTTCAAGGAATGAGATCCTTTAAGTTTGTCTTCTTCACTGAGTGGAAAAGTATGCTTATCAACATGCCACTGAAAAGCATGTAAATTCCACCCTGCAAATAACACCTTCACTTCATTCCTACAGGGTCTGGCTGTACAATGAAATTCATTACTTTCAGAGGAGACAACTCTGACTAGTATCCTTTACACCTCTACTTCTTCTGTTCTTAAATACTTCAGTTATATATTGGGTGATTCAAAAAGAGCACCGGTTTTGATATATCAAATTAAGAGATTTATTTTATTGAAAAACTGAAAATAAATACATCAACAAGTTCGTCTTACCTTCCGATTTCATGTATGAAAAATGATGTCATGCATGTGTCCTCCTCTACTGCGCTGGCACGCATCAACTCTGTCCATGAAATTGGATATTACTGCACGACAAGTTTCGACTTCCATTTACCCGATAACCCGTCGAATTTCCTCCTTCAAGTCATTGATGTTTCGGGGTTTATTGGCATACACCAATGACTTCAGATGACCCCAAAGATGAAAGTCACAAGGCGTCAAGTCACACGACCTTGGTGGCCATTGATGGTCGGAATTACGAGAAATGATGCGATCCTGGAACCGTTCACGGAGCAACAACATTGTTTCTCGTGCAGCAACTGAATTTTATACGGGTGATATTGGAGATCGTACCGAAGAATTCTCCGTAGAGAAGAACATCGTAAACCCAATTGTTGAGAACGGCGACGTATTGATTTTGCTGGGCTAACAGCCACACTGTCACGAACCAACGCAACGTTCTGCTCAGTTCGGCCAGAACGACGACGTCCAGAACTTTTAAGGTCGACTGTTGAACCCGTCTCGAAAAACTTTTTCATGAGCCTGCGAACTGTTGATTCATTCGGTGCTTCATTACGTCCTAGAGTACCGCGAAGTCGCCTGACAGTAGCCGCATAACTCTCTCCACTCTGGTAAAATGTTTTGACGATTAACACTCGTTGTGCAATAGTAAACTTCTCCATGGTTAGACACAGACTGCGAGAGTACTACACTGCGAACAAGAGAAACTACAACTGAATCGTCAATCGGAATGTTCTCCGAAATAGAAATGAGATCTAACAATGTTGCCAACCGATAAACAAAAATTTACCAGCCGTTTAAAAACCGGCGCTCTTTTTGAATCACCCGTTAGTTGACGATGTGATAAGAAATAGAAACTATTGTTTTGTAGCCCTGGAACTAGCAGATCGAGTGCAAATAATTTTAACACTCCACCTGTCTATTACGGGCTGAAAATGGTATTATTTTAAAGTTGAAAAAATAAATTATTATTAGAAATGTACATTATTTTAATTCTAAGGACATTAGTCGGATTTTCTGGGTTTTGCTTAAAATTTTTGTATTTATTAACTGATTACAAAAGAAATATACTGTTAAAAAAGAAAAGAAAAAAGAAATGTACAACACGTTATAAATAAATTCCTTACACGTAGAAAATTAAATATTTCTTTACCACAAACTTACTGAAATGTATAAAAATTATACTATTATAACATTCCACGAATTTTAATTGAAGTAGTTATATAATTAGCTATATATTCAGACAATAAACATTCTTTATATATTTAAAAATACTTTAAAATTCCCAAGAAATAACTCATTATATAATAAAATATTGAACATAATTACCTATAACCTATCACGTAAAATTAGGTGCAAATAACACAATTAAAATGTACTGTTTTAAACAAAATATTTTATCTTAATAATTTTATTGATAAACTTAATTATAATCAAATAAAATACATTATTATTATTAAAAAATATATTATAAAATAACTTCCTTAAATAATAAATCATCAATAATTTTAATAAATTAATCTTAAAGTTAATTATCTTCATTGTTTACTTTATTCTTCTTAACACATTGAACGATTAATCTTGAAACAAATTTAAGATAAAATTAACTTGACGTAACTAAGTTAACTACTAACTAGTTAAACACAACAATAGCTTTCTAAATGAAATAAATTTAGCACAATCGTGATTTACAATATTCTTAATGTTTATTCGTTATTAACTTAAAACTAGGAAATTTTCCGTATTAATCATTGCTAAATACTGTACTTATCACCTACATAAGTAAAGACAGTAAAAAAAATATTTACTTTATTGATCTATAAGAGATTTATTAGATTTGATGTAACCGTTTCACGCAATACTTAACAAATGATTGTTACATCAACGTAGAATTTATTGTTTTTTATTTTTGAAAAATCTGGTGTGAAACACTCACACAACTTTCTCTTGCCAATGCAAATAATTAATAATAAACCTAACATTATTAATAAAATATTAGAAATAAACAAAAACTAACCTCAAAAACATAACCTTATTTTAATCATGAGTGAATGACGCAAAATGACAATCGAACTCAGTTTGGCTTAAAAATACGGAAAATCACGCTTTCACGCTAAACTAGGCTCTGTAGAGAAAAATGCTCTAAACAAAAGTTGTAGATCTTTTAATTTTCTATAAATTTAATTATATACACTTTTGTCGTAAAATGCATACTAAGACTGAAATGTTAAAAAAATTGATTTTTCTCACGTTTTCGTGAGAAAAAAAACAGAAAATCGTTAATTACCGCTAAACTAAGCGTTATACAAAAAAATGTTTGAAACAGAAGTTGTAGGTTTTTAAATTCTCTACAACTTTTATTATATAAGTTTTTGCGCTAAAATTTATATTAAAGCCGTAATCTTAAAAAAAACAACGTTTTTACGTGAAAACAGCCTCACCGAGAATTTCAGCAAACATAGCGCCTACCCTATCTTGTAGAGAATAAAAAATTAAGTAAAATAGGCGATTTTAAAAAAAATCGTAGGACCAGTTTTTGAGAAAATCGCAAAAAACTGAAAAATTATACGAATAAACTACTACTTCCGGTTGACCGATTTTGATGAAAATGTTCATGTCGCGTCCGGTAGTGGTATGTAACTTAAGTTTCAAGTTTCAAGTTCGTACGATGTTCCGTTCTTGAGATATTCTGTTCACACACAGACACACAGACACACACACACACACACAGACACACAGACACACACACAGACCAATCGCTAAAAACATGTTTTTTGGGTTCAGGGGGTCTGAAAACGTATAGATCCGGTGAAAACTCGATTTCGAAAAATCGACATGAAAACAATACTTTCCTTCCTATATATTCATATAGGCAAGAGAAAGTAAAAATTTGTAAAATAGTTTAATCTAATTCCTTTTGTCTATTTTACTGTTTTAATCCTTTAAATTTTGGGTGATTTATTTTTATTTTTTCTTGCCCTATAATAGTATATAGGCATACAGGGAACAGGCAAGTGGAGTGTTAAATTATTTACACTCGAAGTGCTAGTTCCAGGGCTACAAAAATTGTTCTGTTTTTTACTTTCTCTTGCCTATATGAATATATAGGAAGGAAAGTATTGTTTTCATGTCGATTTTAAGAAATCGAGTTTTCACCGGATTTATACGTTTTCAGACCCCCTGAACCCAAAAAACATGTTTTTAGCGATTGGTCTGTGTGTGTGTCTGTGTGTCTGTGTGTCTGTGTGTGAACAGAATATCTCAAGAACGGAACATCGTACGAACTTGAAACTTGAAACTTAAGTTACATACCACTACCGGACGCGACACGAACATTTTCATCAAAATCGGTCAACCGGAAGTAGTAGTTTATTCGTATAATTTTTCAGTTTTTTGCGATTTTCTCAAAAACTGGTCCTACGATGTTTTTAAAAATCGCCTATTTTACTCAATTTTTTATTCTCTACAAGATAGGGTAGGCGCCATGTTTGGTGAAATTCTCGGTGAGGCTGTTTTCACGTAAAAACGTTGTTTTTTTAAGATTACGGCTTTAATATAAATTTTAGCGCAAAAACTTATATAATAAAAGTTGTAGAGAATTTAAAAACCGACAACTTCTGTTTCAAACATTTTTTTGTATAACGCTTAGTTTAGCGGTAATTTGCGATTTTCTGTTTTTTTTCTCACGAAAACTTGAGAAAAATCGATTTTTTTAACATTTCGGTCTTAGTATGCATTTTACGACAAAAGTGTATATAATAAAAGTTATAGAAAATTAAAAGATCTACAACTTTTGTTTAGAGCATTTTTCTCTACAGAGCCTAGTTTAGAGAGAAAGAGTGATTTTCCGTATTTTTAAGCCAAACTGAGTTCGATTGTCATTTTGCGTCATTCACTCATGATTAAAATAAGGTTATGTTTTTGAGGTTAGTTTTTGTTTATTTCTAATATTTTATTAATAATGTTAGGTTTATTATTAATCATTTGCATTGGCAAGAGAAAGTTGTGTGAGTGTTTCACACCAGATTTTTATCGCATGGACAGCCAATTAAATGAATGAAGTAATAAAGAACAGAATGAGGTAGAGATGTAAAAAATACTAGTCATAGTTATCTTTTCTGAGAGTAATGCATTTTATTATACAGACATACTCTGTGTTGTATGAAGTGAAAGTGTCATTTGCAGGGTGGAAAGTAGATGCTTTTCAGAGGGCCTGGCATGCTAATAAGCACGTTTTACGCATTCAAGCCTCTAGAAGTTCAAACCAACCTCTCGGCTGATGACCTAAACAATAACACAGAAAGGAAAGTATCGTTTTCATATCGATTTTTCAAAATTGAGTTTCACCAGATATAAACGTTTTCAGTTCTCCTGAACACAAGAAAACATGTTTTTGCGATATGTCTATGTAGGTGTTTGTGTCTGTGAACAAAATTTCTCAAGGACGGAATAAGTTTTTGAGATTAATTAAGCAGGCATACCAATAAAAGGACACGATACGAAATTTTTGTTTTTGAGAATTTTTTTTCACAAACAAACCAATCGGTGAAAACATGGTTTTGGGTTCAGGGGCCCTAGAAACGTGTTATTTTGCTAAAAGTCGATTCAAAAATCAACATGAAACCAATACTTTTATTCTTATTTATATGTACGCGTATATATAGAGCAAGAGAAAGTAAAAATCTTCATAATTGTAATTTTTGGTGACTCATTCACCGAATGAAATGATAGTGAGTCATCAGATTTTAAATTAAACAGTTAATTTGAAATCTTCTTGACTAATTTATTAGGATTACAAAAAAATATAAAAGTAATGAATTGTAAGACCGATTTTTACCTCATTAATAATAAAATTTTAAATAGAGTAAATAAAATATCTTTAGTTTTTCTTTTACATTTAAAATCACACTAACAGTAGAGGTCATTATCGACTACTGTATGTTTTCGCGGTAAACTATGTTTCATAGCAGTGTGAGTATATGACTGCGAGTTTTAACTTGTAATGAAAGTGACTGACAGATATTTATTGATTTTAATAGCTTTGAATCTCTCTGTAACTACCTTTTAAAATTTAATTTAATCTCTTTGAATTTAAATAGTTTTTAACATGAAAAATCGTTTATAAGTTTGAGCCATTAAATGTGACTTAACTGCCTAGGGTCTTTTAAAGTTAAGGAGCCACTAATTTCCAATAATACCACTAATTTTTTAATTAGATTTTCAGCTACACCAGCAGAGCCGATCAATAAACAGAACAAAAACCTTACCATTTTTAAGGACCATTTACATTCTCATACCACACATTACATATTTTACATTTCATAAATATTTTACACACACCACTTTTTACCATTTTTTGAAGTAAAAAAGTTAAGAAACCCTTTCTAAAAGACCCAATCAAAAAGAAAAAACACTAAAATTATTTTGGCAGCTTCCACCAACCAACTTATCCAAACTACTTACAAAAATAGGATTAAAAATTGCCAAAAAATCCTTTGAGGCAAATACAATCAAACTCAGACGAAAAAGCACACCTTGTAATACCGCGGGAGTGAAAAATTAACCGATGCATGAAGGGGGTATTTAAGATTGACTCACACAAATACAGAAATTAAGGAAATTAATTTTTTCGGTTTAGAAAATGATTAAAACTGTCAGTTTTCATTTAATCTTAGTGGTTTTACATTAATAAAATTATGATAAAATAAAAATGCCTTTTATAAGTAGCATGTTTGTAGTAATTTTTCAGGTTATGGTTTTAAAATATTGGAAACCGATCATTTCATACTGCACATTACATTACATACTTTACATTTTTTACACATACCATTTTGTAAGGTAAAAATTTTAAGAAACTTTTTCTAAAAATTCTTAAGCAAAAAGAAAAACACTAAAATTAAGTCAGCAGCCTCCACCATCCAATTAATCTAAACTACTTATAAAAATGGGTTTAACAAATCCTTTGGGGGTAAAAAGAACATAACTCAGACGAAAAACTTTCCCTGTAATACTGCGGGGGTGAGAAATAAGCCGGTTCATGGAGAATATTTAAGACTGACACACACAAATACAGAAATTAAGAAAATTATTTTTCTTTTCAGTTTAAAAAATGATTAAAATCCACGTTTCCGTGTAATCCTAGTGGTTTCACATTGATACAAAATTGAGAACAAATAATAAAAATACCTTTTATAAGAAAAATATTTGTAGTTATTTTTCAGGTTATGGTTCTAAAGTATTAGAAATCTATCTAGTTAAGTCGAAATTTTATAACTATAGAACCGGCATGAGGTTATAAAAAAATTGAAAATATTATCACAGTTTCGTTCGAAATACCTACATTATTTTATCTAGATCAGTAACACATACAAAGTAGGTAAAGTTCATATTTTTTGCCGGTAGAGCCTACTGGTTAACCAAACATATATCTTGAGAGAATAAATGTCCAGAGGCGTTAATAAAATATAAAATGCAATAACATCTGTTTCACTGCAGGGTTCTGTAATACAGTACGTGATATCGTGACTAATAAAACGGTAAGGATTTCCATTAAATAATGTCTGGTCGTGTCGTTCAAGGCGATCATCCTTTATTTTGTATCTCACATCACATCATGATTGTGAGAGAAACAAACTGTCTAATCAAGTTAACATGTATTTAATAATAAATACCTATATTAGTTTGTAGGTCATTCTAGTTGAATATAACATTAGGATAAATTATACACTTTCATCAAGTAAATGATACATAAGCTACTACAATCCCGGGACTTTTCAACAAATATTATCTTTTAGGTTTCTTGGAAAACCGATTTTCATGTTAATTAAATTCAGACATAGTTAATTCTCTTCATAATTTATTGTTGTTGTTTAGGTCATCAGCCGAAAGGCTGGTTTGAACCTCTAGAGGCTTTAATAAGTAAGAAGAGATGGTTTATCAATGCCTTCTTTACTGAGTGAAAAATTGTGCTTATCAGCACACCAGGTCCTCTGAAAAGCATCTACTTTTCATCCTGCAAATGATATCTTGACTTAATTCACCGCAGGGTCTGGCTGTATTGTCAAATTCATTACTCTCAGAGAAGAAAGCTCTGACTAGTATGTTTTACACCTCTACCTCTTCTGTTTTTAACATTATTTTTTTATTGAAAGCAATATATTTTCAAAATGACGACGGTTTGGTACAACAGTAAACTAACTGCATTAGGTTTATAGGTGACGAAAGCTAAATTTCTTTTCAAATGGTTCATGTTTACCCTTTATTTATTCAGCAGCTTAACTTAACTGTAGATTAAACAAATCTCCTTACATCAATATTGAGAGAATTATATAATTGTACCAATTTAGTTTTTTATTTAACCTATACAGTGCCAGGAGAATATTGTGAGTTCCTACCGAAAAATGCCAGCCTACTTTTGTACGATTTGTAGCATTTTATATATCTACCAAGATCATGGCTATTTTTCAAGGTATCTTAATGATTTTTTTGTTTTGTTCAAAATGATCTAGTATGACAATCAACTTTGAACACATTTATTACAATCTAAAAATAAAGTGACACGTAATCATTTTTGTGGAAATTTTCTTTTAAATTAAAAAAAAATCACCCTAAAAATTATGTTACTCAATTTCACTTATATCACTTTAAAAACAATTTAATTATGCAAAAATTACAAAAAATCATTTTATGTGTGGTAAAAAAATTAAAATACTGCGACAAAAGTTTTAAAAATCCAATTTTTGGATTTTTTTGATCAATTTAATCAATTAAATTCATAAAACACTCAACACGTATTTTTTCAATTTACATTTCTTACTGATTATTTTCATACGTTGTTTTTAAAATTTAAGTGAAAAATAAAAATTCCATGAATTTTTTAGTCAACGTACTAATAAAAGGAGGTCGCCGGTACTTTTTTTTAAAACTACTGGCGTCCTAATAATAGGACGCTTAACTGGCATCTTAGCGGCCTAATACTAGGACGCTGGGACTGTAATGGTTAATGACCAAGTGTGATCTACGGCGGAGTAAAGGTTACAAACTCTTTAACCTGAAACTCAACAGAATTCTTTTTATCGGTTTTGGTGTTACCGCAAATTATGGCTAACTAAATAAAAGCTCCTTGTGATTTAATTAAAATATTTTACTTTAATCATTAATTAATATGAACATAAAGCAACATTGTTTTTAGTTTCGTTGTTGATAAAAGTGTTAAAACATCTTCAATTTCGTTAACATCTCCAACCGGTCGTAAATTCATAAATTATCTACGACACCTTGATTAAAACACAATTAAGGTGTTTTTATTAAAGAACGTAACCAACTACTGTAATATTTTAATTGTTATATTTATAGAATTAAGTAAATTGTTAACGCATATTGTTCCTGTGTAAACACTTGACGTTCAAAAGAATATTGTATAATAAATATAGGTGTTATTTATCTTATAATTGCATTGCATCCTGGGTAATTAATTAACGAATTGTTTATAAAGTTCTTTTAATTAGTAATTTACTTTTTAATAAGAGTATTTTAATTATGAAGGTTGTTACAATCTTTGAGTATTTATCTATGTTTGTATATTCTTGTGTTTGTTTCTTAATAGCATAGATTACTACAGTCAAACTGAGTCATGTACAAAATAAGTTATATAAATAAATAATCATGAGATTGACGATAAACTTGTCGGAATATTAAATAATATTGTGACTGACTCCATGGTGTAGTGACTAGTGCAATACAAAGCTAAAGATCCCGGGTTCAATTCACGCATGGGGTCTGGAAGTTTTAAAATCCACCGTTACAGTAAATGTAACAGTTCAGCTGGAACAATATTTAAATCGATATTTTTTTAATTTGTTTTATTTGATAGTTTAATGAATTGAGTTGTTTTATTATTTTAAAAATTATTTTACGTTTATAATAATATAAAATACAGTTAAATGAATACATTAAAGCTGTGGTTTTCAAACATTTTATTTCGATCGCTCCTATATGGTTTAGCTGTATGTCACGCCGCCCTTATACTTGTTTACAAGTTTGCATTTTTAAATAACACTTTTGCTGGTAATTCTTATTTAAGTTATGTATTTAAAATCTATTCCTATTAGAACAATGGTTTCAGTGTTGAAATAATTAAAAACATAATTACAAAAATTCAGGACAAAATTTTTAATAAGAACTTATTGCTAAATATAACTCAAAACAAAAATTAAGATTGCTTATGTAATTTATGAGCCTATTTTTTTTCTCCAAAAACAGTTTACTGAAACGTGAAGTTAATTCCAACAGTGCAACTCAACGTTCTCTTGCCACAGCTTATCTTGAACGATAAGCTTTTTGATCTGATTATCTTGATCTGCTCTTGATGGCAGGAAGAATATAAAATCCAGTTTCACAAGAATATGCAGTGTAAAAAAATATGCAGTGAATATATGAATGAGTACTTTTAAGGCATTTTCACTCAAAAAGGGTATTCTTTTACGACGTTTATAACAATTTCGTTGTACGTTACGTACTCGTTTATAACGACCAATTCCAAATTAAAAACTTATTCCAATGTAAGAAAAATAAAGAATATTTTACTGCATTTATTTGTCAACACAAAACTTTTAAAACTTTTTAAACTAAGCTTTGTGCCCCCCCCCCCCCCACTTTGGAAACCAATGCATTAAAGTAATAATTTATTAAATGTTTCTGATTGTTAAAAGAATGTTGATTTATAAAGAAAATGAAAATGAACTTCACTTTATGTCTGAAAAGCTCAAAGAGTTGTTGGTAATATTTAGGCCAAACGCCTTAACTATTTTAAAATATATTAATTAAATATATTTTATAACAAACATTTTATTTTTTGCTTTACGTCTGATTTTTTTTGCAAAACTGCTAATGCAGACGGTGGAGAATGATGATATATGAAAATTAGTGATGAAAAAATGCTAGACCAGACCGGGAATCGAACCCGGGACCCCGCAAGGAAGCCAGTTGCGTTTATAATCTATATAAACTAATTTTAGGTTAAACGTAAGTAACAAATATCTTACTTAAGTGAGAGTTACAAGTACCAAAACAGTAATCGCTAATGACCAAGCTGTTAATACAACTTTAAATAAACTTAAATAAATAAACAAAATATTGTAAATTTCTTTAAAATAATACTGTAAAAGTAGGTATGGTAGTCGAATTTCCTTAATATTTTGTTTGAATTTGTATTTTTCTATGGTTTTAAATTTTGCGATATGCTCTGATGATTTGACAACAATCTTCTTTACCTGCTTCCGTCCATTTCCAAATAATTCCAATTCAACAACTGATTCTATTATTGTAATAATATGGTTTTAGAATAAAAACAGTAATAAATAGAAGTAAACTTTTATTAAATTTATTTTACTTTGTATATATTTGTTTATTTTTCTTATTTTTTGTTCATTTCTACAGGCAATTTAAATGACTAAATTGTAGAGTTTGAATATTTCTATCTATGTATTTAAATTTTGTTACATAAATCCACTTTTCAAAATTTAAATTGTAAAAAATATTTGATACATGACACAACAAAATGACTAATCATTAGATTGATTTTAAATTTAATATCTGGTATTTGTATTAAAAGGATTGTAGGTATATGATTTATGTAACTATTTGTAAAAGTACTATTTTCTAGTAATTTGAAAAGTATTACCGTAATCTGAATTTATATCTAGTTTTCTGATCAATGTGAAACAGCACCGTACTTTTAGAATTTATGATAATTTATCTGCCCAGCAAGGTAGGTGGAGTGTTAAATTATTTGCACTCGATCTGCTAGATCCAGGGCTAAAAAATAGTTATGTTTTTATCACATGGTCTGCCAATTATATGACTGAAGAATTTAAGGACAGAAGAGGTAGAGGTGTAAAAGACAATCGTTAGAGATATCTCCTCTGAAAGTAATGAATTTTATTGTGAAGCCAGACCCTGTAGTGAATGAAGTGAAGGTGTCATTTGCAGGGTGGAAAGTAGATGCTTTTTGGTGGGACTGGCATGGTGACAAGCATACTTTTCCACTCAGTGAAGAAGGCAAGGTAAAATTGGACTCTGGCTTCTTTGGTATACAGTATGTTCATAGAATTAAGGTAGTGGTAACGGAAAATGTTTATTTTCCAATACAATTAAAAACAAAATATTTATTATTGTCCAATGGTCTGTCAAGTATAAACTTATTTTTTTATAATTTTTATGTAAGTTTCATACCACGAATCCAGAGATAGAAACATTGTCACATTAAGACAACTAACACAAAATTCACGAAGGAGATTACAAAGCTGTTGCAATAGGGCTCTTGTATAAAAAAGCGACGAGGGTTTTCCATGGGATGATTTTCTCAATCAAAATAAAAACAGGATACTAAACACTTGCATCATAAATATTGCTGGTCGTATAAGTATAAAGTTGTAGTTGTGGCTAAATAAGGACAAAAAGAGTTTCATATCAAAGACTCAATTTATTTTTTTACAAAAAATTTGTATCAAATTAGTTTGATACGTTGGTTATGTATAAATTTTACTTAGGCTTTTGTGTCAAGTAAATAAATTTCAGTTGTTTTGATACGGTATATATTTATCTGGCAATAAGATTTGCGTAAATCGTTATTTTAAAAAAATAAAATGTAATTTTTTGTTTCAGGTAAGCTGCTTTAGATCGGATTTTGAAATAATTCATTAAGGTCTCGAAAACAACCTAAAGGTAAATTAATTAGTATCCATAAAATTTATTATGAATTTCTAAACATTGTAACAAAAATGCAAAAACCTTAGCTATTTTTATTCTAGAAAAGCGGGGATGTGTAAAAGATAACTATATTCGCCCTGGCGATGAAACCGGGAATATGTAAACCGACAAAATTGAATAGAGATAGACAATCAAATTTAATTTATCTTTGAAGTAATCAAGGATAACATTGATGTTTGTGTGCGCGAAAAAATTTATATAGTGACTATTAGAATTTTTTACAAGTATCTAAAATTAAATTTGTTTAGTAATTTTGTGTACGTTCTATAACCTACAACCAAGGTTTTTGGGTAGTACAGTGAATTCTCGTAATTTTGAACCCCACCTGAAATTGGGTAAATTCGAGTTATCCAGTAACAATCGTTAAACTATGTTATGTTAACTTCGAAAATGATTAAACTGTGACTTCGTGCGTAGTTTCGTGCAACTGTGAACGGAAAAGGGTGAAAAGTTCTATAACCTTATTCAGTCAGCTAAGCAAACCACAGATTATTTTAGGAACTAATTCAAAAGTTAATTTTACCGACAAAGCCATCGAAACAATGAATTCTTTAATAGAAAGTACAACTAATAAAATGACTTCAGGATTTAGAATAATTACAAATTTGAGTCTAATAATTCAATGTTATTAATCTATTTAGTCCATCCATCATTATTTTAATACAGGATAAATTATTTTGAAAGTAAGTAGAATAATATGGTAGTAATAACGGTCCTTAAAATACATATTAGTTATAAATGTAACAATGGTAAAACCGTATTAGTTTTAGAACTAATGTGAGAGAAATCGGGTCAAACTTGTTTGTATCAGCACATTTATGGATGACATTATATATCATTATATGCACGTCTTTATAAATTTAACAAATTCGGATATGCATGAATTTGTCATATCTTAAATTTATTACTTCTTACAGATTAGTTTCGTTGGTCTACTCTTTCACATTATCTAATTTTATTGGACTAAAAAGAATTGAAATTAGATTTGTTAATTAACTTACTAACTAGAATGACCGTTTTGGTGTATAATTTATTTATTATAACAACTTTATTCATTAGTAATAAATAATACGTAAGTTATAATGAAATTATAATTGCTTTCATTGGAATTTCTTCTCGCGTTTTTTATATAGTATAGAAAAATATATATTAAGTACTCAATGAAATTGCTCTTAACAGGTGGAGTTTTAAATTATTTGCACTCGATCTGCTAGAAAAAAATTGTTCTGTTTTTTATCACATAGTCAGCCAATTACAAGACTGAATCATTTAAGAACAGGTGAAGTAAGGCTCTAAAATACACTAGTCAGAGGTATCTCCCCTGAAATTTATGAATTTTATCATTACACAGTACAGCCAGACCTTGTGGTGAATGAAGTGAAGGTGTCATTTGCAGGGTAGAAGTAGATCCTTTTCGGAGGCCCTTGTATGCTGATGAGTGAGGACGGAAATTGTAACCACCTCTTTTTGCGTTTTACTTAGTAAAGCCTCTAGAGGTTTAAACCAGCCTTTTGACTAATGACCTAAACAACAATTGAATGAAATAATTGTTTGTTAAACATGTTAAACTTTTTTATATCATAAAAAACACATAAACATGAATAATATTTGAATATACGTAATTTTCAAATTATATTATATATAAATATATATATCAATATTGGTTTGTAAATTTTTCGTTGGCTACATTCGCTACGGTTATTGAGGTAATTTATAGAGATCATAAATAGGTTTCATTATAACAGTGTTTAAATACCAGCTACAAATTTCATCATTATCTGTCAAGGATTAGGCTCATTGGTCTGTTCCAGCATCCATCTCTTTTTAGGTCATCCCAAGACTTGCTTCCCTCTAGGTTTATATTTCCATGCTCGCAGAGGAAGCCTGTGAGCTGTCATGCAAAGTAAATAATCGGACCAGTTTCTCTTATATATTCTTAACGTTTCCAACAGTGACTGAACATTTAACTCGGCGCGGATAGCTTCGTTACGCACTCTATCTAACCGGGTACAACCTTTAAATTCCCGCTAAAATATCATTTCAGCAGCCTGGATACGAGATTCATTCTTCTGTAATCACAGCCATGTTTCACTTCCATATGTTATGAGTGGTACAACCATTGCTCTATAAAATGTCATTTAAGTGTTCTTTCTCTATTTTCTTTCCTATTGTCCTGAAAATAGAAACGCATACAGCGCTGAATTTTGCCAGTTTTTCACTCACGTCATTATCTTTCTCATAGGAAATCTTGCATTCTAAATATTTAAAATCTCGAACTTGTTTTATAGTTCGACTGCCAAGTATAATTTTTGAGCGAACCGGCCATCTTTCCTTGAATGCCTTAATCTTTGATTTTTGCCCCGATATTCTCATGCCAAACTTTGCGCTAATGTTGTGTAACTTATAAATGACATATTGGAATCTGTCTTCTGTGTCAAAAATAATACAGTGTCATCTGCGTACAGAAATGAATTTAGGAATACGTTATTCCAAAGCTAGCCAAAGTTAGCCTCGGATCAGGACTGGAATATAAAAGTTGGCTACAAATTTCTTAATAAACCGTTAAGACCGTTTTGAAGAAAAATTAAATTTTTGCATCCGAGTAAATACACTGATGTTTTTGGGCTACATAGCTTATTCAAAAATAAAATTGAACTTGGTTCTGAAGACTGAAATTTAAGCTTAATCAGTAGTGTAGATCTTGCTTCAGTAACAATGAAACACACGCACGCACACACACATCCTTTTAAAAGTTACTTTTTTTGGCTTCAGCTGTTATAAAACTTGAAGTTTTTGAATCATTGCAATTTTTTCACTATTTAATCAAAATAGATTACAATAATATAAAATTTCATATAATTAATAAATACTCGTAAGTGAAACTTGATGGAAATTTTATTATAATCAAAAAAATTAAATTAATATATTAGATATGATTATAAAGAAATTACCTACATTAAATCGTTACATAACACATTAGCATTAAAGTTAAAAATGTTAATTGGATTACCAAATTGAATTTTTTGATGCACTCATATTTATAATTCTTGTTTTATTTTAATTTAAAAAAATGAGGCATTAAATTTAAAATTTTCATGCCTCATTCTTCATTTAATTAGTCAATAAATTTAATTAAAAAATTAAAAAATCGTGCTCTTAAGTATCTCGTATATTGTTAATAAATATAATGTATTTTATTATTTTTTATCTCTCATTTTATTTATCTATTAATTTGTTAAGTATTAATAAATTATTTCATAATTGCTTTTAACTCAAATTTTAATATAAGATTATATAATTTTTGTTCAAGTTAGGCCGCGATTAAAATACTTTAGTAAGTTGGTAATAATTTGATATTACATATTTATTATATTTTTGTGATTCTTTTTCCTTCGTATGCGAATCTTGATGTTCTCAATTATATTGGAGAATTTTGGGGTTGTTACACTAATATTTTTTGTTTATTTTTTAATTCATATGTGTGGGTGTTGCAATCTGTTCAATTTTTTTTGTGTTTAATTTTTATTACGGAACTGTACATTAAGCTGCACAACTTTCGTATTTGATTTTTTAATGGCAGTGGGGAATTTCATTTTAAGGAGAAGAGGTACCCAGTGATACATTCTCCGTTCAAAACTTTGGGTATTGTCCGGTAATCAGACCAAGATGTCTTTATTCCATTTTCGCTTTAAACGACGCATAGTTGGAAAGTTCATTGTAGCTAGATCACGGGCTAGTTGGTTTGGATGGTCATCTAGTCTTTCGTGAAATGTAGGTACTATACAAGGACGCGGTTAGCTCCTTTGCTGTCGGAATTTTGAAATCGTCGTGGAGGGTTTTATTGCTGACGTAAAAAGGAGCGCCAGAAGCAAGTCTTAAGAATTTCGATTAAAAGGGTTGGATCGACTTTAAATGATTACTCTCTGCTCTCGCTATTCCATAGAGCTGGACACCATAAGTCCAGATTGGTCTTAATAGGGATTTGTATAATTAAATCTTGGAACAGAGATTTAATCGTGACCGAGGGTTAATTAAGCAGAAGAGTAACTTCTGGCGGCGGTTAAGTTCTAAACGTTTCGTACGCAGATGATGCTTCCAAGTTAGTCGCCTGTCAAATCATAAGCCAAGATATCGCACCATCCTGGCCTGTGGGATATGAACGTTATTCAGCATCACAGGTGGACAAGTTTGACGTCGTAAGGTGAACGTAACCTGTGTTGATTTAACTGGGTTCTCCAATATGCCAACGGGTAAGCCAGTCTTGTAGTAATAAAAGTTGTCACTGTGCCAACCTGTTCAATTTAAGAACAATAAGGAACGCCATGACTAAATGAAGTGATGATGATTATGTGTATGAGGTGTAAATGAGGTGCACTCTTGTACAGACTCAGATCGACTATTCCTGAGAGAGTATGGCTAATTGAACCCGAACAATCAGAGTACTCTGGTAACCACTGTCTAGTATTCAAATCCGCATAAAAGTATAAAACCTTTACATAGATTTGAACCAGGAACCTTCGTCTCCGAAAATTATCTGTTCAACAGCTGATTCGTGGCGACGACCAATAGACTAACCCGATAGGTTCACATTAAAAGTAAAAGGTAAGATTTAAATAAAAATTTCACTAGATGATAAATAGACTACTACGATTACACTGTCAAATAAACCAAAACAAATTAGGAATGATCAAATTAACCTTCACAATTCACAATTAAAATGATTTCGCAAAAAATGAACTATAAACAAATTTTTAGATATTTATCATTAAAAAATAGAACTTGTACTCCTTTTTAGATTTTTAAAAGATAAAAATATTGGTACCAAGGTTATTTTATTCTAATGCTAATTAGAAGAAGATTTGATTTTGTGTTTTTCAAATTAAATGCAGTACAAGTTAAAAAAAATGTTGAAACACAAATACTGTAAAGTACATTGTTATTATTTTATGTAATCATGAACAAATTAACTAGAATTAAGTTAAATACCCATTTACAACTACAAATACATAAACAGGTGTAGTATTTGTAATAGTAATAGTAATAAATGAGTACTAATATAATAGTTGAATGAAACTATTTATAAATACCTTAAAGGTCAATTCAACTGTCTATTGTATCGTCTTCTTAATTCAACCTTTACTAATTCGTGGCTTATGTTTTTATTTCATTTAATCCTTTTCTTTTTAATGTTAGTGATCTAGCCACGTCTTTACAGTTAATTTCTTTCTTTTTAGTTGCACAATCAACAAAAGATTATTAAGCCCGTAATGATCAAATTGTTAACCTCACTGGAATTTCAAGGTTTTTTAAATTAAAATTTTGTCTATCATTTTATGTTCAGATAAAATATAAATTCTAACGAATTTTTACAAAAATAGTTTTGGTCTGTTATGATAAATATATTTTTATTTATTAATTTTTTTATTTGAATTACTTGCCCATAGCAGACAGGTGGAGTGTTAAATTATTTGCACTCGATCTTTAATTCTAGGGCTACAAAAAATAGTTTTGTTTCTGATTATATTATGATCAGCCAATTATATGACTGAAGCATTTAAGAACAGAAGCGGTAGAGATGTAAAAGACACTAATTAAAGTTATCTACTCTGAGGTTAATGTATTTCATTATAGTACAGCCAGATCTTGTGGTGAATGAATTGAAGGTGTTATTTGCAGAGTAGAAAATATGTATTTTTCAGAGGCCATGGCATGCTTTTAAGTATACTTTTTATTTCAGTGAGGAAGCAATGATGAACCACCTCACTCCTCGATTTACTTTTTTTTATGAGAGAAAACCGAATTTACCAGCACCCAGGTAGGTTTTTACCTGAGGTATGCGGAGCTCTGCCGAAGGACACTATCCGCGAAAATGTTTCAGTTCCTTTCTACCCCATCCCGACTTGCCGCGGGATCACCGTTAGGCACAACTTCACAACAAGCCTGAGGTTCTTTATTAGCTGGATAACGTTATCTTAGGGATTTCTCTTCTTATCAACCATTTTCCTCCTTTTAAAGTGATTTCTTTTGGGACTAACACAGCTGGGCTTCTCTGCTCTTCCTCAAGAACAGAAGAGGTGGAGATGTAAAATATATTATTCAGAGTTATCTCCTCTAAGAGTAATGAACTTCACTATGCAGCCAGACACTTTGGTGAATGAAGTGAAGGTGTTATTTGCAGGGTGGAAATTGGGTGCTTTTCGGAGGTCCTGGCATGCTGATAAGCATACTCTTTCAACTCAGTGAGGAAGACAATAGTAAACCACCTCACTCCTCGTTTTTATTTAGTAAAACCTCTAGAGATTCAAACCAGCCTTTCAGCTAATGACCTAAACAACAACATTATACCTTTATTGATACAGAAAATCTGTAATCCGGCATCGTCCAATTTTCCAACTTATCGGATTACCAAAAATCTACTGTAATATTAATTAATAATTATATTTTAATTAATTCACATTTTTCCTTAATTTTACCCTTTCATATTCAAGGACTAACACCAACAAACTATACAAAATTATGAAAGAAAAAATAACAGTAGCGTATGTGCAATGCAAAATGAATAATCAACGAGTAAAATATTGTCATAATCAATTCCTTCATTGTTTTTGATATTTCTCATTAAGGGAATATTTTTATTAAATTATACATAAATATATTTCTCAACGTAATATTAACATGTTGTATTTATGTACATAAATTATGTGAACATAAATCATTTTACATGTTCATTCATGTATATACGTATGCCTACACATATCTTTTTAGACATGTCACGTCATACACATTTTGTTCATTCATTAATTTTAATTCATTAATGATTAAAAAATAAAAATATTGCATCACAACTTATAACACATACAAAATTCTCATTAGGTAATATTTAAAGAAAAATTAATTACTAAAAAATAATAATAATACATGAAGTTCACATGAAAATATTATTTGCGTGACTTATTAATATTTATTATTGTTATAACTACGTTTGTCATGTAGGCCTACTAATAAAAATATTAGAAAACAAAATTATTTTATGTAATTTTTACATAGATGTAACAGGTCTATTCGTTTTGTTGTTGTTTAGGTCAACAGCCGAAGGGCTGGTTTTTTTTTATCCGAGGGGGCGAAAAAAACTCATATTCACTCCCTTTCGATGGGGGAAGTAGTGTTGGACTCAATTGAGGCATCCTCGTCCAGCCCCAAGAAGGCCGCAACCGCCTTACCAACCAAAAACCCGCCGCCTGGCCACTTGATCCGACATCAGCAAACAACCCTCACCTCCTTCGGAACTGTTTATATAATACTATAAGGAAAATGTCGGGTTAAAAAGAAATTTTCATACTCTCAGCGGGGCGTAGAAGGAAACCGTAGCCTAATTCCCCTCTCGCTGTCACTGACTAACACTCACTCTCTCACTTTCATTCATCTCTTTCATTTCTCTTTCTTTCTTTTTGAAAGGCTGGTTTGAACCTCTACAGGTTTAACTAAGTAAAAAATAGAAGTGAGGTGATTTACTATTGCCTTCCTCACCGAGTTGAAAGAGTATGCTAATCAGCATGCTAGGCCCTCCAAAAAGCACTCACTTTTCACCATGTAAATTACACCTTTACTTCATTCACCGCAGGGTCTGGCTTTCTATTTTTAAAGAAAGTCAAATCCTAGTAAAGGTGGTTACTTTTATACGGATTTGAGTACTAGACAGTGGTTAGGGATGTATTTTGATGTTTGGGGTTCAATTAACTATATTCTCTGAGTCTGTACATTATGTACAGTGTATTTACACGTTATACAATTCATCCTCAACTCATTGGATAATGGGGTTGTTTATTGTTCTGAATTGAACAGATTGCAACGTACACACATTAGAGGGAAAAACACAGTTACATAATGTTCATTAATACTGATGCGATATCTAGAGATGAGAATTACTACATGTATATAATATGAAAGAACACATAAATCGTTTTTAACAGAACGGAATTGACGTATCGGAAAGATCGTGATCGATGGAAATAATTTCGACCTTTTAGTCTGATTAAATAATAATAAAATTTTGTTTCTATTTTAACCATTGTAATTCATATCTCCTATACTATACATGGTACCCCCACCATGAATGGCATCTATAAATTGTAATCTAGGCTATAAAAATGTATTCAATATAAATGAATCGTCACGTATTAAAAAATCATGTACGGACATCATTTCTTAAATACAATACATGTTTCTTTTTTAAATAACTACAAAATTATTAATTACATAATAAAATATTTCAAATTTATTATATATTACTCTTTTATATAAATGCCAAGTTTATTTTGTATATCAATCGTTTTAGTTAAAGTGATTTCTTTGTAAAATATTGCGAACTATTTTCCCTTATAGGGTAAAAGAATATATTATATAATAAATATATCCTTTTCTATTAATGTACCGTTCATCTTTTTAAAGAAATAAAATATTATTACGATTGTATTTTATGTGTATTTTCTCAATCGTTTCTGATATTTCACGACGGTGATTTAATAATGAAAAAAAATTCCAGTTAGATTTCTTTAAACCCTTCAAGAGTTCCGCGTATTAATATTATATGAGTATCCACCCACGGGTTTTTAATAAAATTTACTAAAAAATTTTTTTGTAAGCTTCACTGCGAGTAAAGTCTAATGTATTTTAAAAAAAATCAGAAAAGAAATATTTGCTACACGTTTATTCTTTTCTGTTTTTATTCATTTTTACTTCATCTGAACGTATTTAAAAATGTAGGAAAGGAAATAGGCCTACTTTCCTGAAGGGATTTTATTGGTTGCATATAAAGAAGCGCCAGAAGCAAGTCTTAAGAATTTTTATTGAAAGGCCTAGATCGACTTAAGTTATGTTCTGCCGCTATTCCAAAACGATTAGCTTAACGTCAAAATGAATGAATTTTCGTACTTTGTCATTGAAATCCACATAAGATGCCCATCTCAGGAAGTACATCTAACTGAACTTGAATATTCAACGGTTTTTAAAATTGATATAAAATTTAATTACAATGGTAATGGATTTATTTACAATGCCATTTTATATTTTAAAAAATTCTTAGTGTTTTATATCTTTTAATTTGTTTAGTGATAAGAATATGTCCTTGTTTTTGTTATCTAAGAATTTAATTACATAAATTAAATACATGTTTGCAGATTCTAAACATTTATTTAAACAAATTGTTTAGATTGAAAAGAGTAAATTAGAAAGATAAATTTAAACTTTGTTGACAGAATTGTATTATAATGTTTTAAATTTAAGTACTGAGTTGTACAAATTGTAATTAAGGGGTAAATAATTACTTGAATGATAATGAAGGTAGATTAGATGATAATTGTCTTTACATCCACATTGTTGCGTGTTTCAAAAGGGCGGATAAGTCATGTGATGTAGTTTAATCTACGGGAGAGATGGAGGATAATTGTGCAAGGAATTCATGTCCTTCGTTAACCAGCACAAAAATAACAATGATACAAATATGTTACCTTATATAGATAAATAATAATATATTTTCATTCGCGAATTTTTATTTCTTGCTTTTATCCTTACGGGTAATTGTTAAACATTTGTTGGAGCAAAAAATTATGATTCCTGTTGGCCAATTTTCACCTATTTGAATGTTGTAAACCTACATAAATGTTGTTTGTTTATAAAAAAAAACTGGTGTGAAGCACTCACACGACTTTCTCTTCCCAATGCGAATAATGAACAATATAACCTAATTTTAGAAATAACAAAAAGGCTTACTTCAAAAAACGCAACCTAATTCTAATCATAAGTGAATGATTCAAAATGAAAACCAACGTTAGTTTGGCTTAATAATACGGAATAGTAGCCTATCACTTTTTGACGCTATTCATACCTCTGTAGAGAAAAATGCTTAATAAAAGTTGTAGATCCTTTAATTTAGGCTACTATAAATTTAATTGTATGAATTTTTGTCGTAAAATGGATACTACGGCCGAAATCTTAAAAAAAATCGATGGTTTTTTACAAATTTTATGAAAAAAAACAGAAAATCACTAATTACCTCTAAACGAAGCGTTATACAAAATAATATTTGAAATAAAAGTTGTAGATTTTTAAATTGTCTACAAGTTTTATTATTATAAGCGCACTTTTGCGCTTATATGCATATTAAAGCTGAAATCTTTAAAACCCCGTTTTTTTCTGCAAGAGAAGAGCCTCCTCACGAATTTCAGCAGATACGGCACCTATCCTATCTTATAGAGCATAAAAAATGTAGTAAATGAGGCGATTTAAAAAAATATCGAAGTAGTTGTTTGAGAAAATCGCAAAAAAGTGAAAAATGACACTAATAAACTACTACTTTCGGTTGACCGATTTTGATGAAAATGTTTGTGTCGGGTCCTCTAGTAGTACCTAACTTACGTTTAAAGTTTCAAGTTCGTATGAGTTTCGTTCTTGAGATATTTTGTTCACACACACACACACACACACACACACGCACACATACACACACATACACGTACACACACGCGCACGCGCGCACACGCATACACACACACATACACACACATACTCACACACACGCACATACGCACACACACACACAAACACACACATACACACACGCGCGCGCGCGCACGTAATAGGAAAAATAGGTGTTTCCAAATCTAATTTAAATTCAATCTCTGTGAAGTGCAATTGCTAGGTAAACAATATTCTAACTATTCAGAAAGATTTAACAGTTGAACAAAAGATATAAAATACAGATCTAAAGACCTTTTCTACGAATTTAATGCGATTAGTAATTTCAAGCAGATGTTTCTTCAAAGGAATTTATGATTATTTTACTATAAAATAAAACACTTTTATTACTCTGCCTTTGTAATTTCATTGCATAATGAATAAACCACCAGTTAAATAACTATTGATAATATTTACTAATCACGAATTGTTGCGTTAAGTATTAAGTATTAGATACTTAAATAAGTTGCGGTTAATTTGAAAAATCTATCTTAAAATTATTATCATTAATTTGTATGAATATTGTAAATTGTAAAGTTATTGTAATTCTGCTTGTAATTTTCAGTTTCTTATTTTAACATAAAAGTTCGTGTTGTGAAAACAATAAATTGATTATAATTAAGTAAATTTCAATACAAATATAACTTTATTTTTGTATTTAATCTTGTTTTATTTTTTTTAATATATTAGATGAGCATCAAAATTCTTTCGCAATTAGCATCTAATCTTCTAAGAAATTTTTAGGAAATTTTTTTTAAAACAATACGTTTGGAGTGTAGCGTTATACGGGAGTGAAACGTGGGTGATAGGGGCTGTAAAAAAGAAGAAGATAGAAGCTTTTAAAATGAGGTGTGTAACGTCCGGCTTTGCCGCCGTTACTTATTTGATTTTAAATTTTATTTTTCAGCGGTTGTTCTAATTATCTGCGTATCAGCTGATTTATTATCTACTTTTATGTTGTGTCCGAGAGCTAGCGAATTTATTGAATACTTTCCTGGTTGACGAGAGTCATGTCTCGACAGTCGAAATGTAAGGTCGTACATTATTGCTTAGTAATGTACGGGCCTATTTGTGCTTTATACTTTTGTTATAAAAGTTTTTTATGTATTCTGATTCTTATTTTATTTAATTTGTTTGAACAGTCTGTTTTTGCGGTTATAATTAATTAGTTTCGTATCTATTTTTAAAAGTCTTTTCGGATTGTGCAAGTTGTTTAAAAAAATAAATTTTGTAATTCTTTTATGACCAATTTAAATTTTAGTAAGTTAATTGGCCGAAAACATTCCGGAACTGAGAACTCTTACGGGTATCTATTGATTTAAAGTGTTTGTGCGTGTTATTTAAACTAGAACTATGTTTTTTTTTTTGTATTGAACTTTGTTACGATTATCTGGGTTCGATTCCCCGTGCATAACCTTAAGGATTAAAATAGAAATGAGATAGTTCATCATCAAATAAAACAAAACAAGTAAAAATGCAAACGCTACTGAGTCCATCTATTTACAATAAGTGGAAGGAGGTATTTGTTTAATAAACTGAAAAGAATGGTACGTAATTATTTATTTAATTTTACTTCTGAATCAACCTTATTGCGTGGATTTTCATTTACTGCTGCCAACATGTTCTGGCCGTTCAATTGATGGTTTGGACAGATGGATCTCTTATGGTCAAGCATGTTCTTGAGTAAATTGTTAACTATTTTATTTTATCTGTTTCGAGTTTTTTTAAAAAAAAAACAGCAGAGTAGCCTTTGCATTAAAATAACTAAAGAAGTTTTTCTAAAATTTTCATCCTGTATTCTATATTTTTATAAATTTTTTTTGTAACTTAAATACCATTACAAAACTTTTGTATTTGTCTTGCCAGTATTGCTGGATGTTTCTCAGTTATACTTATAAAATAAAATGGAAAATGGCCAATCTTTCTTATATTCTATTCATAATTTAACAACCATGGTTGATTTCAAATCTTATTTACAAAATAGGGCAGTTATTGTAAAAACTAAATATTTTTGGTAATAAATAATTTTATAACTTAGCTTTTGAATATTATTTAGATATTTTTATTAAATTGTGTATTATTTCGTTAACTAAGTTGAGTCATGTTTTTATAAAAGTAATTAACATTATTAATTTTTTTTGATTTTTACCATTATATGCTATTACTGTATTATTCTTATTTTTTATTAAATTTAATATTTTGATTGAAGTTTTATGTGCAACCGCAACTTGAGTGTATTTATTTGTTTTAGCTTCCTTTACTGTTTTTTTGTTAACGCCCCTACCAACCTATCGATGTAGATAGAGGGGCCGTTACAGGTGTTATAGAAAAATGTTAAAGATTAGGAGGGTGGACAAAATAAGTAATTTAGAGGTTCTTAGGCGAGTGGATGAAAAAAGAAGTATATGGAAGCATCTTACCAGAAGAAGGGATAGGCTAGTGGGGCATATCTAAAGACATCCAGGTATTGGGCAATTAATAATGGAGGATAATATTGAAGGAGTAAATTGTAGGGGGAGGCAATGATTAGAATATATAAAGCAAATTACAAAAGATGTAGGGTGTTACAGGTATGTAGATATGAAACGACTTGTGCAAGATGGAACAGCTTGGAGAACTGCATCAAACCAGTCGAGAGACTGATGACAGAAAAAAATTAGCATCTTTTACAACAGTGGAAATATTCAAAGACTGAAATGTTTAAAACATTAGACCTACCTTTACGATTTTGATATTCATTTAGCTCATTTTATTTTTTCTACTTCTACTACATTAATCATCGTCATCTTTTTATCGACGTCATTATCATCTCAAACATGGTGATTGTTATTTCTTGCTTCAAATACTTCATGTTTCAAGAAATTAATACACAATTAAGGGTCAAGTTTAGTTCTATTTTTTGTTCAGAGTTTGTTATTTTTCGTGAGTTTGTCAGTAGGTTAAAATGTTCTCCGGCCGGGCTACAAACCCTGCGCGAAATAAAACCAGTGGTGAGGCTGCCACCTTTGAGGACCTGACCGTACCCTGGGTTTCATTCGGAGACCCAACTCCTAGGTTCTTCCGGCCTGTTCACCGTTGGAAAATTTCCCTCATCCGCCGTCGAGACCGTTGATCGTTTTTCACCTGTACCCTAGGAAGGGGCCCTGTAACACCTATTAACTATTAGGGGCCTATTAACGAGGTTTTTACTCCTCTTGCTTCTCCTTCTCTTGCAAGATGAGGCCCAGGGTTTGCAATCGGCAGCATTAAATAACACCGTTGACGGAGTTTCACAGATAACAAGATACCTAAGCTGTCACATTTGTATGCTCCAGAAGATAAAAAAAATGTCGGTAGACCTCGGAGAAGATGGAAATAGATGATACAGTTTGTGAGTTCGGAACAGGCTGCGGCCTAACCCTTGGTTGGAAGAAGAAGTTTAGCCTTTTTTTAAAAAACAAATTACTAAGTGGGTTTCATAAATTAATTTCAGTCGAAGAACATTATTATTCAGACTTGTGTCATCTTTGCTTAAATTTTATATTTATATTAAAATAACTGACTACAAAAGAATAATTTAACTTTGTTAAAAAAGCACAATATCTGTGTTTTTCTTTGGCCATTGTGACTTTAGTCTGAACTTTCTTCACCGACGGTTGTATGTTCCTCTGATACACACTTAACAACACATTTATGTATGTGAGACAATAGAGTCGTTCAGATTGTTAAAGGTTGTGATTATTGACGTTCGGATTTTCGACACTCTACTATATAATGAATGCACGAATTTTGGTTAAAACTTTTATTTGGACGATTCTCATTTCAGTTCTTGCTAATAAATTAACAAGATGTAACAGAAAATTTACATACAATAACATCCGCTAAGTAATTGTATTAAATATTTTTAGATTATAAAATCTCTGTACAATACAATTAATGAAGTAGTTAAATAATACTATAAGAATGATTAATTAAATATTAATATACAAATATAATAATAAAAAAATAATAATAATAAAAAACATAAAAATATAAAATATACAAGATATTTTAATTTAAATTACTGTTAATACATTAATTACATTTTTAGAGGGGCGAGATCATACTAAATTAGTATTTCACATTCACTTCAGATGCCCATAACAGGCAGGTGGAGTGTTAAATTATTTGAACACTATCTGCTAGTTTCAGGACTACAAAAAATTGTTATGTTTCTTATCAGATGGTCAGCTAATTATATAAATGAAGCATTTAAGAACAGAAGAGATAGAGGTGTAAAAGACACTAATCAGAGTTATCTCCTCTGAGAGTAATGAATTTCATCATTATACAGCCAGACCTTGAGGTGAATGAAGTGAACGTGTCATTTACAGGGTGGAAAATAGATGGTTTTCAGAGGGTATGCTGATAAGCATACTTTTTTACTCAGTGAGGAAGGGAATGGTTAACCATCTCATTCCTCGTTTTACTTAGTAAAGCCTGCAGAAGTTCAAACCAGCCTTTTGGGTGATGACCAAAACAAAAAAATACACTACACATTCTTGTAGACTTCCTCTCCGATTATTCAAATTTCGTAGAGTTTTTGAAAACATGCGGCGAATCTAAATTTTTGTTTTACAATAATCTCTCTCTTAACCGCGTCTATCTTTACTGGTCTTTTCGGCAACCAACTCTTTTCCAAAAAGGTGATTTAATATTTTTAATCAAATTATCGATGTCAAGAGTTAAAAAATGATCGATTACTCAAGTAATTAAATAATTACTAGGACCTCGGCATAGCTTTCATCTGATAACCACCAGAGTTATCGATTCAGCCAAAAGATTTGTTTATATTATATAGTATAGTACATTTGTCTTAGGAAGAAGCTTGTAAGGGGAGGGCGAGTAGGTAGAGTAGGGATAGTTTCAAGGGGCCAGTGTTGTCTCCTTCTCACTTAATGATCATTCCCTCTCTTTCTAACTGTATATTACTGTTACAACTACGAGGTGCTTCCCCCACCACTAAACAGAACAGCTCAGCGGCACAGAGCGTTGGAGGGAGAGCTTCTAGCTAGAACAAATGACCTATACATTCTATAAAAATGTTCCTGCGATTATTTAACGGGACAGTCGATGTTCGGAATCTAAAATTATAGCGCGATTATGTAGCTGACAAACACCAAAAATAACATAAAAATGTATAATACATGCGAGGTATAATCGTAAAGTAAAGATCGTTTGTTCATAAAACAAAATAAAATTTATTAGACTTTTTTTACAGATCCCAGAAACGTATTTCACTTGTTTATATAATATCCGTTCACTTTTAAGCACTTTTCGGAAATCGGAACAAGCTTCTTTAACCCTTCTGCATAGACGTTAGTCACCTGGGAATTGAACCAGTTCTAGAAATAGCAGTCTTGATTTCGTCTTCATCCTTAAACGATCCTAAACTATTGTCCATCGAGCTGCAGAACTCTACAATTTTATTTTATTTAACGAATTGATGTAGGAAAGTAAAATTAAAGTATGTAAGTCATTCATATTTTGTAATATGTATACATAACTCTATACTTTTATATCTAATTTTATGATTAATTATAAATTTTGGGATCCTAATTGGGGTTATTTCAAAAATATAAACAATTCTTATTTTTATAGTGTTTTAAATGAGCTACAGTTCTATTAACTGGTCGCAGCAAAGTCCGGTTAAGTAAGAGGTCACTATTTCTTAAAATGTAAATTTCAGTGGCAGTAACTCCAAAACTCTAAAAAGTAGCATTAACAAAAATGGCTTAAGATTAATTCTTTTATCGAATATAACATAATAAATACAAGTTGATTGTTTAAAACATAAAATTCTAATATCATAAAACTAAACGATATTTTTAAAATTCTAATTTAGGCCTATCATATTATTTTGAATGTTCCACTGGGTTCGTCTAGTAGTAAAGTCGTCGCCTTGAGTCAGCTGTTTAACAGCTGAATTTCACAGACTGTGATTAAAATTCTCATAAAGGTACTTTTATACATATTTGAATACTAGACAGTGGTTACCGGTGAACTTTGGTGGTTCAATTAACTATACTGTCTCAGGAGTTGTCGGCATTAATCTGTACAAAACTACACCTCATTGCACATCATCCTCATCTCCTTGGGTCACAAGGTTGCTTATTGTTCTTAAATTCAACAGATTATAACATACACACGTTAGGAATTTTAAAAAAGTCTGGTGTGAAACACTCACAAAACTTTCTCTTGCCAATGCAAACAATTAACAATATAACCTAACATTTTTTTTTTGTTTAACGTCCGACTGTTCTGCAATTACTGCTAATGCAGACGGTGAATGATGAAATGATTTTTTGTAACGTATGAAAAAATGCCGTGCCTGAATGGGATTCGAACCCAAGACCGCATGATGAGAGGCGAGCACGTTACCAACTTCGCCAATGCGGCCGGCTAACCTAACATTAGTAATAAAACATTAGAAATAAACAAAAAACTAAACTCAAAAACATAATATTATTTTAATCATGAGGGAAAGACGTAAAGTGAAATTCAACCTCAGTTTAGCTTAAACATACGGAAAATCACCCTTTCACGCTAAACTAGGCTCTGTAGGGAAAAATGCTATTGTAAAAGTTGTAGATCTTTTAATTTTCTATAAATTTTATAATTACACTTTTGTCGTAAAATGTCATACTAAGGCCGAACTCTCAAAAAAATCGATTTTTCACATCTTTCGTGAGAAAAAAACATAAAATTGCTAATTACCGCTAAATTAAGCATTATACAAAAAAATAATTAATAATATAGTTGTAGGATTGTTCTCTACAACTTTTATTATACACATTTTTGCGCTAAAATGTATATTAAAGCCGCAATTTTAAAAAAACAATTTTTTTACGTAAAAACAGCCTCACCAAAAATTTCAACAAACATGGCGCCCCTATCTTGTAGAGCATAAAAAATTTAGTAAACCAGGCGATTTTTTAAAAAAATCGTAGGACCAGTTTTTGAAAAAATCGCAAAAAAGTGAAAAATTACACGAATAAACTACTACTTCCGGTTGACCGTTTTTGATGAAAATTTCGTATCAGGTCCGGTAGTGGTGTCTATCTTAAGTGGTTCGTACGATGTTCCATTCTTAAGATATCCTGTTCACACGCGCGCGCGCGCGCACACACACACACACACACACACACACACACAGACCAATCGTTAAAAAAATGTTTTTTGCGTTTAGGGGGGGTCTGAAAACGTATAGATCCGGTGAAAACTCAATTTCAAAAAATCGACATAAAAACAATACTTTCCTTCCTATATATTCATATAGGCAAGAGAAAGTAAAAAATATACTCTGAATGTAGTGGAAAAGTAGGGAAGTTTTCTTGATGGACATTTTAGGAACAAGATAACTTTAAGCCAATTGATGAATCTTATTAAATGTGTACTAATAAAAATTGCACAATAATAATTTAGTACTATAAAAGTCAAAAATTTTTACGAGTTTAAATCTTTTATAGATGTAGTACATTGCGTATTATGTTCTCACCAGAATTTTTAACTTAGTTTAATTACATTTATCAAGAACTACTTTTTTTTTAAAAGAAACTACTCTTTTCAAAAGAGTAAATAATGTGGGCGTATTATCTGATCTAGTTGCTGATTTGCAACTGTGTGTAATCAAGTGATCTAGTTACAAACAGTTGAATCTTTAATGTTAAATCTTAGACGGTAGTAAATCACGTAAATAATTATATTGCATTTGGAAAGTTACTGCATTTTGCTGCAGTTTTCGTAATTCGGTTTCTTCTCTGTTACATCATTTAATTAAAATAGTGTGCACTTTGAATGTTAAAGTGATATTTTAAGTGGTATACTTAAAATGTAATCACACGACGATAAGTAAATATCTTATTACTTAAAATGTACTTAAATAAGTTAATAGTTTATCTCACAGCGTACAGTACTAAACTATAATATAGTTTAACAAATCCTGAGAATACGGGCTGCAAAAGAGCTTCCAGAAACGTCCAAAGTCACTTCATGTGGTGTAAAATTGGCCTTATAAATTCCGTTTAGGGCCAATTTTAGACCACAAGAGGTGACATAAGAAGCTCAAATTTTCAGCATTTGTTCACTGTAGGCTTTTTTCCTTTCTTCTATCCACCTAATGTTCTGTTTTCACTTTTTATGAAGGCGCTTAAAGTCCGTAATTAGTTGTATCAATTTCGTTCGGCTCATTCGGTTTACTCTGGTTTTCTCAATATCCTTTCTGACTTCTTTGAACCATTTATCTGACACCTTAGTTCTATAGTTTAGTGGGTTAAAAGATTTTTTATATCAACCGGTTGTCATCCATTCTATATAGGCTCATAAAATTTTAGTTTTCTTTTTCTAATCGTTTCTATTGATAGTTCATTTTACTTGTACAGCTCTTCTAGACCTCGTAATCTATATTCTCCGTCATTTGTTTTTGGAACCATACATTAAAAAAAGTAATATGTTTACATTTCAGATTTACGCCTTTTTACAAAAACTTATTCATTTATTTTTGGTTCAAATGATATTAAAAGTAGTTACTTTTATATTAATTTAAATACTAATATTCTTTTCACGGTTGATGAGCTCTGCTGTTCCACACGTTTAGACCAATCAGAACGTGTGCCAGCGTTGTCACATTTCACCTGCACCCATTACTCGCGCATGCGTATAAGAGCCGCAATAAATAACTCTTGTCTTTCATCTCGTACTGAACACATAGATTATAGAGCGCGTTAACATGCAATACTTTAAAATATAATCAGCTGATTGTATGTGTATAGGTCATAATTATTATTGAAAGGCCAAAAAAATGGCTGACGAAATATTTAACAGAGCTACAAGAGCAAGTATTGGCAACGTTGCTGGCAAGTCATTGGCTTGCTATAGAGTCGGTAGGGGGCAATGCATACGTTCAGAGCTCATCAGCCCTGAAAAATAGTATAGGCAGTGGTTAACGGTGTAGTTTAATGGTTGGGGTTGAATTAACCATACTCCCTCAGGGATGGTCGGCCTGAGTCCATATAAGATTACACCTCATTAACAAGTGATACACATCATCCTTATTTAATTGGGTCACAGGGTTGATTTTGTTCTTAAATTTAACAGATTGCAATGTACACACATTAGGGATTAAGAAATATACATTCAGTGATAATTTCTATCGTTTTGACGACCTTTTTTGTAGAATTTACGTTAAAAATTAAGATAACTATTTGCTAATCAATGAAACAAAATTCTATTAGCATAGAAGAGCTGTACCGACTGAGCCACCAAAGCGGTTAAATTAGATATTAATATAGGAAATAACTCATAAAATTTTCGTTACAAAAAAAACATGAAAAAACTCAAAAAGAATAATTAAAAACAAACGAAATATTTTTCGTTATAATGTTACATAATTTGAATGTATTTGTACATCTGTGTTGGTCTAACGTAACATATTTGATATGTGTATTTGTTTTGTTTGTAAATCTGTTTGCAAAAGAATTGTATTACTTTTTTTTGTTAAACGGAAATAGTTGTTGGGTTTGTTGCTTTGTTTTGTACTTTAAAATGAATGTAATTGGTTCATTTTATTCAGGATATTATACAGCTTCATTATTCAGTTCCACTCAAGAGACCATGTAAGTTTTTCTTTCTAGTTATAGTTTTCTACACGCCGTATTTCACCAATTGATACAGGGCAGTCTACGTCAAACACTGTAACATAATTTTGTAATTAACTTGTTTTATGCTTGATAAACATCAAAGTTGTTATATTTTTAAATGTTTTCGTACTATGAATGATTTGTTGTTTAATTTGTTTTTTTAATTTTTTAGATGTTTAAAAATGATTTGAGTTATCTTAAGAGGAGTGGTTCGCCCTATACTAAAATATGTTAATAAAAATGCTCTTTCCTCATGAACGGCAAGAGATATATTTTAACTTCTGTTTTTTTATATACGAGGTGTGGCTATTAAATAACGAGACTGACATTATAAAAATTTTATTCATACAATTTTATACAAAATTTTATACATTGATATTATTTTATACATAAAAAAACAAATTTTATACATAATTTTATACGTAATTTTAATTTTATCACTTATTGTCACCTTCAATATACACTCCTTCTCTATCCCTACAACGCTCCATGCGAATTTTCCATCGTTGGAAACAGTGCTGGAAGTCATATTCTGTCAGCTCCTTCAGGACACGTGCCGCTTTCTCTTTTACAGCTTCCACAGACTCAAATCTTGTCCCTTTTAATGCAGATTTCACCTAAGGGAACAATCTGTTAGAAACAATCAGTGAATGTGATAACACAAAATATGGACAAATTTAACATGATGAATAAACATGATTGGAGAAGCAGTCCTGTGACAGAACTCCGACGTGAATAGATAAGTGTAGCATTAAATGCAGCATTTAGAACACTGTAATGGATAGTCAATTACAGTACTACGTTAATTGAAGAGATCCCGACTCCATTGACGTTTTAGTCGTCTTATTGGATTGTTGGGGAGAGTCTGCGTTGCCAGATTTGAGATTAATGGGTTATGGTGGTTTACGAGTTTCTTCCTAAATTTTGTATAGAGTTTTAAGAAAACGTCATTTATGTAGCGTACATTTAGGTCTGAGTGTAGCGTTTTATTGGTTACATAATAGGGGGCGTTAACTATCCTTCGTAAAAACTTGGATTAAAAACGCTGAATTTTTGCTAATACTGATGGTTTTGCACAGCAGTAAAGCTGACTGGCATTGATCCATATTGGTCGAATTAAGGAGCTGAAAATGGTTAATTTAGATGTATTTGCTAACTTGGATTTGCGTGAAAGAAGTCTGTACAACTTTTTGAACTTGTCCTGGAGTGTCTTTTAGAGAAAAATTAAATAAAACAAATATAATTACAAAATTATAGTTAATAATATATTCTAGAATAAATAGGTATAAGATTTTTATTTACCTATAGTTATAAAATTTTATTAGTGTGATTTTATATAAAATAAATTATTATATAATGTTTGTTTATAAAAATTCTTGTATTGAACTAAAAATACATTGCCTGTACCATGAATAGCCAATTCATCTAGGAATTTTAGTGTAAACACTGGTACATAATACTGTACGGTAATATATTTATAGTTTAAACTAATAAAAGATCTTCTTTATTGACTTTATTGAATGTTATTATTTATTTTAATCTATATAAACCACTACTACAATACAATAAAAATAAAATCTAATAGGTTTTCGTGTAACAATTTTAACGAGTAGAAGAATAGCGTGCTCTATCCTCTATGTACAATTATACTGGGTGTTCAAAAAGGATTGAATGTTTGAAATTCCATTATCTATTGTGAGTTGTAATCAGAAGTTCACCTTCTTACGTTCAATTGTTAAGGGAAGCACTATACCTCCTATCTAACCCATGTTAAATTGACCTCGTTTTAGGTACACATTTCTAAGAAACAGTTAAGACTTAGGGCTTTAATTTTTTTGTGCCTTTTCTATGACATCTTTGTAAGCACTGGTACTAGAATTATTAATATAGAGTTAGCGATACCATTTCGAGAAATTTTTTGACAAAATACAAAAACATTTTAAATTTTTTGTAGAGTTTTTTGTTTTATTTCGAAGTTAGTAATAATACTGCAATGATTCTAGTACCATTTGTCACAATTATACTGGGATACATGCTCAAAAAATTTCAACCTTAGAAGTCAAATAGTTTTTGAGAAAACTGGACCTTTATAGAAAAAAGTGAATTTGCAGGAAATGAGCAGTAAAGTTTTACTTACCCTAAAATCGAGCTGCGCCATAATATTAATCCTCACCAGACTTTTCTTTTTCCTCAAATAATTTACTCTTTTTTCTCTTGTCTTGCAGTGTTGGTTAAACAAATAGATTTTTAATAAACTCTGGAACTACCAGGGTCAGGGTAGCTAGTGGGATTTTCATATGGATTTCTGGAACTTTAGCTCAGGAGGACCATATCTTTTAAATCGATAGCCAAAGATAAAGGCTAATAAGCAAATAAAGATTTGGATGAATTGGCAGGTTACGTAAGACAAGGCAAACACGTTACAATGGATCAAGGAATCACAAGCTATTACAAGCTATTCTATTTTATAATAGAATAAATATTATTCACAGTAATTAAGTCCTTTTGACAATACACAACTGGCGGTTTGACGAATGAGAAATACTGGTGCGATGTAGACGGCAAGGCTGCCGTGCGGTTGACTCTAAGAACGCTAATTTAGAACCAACGAAAATAACACATGAATATTCAAACTATACACAACACAATAAAGTAATGTAAATAATCGATAAATAACGTTCATGAAGAAGTAACGACATAACAACAGCAACGCCACGTTAGGGGGACCACTTGACTGTTCAGCATGACATTACAATAGCAAGTGAGGAAAATGAGGCAGGATGTGGGAGACGGATCTTCACAAGTTGAAACAGGAACGCGGGAAAAAACGGACGGAACACGGATTATGACCGTAAGGACCATGAAAAAGGCACGTAACGCAATTAGTAAAAATATGTATAATGATGAAGTAATCGAGTTAGAGACCGGCGCGTGGGCGTGGTAACCTTTAAACCAATTATTTGAGTATGAAACTGACCAGTAGCTGTCAGAGTACACAGATGAAGGTAGAACTCTAAAAGGTCAATATTACTGAAAATAACTGGCTAGATTGAGAAGAATGCAGAAACAAAATTTTTGAACTAAAGGTTCTTGTGGATGAAGGGAGGAATCTCAACAGAGGAAAAAGGATTGATGAAAGGAGAGCCAAACAGTCGGAGAAGATGAAGAAGTTCTGGAGGAAAAAAGGAGGCTACATGATATTTGCGTGGTCATCGAAGGCCTGTCCGCGATAAACAAAAACACTAACAATCGCTGTCGGTTTACAATTATAGCAATTGTATGTTTATAGCAAGTTTATAGCAATTAAATTTTTATGAAGAGATAGCCAGAAAACCAAAATCATGAATCTGAAAAAATCATAAAAACTTTTCTACTTGACAAAGAGTTGCAAGTTAGGTATCATTTTGAAAAGGGAATTCGAAACTACATATTTAGTATACCTAAGAAAACGAAAAATCAATATTATTTCGATTTTATCTGTTCTGACGCCTCTTAACCCTAGAAAGGCCAAGGAGGTTTCCTCGAACCCACACTTTTGTATTTTTTAACATCCCGATCCTGATTGTGCAAAAAACTGATAAAATGTAGCTAATTGGTCTTCATTCATTGCTAAATGAACCCCAATTAGCAGTTTTCAAAAATAGTTATATATGTTATTAAGATATAGTACAAAAAGTGAATAAGGTACCTTGTGGGTTCGATCGATCTCTCTGTGGCCGTACCTAGTACCTTTTTATTTTTCATACTACTTTTGTTTAAACATGCGAATTTATTGTATTTTTTTAATGACATACTATAATATCCAATTTAGAGTCAATTTTTTATCGATATAAAAATTTCAATTTAATTCACCACCCGGTTTTATGGTATATTTAGAACTTTAAGGTAAGCAACACTCCTTTTTAGGCCGCATTGGCGTAGTTGGTAACGTGTTCGCCTCTCATCATGCGGTCTTGGGTTCGAATCCCATTCAGGCACGGCATATTTTTATACGTTTCAAAAAATCATTTCATCCTTCACCGTCTGCATTAGCAGAAACTGCAGAACAGTCGGACGTTAAACCAAAAAAAAAATTTTATAACAACAAATTCTTTGTTAGTTTTCCTGTCTAGTCAATAAGGAAACAAACAATAGTTTTAGCCCTGAAAGATGTAATTGGTAAAAAATTAAAATATAAATAATATCAGCTTGCACATGAAGAGTCACAGTCGCGGTGGATTTTTGTTCTCATGAGAATCATCTGCCAAAAAATAAAATATTCATCTCTATCGAAACTAAATCAATTTGGTGAACAATGTAAAAACCATGTTTGTCATAAACATTGTCACAAAAAATTAGTTTACCATGAATGGTTCTGCTGTAAACAGCAGGTTTGAACAAACAGGGTGAACAAACAAGCATTTGCGTGAATAATACTGTGTATTTTTTTTTTTTGATAATTCTAATATTGCATAGCTAAGTATATCGAGTAGAATTATCATGTCTTTTGACAAGAGTTTGCTGTGATTTCGTAAAATGAATTGCTTTAAATACATAAATACTTTCTTAACACCCTGTATATTTAAATTAAATACAAATACACACACAACATTATTTATTATATTATAACAAATACGCAATATAAATAAAAATAAATAATAATCATAGTATACTATAAAATAATCGTTATAAATCGGAGATGCTCTAGTAATGTACAACTAAAAAATCAGTCTCGAAGAAGCACACTATCTGTACAGTAAATTGCCTAACACTCCCTCTCTCTTTCTCATCTGTTGCCGGAGCAGTTCTCTGTCTTGTTTTGTGGTTACCAGGTTTATTATTAAGCAACAGAGAAAGGTCCATTGCATCCCACGGTCCTCTTTGCACCACCTCCACCCCCACCATAATAGGTAAACTGTTTCTCTGTTCTTCTCCTTCATTTCTTCTAATAAACAGTTACACAGTACCTCTATCAAATAAGATTGTTTCGTTATTTTTCTGGTACTGATCTGGTTTACCAAGAAACTTTTGCAGATAATATACATTGCAAATAATTTAAATGAATTATATACAAATGTAATCTTATTAAATAAAAATAAGTACACACTTTGGCAATTTTATTATTTATAAAAACAGTTATTATTTTGCCCATACCTGTCAGGTAGAGTGTCAAATTATTTACACTCAATCTGTTCGTTGCTGAGCTAAAATAAATAGATCTATTTCTTATCACATAGTCAGCCAATTAAATGACTGAATCATTTAAGAACAAAAGAGGTAGAGGTGTAAAAGACACTAATCAGAGTTATCTCCTCTGAGAGTAATGAATTTCATTATACAGCCAGACCCTGTGATGATTGAAGTAGAGGTGTCATATGCAGAGTGGAAAATATGTGCTTTTCAGAAGGCCCGGCATGCTGATAAGCGTACTTTTCCATTCAGTGAGGAAGGCATGGTTAACCACCTTACTCCTCGTTTTACTTAGTAAAACCTCTACAGGTTCAAACCTGCCTATCGGCTGATGACCTAAACACCCTCTTACAGCATAATTTATCACATTTTGTAGATATTTCGGATCTACTTACCGAATTTTAACGATAAAAACGCAAAAAATATTTAAAAAAAAACTCCTATACCAATTTTCTTCGAGTTAAGATTATATAGGTAGGGTAAACAGATTGTTTTTTTCTCAATATTGTTACTATGTAACAATGAAATTAAAACTCATTGAGTACTTACCTCATTTATCTTTATTTAATTTGTTACACTAATCTTCATTACACAGTAATGTTCAATAAAAATTTGTTAAAAATGACTAGAAGTTATAATAAAGTTTTCCATTGATCTTAATGTCTCAATGTCTACAAAAATGTACATATTGAATATTACTGTGTAACAAATGTGTAACACTACTGTGTACTGAAGATTATTGTAACAAATCGAATGAAGATAAAGTGAGGTAAATACTCAATGAGTTTGTATTTAATTATTACATACAGTAACAATATTGAAAAGAAAACAGTGTATTTACCCTACCAATATTTAACTTTTACTTGAAGAATATTGAAGAATATTGGTGTAGAATTTTATAATAGAAAATGTTCACAAAATGTTACAAATTATGCTGTGGTGACGGAGGTAATAACAGAAAAGACCCATAATAATAATAATAATAATAATAATAATAGGTGTCGTAACACTTAAGCCTAGGTTCTTTCAGTATCTGAATATAGTAATTAATAAACAATCTTTCTTTAAATTTATAATAATTATTTATTTACAAATTATATTGTTTAGGTCATCACCCGAAAGCTGGTTTGAACCTCTAGAGGCTTTACTAAGTAAAACAACAAGTGAGGTGGTTTATATTTGCCTTTCTCACTGAGTGAAAAAGTAATGTGCTTATCAGCATGCCAAGTCCTTTGAAAAGGATATACTTTCCACCCTCCAGATGACACCTTCACTTCATTCACCAGAGAGTCTGTATAATGAAATTCATTCCTCACAGAGGAGATGACTAGTGTATTTTACACCTCTATCTCTTCTGTTCTTGCAGACTTCGAGTCATTCACTCTTGATTATAATTAGGTTATATTTTTCATTTTACATTGTTTACTTGTGATTAAACATGCAGTTCAGCCGTCCTTAGTTTGCTTCTACTGGCAACAAACCAAAGCCAGCTACTACAGGGTGCACGCTAGGGTCCACGACTTTACGTATGTCGTATTCCTATTAAGTTAACTATATTTTGAACTATAAGTACTTAAATTAAAAACATCAGTCATGATATGATGTAGGCCTAACAGTTTCATTTTTAAAAATACTTTTAAACGTTTATTGTATTTTAATACTTTTGAAGGTATTTTGTTGTTACTTTTTAATCAGCGTGTACACATTTTTATATAATGCGCATGCATAGTGACGTCATTATTTGTTTACAGCAGAAGCAAACTTAGAAAGGCTAGACTTTAAATTATTTTTATTATTTACATTGGCAAGAAAAAATCTGTGATTTCACACCGGATTTTTATTATTTATTTAAATTGAATAAGAAATAATAATAGTTTATTGTAATATCAAACAAATTTATGATTTTATTTTCACCACGATTTTTATTAAAATCTGACTATGAATAACTTAAACCATAGTAGATAAATTTACGCACAAAAATAAATAAACATAAAAAATACATTCGGTTAAGTAAATCGTGGGAATATAAAAAATAAAATTTGTACTATCAAATTAAGAACAGAATAGCGAATATAAATATTTCAGTTAAACCTAAATAAAAACCGGAAAGATTACTCTTTTGAGAAAAAAATTACACATTTTTAAATTGCATAAAAATACAGTACATCAATTTATAAAGAAAAAAGTAATACAAACCTAAATTTGAAATTACTCTACGTAATAGGCTTAAGTTAAACGTAAGAATTTTATTATCAAATATTCTTAGTGGTGAAAAAGGATAAATTATATTAATAGGTTTTATGTAGGTTATTACCGAATAATTCGGTAGAATTTCAATCCATTATGTTTCATGTTTTTGTTTTATTGAAATAATAAGCTGATATCTAACAAGCATAAATGATTGTGTAACTCTTAAGTAATAACATGATTTGTCTAATGTAAGGTAATGTAATGAACTGAAAAGAAATTCAGTTGGTAATGACAAATATGTAGCTATAACATTGTTCAAAGAAGATGAGTTGAGATAAACAATTCAATCATTGAAATATTCAATTATTTTAAATTCAGAGCGTTCAGATATGAATTGTATATCAAATCAAATCAGTTTTCTCATTGGTAATTGTCATATTTTTATAGTAAGGCTTACAGAAATTTTCCGTTCAACAACCCGATGCTGTTGTTATTAAGGAGACCCGGAATGCCTATCTCAGTAATGTTAATGTAAGGAACATTTTCTCAAAAACTGTTAGAGTTATCCTGTCCAATTTTCTTGTGGTTATTTTTCAGTTTATTCTACATCCACTAAGTTAGTAGCATCTTGATTTATTGTTAAGAAGATAAGACTTTTTTTTTGTTGAAATTACTACTTTTTAAAATCATAACTTTTTGCCTATTGAAGTGGAAAATAATATTTAAACCCATTTTTTTACAGTAACATTAACTCAGTACATTGAAATTATGATATGAAAGGCTGTGCAAAAATTTTATTAAAATCCATTAAAATGTTCCTTTTGCGTCAAAAATAGCTATTTACGGGAAACGAACAAACTAAATAGAACACTATGTTATGTTTTACAGTTCAGAGATTAATATATCATATTCACAGGTGGTCTGGTGCAAAATTAAAGTTTTAAAACCAAAAGTATCGCACAAAATAAAAAAAATTGTGTATTAATCTGTTGTCATTCAAAAAACTAGAGATGTTATGCAAATGTTAACGTTTAAAAAATAAAGTAAAATTCAACATATTTTTAATCAAAACTAAACTGCAAAACCCTCGACAAATTACACCTATATCGTTGGATGCAGAAAACTTTGAATTTTAATAATTTGCAAAAAACGGGAAATGTGAAAATTTTCAATTTTTTTCGTTCCGGGTACCCTTAAGGTAATCAGCCGAAAGGCCAATTTCAACCTCTAAAGGCGTTACTAAGTAAAACTACGAGTGAGGTGGTTTACCAGTGCCTTCCTTACTGAGTTGAAAAGTATGGTTATCAGCATGCCAGACCCTCTGAAAAGAATCTACTTTCCATCATGCAAATGACACATTCACTTCATTCACTATAGGGTTTGGCTGTATAATGAAATTCATTACTTTCAGAGGAGATAACTCTGACTAGTGTATTTTATACAGTCTACCTCTTCTGCTCTTAAATGCTTCAATTAGTTGACCATGTGATAAGTAAAAGAATTATTTTTTTATAGCCCTACTATTTTTGTGTTTAAGTAATATGTTACAATTAAATACAAAGTGATTCGCCGGTTGGATTGGCGTAGTTGGTAACGTGCTTGCCTCTTATCATGCGGTCTTGGGTTCGAATCCCATTCAGGCACGGCATAGTTTCATACGTTAAAAAAAATCATTTCATCCTTCACCATCTGCGCAGTAATTGCAGAACAGCCGGACGTTATGAAGAAATGGATACACTTCGAGAGATGAATTCACATAAAAAAATAATAAAAGTTCATATAAACATAGGTCCGGAAATGCTTCGTTAGTTTTACAGCCAACAAAAGATTTCACCCGGATTTCTGCTCATTCCTTGAAATTCGAAATTCAATTTTTAACTCGTTAGTTAAGATTCAAAGAGGTAGTTTCTTATGGTTTTTAACCTGAGAAAGCGAATAAAATAGATCTCAAAACCATATAATAAGTATTTTTTGAGAAATCTGGGGTAAACCGAAAATAAATAGGAGGAAAATCCCTGTATTCATGTTTGTTGTACAATAATTTCGTTAAATGAACCATAAACGTACAATGGTTTCAAATTAATCTTGTAAAAAATTTAATTCTGAGAAAGTTGATGTAAAAAAGTCAACTACAAAACCAAAATATATGTTGCAAAATCTTTTAGTTGTATTGACACCAAAATATCCGAGACTTCTCTGTATAAAAACCTTGCCGAGATCTGGCTAGTAAAACGCGTTAATTTTTATACAGGAAGATTAATTATTATAATGCCCAAGAGTACCTTCAAATAAAATAACTTAAAAGATAAAATAATAACTACATAAATAAATATATTTTGTAAACACTAGAAAAGTTGAATGCGCATTATCTCTGCTGACCGAATGGAATTTTCATATTTCTTCTTCCACACCCAGGCCTCACTGCCATTGTCAATGTTATCTTATAAAACTTCATAGTGTGCCAGTTCGAGCTCTTCCCTCCAAATTTCGATGTATTGGACCAAAAATCCTATTAAATTTCCGAAATTTTTATGTTATTTATCATTGCCCTCTTTATACGACACAATACATCCCGAATATACCAAAAAAAATAAGACATATAGAATAATTCCTAAGAGCTTGGTAACAAGTAAAAAAATTAAATAAAAATTGTTTACGGGTGTATTATAACTTGTTGGAATACATTATACAGAGAAAGTAAGACGTACATGAATATATTTTTGTAAAGAACACTAAAATTATTTGCAATGCATTAAGTAATTGTATTAGAGAATCAAATCAATTCATAAATGATAGAAATTATTGAAAGAGGGCTGCAAACATCACTAACAGACATCATAAAATAGATTTGTAAATTGAAAATTTAATCGATTTATTCGTTTCAGTTCCTGATGTAGACTATATTTATGTTTGAGGTAGGATATTGTACCGCTCATGCAAGGTGGTAAGAAGGTTACGATTGAATTACATTTTCCGCTAAATGCATGAAATAGAAAGGTGTATTTATTGTTCATTATATATTCCATAATCCAAAACATACTGCTAAAAAGTCTTGATCAGGAAGTTTGTGAAAATAAACTTTATGAAACTAACCCAGAATAACTTCCTTGAGAATCTTGCGTGTCGTATCCAGAGTTGTAGCACTTTCAATTATTGTTTTTTCGTCTTATTTCCAATATTTGTCCATAACAGGCAGGTACAGTGTTAAATTATTTGCACTCGTTCTGGTAGTTCTACGACTACAAAAAATAGTTTTTTCTTATCTCATTGTAATTCAATTAAATGACTAAAGTTTTTAAGAACAGAAAAGATAGGGGTGTAAAAGACACTAATATTAGTCACAGTTATTTTCTCGTATCTAGTATTTTCTTTTGTCTAGTATTCAAATTCAAGTAAAAGTAACTACCTTTAAAAGAATTTTTTTAAATTTTATTTATTTTTTATTCCTAATGTGTGTGCATTGCAATCTGTTCAATTTAGAACAACAAGCAATCCCATGAATCAATGAGATGAGGATGATATGTATGACGTGTAAATGAGATGTAGTCTTGTACAGACCCAGGCCGACCATTTCTGAGAGTGTATGGTTAATTGAACCCCAACCATCAAAGTACACCGGTAACCACTGTCTAGTATTCAAATCCGTATAAAAGTAACTAGCTTTACTAGGATTTAAACCAGGAACCTTAGTCTCCGAAAATCAGCTGTTAAATAGCTGACTCACAGCGAGAACTTTACCTCTAGGCCAACCCTGTGGGTTAAATATAAATTTATCTATACTAATATTATTAAGAAAAAACGTGTTTTTTGTGCAAGCTAATTTCCAAAACTACTGAACGGGTTTTCATGAAATTTTAACAGCGTATCCGTATTTAATTCACAGCAACATTTTATTTTTTAAATTTTCAAAAATGATAACCCTAAGGATCCTAATGGAAATTTTCATAAATATATGTATATATGTGTATGTGTCTGAGAGTAATGAATTTCGCTATACAGCAAGATCCTGTGGTGAATAAAGTGAGGATGTCGTTTGCAGGGTGGAAAGTAGATACGTTTAGGTGGGCATGCTGATAAGCCTACTTTTCCACTCAGTGAGGAAGACAATGTTAACCACCTCACTCCTCGTTTTACTTAGTATAGCCTCTAGAGGTTCAAACCAGCCTTCCAGCTGATGATCTAATGAACAAACAACAAACATTCCAGTCTAGAACTACAGTAGGACCTCGATTTACCGGTCACGCAGTTATCGATAGTCAGTATTACGTCATTCATTTGAGAAAAGAAAAATTTGCCTTCTCTTCCGGTACATCACGTTTAAAGTAAATTCTTCCTTTTCTTTGGTCTTTATTTGTCGTATCTTTCCGAGGTACGTGGAATTATCAACTTTCCCGTATTTTTCTGTAATGTGTCTTTAAATGACGCGGGGTTCTTTTGATGTTCGTTATGAATTTAGTTTTCTTGAAGGAAATCTGTAGTTGAATCGTCTGGTTACAAATCCAGATACATCCAAAACTTTCAAATTTTATTTTATTGCACTTTTTAACAGCTTACAACCTTTTAAATGCACTGTAAAATGCATATGTTTCAATGATTTATTTTTCATAAATCTTTAATATTTTATAATATACCTAGTTATAATATTCTGCCCTTAACAGACAGGTAGAGTGTCAAATTATTTACACGCAATCTGTCTGTTGCAGGGCTAAAATAAATAGTTCTTTTTCTTGTCAGATGGTCAGCCAATTAAATGACTGAATCATTTAAGAACAGAAGAGGTAGAGGTGTAAAAGACACTAATCAGAGTTATCTCCTCTGAAAGTAATGAATTTCATTATACAGCCAGACCCTGTGGTGAATGAAGTGAAGGTGTCATTTGCAGAGTGGAAAATTTGTGCTTTTGAGAGGGCCTGGCATGCTGATAAGCGTAATTTTCCACGCAGTGAGGAAGGCAATGGTAAACCACCTCACTCCTCATTTTACTTAGTAAAACCTCTACAGGTTCAAACCAGCCTTCCGGCTGATGACCTGAACAACAACAACAACAGTCATAATATACCTAAATTTTGTAAATTTTATTCCTAAAACACCAAAATTTGTGATTAATTATGTTAAAAATTAAAATAACCATGCGTGTTACACATTTTGGTTTTTTAAGTTTGTTTCAAAACCGGATAGATCCGAATTCCTTTTCAAAACCAGATACATTCACATGTAGTATGTGAAATTTCTCTTAAACTACGGTCATTAAAAAACTAAAAGTCAGTATGTAAAATCCTCTACTTTAATGCTATTTCTCGAGTAAGTCACAATGTTGTATCATTTCATGTTTTTGAGAGAAACGTTTTTCAGGTCTATTGAAAAATTTACATTTTTGGATGTATCTGCTTTTGTAATTAGACGATTCAGTTCTCCTTTTACTGCATGTTCTTTGAACACGTTGATTTGTTCTATTGTTCCTAGGAACTATTGGTAGTTCATCTGCAAAAGCAACACAGTTTATGAAACTAAATAACTACCCCTATCCTAAATAACTAAATAACTAAATAGGTACTTTTTAGGATCGTTCTTTGATCATCCAATTTGTAAATAACATAGAGATATTATAAATAAGATTTTTATTTATTATTCTAATAAGTAGATCTTAAATGAGTGAGGTAATAAATCTTAACCTATAGCCTATATTTTGATTCTGTAAAAAAACTGCTCTGAAATACTATAATTAAAAACTAATACTTTAAAATATAAAATGTGAAATTCGTTCACAAATATGTACCTAGTAAAAATAAATTTTGAGGTTTACTTAGGTTAAGTATATTTTCATGTAGAACGTGATCTTTCTTTATGTAGTTTACCTACTACGTACCTGTAAATTTATAACTACACCGGCACACATACACATTTGAGTTTGTGTGTATTTTAACGTACGAGTACATTGCATTAAGAACATAAATCCATATTTTTTGATTAATCTACACTGAATATCATACGCAACATTATGTAATAAACGAAATTATAAAACCATTTTTAATATTTAAATTTGTAATAAAAATTTAGGTTACTGATTATTCCGTAACAAATTTAATATTATGGTTAGCAAAATTTATTTTTTTCTTTGTATTTGCATCTGTTTTAATAAAGCATATAAATTAATTTGCATTTGACTTTATATGGTTAGAATTTATTGTTATTTGGTATTTATTTTATCTAAATATACAGTGTAATTGGATCATAATAGGTATGAAATTTGCAATGTATGAATTTACATTTTGCAATTTGTCTAAAGTTCAATTGAATTGTTTATGGACTATAAGATTATTTCTATGAATATAATTTGTACATTTTAAATATCAATTAATAAATTTCTTTATACATTTAAGGGGAGACTGTATGATGGTTTTGACTGAAAATTTTGATTTTCGGTTTTTTTATGTTTTTCAATAGTTTAGATCTACATCTCCCACAAAAACAATTGACAAAATTATTTGAATGAAACAAATTTAAGTTTTTATCACGTTTATCCTAAAAAATTAACACGTCGCCAAGAACAAATATTTTTCATATTTTTATATTGCTTGTTTTATTGAAAAAAAATTAAGTTTTTTTAAAATATCTGCTTCACTATTTTTAATATTCTCCACTGTTGGTGCAGCTTTCTAACCAACTATTGATTGGATATTAAACTTGTTTGTGTACATTTTGTTTTTTATTTGTGCCTTTTCCCGTAAATTTAAATTTTTAACACTTAGGTACGTTTTTCTCAGAAACCATTTAACCCATCTAGCTGAAATTTTTACCAGTTAATTATAATGTATATGCACATTCACCGACATTGTTTTTACTTCCTCCAGGTGCTCAAACATTTAGTAATATGCAAAAAAAACGTAGAAAAAATTGTAACAATTTTATGTTATTCGTTATTCTTTTAAAAACTTTATGGTCCAACAGATTAAATTGAAAAAAAAATCAGTAGCTAAAACCACCCTACAACTAGCTATAAGTGTGTAAAGTTTCATTTTCGTATCTTTCACCAATCCTATGAAAAATTTACCTGAAAATAGCAAATTTAACATTTACGGGATACAAAGTACAGTTTCCCCTTAAATCGTAGCAAGATAATGGGTCCAAAGATTGTAGACGGACAGTACAAGAACTGTACAAGGAAAATGAATGATTAATGGAAACGATTACAAAAATAATACTAAAATTTTACAGACGCCTGTATGGAATGGATGACAACCGGTTGACAAAACAGATCTTTAACACACTAAACAATTGTAAACCTAAGGTGTCAGATAAATGGTTTAAAAAAGTCAGAAATGAAATAGTGAAAACCGAAATAAACCGGGAACATTTAATGAAACGAACGAAATTCAGACAACTAATTACGGACTTTAAAGGTTCCCATGGAGAGCAAAAAAACAGAACACCGGTTGGACTGAAGAAAGAAGAAAAGCTTGTATTGAGCAAATACTGTGAATGTGGGCTGAAAAAAGAGCTTCCTGAAATATCTTAGGTCACCTCACGTGGTCTGAAATTGGCCCTATACGAAAAAATGTTTTTTGACTACGTAAAACCACTTATCGATTCCTTAGGTCTACTGTTTAGTGACCTTAAAATCAACCGTTTCTTATCCATTCTATAGCTAAAGGCATTTGAAGAGTTTTAATCTACGTTTTTGTTCAACTCCGTAGATTGTTCATTTTTGAACAGTCCTTCTCTTCCTCTTAAACAGTAACGTCCACTTTCTTCAAACCCATTACTTTACAAAGGATCTTTCTCTCAAATTCTCCGCATCTCCTAGACTAGCCTTCCCGGTTGTTCTAAAACATTCACTTACAGATACACAGATTTATATAAATATTATAATTTTTGAACTAGGCTTGTCCCGCAAATTTTTCTTCTTGTACAAATTTGAATTCTTCTAACTGCAGCTGCCATCTTTCCTCGACTTTTATCGATTGCTTCCTTTTCGTTATTTTGCTATCTTATCCCCTCAATTTATTTAAATTGTCAGCTATCTTTATGTTTATTGAAAACTAACTAACGACGATGTGTTTGTTTTGGTAGTATAGGTAATCTAACTGTTCAAAATTCAAATAAAAAACAAATAAATTAAGTTTTAGCAGTTGCACATACACAACGATTACTACAGAATTAAAAATATACACCTTCAAAGTTCTTGAAAGCAATTCACTACAATTCCGTTTGGTTTTTAAACAAATTACCATCTAGAATAAGACTCCTTAAATTAAAAAAAAAACTTTAATCGGAAAGTAAAAGATTTTTTAAGAAAACATGTATTTTATTCTGATTAGGCGTTGTTAAATTATTTTACATGGAATGCTCTTTAAATGGCATGTGTAAAATTTGGACCTAACATTGTATAATATAAATGACAAACCTGTAATTCTAATGAAGTAAAAAAATTAAGTACTAAGTAATTAAAGTACAAGTAATTTTTTTAGTGAATAATATATTAGATTGTAAACAAAACAAAATTAACCCTAGAACCGGCAATCGTCGGTTTTGAGACGAGTTACCACTTCTTGAACCGGTCGCGTCGCAAAATCAGATTTGCTTCATAGCATTGGAATGTTGTCGTTTTAGTTTTAATTTTATTTACAGACAGCGTTGCTGTTTTGTACAATAGTTTAGAAATGTACAAAGTACATTTTTACGTATAATACAGTAGTTTTAGTTGCATATTCTGCTTGTGTTTCTCTGTTGTAACCACGCTGTCCAAGAGCTGAATTTGGTTATTTCTTGGTTTACATGATGTGTTTTTGAATGTATTTTCTTCAGTTTGGAACATAGATTCGTTTTTGGTTTTATTTTGAAATAAGCATTAAAAGTAACGATTCCTATATAATTAATTATGAAAATGGAGCATAAGAAAGTTTTAAACATTAGTGTCACCTGAATTTTTAGAAAAATATTTGCCTACTAATTATTTTCAAATATTTTTAGCATCCGTTACTGTCAGATTAAAATTCCTGTAATCTATTTTATTCTATTTTCCTAAGTTTTCTTATTATTTTGATGTCACGTGACAAGGTTTGTGATTTATAGCAAATTTTTAATGATTTTTTTTACGGTTCAGTGACCCATATGTTAGAAATTCTCCGCCGGTCTAGAAAAATATTATTGCCGGCTGTAGGGTTAATTGTTGAAATGGATTTTAATATACGGCCTATATTACCAAATAAAATATAACGATTTCTATTCCACTTTAGGTCGCGGACAAATAAAAATTTATTTTATTTATTTTACTAAACGATTTTCCGTTTCTTCGTGGATGGCTTAAGTATTTCGTAGTGAAGTATTTTCATGTACGCATTTATTGTTAAAAATTTTGGTCTACAAAATATTTTCGGGTAATGATATTCGTGATCGAGAAAAGTTTACTTCTTTCCTACTTCCTCACGGGTAGAAGTTGAATTAGATTTAAACGATCCGGTGGTAGAGGAAGCCCCAGAATATTGATTAAGATTTTTAGATAAAGGAATTGTACATAAATAGCTACTAGTACAACTACTTCGTGAACTAGTACATCACATTAATTCACCTTCATGATCTACTCACAGTGAATTTAACAAAAACGTAGAATTTTATAGTTATTACTTACATGTTTTGTATAGAATAATTCTAGGTAAAGTAATTAAATTATTTTTATTACTTCCTCAGATATAAAAACAACATATTATAAAATATAAATAATAACAGAACGAAATTGGAAGTAGATCGGTAGTTCAAAATAATATAATCTGATTGAATTAATAACACGATAGATGATTTCAATAATGTACTGTACATTGTGATCTAACGACTTCAATTGTTTTATTAAAAACAACACAATACCCACGTTATAATCTTCATTACCTTTTTTACGTAATTCTAGGTAATGTTTTATTAGTTTTTTTTTTCATTTATGCAATACTTTATTACTTACTTGTTGTTTTTGTTGTGTGAATTTAATTTTTATTTTACCAAATATGGTTTTCTTTTGTTTGTTATATAAATATGCCTAAAAAGAAAATATATATTACGATTGATTCAATTAAATCTTGTTTATTCTATTCTTTATTCGGTAAAAAAAATTACTGATAATTTACGCAAAATATTTAGTCTGCAAAATGAAAAAGTAAAATATTATTGTTATAAATATATTTTTTAATGCCAAGGGTTATTTTAAAACTATTTTTAAACAATTAACATTCTAAATTCCTGGAATATATAGTGTTATTTTTACTTTCACTTGCCCTATATGAAATATTTATTTTTATTTGCAAGTTTTCAAGTTTTATCCTTAATCTGTGTACGTTGCAATCTGTTCAATTCAGAACAATAAGCAACCCCGTGACCCAATGAGATAAAGATGATGAGCATGACGTGTAAATAAGATGTAGTCTTGCACAAACCCAGGCCGACCATTCCTGAGAGAGTTTGGTTAATTGAACCCAAACCATCAAAGTACACCGGTAACCACTGTCTAGTATTTAAATTCTAGTAAAAGTAACTACCCTTACTAGGATTTGAACCAGGGACCTTAGGCTCTGAAAATCAGCTGTTAAATAGCTGACTCACAGCGAGGACTTTACCTCTAAACCAACCCGGTGGGTTAAATATATTTATCTATACTAATATTATTAAGACAAAGCATGTTTTTGTGCAGTATAATTTTCAAAACTACTGAACGGTTTTTCATGAAATTTTAACAGCGTATATATTCACAGCAACATTTTATTTTTAAACTTTCAAAAATGATAACCGTAAAGGTTCAAATGAAAATTTTTATAAATATATGTGTGTGCGTGTGTGTACACGTGAGTAAATATAGCTGTTGAAGTAGATGAAGGGGTTTGATGATAGTGAGAGACGTACGCGGGGGAAATTAACAAAACGTCGTTTTGTGTGCATGTCTGTATGTGTGTGTACGTTGAAGTATACAGTCTATCTAACAGCTACACACACATCTCTACATTTTTATTTTAAAAAAATTGATTGAGTCCTACACATTTCGCGTGCGAAATCGCGCGCGCACTCTAGTTACTGATAATTACAATTTATCTACTTTGCCTAAATTTATTACAAAATATAATTAACAATTAAAAACTTAACTAATTACTTTCAGAGGAGATAACTGTGGCTAGTGTATTTTACACCTCTACCTCTTCTGTTCATAAATACTTTAGTCAGTTAATTGGGTGACCACGTAATAAGAAAAACTATTTTTTATAGCTTTAGAGTTAAGAGATTGAGTGCAAATAATGTAATACTCCATCTGCCGGTCAGGTACAAATATTGGAAATAAAACACGAGAAAAAGAATAATTAAAAAGCTACAATTCTGGATAGACACGCAAGATTCTCAAGGAAGTCATTCGGGGTTATTATCATAAAGTTGTTTTCGTAAACTTTCTGATGAAGACGTTAACAGTAGGCCTATTATTTGGATTATGGGATATAATGACGAACAATAAATATACCTTTCTATTTTATACATTTAAAGGAAAATTTAATTCAATCATAACTTCTTACCATCGTGCATTAGCGGTACAATATCCTATCTCAAACATAAATAGTAACACTCCACCTGCCTTTTATGGGCAACTACAACATAACAGAAGAATAAAATTAATAAAAGCATAATAAAATCTTTGTACTTTATTTCAAAGGACAAGAATTCAACCTAGTTCAACCGATATTCCGAGAATCTCTTTAAAAAGCATTCGATTCATTGGCAATCCATTCTCCTTGATAAGTGTTAAGAAACAAATCGCAGAAATAGAACTTTAAAAATGTTAAACGGATTTTTACTTTCTCTTGCCTATATGAATATATAGGAAGGAAAGTATTGTTTTCATGTCGATTTTTCGAAATCGAGTTTTCACCGGATCTATACGTTTTCAGACCCCCTGAACCCAAAAACATGTTTTTAGCGATTGGTCTGTGTGTGTGTCTGTGTGTGTGTGTGTGTGTATACAAAATGTCTCAAGAACGGAACATCGTACGAACTTGAAACTTAAAACTTAAGTTGCATATCACTACCGGACCGGACACGAACATTTTCATCAAAATCGGTCAACCGGAAGTAGTAGTTTATTCGTGTAATTTTTCACTTTTTTGTGATTTTCTCAAAAACTGGTCCTACGATTTTTTAAAAAATCGCCTGGTTTATTCAGTTGTTTATTCGCTACAAGATAGGGTAGGCGCCATGTTTGCTGAAATTCTTGGTGAGGCTGTTTTCACGTAAAAACGTTGTTTTTTTAAGATTACAGCTTTAATATGCATTTAGCGCAAAGATTTATATAACAAAAGTTGTAGAGAATTTAAAATTCTACAACTTTTATTTCAAACATTTTTTTGTATAACGCTTAGTTTAGCAGTAATTAGCGATTTTTTTATTTTTTCTCACGAAAACGTGTGAAAAATCGATTTTTTTAAGATTTCAGCCTTAGAATGCATTTTATGACAAAAGTGTATTTTATAAATTTTATAGAAAATAAAAAGATCTACAACTTTTATTTTAAGCATTTTTCGCTACAGAGCCTAGTTTAGCGTGAAAGAGTGATTTTTCGTATTTTTAAGCCAAACAGTTCGATTTTCATTGTTTTTGAGGTTAGTTTTTTGTTTATTTCTAATGTCTTATTGCTAAAATTAGGTTATATTGTTAATCATTTGCATTGGCAAGAGAAAGTTGTGTGAGTGTTTCACACCAGATTTTATATTTTTGTAATAAGTGAAATATAAGATGATTTCATGATAAAGGTAATGTCCTTAATCCTTGAAAAAAAAATAACTAAGACGTAATTACATATTATAAAATATGTTTATTACGTAAATTATACTTGAATAAAAATAAAATTTGTCACGGATGGTCAGCTATGCGTTTAATTGATCCACAAATCCAAGTTTAATGTTCATTTTTTTAATATATTCACGAATCTTATCACGAGCAACCATAGTAAAATACAAAGAGTTATAAATTGCAAAGTGTGAAAAAGTAGTCTGTCGCAAGAATATAATATAAAAACGGAAATCGCACAAACATGAGGGGCAAGGTCTTTTTATAAACAGAAACACACACACGTGTTAGAATTCACTAAAAAACTGTTATTTATCAACAACTTCCGAAGATTCGTGTTATGAAAGAATCCCGGTTTAAGGTGCTTGTAAACTGTCGCATCCGATTAAGAAATACGGGCAGTTAATACGACGAGTATACAGTATAGTACAGGACGAAGAAAGAATCGACATTGCGTGGCCACTTATTACAAGCCATACTTAAATAGATTTTTCTTTGTTTTAAAATAATCAGTTCTTCTTTTCCTACACAATGTTTTATTATTTTATTTTTTTTAAGAGAACAAACTTATAATATAATTATAATAAAACAACAGTTTAATAACATTTTGTTCATTACTAATTGATTTATATTTACTAATTTACATTGCTGCCCATAACAGACAGGTGGAGTGTCAAATTATTTACACTTGATCTGTTAGTTGCAGGGCTAAAATAAATAGTTCTGTTTCTTATCACATGGTCAGCCAATTAAATGACTGAATCATTTAAGAACAGAAGAGGTAGAGGTGTAAAAGAGACTAATCAGAGTTATCTCCTGTGAAAGTAATGAATTTCATTATACAGCCAGACCCTGTGGTGAATGAAGTGAAGGTGTCATTTGCAGAGTGGAAAATATGTGCTTTTCAGAGGGCCCGGCATGCTGATAAGCGTACTTTTCTACTCAGTGAGGAGGGCAATGGTAAACCACCTCACTCCTCATTTTACTTAGTAAAACCTCTAGAGGTTGAAACCAGCCTTTTGGCTGATGACCTAAACAACAACAATTTACATTGAACTATAGTCAGATTCACGAAAGAAAACACTTGTCTTTAAACAGCAATATCTTTTGAACCGTTGTTTGTAAAACAATTACAATATATCAATTTTTTTTGTAACAGTGTAGTATTTCTTTTGCAATCAGTTAATAAATACAATAACTTTAAGCAAATATGAGAAAATCTGAGTAATGTCCTTAGAATTAAAATATAAACTGTACTCAGTAGTGTTTCGAAAAGACTAAACTTTGAAGAAAAAATATAACTATATGTATACAAAATCAAACTTGATGAACTGTGAATCAACATTTTGAAACACAAAGTTGTTGAAGTAGGAGATGACGATGACGACACATCAAATTAAAGCTTGTTTTATTGTTGATTACAGGATTACATTAACATAATTTTATGACACTTTGTAGCCGTATACATTTTAAAGTACGCAAGAACAATGTAATAGTACTTTAAAGTTGGGTAAACTGGAAAAGTGGTTGAAACCAGGGTACTTTTTATTCGCAATTCGTTATATTTAATACACTATTAATTTCCAAAAATGTTAATGTATATCCTGAAATCAACAATAAAACAAGGTTTAATTTGATATATCGTAATTGTTTTTACATAAAACGGTTCAAAAGATATTGCTGTTTAAAGACAGGGTTTTTTTCGTGGATCGGGGCACAGATTTTTTGAATTAACCTAAACAAACTGTTCGGAGAGTCAGGAATTCGGATAATTAATATATGATAATTTTTTCATAGTTTATTTAACGTCACATCAACTGCTTGGTTATTAGTGACTACGGTGGGTTACGTAACAAAATAGTGAATTTTGACTTGTGAAAATTTTCAGATCCGAGCCGGGGATTAAACCCATGACTTCCACGTTGTATGCACAACAGCAAAATGTATTTGCGTTGTTTGCACTAAGCTACTAAGGCGACTAATTTTTAATACCTAACATTTATAGGAATCATTAATATTTTAAAGTGTACCGTACCATACAGCATTGAGAAATATGAAAATCTACGAGTAAAAAATTAATTCAATCAGTCAATTCAACATCAGTTTAATTACAACCAAATCTACAGAATAATTATACAATACTATGCGTTTTGCTAATTCGGTAAATTTTTCCCCATAACAGGCAAGTGGATTGTTAAATTATTTACACTCAATCTATTAGTTCCAGGGCTATAAAAAAATAGTTTTATTTCTTATCACATGGTCAGCCAAGTATATGACTAAAAAAATCGGGTGTGAAACACTTACACAACTTTCTCTTGCCAATGCGAATTATGAAAAAATTAACCTAACATTAGTAACAAAACATTAGAAGTAAACAAAAAAAACTAATCTCAATAAACATAACCTAATTTTTATCATGAGTGAAAGATGCAAAATGAAAATCAAGTTCAGTTTGGCTTAAAATACGGAAAATCACTCTTTCACGCTAAACTAGGCTCTACAGAGAAAAATGCTCGAAATAAAAGTTGTAGATCTTTTAATTTCCTATAAATGTAATTATACACTTTTGTCGTAAAATGCATACTAAGGCTGAAATCGTAAACAATCGACATTTTTACACGTTTTTGGGAGAAAAAAAACAGGAAATTGCTAATTACCGCTAAATTAAGCGTTATACAAAAAATGTATGAAATAAAAGTTGTAGAATTTTAAATTTTCTACAAGTTTTATCCTACAAATTTTTGCGCTAAAATGCATATTAAAGCCGCAATCTTAAAAAAACAATTTTTTTACGTAAAAACAGTTTCTCCAAGAATTTCAGCAGACATAACGCCTAACGTAAACCATAAAAAATTTAATAAACAAGGCGATTTAAAAAAAAAGTCGTAGGACCAGTTTTTGTGAAAATTGCAAAAAAGTGAAAAATTACACGAATAAACTACTTCCGGTAGACCGAATTTGATGAAAATGTTCGTATTGGGTCCGGTAGTGGTGTCTAACTTAAGTTTTAAGTTTCAAGTTCGTTCGATGTTCCCTTCTTGAGATATTCGGTTCACACACAAACCCACACACAGACCAATCGTTAAAAACATGTTTTTTGGGTTCAAGGGGTCTGAAAACGTGTAAATGCGGTGAAAACTCGATTTTGAAAAATCGACATGAAAACAATACTTTCGTTTTTATATATTCATATAGGCAAGAAAAAGTAAAAATAACCTACAAAAAGTAACGTTACATATTTAACATATGAACCCATAATACACTGATATTTACATGTAAAAATACTTTTTAACCACGAATTACCATTGAAAATGAACGATCATTTTAATTAATCAACTTGTTTTAAAAATAACTTTAACTTGTTTAATATAATTTACAAAGTAGACTAATAATGATTTATTTCAAAACATTAACCTAATTACGTTAAATATTATTTTTAAAGCGTGTAAAATAGGTATCTTTTAGAGACATATTGTATCAATAACAAACCTTACTTTTGCTGAGATGTTGAGAAACGAAGTAAATAAAAAAAGCCTTTGGTATTTTCCAAAAATAAAAGTAATACAATTTAAATGAACAAGTACATAAAAAAATGGTAATTAATTTTTTCAAATATTTTAATCTAAAACCAGGATATTATTTTACAATTAATAAAAATACTTTTTGGTTTGTAACACCCGTAAATGGAATCCGTGTGTTGTTTTAAATTAACTAAACTTGTTACAAATGATAAACGACGTAATTTTACAAGATATTATGTTTCTTGAATCAGAAAAAAGAAAAATTTAAATCATCTTGTCTGGTTGTATTAGTTTAAGTTCCATCAATTTTTTATCTGTTTAGAATTTAAATTTATTTGCAAATTTTATACTTGACTTTCTCTGCATTTATATGTTACTAATAGTATGTATTAAAATATACTATAATGTATTTCAGATCACTTAATATGCAAATAGAATTGCAATTTTGTTTTTTATGTGCGTAGTGATTTGAAAATATTTTAGGTGAGTTTTTATTTCTTGATACATATCTGTTTTTATTTCTAAGGAAAGTAAGATTTAAATGTTATCAAGAACATTAACTTATTTAATGTTTGGAATATATTGTGAAATAGGCTATATAAATTATGTTAATGTAATAAATATTATGTAGATGTTTGTAGTTATTTTTATCATGATTTAGAAGAGAAGGCATTTATTTTGATGCAGGAGTCAAAATTTTTATGAAGTGTTTACTAGTATAAAGTAAATGTGAAACGTGGTGAAGCTTCTCCTCGTTTCTCGTTTTAAATCGGATGTTGACTGGTTAACCCTTTAGGGGGCATAAGTAAAACTTTTTAAATATAATAATAAAAATTGGTGTGGTATTTAAGTATGTGTTTTTAATTTTGAACAAAATAATTTAACTTTTTTTGTTCTCTTGACCCCTGCCGGGACTGAAATGTGGTGATAAAATACTTAAACCACAGCCCACCTAAATCAACTTTACTTTACCTTATGGTCTTTAGGTTAATATGGTAAGGTAATATAGTTTCTATTTTACCACTTGTTTTCTGTTTATATTCTCCAATTCTTTTTATGATATAAAGGCAGAAATCATGAATAATGTTTTTAGAAATCGTTCCAAATAATTTACAAAAAGTTCTTTAAACTGGGGTTTAGGAATGTCATTGTTTAGGATGTCGTCTCCATCATTGTCTCCTCCATATTTCGAGTCATAAGCATGCTCATCATAATTTCTTCAAAGTCCATTTTTAATTTATGGTCTTTAACTGGTGTGAACGCCATCTTAACATTAAATGGTGAAGAAAGTACTTCTAATTCACTCCTAAGCGCTGTGCCAAACATTGAGTACTATGTGTTACTTACTTTTATGAAATCATTCCATCGTAAAATAATTTGTTGTTGTTCAGGTTATCGGTCGAAAGCTGATTTGAAACTCTAGAGGTTTTACTAAGTAAAACAACGAGTGAGGTGGTTTACCAATACTTTCTTCACTGATTGGAAATGTGTGCTTATCAGTAGTATGCCAAGCCCTCCGAAAAGCACCTACTTTCAACCCTGCATATGACACCTTCACTTCATTCACCACAGGATCTGGCTGTATAATGAAATTCATTACTCACAGACGAGATAACTCTGATTAGTATCTTTTACACCTTCACCTCTTCTGTTCTTAGGGGTATGGCAATGTTTGTATCTCTGGATTTGTGTGATTTAATAATTTTGAATAGAAACGGGTGTTTAGTTTTTTAATAGTTGCGTATACTGTGTCGACGTTAAGGTCTCGATACATATTTTTTTTGTGTGAAATTTATTGTGACTAGTCTAAAACTAACTAACAACTTTGTTCTAACTTAATTGATCTAAGTACTTAATCTAAGAATTTACCAACTAATAGTTCTTAGTTTATGTTCGATATTCTGATACACTAGTTATAAAATTTACTAATCATTGATATTTAACAAAATACTTCCAGATATATACAAGTAACTATTAACTAACAAATTAATAACTTTATACTGTTCATTACACCAGTTCAAATGGTTTTACATGAGAATATCTCCTATTCAGATCAGCGTTACTATCACCGAAGCTACATAGCTTCGGCATTCACATGGCAAACAAGTCTATTTTCATGGCTCCTGGAAAATTTCCGAATCACTTCGTTTATGGAATCCACTCTTAAGCCCCGGTGCAGGTCGTCGTTCCTAACATACCAGGGAGAGTTGCCAATGCTTCTCAGAACTTTGTTCTGGAATCTTTGAATGATTAATTGGTTTGATGCTTTTGTACATCCGTTGTATTCCGTAGGTCCATACGGGTTTTAAGATTTCCTTGTGTATTAGAAGTTTGTAAAAGTAGGTAATGAAGATTTCCTACCTATTAACCAGTAAAGTTTCCAGTAAAGATTTGAGATCGAGTTCTTTTCTTTTCTTTTTTACATGTTCTTTCCAGCGAAGTTTTAAGGTCTCGATATTATGATAAGAGTTCCGTACGTAGTAAGAACTACATATGATTCAACGTAAAAATGTTGTTTTCCTTATTGTTGTTCTTTTTTGGGTATGTCAATATTAAAAAATATTCGTCTGTTCTAATGTTAGTTATAAATTACATTATTTTTTTATTTTTCTTCTTCCCTTCACGGCATTGGTCATCTAGCCTGTTCCAGCATCAAAATGTTTTTGTAAACTAGTGGACATGTGTCTTTTCTTAGTGTAAATGTTACAAGTATGTTCTTTGTTTCATTTATTTTCATACACCTTGTTCCATACAAATAATCAAAATTTTAGTTCATTTCAAGGTTCAATAATCATACTAAAAGTTTTCTTTTAATAAATCTTTTGGGATTTATCAAAACCGGACAAGGAAATATTACTAAGCATTTCTCTAAAAAGGATTTGGTTGTAAAAACTAAAAAAACAAACGAAGGAACTAATTTTTCAATAACAAAGATAAAAATGTAATAAATTACCAAATATAAAATATAATCTACATAGCGTAACGAAACAATATATCATTTTTATTTTATAATTTGGAATCAAGTTCCAAAAATAAAAACGACAACCAAACCTGTTATTATAAATAAATCAAATATATATACAATTCGTGAATTTATTTTTATAGTATCAAAATAAATTAAAGAAAAATAAAACAATAATCCTGTGTAAAAATGGAACATGATTTATAAATTAAGTTTATCAGATTCAAGATGCGCTATGAAGGTTCAAAATAAATATATCATAAAGAAAAGAAAAGAAATAAAAAAATGAATAGGAAGTATTATATTATAAAATTTATCATTAAAATTATATTTTTTAAAAAGTGAAATTGTTTGAAGATACGGTCACTACGTGACCTTGAACTGACCCCTGACCGGTTTAATGGTCGTCGGGTTGTACCCAGAAGCGATACTCGGCGAAGAATGAGATAGAAAGGCAAGGAGATTAGTCTGGAGTTGTTTGAACGTAGAACTAAATTATTACTAATGTTAAAACCAAACCACTTTTGCTTTCTTCCTGTTATCCCCTTTGGCCATATATATTCTTTCTAGATTGTTAGGATTCGTGACACGACCTTGAAGGTTTTACTAATAATGGAAGAAAGTATCTATTCTTCTTATTTTACTTCTTTACTATTTGCTACCGGGTATCCACTTTCCTATACATCTATGTAATGTACATACAATAAATTCATGTTATGTTAAACATAAACATCTTGTTTTTCTTATTGAAACAAACAAGTATGTAATAGAATTTAAAAATAAATTTAAATTTATTACTCATAAACCTTTTTTTAAAATATCATCTGGAGTTTAAGTAAATGCATTTACCTATCTTAAGTGATTTATAACGTTGTAACCTTTTCTACAAATCTTCAAATAATAATTCATTGTTCTTTATCCGGTGCAACTACATTGTTTCTGTATATGTTGTTAAACTATAAATTAAATTTCAACAAAATATTTTTGGATTACTTTTTTTTTATCCGAGGCGACGAGAAAAACTCATGTTCACTCCCTCGCGTTGGAGGAAGTAGTGTTGGACTCAATTGAGGCGTCGTCGTCCAGTCCCAAGGATGTCGCAATCGCCTACCAACCAAAAACCCGCCGCCTGGCCACTTGATCCGGCATCAACAAAAAACCCGCCACCTCCCTCGGAACTGTTTATATAATATTACAAGGGAAATGTCGGGTTAAAATAATAATAATAATTATTATTATTATTAGTCGTAAAGCTCCCGAAGTGGAAGACGATAAGTAAATCTGGTTTGTTTTTGAGATTTCTTGTCCGTTTTATCTGCCCACCAGTTTATCATTCTTTGTGAGAATTCAGCTCTTCTCTGTTCATTCCATTTTGTTCCGGTTCTTGGAGCTTTTGTCTCTGGTTTAACCTCCCATTTTTTAACTTTTGTTCTAAAATTGTCTCTTATGAGAATTTATTCTTTGGTGATTTTGGCCAATTCTAAATCTTTTTTAATACTTTGTATCCATTCCTCCTCTCCCTCCCTTTAACAAGTGATGATCCATTTTTACTATTCTCTTTGTGAGTCTATTGTCAGGAAGCCTCATTATGTGGCCATAAAATTGAAGGCGTCTTTTCCTCATGTCTGTCTCTATGTTAGAATATTCTTCAATTTTAGACGTTCTCTGTAATCTGTACCCGTTTTCGGTCCATCTAGGTCCAAGATTTTACCTAATTATTTTTATTATTTTTTTATAATTTATTATTATTATTATTATTATTGTTATTATTGAAATAACATTTTCACCCACGTGCGTGTACTGGCTTATTGATAACCTCAGAAATGTGGTAATAGGCCCAATATTAGAGTTGTAAAACTAGTAGAAGTTGGTTACGAAATTTTAAATATTACGAAGGTAACAAAAAAATCTCTAAATGTTTACCCATAACGGGCAGGTAGAGTGTTAAATTATTTGCACTCAATCTGTTATTTCCACGGATACAAAAAATAGTTCTCTTTCTTATTACATGGTCAGCCAATTATATGTTGTTGTTGTTTAGGTCAACAGTCAAAAGGCTGGTTTGAACCTCTAGAGGTTTTACTAAGTAAAACGAGGAGTGAGGTGGTGTACCATTGCCTTCCTCATTGTTGTTTAGGTCAACAGCCGAAAGGCTGCTTTGAACCTCTAGAGGTTTTACTAAGTAAAACAAGGAGTGAGGTGGTTTACCAATGCCTTCCTCACTGAGTGAAAAAGTACGCTTATCAGCATGCCGGGCCCTCTGAAAAGCACATATTTTCCACTCTGTAAATGACAACTTCACTTCATTCACCACAGGGTCTGGCTGTATAATGAAATTCATTACTTTCAGAGAAGGTAACTCTGATTAGTGTCTTTTACACCTCTACCTCTTCTGTTCTTAAACGATTCAGTCATTGAATTGGCTGACCATGTGATAAGAAACAGAACTATTTCTATTAGCCCTGCAACGAACAGATTGAGTGTAAATAATTTGACACGTCTGTTATGGGCAGCCAATTATATGATTAAAGGATTTAAGAACAGAAGGTGTATAAAATACACCAGCCAGAGTTACCTCCTCTGAGAGTAATGAATTTCATTATACAGGAAGATCCTGTAGTGAGTGAATTGAAGGAGTCATTTGCAGGGTGGAAAGTACATGGTTTTCAGATAGAAAACCATGCAAAAAAAAGGAAAATGCTTTTCATTCTAATAACCATAACTTTTCCACTCAGTGAGGAAGACAATTGTAAACCATCTCACTTCTCGTTTTACTTAGTAAAGTCTCAACGAGGTTGCTCTACAAATTAGGTTAACAGCCATGTTTCATGAAATTATTCGGGAGGCTGAGCTGTCGTTGGATTTTTTTTTAATATTGTGGCCCTAATATGCATTCTAGAGCGAAAGAGTATAATCAACGTTTTAGAACATTTATAAACCTACAACTTTTACTGTGAACATTAATTTTGGTTATACAACGCTTAGTTTAGCGGCAATTAGCAATTTAATATTTCCTTTAATGAAAATATATAAAAAATCGGGTTTTCTAAATTGCGGCCTTAGCATACATTTTACGACAAAAGGGTATAATCAGAGTTATAGGAAATTTAAAAAATCTACAACTTTTATTTTAAGAGTTTTCCTCTACAAAGCCTAATTTAGCGGAAATTACTGATTTTCCATATTATTAACTGGAATAAATTTTGATTTTGTTTTCCGTCATTCACTCATGATTAAAATTAAATTATATAGTTTTCATTTCATATTGTTTACTCATGGTTAAACAATGTTATATTGTTCACTATTTACCTACATTGGCAAGAGAAAGATTTGTGAGAATTTCAAACCAGATTTTTTAGTGCTAGACAGAATCTTAACAGACATTTGGTGCAATAAAAATAACCTGAAATAATTAACTTAACACCAAAATTGAGTTTCTAAATAGAAAATAACGGGATACAAAATTGTATATTTATTTCAGTATGCATTGACAAAATTTATTTAAATTAATAGAAATTTAATTTACCAAAATATGATCTATAATATTAAGTTATCTATCATATATAGCTAATAATAATTTAATTTATTCAAAAATGAATAAATATATAATTTAAATACTTCAATATTTTTAATAATAACAATTAAAAACAGTGGTAAAAATCATTGTACAGTATGGAGTACTTCAGTGAAAATATATAATTATTATTTTATTAAATTTTTAATTTTATTTTAAACATAAACATAAGTTGTATAACTATTTAAATGAAATATGGTTTTCTAATCTAAAATAAAAAGACTTAGGGCAAAGATTCAATTATTTTGAAATTATACTGTTGGAAAGTAACATCTGTTTTATAGTTTGTAACTTACTTTTTTATACGTGGTAAAGTTCCATTTATCTACTTGCAAGTCAATCTTTTTATAGCTATCCGTAGTTTTTTTATAAAATACACAATTTAATTCATATGTTTTACATTACGATATATAATTTTAATTAAAATTTTACTATGATATTTTTTATTATTATTAATTATTTTCCTTTCACTATAAATTTCCTTTCTTTAATGGAAATTATTAGAAAAAAAAATTTAAGACACCTTTATAAAATGGATGCGAAACTGTTGAGGAACAAATTTTTAAGTCACTAAACCAGTGGTTCTCAACATTTTAGACACTGCGACCCTCTTTTTAGGTTTATTATCTTGCTGACCCCTCTCAATTATAAAGTTAATTTTTTTTTTTAATTTACAATACCCTCTCATACAAAACATGTACACTAGGTCGATACCGGGTACTCAGCGCAGACGTCTGAAGCGCCTCCAGCCAAGAGATCTTCTCGGCCAACTGTAGGACTCTGGGGATGACTGCACGCTCCTTCAAGTAAATCAAGTTTTGGAAAATTAGCTTCACATTTAGAAATTGTTATATTAATTTAATAACTGATACTAATTTTCAATTAAAAGTGTCAAAAAAAATTACAATAATTAATTGTAAAACCGTTTGACACTGGAAAATGACTTCGTTTTGTGTTTTACAAAATTAAAGCCAGAAATTAAAAAATTGATTAATTTAAAACAAGCCCAAGTTTCGGGTTAATTGCATTGGAAAAAACATTGTAAAAGTAATTTACAATTTCTGTCTCTTTTTCAAAAAAATAGATTATAACAATAACCGTTTTTAATTTTCCCCCATGTTTTGCGACCTTCCTAGACAAGTCCTGTGACCCCCTTAGGCCGTCGCGACCCACCGGTTGAGAAAAACTGCACTAAACAATAGGTTTAATGTGTGGGTTGAAATAGTTCAAAGAAGATAGAAACCACATTGAGAAATCCGAAATAAAACGAGAAAACTTATTGAACTGAACCAAATTCAGACAACTAATTATTAATCTTAAGAGGGGTAACGTCACATCCTCATCTCATTGGGTAATGGAGTTGTTTATTGTTCTAAATTGAGTAGATTGGAACGCACAAAGTTAGAAAAACAAAATTTCTAGGAATTGTACTATTCCTAAATAATCTATTCCTGTCGATTAACGAAATTATTAAAAATTAAAACTAAATTTTACGGACACTTGTATACAATGGATGAGAACCAGTTGACAAAACAAATTTTTATTAACACACTAAACAATAAACAAAATAGAACACCTGGTGGACAGAAGAGAGAAGAAAAGCCTACAGTAAACAAATGCAGAGAATGTGGGCTAGTAATCTGTATTGATTGTTAACTTTATGTTTTTTACCAAAGCATGTTCTGAGAATCCTCCGTTCTATTTTTCTGCACGACTCATTGACGGCTTGACCTTCGATCCATGCTATTGTTTCACTACCATATAAACTTTAGGTTATTAGAGTAATTTAGGCGAGTTTAATTTTCGTGTTAACTGAGAGTAATTTCTTATTGTAAACGTTCCGGGTGAGTTTTTGTCCGATTTTCAGTTTGTCCAGATTGTGATTCCAGCAGAGTTGTTCTGAGAGTCTGTAATGAATGTTTTCACCTAAAGTTTGATTCAGTTCTCCAAGCTATCTTGTGTAAATCGTTTCATAATCTACATACCTGTAACACGCTACATCTTTTGCAATTTGCTTTACATATTCCAATCTTTGCCTCCCCCTACAATATTACCTCAATAATAATAGTCCCTCGATATTACCCTCCATTATTGATAGCCCAATACCTGGATGTCTTAAGATATGCCCCACTAGCCTATCCCTTCTTCTGGTACAATGCTTCTATATACTTCTTTTTTCATCCACTCGCTCTTCTTTTCTTTTCTATCCTCTAAATTACTTATTTTGTCCACCCTCCTAATCTTTAACATTTTCTTATAACACCATATTTTAAAAGCTTCTATCTTCTTCTTTTCTACAGCCCCTACCACCCACGTTTCACTCCCGTATAACGCTACACTCGTAATGTTTTAAGAAATGTTTTCTAATCTGTAAATCACTGTTTGTAGTCAGTAAGCTGTTTTTTATTTCAAAGGCTTTTTTAGCTTGAGCAATTCTGCTTTTGATATCACTTGTGCTTCTACCATCCTTTGTTTTTTTTTAAACTGTTTACCACTTCTAATGAGTGATGTCCTATGTTTAACTTCTCTTCATGTTGTGTGCTTATTTTTTATCATGCACTTGGTTTTTTCGTACGATATGTTCAGACCTATTTTAACTAAAAGGTCTTCTAAAGAAGTCAACTGTGCTTTGGTCTCATTAGCCGAAGTTGCAAGTAAAACCAGATCATTGGTGAAACCTAGACAGTTGAGCTTGATATTATCTTTGGGTTGTCCAGTTTTTATGCTATCAGGACTTCGAGTGATCCATTGCCTTATGGCAAATTCCAGTGGACAGTTGAAGAGTAAAGGTGATAAACCGTCATTTTGTCTGAATCCTATTTATTTTAATATAAGTAGTTAAGGATATTTTAAATTTTAGTTTATTTTATGAAAAATGAGCTTGAATCAAATGAGCACAATTATTTTTCGTTCGATTCAAGCCCACAAAATATTTTAGTGTTTATAAATACGTATTAAATGAATTTAAGTGTAAACAATTTGTGTATCCCACATATTTCTTTTCTAATATTTACATTTTTATGTTACAGTGCCGGGCCCATGACAATAAGATGAAGCTAAGAACTCCCCATCCTCTTCACATTGCTCTTCTTTTAGGTAAGAATTTATGCAGTAATTTATAATGCATGTTTATGGGTATTTTTAGAAACATTTCTCACTGTAAGTTTTACAATATTTTTTACTTTGTGTAAAGCGGTTATGCCACTGCATAAATCATTAGAATTACTTTTTTTATATGGGTTATTACTACTTTTTCTGTATTAAGATTTAGGAAAAATGTTTTTTTAAAGGGAATTACATCCAACAATTCTTTATAAGAATATTTTAATCCTTAATATCTGTACGTTCCTAGGCAGGCGGAGTGTTAAATTATTTGCACTCGATCTACTAGTTCCCAGGGCTATAAAATATAGTTCTCTTTCTTATCACATGGTCAGCCAAATCATATGACAAGCATTAATAAACAGAAGAGGTTGTGGTATAAAATACACTAGTATATTCATCGAGCTTGTGCAGTACGTCCTAAGATAAAAGAGCCTAAAAACGTAAACGTATTAATGACTATCGCGTAAAAAATATATATTTGTGTTATAAAATAATTATTTTTGCTTTTTTTTATCTTGAAATCCAAAAAACTGTTTTATTTTCATGAAACCACTTAATTATTCCTAATAAACAAAGTAAATAAAACAAATTTTGGTACTTTTGCAAATTTAATGAGTTTTTAAATAAATTCATAAATTTAACGATATGAACCTTTGGTAACTGCTAAAGAAAGGCGTAAAAATTATCTTAAAAATATTGAAAAAATATCTTAAAAATAATAATTATCGCAAAAATAATGAAAACTTTAGCAGTACTTGTTACTGTTGTTATTAACAAATTACGTTAAAAATGCCCATATTACGCCCAGGTTCCCTATACCTAGCTCTTAGAACTAGAAAATTATTTAAATTGTCTTAAAAATAAAGTTAAAGTTAGGTGTAGTGGTCAGTGCAACTGTCTACTATGCCGGGGTCCCGGGTTCGATTCTCGGTCAGGTTTGGCATTTTTTCATCTGTAAATCACCACATACCATTACCTACACACAATCCCAAGGCTTAAGTAGGCATCATCACTCAAATAAATAAATTTCAAACATTTAAAAATATAGGTACTTTAAAATATTCAAAATTAACAACTGTAAAATACTGAATAACGAATAATAACTTATTAAAAATAACCAAAGCGCGTGCGTACACCGTGCATCACTGAACAAATACAGTTCAACTGGTGCCACTGTGAACAGGCAAGGTTACAGCAGGTATAATTTAGCAGAATTCCTGGAATAGACACCCACACAAACGAAATGTTTACATAGGTTACTGCACAAGCTCGGTGATAACAGTATAGTCACAGTTATCTCGTCTGAGAGTAATGAATTTCATTGTACAGCCAGACCCTGTGGTGAATGAAGTGTAGGTATCATTTACAGGGGTGAATGAAGGTGCTTTTCGGAGGGCCTGGCATGCTGATAAGCATACACTTTCACTTAGTGAAGAAGACAATGGTAAACTATCTCACTCTTTATTTTACTTAGTTAGCCTCTAGAGGTTCAAACTAGCCTTTCGGCTGATGACCTAAACAACAACAATACGTATAGGTTGCAATCTGTTCAATTTAAGGACAAAAAGCATTTCCATTACCCAGTAAGATAAGAATGATATATGACGTTTAAATGAGGAGAAATCTTGTACTGACTATAGTATGAGCGTACGGTCAATTGAACCCCAATTATCAAAGTACACCGGTGGTAACCACTACCTAGTTTCAAAATTCGTATAAAAGTAGCTATCTTTACTAGGATTTGAACCATGGATCCTTTATCTTCGAAAATCAGCTGTTAAATAGCTAATTCACGACAACGATTTTACCCGTAGACCAACCCGGTAGGTTTAAAAAAAAATCATTTGGTGTGAAACACTCACATGACTTCCTCTTTTCAACATAAATAATAAAACATATTACGTTTAATCATTAGTAAACAATGTTGTTGTTTAGGTCAACAGCCGGAAGGCTGGTTTGAACCTACAGAGGTTTTACTAAGTAAAACGAGGAGTGAGGTGGTTTACCAGTGCCTTCCTCACTGAGTGGAAAAGTACATTTATCAGCATGCCGGGCCCTCTGAAAAGTACATATTTTCCACTCTGCAAATGACACCTTCACTTCATTCACCACAATGCTGTATAATGAAATTCATTACTTTCAGAGGAGATAACTCTGATTAGTGTCTTTTACACCTCTACCTCTTCTGTCCTTAAATGATTCAGTCATTTAATTGGCTGACCATGTGATAAGAAACAGAACTATTTATTTTAGCCCTGCAACGAACAGATTGGGTGTAAATAATTTGACACTCCACCTGTCTGCTCTGGGCAGTAGTAAACAATATAAAATTAAAAACCAGCTGATTTCAATCATAGGTGAATGACGCAAAACTAAAATCAATATCTGTTCAAATTAAAAATACGGGAAATCACTAATTTGATGCTAAAGTAGGTAGTCTAGGAGAAAATCCTTGGAATAAAAGTTTTAGATTTATTCTCAATAATTAAGTAATTTATGCATGTAAGGCCTACTCTACATTTCTCAACAAAATTTTAAAAAGTATTAATTACTGATTTATTTCTTAAATAATACAAGAAAGTAAACAATTTCATCAGACTTTTAAACCATCTGTAAAAGTAACTAACACCATAATTTATAATTCAACATTAAAAGGTTTCCATATTTGGAATCCGTACAATTTTACAACTTATCAAAAAGTAGACTATATTAAAACATTTCAAATAATTATCTTCACATAATTTTATAAGAATTTTAAAAACGTATCATTTTTAAATGAAGATTACATTTACTATAGCTATTATTAGATACAAATAAACTAAATGAAAAAATTCACGTTTATTTAAAATATTGAATAATTAAGTTATATTATAAAAATTTTGAAATATTTTTTAGTATTTCATAAAAATATTTACAAAAATACAATATTAAAAAATATAGATGATGAATGAATGTGATAGATAAATCTTTTTATTTCTATTTATTTATTTATTCGACAAGATCACGTTTCAACCTGCCAATAAAAATAAATTTTACAATACCTAATATTAATACGGTATGATAGTTTATTATTAACAAATTAATCGTGGTACAAATGAATTTTAAAAAAAATAATAAAAATTATGAAATTATTGTATTAAAAGTTTAAATATTTAAATTGACTGACTATTTCAATTTTTAATTTTGAAAGGTCGTTTGATTGTGAGAATTTTTATGATTGGTCAGTTTCATTTAATTTAAAATAAAATAAAATGTCAGATTTATTAAAGAATTGTTATTATTGTTTTGATATTTCTTAATTAGGTTTCAGTTTTTAAAATTTGACGTTTTCGTTTTGATATTATCTTAATCGTAAACTACTTAACATGATTTTGATTTTATAAATTTGATAAATATTTATTATATTGTAAATTGGCTGTGATGTTCTTGTATTGCGTTACTTATTTATGAGATTTTTATCTAATTAATAGTACAGATTTTTAGTTTATTAGATTATTAGGTATTTAGGTCGTTGGATATCTCGGATTTTGTTTTTATATCGTGAATGGATGCATTTACTTATGCTATAATAAAATTAACGGTTTTCGGTTGATATTTTTTATAAAAAAATAAAATATTTAAGGGTTGTTCACTCAGAATGCGATTTGCCTCCTCCGTTCCGGGAAAATGAACGCATTCCGATCTTAAGTGCAATCTTCCCTGTCACACAAAATGCGTTTAGTTCATTCTGTCAGTCAAGATGAATCTTCATCAGAAGAAGAAGAAGAAGAAGAAGAAGAAGAAAAAGCTGTAACTCTATTGTTATTACCTCTTAAAAAGAAAAAAACAACGTACAGTGTGGGTCCGCGATATAAACAAACAACGATTTCATAATCGTCAACCCGAATTTCATAATCGCAGGGAACAGGTTGTCATCTGCCGATTACGGATTGGACACTCACTTAAATCACACCAGCACTGCTCACAAAATCTACGCCGACAGTGTGGCCTTTCTGCGACGCAAAAGCAACAGTTTCACATATCGTTTCAAAATGTCGATAACTTTAAAGCGCCCATACTCTTCTTGGTATTTCTGCAATATTTCACGACAATATTAGGTGTAAAGACAGTTGTGACAAAGTTTTAAAATTTCTATGTTACATTGCTGTTGAAGACAAAGTATGATAGACGTACTAATTTTCTCTTTTTTATGTTTTATTTATGAAATTGTTGTTGTTTTTATAGTTATCAGTATAATTCTTATTGTGGTCGCTAATAATCATTAGTAGTTGATGCGACCGTTATAAATAAAATTTAAAAAAAGAGGATTACAGTTTGGAGAATATAATAAACAATGCACATAACTTTCAGCACATGACTGCTTTTTCAGATATTTTCATGTCCTATGTCATATAAATAACGACAGCAACGAACTGTCTCAATGAACATTTCCGTTTCGAGTGACATATCATATCTTCGAGACAAACAGTACAATTTACATGACGACACGTTTGTATCGAAATGCGTTCAGTTTCAAATTGTTCTGTAGATGCGTTCAGTTTCTGCCCTCAGCGTTCTGCTGCAGCCCACACGATCAGAACGCACTCTGTGTGCCACGCTTTTCTACTAACCACAGCATACAAATAATATTTTTCACGCTACGATCACTTCCCCGGAACGCAGGACGTAGATCGCTTTCTGTGTGGCAGGCCCTTAAACCTCACAATAAAGTAACTTTATATTCCTCTATGAAGTGTTCATTTCGTTGAACAATGTTTAATAGATTGTAATTAATGACCAATCGATACAAAGCAAGCTAGAGGGTCAAAAGACAAAAATATTGATAGGTTTGACTCGTAGCAAACTGATAATTTAGATCTGACTTTAGCAGGGTACTAGAAACGGTACCAAGTATGCAAAAAAACTACCAGACTAATATATTCTGTATCAGGTACAAGTTACCAATGACTCCAAAATTACTCTTACAAACTAAAATAATTCAATTAAACAATGATAGATAAAGCGGAAAATATTTTTATTTAATTGATTACATTTCATTGAAATTGTATGGGTAAATCAGTTTTAAAACTTGTGGGGGTAAAACAAATAGATAAATAATAACAAAGAAGCTCCCGGGTTCTTTTCCCAGCTAGGGTCTGGAAATTTTCACAAGTTAAAACCTACCGTTACATATTCCACTGTAGTCGCTAATGACCGATCTTTTGTTTTTATTTTTTTTCATTAACGTCGCATAAACTGCAATTATCATTAGCGTCGACGTTGGGGTGTAACTTTATGCAATGTAGGATGAAGTGGGATTCAAACCCAGGACCGCTTGATGAAAGGCAAGCACGTTACCAACTACGCCAATTCGGCCGGTCTGTTGATGTGACTTTAAATAAAAAAAACATAAATAAGCTCGAAATGTAAAGAATTTATAAATATAATGGTATTTGTTTATAAATGTAAACAATTTACTTGAATATAATAGGTAATACAACTTTATTTTTATTTTCTTATTTTTACAATATTAATCCATGTACATTCTTTCTAAATCTGTAGTCTAATACCGGTCATCGAGAAAGGTTGCATCCGTTTTAAAAAACTACAGTTCAAAAATTACTGGCGATAAAGCCATAAATTTTTTTTGTAGTAAACAGAAAATATTAAAGTTTTTTTGTTGTTACGACTGTACCGCAAGTTGAAAAAATTAAATTAGGAAAAATACAACATAACTTAGCAACAAGACGGCGCGCCTCCTCATTTCAGTCTTCTTGTGTGGCACGCCCTCGATGACAGGTTCCATGACCAGTAGATCTGTAGGGCCAGTCCTGTGCTTTGGCCTCCAAGGAATACTATTTTAACCCCACTTAATTTTTTCTATTTGGGGTTATGTTAAAAACTTATCTGTAGTGAGAATATTCGAAATGGTAATCATTTACAACAACAAATTGTTACTGCTGTTGCTTCAGTCACGCTCGATATGACACAGCCCACCTGGACAGAGGTCGACTATCGTTTGGATGTGTGCAGAGCAACCAGCGGTGCTCATATATAAACTTATTAAGGTATGAGAAAACTTAATTATTTTCTGTTTCCAACAAAAAAATATTTATGGCTTTATATCCAGTAGTTTTTAAAATATAATGTTTTTAATTGGATGCAACCTTTTTCGATGACCCGGTACATTTATAATAATTTAAAATGTACAAAGTGAAAAAATTTCCTTATTCAACTATGACTAAGAAGCTGTGTCCCCGGGTAAGAGTTCTATAGTTATATTTATTAACATGGTACAAAACATATTTAAACACTAGACTAGGTCTTAAAACCATGACAAGTATAATAAACTTTTTTTCTTTAATTTTGATTACGGTACTGTACAATGAGTCGAACGATTTCCGTATATGATATATTTAATATAGCAGTGGAAAATTTTACTTTTGGGAGAAAAGATACCCAGTGATACCTTTTCCGTTATGAACTATAGGTTTTGTCAGACCAAGAGGTCTCCGCTCCACTTTCGTTTTAGACGTCGTACAGTTGGTAAGTTCTGTGTAGGTAGGTCACAAGCTTTTTTATTTGGAATGATTTAGTCGTTTGCGAAATTTACTGTAGAAAGATGTGGCTAGTTCCTTTAGTGTCGGGAGTTTAAAATCATCATGTGGGGTTTCATTGCGTACATAAAAAGGAGCGCCAGAAGCAAGTCTGAAAAAATTACGTTTAGATGGTATTTTACATATCACACAAATTAACAATGTACAAGACAGTCTTAAGATCAATCTGGACATATGGAGTTCAACTTTGGGGATCTGCTAAACCTTCACACACAAAACGTATACAAGCGATTCAGAATAAGATTCTACAAACGATAAGTCAATGCCCCTTTTACATCACAAATTCAATGTTGCACAAAGTCTTACAAATCCCATACGTAATTGACGTCGCTAAACAACTATACAAGACGATACATGACAAATTTGAATTACATGACAACCCTTACCTTAACCCTCCCAAATTACAAATCCCATACGTAATCGATGTCGCGAAACAATATACAAGACGATCCATAACAAATTTGAATTACATGACAACCTTCTCATACAAAACATGTACACTAGGGCGATACCGGGTGCTTAGCGCAGACGTTTGAAACGCCTCTGGCCGAGAGATCTTGTTGGCCAACTGTAGGACTGTGGTGATGACTGCACGCTCCTTCAAGTAAATCAAGTTTTGGAACATTACCATCACATTTAGAAATTGTTGTATTAATTTAATAACAGATACTAAATTTCAATCGAAAGTGTCAAAAAAGTATTGTATTTCCGTTTTAGTACCGGGTACTAAAATATAAAATACTGTGTATCAGTTACCGTTAAAACATAAATTCTTTATTATGTTTTACTAACAAACACCTTTTTATACATCCAAATACTTCTAATGTAGTTCTCTATTGTTTTTAAATAATTTTAGAAAGAAATTACACTTATTTTGGAAAGTAGCCATTAATTTTTAAACATAATTATTAACATTGTTAATTAACAACAACGTACAATTCTAAAGAAACCTTCTAGCTAAAATTTCTACAAAATTAGTTAAATTTGTTTGCGCATAATTTTGTTAAATTTTAATTGTTTAGTAGGTTGAAAAAGTGAAGATTTTACAAGAGTATCGTTTGTAAACAAGAGAAATCACGTTTTTAAAATAAGCCGAAGTTTTTTTTTTTTTTTTTTACGTTAATTTTATTTAGAAACTATACAGTACAGTATAACCATCCAAAAGCTTAACTAAATTTTGACAAAAACAAATAACTTGGAAAAAAAAGAAGAACAACGTTTGATAAGTGAGTTGTGTTTGTTTACGTCTCGTGTTTCTTTTTGTTTATTCTATTCTTTTATTTGTTTAAATGTTAAAAACAGTAATATAATCGGACTATGTAACTGCACAGGTAAATAGTTTGTATTAAACATTTATAACTTTTCTGTGTATGGTAAATAATTTTTTAATTATTTATCATAACCTGAAATCGCGAGTCACATTCGTACGGTGATTGGTGGTTCTTTTTGAGTTGAACTGAGAACGACAGTTATCAATAACAACTATATTTGGGACTGGGTTGAGTGCACTCTTGTGCCTCGCCGTTCAACATGTCCAACAATTTAACTGCACCTCGTACCACACAGAACCAAGTTAACTCAACTAATAATTCCGAAAGTACAATGTCAAATAATGTCAATATGAAAAATACAAAAAGTTACGCTAACGTCACACAACAAGAATACGTACCGACTAAAGACCACGCCATTATTCTAGATGCAATAGAAGGGATCCCACTAAAAGCATATGTCCAAACCGTCGGGAAAGTAATTAACCCTGTTAATATTCGGTTTGTTTCAAGAATCTCACGAAATCGCGTTTGCATGTATCTTGCAAGCAGAGAAATAGCCAATAAATTAACGGATGAGAGAACAACGTTTATCATAGGAAATAGAGAACTTGAAGTTAGGCCGTTACTAACAAAATTCAAACGTGTAATAATATCGAATGTTTGTCCGATAATACCGAATAGTGTCCTATTAAATGTACTCCTTCATCGAAACATCCGAGTAGGATCGTCTATTACGTCACTTCGCGCGGGCTACTCTGAACCAGGGCTCACACACATCCTTAGCTTCCGTCGTCAAGTTTATATCCATCCTGATGACATTCAGAATCTCCCAGATTCGATGAAAATCGATTTTGATGAAACAAGCTACTGGTTATATTTCTCAACCGATTCAGTTTCTTGCTTCATATGCAAACAAGCTGGACATATCGCAAGAAACTGCAAAGAAACTGATCCACCCTCAACTGTTGTAAACGAAGCTAACAACGACAGTATTGATGATAAATTAGATAATGTTGAGACAAATGAAATTGACCTTCCACTTCCTTCTCCTCAAGCTGTATCCCATGGTCGTGGTGGTCCAAAGGAAGCTGTTACTAATATTTGTGATGATGAATTTCCTCAACTGAAGGCACCTTCTAATCCAACTACTTTAACCTTAAAACGCCCGCTGTCTACGTCTGATGGTTCCGAGACTGTATCATCTATAAAACATCCAACGGAGGCTTGTGTACCTACTCCTCCAGAGACTCCCCGTCACAAACCTGATAAAAGGAAGAAATCGAAAACCGATAACCCATCTGAGAAAACGAAGACCATTGATGAAAAACTTAGCTCAGTTCGTGATTTCTTGACCTCCTCTGGCACAGAGTATCCCCTAGATTTTTTACAACTTAAAAGTCTATTGGAAAACTCACAATACATTCGTTCTGTTGCGGACGTTGTAACTGACTATACTTCCGATCTTCAAGGTCTTAGGAAACTGTTAGACGATACTTACCCTGCTCTTTTAGACAGAGGTATGAAACGGCGATTCAGCACTCTTAAAAAAAGAATATTTCCTGATCGTGTATCTACAGCTGACCTAACTCTATCGGACTGCAGTACTGATGAATGAGAATGCGAGTAATTGCTCCATACTTCAATGGAATATGAACAGTTTTAGGTCGCAAAAAGAAGCTTTGCAGTTGCTAGTAAGTAAGCATAGGCCTTCTGTCATCTGCATTCAAGAAACTAATTTTAAAAACACCTTTCATGGCAATTTACCAAATTATTCAGTAGTTTTTAAAAATCGAAATTTTTCAGACCACGCAAGTGGAGGTGTAGCAATATTCGTGTCAGATTGCTGCCCTGCTACAGAAATAAAGCTTACAAGTTGTCTCGAGGTGACGGCAGTCTCTGTTATGCTGCCAGGCGGATTTCTTACTATTTGTAACCTTTACATTCCCAACCAAACTGGGTTTTCTGTACACGACCTCAACACTTTATTGAGACAACTTCCACGACCTTTTGTTTTTCTTGGAGACTTCAATAGTCATAATGTTGTGTGGGGATCCCATGAAACGAACTCACGAGGACGAATTATTGAAAACCTCCTAACTAATCCTGAACTTGTCCTCTTGAACAACGGCGCTCCTACGCATTTCAATAGCTCTTCTAGAACTTTTAGTGCAATTGATTTATCCATTTGCTCTGCTAATATATCTCACATGTTCGAGTGGTCCACGGAGGATGACTTGTACGGCAGTGATCATTTTCCGATTATAATCGACCTGTTCCGATGTACTCCGATCGACAACGGAAATTACGTAAGAAAATGGAAGTTCCAGTTAGCAAATCTAGATCTCTTTCGTGAAATGGTATCCTTGGGAATCGGCTACTTGAACTCTTCACAACCGTCGAACAGCTTCTCTATCGATGAAAAAGTAACCAGCCTGAACGCAATAATCCTTGAAGCAGCTGATAGTGCAATTCCGAAAGCTATTGGTGTATCTAACAAGCCTTCTGTGCCTTGGTGGAATAGTGATTGTAAGATCGCACTACAAAATTCTAAGAAAGCTCTTTCTCATTACAAGCGCCACCCCACGACCGCTAACTTCATCATATTTAAACAACTAAGGGCTAAAGCACGTTTTATATTTAAAAAGAGCAAAAAACAATCATGGATTCATTTTATTTCTGGACTCTCTTCCTCTGCTACTATATCTGACTTATGGAGTAAGATTAGAAGAATTAATCGATATCCAAAAATGTCTCGTTATCCTCGCTCGTTGTTACATAACGATCAGATTATAACTAACCCGCAAGAAATTGCCAACATATTTGCTACATCCTTTGCAAATTGTTCTAGTGATCGGAATTATACTCCTGAATTTTTACAGCACAAATTGTCTTCAAACATTACTATCCCTCGGATCTTGTCTAATACTACTGCCTCTGATTACTTCCTTAATACGCCAATTCAGGTTTCAGAAGTGGAAGGGCACCTGTGTAAATTAAAAAATTCTGCTGCAGGTCCTGATAATGTGCATAATTTCTTTTTAAAACATCTTCCGGAAGTAGCAATTACATACATTACTGATCTCTTTAATGAAATCCTTGCGGAAAAGTCATTTCCGGCCATCTGGAGACAAGCGGTAGTTGTCCCTATTCATAAGCCCAAAAAAGATCGTAGTAAGGCGGAGAACTATCGTCCCATTGCCTTGACCTCCACGATGTGCAAACTTATGGAAAAGGTTGTTAAAACCAGAATTTTATGGCATCTCGACAAAATTAATTTCTTCTCGCCCTGGCAAAGTGGCTTTCGTAAACATCGATCAACACTTGATGTACTGACCTACATGGAAACGAACGTGTGTAACGCCTTTGTGAAAAACCACCACCTTGTTGCTGTGTGTTTGGACATTGAGAAGGCGTACGATATGGTTTGGAAAGACCGAACTGTCAAAATTTTATGTGATGCTGGTGTCACTGGTCCAATATTAAATTTTGTAGCCAACTTCCTACAACATCGAACCATCCGCGTAAAGGTTAGAGATTCACACTCCTTTGCTGTTCCGATACGAAATGGTGTACCTCAGGGATCAGTTTTGAGTGTAACGTTGTTTTTAGTAGCTATTAATGAAGCTATGTCCGTTGTCACTTCTCCTGTAAAAGTCTTTGCCTTCGCTGACGATATCACCTTTTTTTGTAAGGGGAAAAATTTAAAGACCACACAAGAGCTTCTGCAAGAATCCCTTACTAAATTGAATAATTGGTCAGAAAAATCCGGATTTAAATTTTCTGGGAACAAGTCTCGGTTCATAACTTTCTCAAGAAATAGATTCAACTTACCAGATATTCACCTTCATCTTGGACAACATGAATTGCAGCAAGTTCGTCAACTGAAAATTCTTGGTCTTCTATTTGACGATAAACTTTCCTGGAGGACTCACATCTCGAATCTCAAAAAGGAATGTCAAGCGAGAATGAATATTATTAAATTCATCTCTTCTAGTAAATGGGGCGCAGACAAAAACGTTATCTTGTCAACATACAAAGCACTAATTCGTGCAAAACTTGATTATGGATCTATCATCTATGCTTCAGCAAGGAAACATATTTTAGACACCTTAAACTCTATTCACTCATCGAATTTACGAATGGCGCTAGGAGCTTTCATTACAAGTCCTGTTTTAAGCGTGCTAGCTGAGTCTGGAGAATACCCGTTGGAGATCAGGAGAATGAAACTTTTGTTTGCTTATGCGCTGCATGTCTCTGCTGCTCCAGACAATCCTTGTTACCAAGCTATATTTCACAACAGCTGTTCTGGTTTTTATCTGTCCAACGCATCGTGTCCATTGCCTCTTGGGGAACGTCTTAAAGTTTCTTTGTCAAAAATTTCAAGTAAGCTGCCGCCGGTCTTTTCAAGAATGCATTCTAAAATCCCTCCTTGGTTATCTGTTTCACCAAACATTAATACATCACTTTCAGCCCTCTGTAAGGCATCAACTCATCCTAATATTTTCAAAACCTACTTTAATGAACTCAGCAATAATTTTTCACAGTATAATATGATATACACTGATGGATCTAGGTCGGCAGAAGGATGTACATGTGCTGTTGTCTTTCCCTACGAGACTGTACAAGTTAAGCTTAATGATGTATGTTCGACTTTCTTCTGCGAAGTGTATGCGATACTCTGTACTCTCGAAAAATTTAAACATTTAACTCCTTCTAAATATGTTATTTTCACCGATTCATTGTCTGGTCTGCAAGCAATAGGAAATGTCCAGTGTCATGTACCAATAATTCAAGAAATCCAAGAGCTAATTTCTGAGTTGACTGCACACAATTTTGAAATAGTGTTTACCTGGATTCCGTCTCATGTAGGGATTCCAGGCAACGAAAAAGCCGATCTTGCGGCCAAGAGTGCTGTTCACTTACACGAACATTTCCATCGGGTCTCTCATTCTGACCTAAAGGCACACGTCAACAGAAAACTATTTGATTTCTGGAACTATAGGTGGACCGAGATGGCACCTTCGAAACTCCATATGGTACGAAAAACTTTAGGAGAATTTCCTCTACCCGAGTTTCATAATCGCAGGGAACAGGTTGTCATCTGCCGATTGCGAATTGGGCATTCATATATATCACACCAACATCTGCTCACAAAATCTACGCCGACAGTGTGCCCTTTCTGCGACGAAAAAGCAACGGTTGCGCATATAGTCTCAGAATGTAGAAAACTTCAAGACACCCGTACACTTCTTGGTGTTTCTGAAACTTTTCAACACAATGTTAGGTGTAAAGACAGTTGTTACAAAATTTTGAAATTTCTACGCTATATCGGTGTTGAAGACAAAATCTGAAGCCTACCAATCTTTACTTTTAATGTTTTAATTTATGAAATTATTATTTTTACTGTTATTAGTACTTATAACTCCTATTGTGGTCGCTAATAACCATTAGAAGTTGATGCGACCTATATAAAAAAAAAAAAAAAAAAAAAATAACTTGATAAATAAACAGAAATACTTTTTTTATAGAATACATCCCAGTGGATAATTCAAAAGTATATTGGATTTCAAAAAATAAATTCATAAAAATATAGAACAATTAGATCAATAGATCTCTACTCCATTTTCTTCGTAGGCGTCGGTGTGGTAAGTTTCGTCTTGACATTTGCTGTATTAGGGGATTGATGTGATCTGTTCATTTCCTGTTAAATTTGGAATATTTCATTTTAGCAGTTTCTGTTACAAAAGGGATTTTCAAATCGGAATGCAATGTTAAATTTGTTACGTAATATGGGGCGTTCGTTATCATCCGAAGTATTTTTGACTGATGAGTTTGAATTTTTTGAATGTGAGTTTTCTTTGCGGTCCCAAAAATTTCAATACCGTAATTCCACATCGGTCGTAAATAGGCTTCTTCAAGCCGAAGTTAAAAGTATTTTTAATTACTGTACAAAAATATGATGAATCGTTAGTATAACTTAATCACAAATTTAAATTCAAATTTTGAATAATGTCACTAAAATTTATTGTATGTATAATCATAATCTTTAAAATTTAATATAAGACAAGTAGAATCTTTTAGACGCGTTATAACCTACATAACTAGATGAGTTCTAAGAATATTTTATTCTAAATATTGACCACAAGAAAATTTCAGAATACAAATAACTTTTCTAAGTAATCTCTCTTAAATTTCTTTTACTTAGAACAAAATTAAATATTGTTGTCAAGCAGACAAAAAGAAATTAGAACAAATTCCATCTGATGACAGAATAAACACAATATATTAACGGAGTTCTGTACCGTTTTTCAGATCTTATTTTCTTAACTTTCTCGCTTCATAAAATAGATTCATTTAGGTTGGTTTTTACAATATTTGTTTTACCCAGTATGAAAGTTTTGTCTTATTTTGTGGGAATTAATATTTTTAAGGACGTACGATGTACTTTATGAAAATATTTTGTTCTTACTTAACAAAAGAATATGAAGACAGATAAAGTTTGTTACCTGCTGGAATAGTTTAGCTACAAAACTTTCACTCAGTACTTTACTTTTTTAGGTATCACTTTAAATATTACCAACAACAATTTTCAGAATTCCAGCTCTTTGGGTAGGTACAGAATTAATGTTTGCTTATTATTATAATATTCCAATTACGAAGATTCAGTCGCAATTGACTTCGCGGTAACAACAATGACTTTCCCTCCTTCCCATATTTTACATCTAGATCTTAATCATATCCGATTTTCTTTTCTTTCCAATAAAACCTTCTCTTATTGTAGTTAATTTTTTTAGCTGCTTCTGAAAGTTCTGCCTTCTACTTTTGTGTTTTTCCTTTCCTTAATCCTTTTTTTATTTTTTCTGATTTAGATTTTCTTGCATCTTTTAAAAGTTTCTCTTCAATACTTTTCGTAATTTCCCTAGGAATTACCAATCCATACAATTTACTTCTGAACTTTTTTTTATATAATTATACTTAATTTAGTTAAATCCTAGTTTTTACACTTCTAGCGTTGTTTTAAATGATAAATATTGTTTTTTTTTGTTGGAAATAATGTTTTAATATTTTTGTTTAATGATTTTAATTCATGTCTCATGTTTACAAAAAAATACTTCCATCGACCTAAAAGTAGGTACCGTATATATGAAACACCAAAAACCATTTCTATTAAAAATTTTACCAAAAATTAACCTAACATAAAATAATTTTAGTTCGCCAAATGCATACAGACAGACTTCTAGACAATTATTCTCCTCAATGACTAAAAAGAGCGTGGAAAAAAACATTCTTAGACTTTAGATAGATACACTTTATTTAAAATATAAACCAAATAACTACGTACCTTAAACTTATTTAAGCTAAAGAAATCAAATATTTTTATATATTATTATCGGAAGTAACACGAATCGATAATTCAAATAATTACAATGTAATTTGTCCTCCACCACTCGTCACCACAGCTGAATATTTTTGCGGGTGAGCTCTGACAGCCACGAATAGAGTGAAACATTCATTTTCTTTCGGCCAGATGTTTCCTGATTCTTTAGCCTGTGCCTACCATTTTTCATTAGCGCAGATCTTCTTTCTCTTTTGTAGACTTAACTCTCAAACTGAAAATTCGTTTCCCAAATGCATCACGATTACTCGTCTCTATTATTCCTAATTTTGCATTCTCGACTTTTTGTTTTTGGAGAATCCCAGGAGCTAATTTAAAACCCGTCAATTTTTGAATATTTTCTTACTCAACTTTGCTCGTCCATTCTAATCGCATGACCAAAAAATTTGGCTCTTCGTTTAATTCTGGTTTCGTCGATGGTTTTCATATCTTGATAGAGTTTCTTGTTGGATTCTTACTTTAGCGTTGCTTCACAATTTTCTTTGGGTTGTCCTTTTATTTTCCTTACAATATTTCGTTCTATTGTTTTGAGTTTGTTGATTTCTCCTGATTTATAATAAAGCAATTTGCATTAATAAAACCTACCAGAAAGATGGACACTGGAGAATTCTCCCCAATGAAACAGTGTATAAAGAGGTAGAACCTGTAACCAGCACAATCAGCAAAATACGAATTTCCTTCGTATGACATTTAATTTAAACACTTCGAACAGATTGCCAAGACGAACCATAGAAAAACTTGGTTAGAATAAAATCAATATTAAGTAGATCACAGAAATTAAGTAAGATTTGAAAGAAGTTGGAATAACAAAAAAGATCTTTAAGAAGAAACAAACAATGTTACAACCGAGATAAAAAAAATTATTAGGAAGGATAATTTCAGGAAAAGAAAGACAGCCAAGATCTAAAAGGATGAAGACACATTGAGAAGGACCCTTTTTATAGTTGCCTGAAGTGGTTCGATGCTGGCCATAAAAGTTAAAAAAAGAAGCATTTTGATAATGCAAATGGTACAGGTTTTAAAACCATCTGATAGTGTTGTCCACCATCAAGTGTAAGAAACTTTAATGTTTTGGAGTATTTTCCACATAATATGTCATGTGCAATGACTTACGATATTCGTTACTACAAGCCATTTTGCGAGGAAAACGTGGACCTGGCAGAAGAAGGGTATCGTGGCTTTGAAACTTAAAACTTGGTTTGAAATGAGCTATTTCGCAGTGCAGCGAACAAGGTGAGATTTCTATGAGGGTCACCAACATTCAGAACGAGTAGACACCTTAAAAAGAAGTGTTGTGGAGTAGTCATGAGTTTTTCGTTATGTTAGAATTCGTTTAACAATTTTTAGTTCAGATTTTGTAGTTTGGACATTTTAGTCTATATATTTTACAGAAACAATTAAATTAATAGAGAAACACAATGTAACTATTCATAAACAGTGACATGAATCCTCATTGAAAAATCAACGACGATACAGTTTTAAACTATCACTTTTTGAAGAAAAAAGAATAAATTTTGTGGTTTTTTATTGGGAAATTATTAGACAATAGTATAATATAATCAGTTACCACAGTATTTGAAGAATATTTCATAATTTATTTCCATACAAATGTTACACTATAGTTGGGTACATCCTTATCAAGTTTCACTGTTATTACCGCTCCTCAACTACTGTTTATTCTTACTATATTATTTTACTCCTATTATTGTAATAATAATCATCACTGTGTTTGTTTTCTTTATTTTCATATTACTAGTAATAATGGGGGTAGTATCTAATGATATTATTTGAATAACGGATAAATCACGTTTAAATTATTTATACTCGTACTAATAGAGTAATTTCGAAATGTGGTTGATCTTGAGTTGTTACAATATAATTTTTTTATCTTCTTTAACCAACTTTCTTTGTTTCAAAATCATAAAAATTATTGATGCAATAGTTATATTTAAAATACAATTTGAAGATAAATATTTTAATAAATTTTAGAAAAATTTAGAAAATTGTTAAGAAAATTTCGATCAGATGAGACTGTATTATGTTGTTGTTAGAGTCGTCAGCCGAAAGGCTGTTCTTAACCTCTAGAAGCTTTATTAAGTAAAACGAGGGGTTAGTTTATCATTACCTTTCTGACTGAATGGAAAATTTGCTAGGCTCTCTGAAAAGCATCTACTTTCCCATCCTGCAAATGACACCTTCACTTCATTTACCACAGGGTTTGGCTTTATAATGATGTAATTCATTACTCTCAAATGAGATAACTGTGATTAATGTCTTTTACATCTCTACCTCTAAATATCTCTAGTTCCTTTTTGCTTTAGTCATATAATTATGGTTATAGTCAGACATAATTGAGTGAACTGCGATAAGAAACAAAACTTTTTTTGTAGCCCTGGAACTAGCAGATCGTTAAAGATTTGTTTCAGAATGTTTCTTAATATTCTGCAGAGGGATTGATGGAGATTGTTACCTTCGTCGTACGAGATGATGCAGTTTCTGACCAGCCATGGGTGTTTTAGTGCGTGTTTTTTTACTCAGGAGAGATTTTGACGAACATTTTCGTATCCGTTGCGGGGAGATTATTACGGTAAAGCGAACCGTTTTTGAGTGTGTTTGATGTGATCGGGCTAGAATGGGTGCGTTGTATTTTTCAAACGATTAAGAATAGTAGAGGTTTCCTGCAAGATGATTGCAAACTGAAATTGCTGGACTCTGGTGAAGAAAATTATGTGTAATAATTATGCGTCCTAGAGCAGGAAGCGGTAGATGATACTGGGAGGGATCATCTGTATGGGAAAACCTAAGGCTGTTGTGATGTCTGTAACGTGGGTAGCTACATCGTTGTGACACCAGGAGCTTCGCAAATCAGACGTTTTCCTCTCTGATGCGTCTTAGGTGTAATATGTGGCGACATTCAGAAACCCTGTCGTATGGGGAGAACACGTTATGTCTTTCCTGGAAATTATTATGGTTAAATAACTGTCATATCTCTAGGAGCTTGCTGTTGACGTACAAAGTTGAGTACCCCATCGGGAAACCACAGCTCAGGATAAAGGAGATCGCTATACACCATGACACCATGTTCATGTCTCAAGGTGGGTACAGTGCGGAACAATATTCGTTGATGGGAGAGGTTTCGGTGTGGTTACCGTCTCACACTCCCAGTTATACGGATAGTCGGCGCCATAAGGTTTCCTCTCCACCAACATAAAAAAAGGTTAACTTACAATTTTAAAGATTTTATGAACAATATTTCCGATACAAACATAATACTACGGCTTACAGTCAAAAAGAATTATATTAAAATCAATTAATAATACGTCACGCAAATATTATTTTGTATGCTAATGAACCCTCTCTAGTTGTATAAAAAATTATAAACCAACTCACAAAAAAGGAAAAACAATTTGTATATTACTTTCTTCTTAATGTGCCATATCCTATTAAATTAATTGAATTACTACGGCTTAATTTTATAATTGATTAATTAATTTGTAGTGATTATGAATAATGAGGTATAATAAATTATAAATTACACTAGAGTATTTTAAGGTAGCATACCTCGTCTTAAATTAAGAATAAAATATTGCTTACAGTAATATTAATGTCTACACAGTAATAATGCACTGGGTGCCCCAGAAGTTTTACAATTTCTTAAATTTGTGATAAAGTAAAATATTTCAAATACACTTTTACTAGCATTTAAAATACATTTGCTTACATAATTCCCATTATGACAGCCAACTTAATTTCATATGTCTGTATATTTTACAAAAACATTTCAATTATTTTGCCACGTTTTAGTAGAAGATATTTTTTTTTTAAATCTGGTGTGAAATACTCACACAACTTTCTCTTGCCAATGTAAATAATGAACAATATAATCTAACATTAGTAATAAAACAGTAGAAATAAACAAAAACTAACCTCAATAAACATAACCTAATTTTAATCATGAGTGAAAGACGCAAAATGAAATTCAACCTCAGTTTGGCTTAAAAATACGGAAAATCACTCTTTCACGCTAAACTAGGTTTTGTAGAGGAAAATGCTTTAAATAAAAGTTGTAGATCTTTTAATTACTATAAATTTGATTATACGTATACACTTTTGTCATAAAATGCATACTAAAGCCTGCTCCTATCCGCAAGGGGCATTCAAATCTTTGTCACTCAGTAGACGGATTTGCGTGTGATTCGAGTCTTCTTTGGTATTTTCTACTGTAGACTATGTATTGATTTCTTGTTGAATTGTAGGAATGTGTAAATTTGTGTGTAATAAAAAAGTTGATCGTTACTTACCAAGATGATGCTGTGGTTATTTTAAGTAGTTTCAATTGGAATCTTTAGAGGATTTGAATATTAGATTGGCTTGCCAATCCCCAATATTGGCATACGTTTAAATTCGCTTAAGGGAAGACCGTACTTTGTATCCCGCTAATGTTAAATTTGCTATTTTTAGATAAATTTTTCACAAGATTGGTAAACGATAGGGAAATTAAACGTTACTTACTTGTAGTTATCGGGTTGCTCGAGCTACTGAAATTTTTACAACTTAATCCATTAAACCATAAAGTTCAAAACAGAATAAGGAATAATAAAAAATTTTTACAAATTTTATTTTCGGTATTTTACATATTAATCATTTTTGTAGTGTTTGAGGAAGTCATAAAAGTGCTGGAATATGTGAATGTACAAGATAAATAACTGGTAAAAATTTCAGCCTGGTATGTTTAATGGGTTCCGAGAAAAATGTACCTAAATGTTAAAAATCTAAATTTATGGGAACGGGAAAAAACAAAAAGGCACAAAGGAAAAAAACAATGTACACAAACAAGTAAATTTCCTATCAATATTTTGGTTAGAAGCTGAACCAACAGCTTAGAGTATTAAAAAGAGTAATGCAGATATTTTAAAAAACTAAAATTTCTCTTTGCTCTAAAACGATCGGTATAAAATTACGAAAAATATTCTTTCTTGGTGACACGATAATTTTCTGGGTAAACCTCCTAAAAACTTTTTTTTCACGTAATTCAATGTTTTTGTGGTTGATCTCGGTCTTAACAACTGAAAAACATAAAGAACCGAAATTCAAAATTTCCAGTTAAAACCATCATACAGTCCACCTTAAGAATTACTTTGTAAATTTGTAAGTTTGTTTTTAAAATGGTGTATTCTTGCCAGTGATTTGAAATGTCCTCCGGCCGGGTTACGGGCCCTGCGCGAAGTATGTCCAGTAGTGGGGCCGCCACTTCAGAGCCTCTGAACATGCTCTGGGTTTCATTCGGAGACCCTAGGTACCTCTGCCTTCTCCGCTGGTAAGAATGATTAAAGTATTCTTCCACCCTCAAAGCCATTCACCGGGTTTGCAATTTTCTTTCAGGGTTTTCTTCCCTCAGCCTTTGATAAATCAATACCACATTTACAAGGCAGTAGCATTTCTTAGAGAATTGATCAAGCAATATAGAAAAAGATGGACAGATCACCTGCTCCGAATGCCACACAACCGTTTGCCACTTCAAGCCTGGATGTCCAAACCAGATGGTAGAAGGGATGTGGGTCGACCGAGGAAGAGGTGGAAACCGGAACAGGCTCAATAGCCTAAACCATGACGGATGATGATGATGATGATGTTTTTAAAATTGAATGTCGAACGTTTACCTAGCATTTATTTATGTTAGCAGTAAAAAAAGATTAAAATTCTTGTTTAGCAATATGATGAGTTTATAATATTCTATCTGAAACACCCGGTGTATGAGAATGTCCATTCAAGTTCTACATCCATTGCGTTGAAGTTCATTATCAAAATGATATTTAAAGCAATATTTTAATTCATATTTACGTGTCACGGACATAGTAATGTAGTAATAATAATAACAGCAAGAAAAAGGAGAGCGGCTGAACGAAAGTAATACTACAATAGTACACAATATAATTTTGATGTTCCGACTCACCTAGCGTAGCTATTAAAATATTTTTTCTATTAATAATTTCATATAATAACAAATATAACATTGTAAATATTATTTATTTGCTATGAGAATATAAAGATGTATTTAGTATTAGGTTTGTTGTACATGTACAATATTGTTGTAGGTTATATTATGGTAGGTACTTTTCTCTTGTAACCTTGACTTTTTGTACAATACGTTACGGTAAGTTTCGCTCGCTAGTTTATTATTCTTTCGTAGTCCGGTTTTGATGATGCGTTTCTATGATAATGACCTAATATTATATATTAATATTAAATGTATTATGAATTATAAGTACTGTTTTAATAGAAATGTATATCTTAATAAAATAAATTTAGCATTATTTATGTTTTATTTCATATTGTGAACTTGTAGGTATTACTTTTCATTATTTTATTGGATATACAATACTATGAATATTTTTTAAAATCTCTTGCACTACATGAATCTTTGTTGGTGTTTAGGTTATCAGCCGATAGCTAGTTTGAACCTCTAGAGGTTTTACAAAGTAAAACGAGCAGTGAGGTATTTTATCTAACCTTCCTCACTGAGTGGAAAAGTTTATCAGCATGCCAGGCTCTCTGAAAAGTATTTACTTTCCACGCTGCAAATGACACCTTCACTTCATTTACCACAGGGTCTGACTGTATAATTATGAAATTCATTACTCTCAGAGGCGATAACTCTGACTATTGTCTTTTACGCCTCTACCTCTTCTCCTCTTAAATACTTTAATCGTATAATTGGCTGACCATGTGACGAGAAAAAAATATTTTTTATATCCGAACTAGCAGATCGAGTGTAAATAATTTAACACTCCACCTGCCTGTTATAAGCGAAATGCGTCAATATGTATAGAGAGATGGAGAGGACTTGTTTAGGGCACGACCGGAGGAAATTTGGAAGGCGGATAAAAAAAGACGATGATGGATTGATGACTACGATAAAAAGACAAAAACTGTAAATGTTATGCGTGGAAAGAAATACCATGTGCTGCAGTTGAATATGCAAGAGAGAGAAATTTAGGAAGATGAAGAACATCTTGGTTAAAAACATTAAAGAATGGAATGTTAGCTCCTTTGTGGATTTACGAGTATCTACGCAAAATGAAGAATTTCTGTTGATCGCCAACCTCTGATAGGAGAAGACAACCAAATAAGGAGATTCTCAATCAGATGAAAAATTTGGTTAAAATACTCATAAATTATTACAACAGTTTTACCTTCACAATTACGGTACTTTATAAACTTTCGTGCAAAATATGTAGTGATCAAAAAAAGCAATGAAGAATAATAAAAAGATAACATTTACGTGTAATAAAATATTAAATTTTTTTAGGGATTTTTTTGACATATAAAATTCAATCATAATATAATTCTTTTTGCCAATACTTGAAAAAATTCGTGAGGTTTTCAAAAGAACGATGTAAAATTGACTATGATAATTTTAAATCTATACAACAGAATTTTGTATTTTGGTATATTCTTTAAGATATTAACTAAAATTTATATTAATATTGTCCTAAATATCAAAAAAAAATTGTACAAGATTAATGTGTTTATATAAACTTGTATTAATCTTTTCAAAATGGTATTTTGTTTAAAGAATTTTTTTTTGATGTATATAATATGATAATAAAATTATAAAATTAAAGTTGAAGTTTCTAGTTAAGAAACTTTTTATGTTGTATATTAAAGTTTCAGAGAACATTTTATTTATGTATTAATAAATACTACACGAAGAGAAGTAATCATATTATGTTACGCCAGATTCTACTGATACGTTAACTAGATTTAAATTTAGTGACGGTTACTATATTAAATACGCATGGTTATAACATCGTGCCGTATGGTTTAAATTTGTTCACTTTGGGATACATTGTTATACAATACATTATTTGTATTTTATAAACACGAATTTGATATAACACGATCATCGGATTGGTGAAGATTAATTCTTCATATCTGTATTATGCTTAGGTAATATAAATGATTACAAGTAGGTAAGTTATTTAAATACATCTTACTTTAATTTAAGAATATTTTATCTTCTTATATAAAAAGGATATTAATAATATTTTTGTTGTGTTACAATCAATATTAAACTCATGGGAATATTTTTGTTATAATAGTTAAGTAACTTTATCGATAACCTTCAAATCTTAGGCTTATTGTATTTTTACATATTTTTAAACCGATTTTGATGTTGTAGCTACTACTTTTTCATTTTCAGTTCCTTTTACCATGAAATGTTAGGCCACCTCATTTAAGGTTCTATATTATTTCCTCCTGTCCATTTTTAACATCCTCAGCTTCCGCTAATCCTTCCATCCTTCCATCCCAATACTTCAGGTGTTCCTCGTATTCTATGCTGTGTCTCTTACATCTAGATCTCCATTTCATGTCCATTTATGTTCATTGCTAAAATCCTCAGCTTCCGCTAATCCTTATCCTCTCTTCCATTCCAATACTTCAGGTGTTCCTCATATTCTATGCTGTGTCTCTTACATCTAGATCTCCATTTCATGTCCATTCATGTTCATTGCTAAAATCCTCAGCTTCCGCTAATCCTTATCCTCTCTTCCATCCCAATACTTCAGGTGTTCCTTATAGGCTATTCTATGCTGTGTTTCTTACATCTAGATATCCATTTCATGTCCATTCATGTCTATTGCTTACATCCTCAGCTTCCACTAATCCTTATTCTCTATTCCATCCTAATACTTTCAGGTGTTCCTCTTATTCTATCCTGTGTCTCTTACATCAAGATTTCCATTTTATGTCTATTCATGTACATTGCTTACATCCTCAGCTTCTACTAATTCTTATCCTCTCTTCCATCCCAATTCTTTCAGGTGTTCCTTCTTTTCTATCCTGTGTCTCTTACATCTAAATGTCCATTTCATGTCCATTCATGTTCAGTGCTAACATCCTCAGCTCCCGCTAATCTTTATCCTCTCTTCCACCCCAATTATTTCAAGTATTTCTCCCATTCTATCCTACTTCTCTTACACGTAGATTTATTGGCTTCTTGTCCTGAGGCATTGCAATTAACATTAAATAATGTCGTAGAAAATGTAAAAAGCTGGATCTCAATAGTAATACAATTAACACCAAACTATTTGTAATAGGCAAACGACAGGTTTGGGACAGCTGATATTACAATTTTTTTTTCTTTGTAAATTAGGCAGCTTGGCCTGTTCCAGAAACCATCTTCTTCTTGGGCTCCCAACACTCTTTTTAAAGGTTAATTTGTACTCGTAAGCTAACCGAGGCAAGTGGTCCCTTTTCATCAGTTCCGAACGGCTGCACCAGTACCTCTTATAAACTTTAATTCTTTCACCTAGGCTAGTAATGCCCATCTCCTCAAGTACATCCGCATTCTTTAGCCTAACCTCCCAAGTACAGCCCTTTCTTACTTTTAGAAACCTCATTTCGCTCCCTCCAACTGATTTCGTTTCGCTTCGAAAGTCCCTACACCTCACTTTCATGTAGTACGACAAATATCGCCATCGTTTTGTACAACTTTAAACGTGTTTCTTTCCTAATCCTGTGCTTCAACGTTTTGTGTATCATCCCGCAATTGCTTAAATCTATTTAATTTATTAGTCACGTCCAACTTGTTTCGAAAGATAGATCCCAAATATTTAAAATTGGATACCTCCTCCAATATATTTCCATTATTTTATAATTTGTAACCTCACCGGAAATTTTCCTAGAAAAGCCATTACCATAGTCTTTAAAGAAATTTGGACAAATTGTAATCTGTTTTTTTTAGTGTTAATATCTCTCTTTGTAATTTTTCCTCAGATTCTTCAACATAGAAATGTCATTGGCGTAAGCTGTAATGTTTGTTGTTGTTGTTTTGGTCATAAGCCGAAAGGCTGGTTTGAACCTTTAGAGGTTTTACTAAGTTAATTGAGGAGTGATGTGATTTACCATGCCTTCCTTATATGCTTATCAGCATGCCAGGCCTTCTGAAAAGTACATATTTCCACCCTGCAAATGACACCTTCACTTCATTCACCACATAGTCTGGCCGTACAATGAAATGCATAAATTCTAGAGGAGATAACTCTTACTAGTGTCCTTTACACCTCTACCTCTTCTGTTTTTATATGCTGCAGTCTTATAATTGGCTGACCATTGGATAACAGAACTATGTTTTGTAGCCCTGGAACTAGCAGACTAAGTACAAATATACTTTAACACTCCACATGCCTGTTATGTGTAAAAATTTTCTGTTACTTCCTGAAATTTTGAAAGTTATATATAAAATCTAGCGTTTACGACCTTTACCGAACCATTATGACAGTGAAAAACAAACTATAGGTAAAACGCCAGAAAATAAATCTGTAATTTATTGTATTTTGTTAATATAAAAATACTAAACGGTTAAAACATTGACCAAAAAACACAAAAATCTCAGATTTAATTTAGGTTAATTGCTTAAAAAAAGTTGATTTTATTTGTACAAATTAGTTAAAACTATTTAGACATATAGTCAGCAATTTGTCTAGTTAAACTACATTTTTAATGTCTAAAAAAACAACAGAGTTAAACAAATTGCTAAATGAGAAACGTGAATTAAATGTTATATAATGTATCAGTTAATCTATGCGTGTGTAATCATTAAAAGTTAGGTTATTATTAAGCAACATGTAATTTCAGGCTACGCATATCTTAATGTAATTTTAAACACAACATATAAAAATTAAATATTACATATTTCTTAAAAATTTTCCGGGATAATAAATATTTGCAATGTAATATCTTTTGAATTTAATACCCATAAAAATTATGAATATAAAAACTACGTTTAACTCATTTTATATCTTATTAATTTTCCGTATTTATTATAATTTTAATATTTTTTAATTGATTTTAAGTCACATCAATACCAAAGCTTATTAGTGGCTACAAAAATAGTTCTGTTTCTTATCCAATGGTCAGCCAATTATAAGACCTCAACATATAAAAACAGAAGAGATAGAGGTGTAAAGGACACTAGTAAGAGTTATCTCCTCTAAGAGTAATGTATTTCATTGTACAGCCAGACCATGTGGTGAATGAAGTGAAGGTGTCATTTGCAGGGTGGAAATACGTATTTTCGGAAGGCCTGGCATGCTGATAAGCATATGAGGAAGCCACATCACTCCTCAATTTACTTAGTAAAACCTCTAAAGATTCAAACCAGCCTTTCGGCTTATGACCAAAACAACAACAACAACAAATATTACATCAATTACAATTTATATCAGTTTCTTTCGAATTTATTTAGTTATAACTACAACTGTATATTAATTATACACCCAGAAATATATTTATGAAGTAAGTATTGTAATATAATGTTCAGTATTCGTTTTGATTGAGGAAATCACCCAGTGGCAAATCCTCATCGCTGTTTTATACAAGATCTCTATTCCAACATCTTTTTATTATCCTTTGTGGATTTTGTGGTAGGTGTGGGTGTGATGTTTGTATGTCTGGATTGGTGTGAAGTAAACTTTTCAGTATGTATGCCTTACACTACTAGACAGGAGACTGATATGGATTCACAATTCAGGACAAAATAGTATTTCGCTGAAACACAAGTTTTAAAAACGTTACACGCTCTAAGTTACTCCACCGAAAATCACAGTTACCAATCAAATAAAAATTAAATTATTGTAAAAACTATCTAATTTGTTCGATGTAGATGTATGGAGCTTTGATCTATGGTTTGACGAAAATATCAAATGTAAACAGGATACAAACTTTTCAAAACAAATTTTGACGTTTAATCACATCTAGTCTCTACTACGAAAGAGACTCTATCGTACATATAGACCTCAACGTAGACACAGTATATTCAACCATTATCAAATTATACACTAGTTTCTATTCAGAATTAATAACAATTTTTTTACAAAAATTATTGGTACACAACTACAAATATATATTTATATATATATTTCATTGTTGTTGTTTAGATCAACAGCCGAAAGGCTGGTTTGAACATCTAGAGATTTTACTAAGTAAAAACGAGGAGTGAGGTGGTATACTATTGCCTTTCTCACTGAGTTGAAAGAGTATGCTTATCAGCATGCCAAGCCCTCCGAAAAGCACCCACTTTCCACCCTGCAAATGGCACTTTCACTTCATTCACCACAGGGTCTGGCTGTATAGTGAAATTCATTACTCTCAGAGGAGATAACTGTGACTAGTGTAGTTTACACCTTAACCTCTTCTGTTCTTAAATAGTTCAGTCATAATTGGCTGACTATGCGATAAAAAAAACTATTTTTTGTGGAAATAATGGCTGGAACCAACAGATCGAGTGCAATTAATTTAATACTCCATCTGCCCGTTATGGGCATACTTCATTAAAAAACAGAAACACCTCTTGTGTTTAAAGTTCATTTATCTGTTGTGGTTTAGGTCATCAGTGGAAAGGCTGGTTTGAACTTCTACAGGCCTTACTAAGTAAAACTAAGAGTAAAGTGGTTTATCATGCCTTCCTCACTAAGTTGAAAAGAATGCTTAACAGAATACTAGGCTCTCTGAAAAGCATCTACTTTACACCCTACAAATGACACCTTCACTTCATTCACAACAGGTTCTGAGTCTATAATGAAATATATTACTTTCAGAGGAGAAAACTCTTACTAGTGTCTTCTACACCTATACCTCTTCTGTTCTTAAATGCTTCAGAAATATAGTTGGTTGACCTTGTGATAAAATAAGGAATTATTTTTAGTAACCCTGGTACTAGCAGATCAAGTGCAAATTATTGAACACTCCATCTACCTGTTATGGGCAATTAAGGAATCTACTGGGAAAAAATAACAATATCAAAAAAGTTATTTTTTGTTTAGTTTATTTTAAATCGCATTAGCATTTGATTTTATTAGCGAGTAAGTTATTGATTGAGGTAAGGGATGGTGGGTTTTACTTGTAATCTGATAATTATTAATAAACCAGATCCTGGGCGGGAATCGAACCGCTTTCCAGTGTAGCACGCTAATCACTTGGCTAAGGAAGCGACCAGAAGTGATTTAATACGGAAAAAGATTTTCAAATTATAAATAAAATGATTACTATTATTATTACCATATTGAATCACCACATCATCATAATATGAAAGTAAATATTGTATTGTACAAGTTCACATATTTGGCATAATGACCGTACTTTTCCTCGGCACGATCTTTAAGTACACACCTCCATGAGATAATGTCATATTCTCATGAGTATACATTAACTTTTTAATAAATAAATAAATAGGATGGGTGTTAAATAACTATTTAAATTTCATTTTAAAAAATATAACGTTACATTAAAAATGAAAGAAAAAATAATTGTATTTTAATTTTACATAAAGGTAAATATGATTCCCGAGGCTGTGAAAGTAATAAAAAAAGTACCGCACCACAACCATCTGCTATTATCTATTATAATTCTGTACGCTATTATAAAGTTATAATTTAAACCAATTAAATAATTACAATTATAATTTTTAAATTATTATTAATTAAATTGAAATGTTTATGGTCCAATGATTATGTTAATTATATTTTAATTGGATTTTAATAATATTTTTAATCGTTTATAATAATATATTACATTGAAGTTTGGTTATAATATTTATGATTATTTTTCTTTGATAATTATTGCATAAATATTTATTATTTGCTAATACTATTTGCATAAATACTTGCTGACTAAAGTGAAGTATTTCGCACAGTAATACTAAGTTATTCTTAACAATCAGTTTAAAAATTTCTTTAACACTTATTTTCTTATTTCACGATTTTTGTACCAATATTTATGAAATAACCAACCGGGTTGGTCTTTTGGTAAAATGGTTGGTGTGAGATTGCTGTATAACAGCTGATGTTCGGGGACGAAGGTTTCTGGTTAAAATCCCAGTAAAGATAGTTACTTTTATATGGATTTAAATACGAGACAGTGGTTACCGGTGTACCTTGATGGTTGTGGTTCAATTAACTATACTTTCTCAGGAATGGTCTGGCTGATTCTGTGCAAGGCTACACCTTATTTGTACGTCACATCCTCATTTTATTGAGTCATGGGGATTAGCTAATTGTTATAAATTGAGCAGATAGCAACGCACACACACTAGGTTTTAGAAAACAAAATGGTTATGAATTAGTATATAATAATTCCTTTCAATTAATGGAAATGATTAAAAAAAGCCGACTAAACATTTACGGACACCTGTATAAAATGGATGACAACCGGTTGATAAAACAATTTTTTAAGAAACTAAACAGTATACTTTAAGGTGCCGGATAAATGATTTAAAGAAGTTGGACAGGATATTGAGAAAACCGGAATAAACCGAGAAACTTAATGAACCGATCCAAATTCATAAAATTAATTAAGGAATTTAAGGGCTTCCATGTAGAACAAACCTAGAACACTGGGTGAACAGAAGGAACGGAAAAACCTACAGTGAATGAATTCTGAAAATGTGAGCTGAAAAAGAACTTCCAGAAACTAGAATCTCTTCAATTGGTTTAATATTAGCCTTATACGAGAAAAAAATCCTGTCATTATAATGACAGTAAAAAACACAACGTCGCTAATTCGATACAAAAAGAGTAGCACCATAGTCATTTTAATTCAATAATTTTGTTATTTATTTGAAATATCTTGTCATGACTTTTACCGACTTCCATTTTCAATTTTTTTTGCAGAACTTCAAAAAGGGTTCTCTTTACAATGATGAAACATTTTATATATCTATTCAATAGAACTTCATATTTAAGCTCAAATAAAAACTCCAATTGAAAACTCATTGGACCAGAGTTCGCCTTTTAAATAATTATAATGATGAAATTGAGATTTAACCGGTACGAATCAAAATAAAGCGAATAATTCTTATTTACGCATCATGAAATTTCTAGAACTGAAATACCTTTAAACTTATTTAATACCTTTAAATACGACACGTAATTTTCATTTTAATCGAAAGTACTCACAAAGGAAAGATTTTGAAAAAGATTGGTTTTTAATAGGAGGAAGAGACAGTAGCTGTTCCAACATTGATATGCGGTAGTAAAGTCTGGGTATGGTAGAAGAATTTTGAGAATTTCATCCAATCTGCAAGGCTTCACTTATTAAGAAGCATGAAGAGCTGTAGAAAAACTGGTTAATAAACGAGGATATACTGAGAAAATTAGAAGTTGGTTCTCTTAACGTAAAGGTTATAACCTTTACATAAATAAATTGTCTTCAAAGATTGTTTCCACATAGAATTCTTAGAATACAGAATATTGACAAAAGTACAGATCATTTGGAAGCTGTGATCCGACCAGTAGCTAGGTGGATGCCGGAACAGGTCCTGAGACCCGATTCTTAATTGAAAGAAGAAGAAGAAGAAGAAGAAGAAGAAGAAGAAGAAGAAGAAGAATAACTTAACAGTATTATCGTCGTCGTCGTCGTCGTCATGGATTAGGCTATTTTAGCTGTGAGCTAAGCCTGTTCCGGCGTCCATCTCCTCCTCGGTCTTACAGTATTATAAGATCCAAATTTAAATAGGAATGATATCTAACATAAATAAATACGAAGTCAGGTAAAAATCTTTGAGTGGAGAAAAAATTGGCTTTGAACAATAGAGAGTTTGCGGGAGAGAGAGAGAGTTTGGCAGTAGAGAGTTTGGTACGTGGCTGGAGTTTTATACGGCATTTAAGGGATGAAGGAAAAAATGAAGTAAACAAATTGGTTTTGGAAAAACTTAAAAAAGTTTAATTAATTTTAATGCCAAAAACGTAAATTACAAGAGCCAAACAATAATATAAGTTATTAAAAAAACTGTTTAAAATTTCCTTATTAGACGTTTATTTTAGGGACAGTTAGTGTACTCTACAAAAAAAATTGTTCAAACATATCTTTAATTTATAAAAGAATACATCGAGGATACATTAAAATTTTAATAAAATTGAGAATTGATAATAATTGTATATACCTGTGGTTGAGAACCCAGTACTTTCTTCTTTACAATTAATTACACTACCGACTGAGCCATAGATTGTTCAGTATCTCAAGAATAATAATTATTTAAAGCTTACATGATAAATTTACTAGAAACCTATCTCAATATTTTAAACACTGAGAAAGCTGATGTCATATTTAACAATGTATCATTCATTATTAATGATGACTTAAGACTTACAAAATTTAGAAATTATAAATTTAACTTTTAAATTTAGATATCTGTTTAAGTTTTATATTAATTTGAACGTTTTGAAAGATATTTTACATATTATAAATTACTTTACGTCAAATATTATTTTAGGTTATTAATTTTATTAATATTTAACCATTTGTGTTTCATTATTAATACACAATGTTACTTAAGAATTTATATAGCTTAAAAATTTATATATTTTATTACAAATAATAGGTAATAAAATCTTTATGAAATTATTACGAATATTTCAGAAAAGTATCTTATTAATTAATCTGTAGCTAGTTTGTGGTTAAGCTTTCACGATTACTTAAAAATTTGTAAAATATTACAGAGTACCTATTTACTAAAATTAAAATATGATTCAATAAATAATTTTAATTTGAGAAAATTTGTAAGTTATATCTTTATTTTTTGTAATTCCTTACAACTGAATTTCAAATGTTACAGTAATATTCGTATTAAGTAATGATAGGCTATTTTATTAACTTTGTGTCATAAGATTTTTTGCTGAAATCTTGTAATAATGTTCATCATTTTGTTCTGTAAGAAAATTAAAATGAAACAACTTATTATTGTTGGGTGATTAAATAAATAAAGTAAATTTTTGTCATAAATATTAGTAAATAATTTAATATGTTATTTATACTATCTTAGAAGACATACAAGAATTTTTATAATGCAAGCATTGTCGCGGATTTACCTAATTTTCAGTATATTTACTTTCTCTTGCCTATATGAATATATAAGAAGGAAAGTATTGTTTTCATGTCGATTTTTAAAAATCGAGTTTTCACCGGATCTACACGTTTTCAGACCCCCTGAATCCAAAACGACATGTTAGCGGTTGGTCTGTGTGTGTGTCTTGTGTCACTGTGTGTCTGTGTGTGTGTGTGTGTGTGTGTGTGTGTGTGTGTGTGTGTGTGTGTGTGTGTGTGTGTGTGTGTGTGTGTGTGTGTGTGTGTGTGTGTGTGTGTGTGTGTGTGTGTGTGAACAGAATATCTTAAAAACGCAACATCGTACGAACTTAAAACTTAAATTAGACACCACTACCGGACCCGACACCAACATTTTTATCAAAATCTGTCAACCGGAAGTAGTAGTTTAATTTTTCACGTTTTTGCGATTTTCTCAAAAACGGGTACAACGATTTTCTTTAAAATCGCCTGGTTTACTAAATATTTTATGCTCTGCAAGATAGGGTAGGCGCCTTGTTTGCTGAAATTCTTGGTAAGGCTGTTTTCACGTAAAAAAATGGTTATTTAAGATTACGGCTTTAATATGCATTTTAGCGCAAAAATTTATATAATAAAAGTTGTAGAGAATTTAAAATCCTACAACTTTTATTTCAAACATTGTTTTGCAGAACGCTTAGTTTAGCGGTAATCAGCAATTTTCTGTTTTTTCTCACGAAAACGTGTGAAAAATCGATTTTAAGATTTCGGCCTTAGTATGCATTTTACGACAAAAGTGTATATGATCAAATTTGTAGGAAATTAAAAGGTGTACAACTTTTATTTAGAGGATTTTTCTCTACAGAGCCTAGTTTAGTGTGAAAGAGTGATTTTCCGTATGTTTAAGCCAAACTGAGGTTGATTTTCATTTTGCGTCTTTCACTCATGATTAAAATTAGATTATGTTTATTGAGGTTACTTTTTGTTTATTTCAAATGTTTTATTACTAATGTTAGGTTTATTGTTAATATTTGCATTGGCAAGAGAAAGTTGTGTGAGTGTTTCACACCAGATTATTTTATATACATGCGTGCGGGCTTATTGTTAGCTAAGAACGCATCAAATAATTTTTGGAGTGTTTAGTACAACTCGATGGCACGTGTAACCGGTAAAATTTTCAAAATATCGATTTTCAGTTTTTTGGTGCCAACCAATATTTGACATTTTCTGAACAATTTAAAACCAAACGATGTGCGTACGCTTTTTAGTTATTTTTATGATTTTTTTTTTAATTTTGAAACAGTGAAAAAGTATGCTTTTCAGTATGCCGATCCCTCTGAAAAGCATCTACTTTCCAACCTGCAAATGATATCTTCACTTCATTCACCATAGAATCTGGCTGTATACTGAAATTCATTATACAGAGGAGATAACTGTGAGTAGTGTATTTTACACCTCTACCTTATCTCTTCTTAAATGCTTTAGTCATGTAATTAGCTGACCATGGGATAAGAAACAGAACTATTTTTGTAGCCCTATAATTAGCAGATCGAGAGCAAATACTTTAACATTCCACCTGCGTGTTATGGGCAAACTATTTTATATATAAATCTTAATAGTTCCTATTTATGAAAATATTAACTAACAAATTTTCCATTTTAATGAATTTTTAAAAAAATAGGCGTAAATTATTCCATCAATAAGAAAATAATAGGTCTATTTATAATCAGGATATAGGCATATTCATCAGTAAATTAACTAGTATGATAACAGTTTATTTAAAGTTTATAAAAACATATTACTATAATAATATTTTAACGAGAAAACGAATATAAGTTATATTTTATTATATATAAAAAAGAAAAGAGTATAGTTAACGTCAGTTAAATCCATTTTCACTTTCTACAAAAAGTACTAAAAATTACAGATAAATCGAGGAAGCTTAAATTATAATAGTATATTTTTTTAGTATTATTTTTATTCGAGCATTAGGTGTAAATAAAATATATATTTTCCCAAGGATTATTATTTTTATGTCTGTTAAAAGAATATCGATAATTTATACTCTGTTTAAATAAAATGTTAGTGTTGATGTTCTGTTACTTTCTCTGTCATTTTATACAAACATTGTTTATAAATAATAGTTTTCGTTTGAAGGTTATAGTAGAGCGTTGAATATCCAAATTAACTGGGACCAGAAACAGTTAGAATTAATAAATTGTTCGGAATTTTAAACGATCTATTGTCGTTACGCATAATATTAAAAGAAGGAGAGAAAATAAAACCATCTTATGCATAGTACACACATATATTTAACTGGATGCTATAGTCTACGTAAATTTATCAAATTTTATATTTCAGAATAATTGGAAAGAGTAATAAAAATGTCCGCTGTATCGGGACCGCCCACTCGCGTACCGGTGAATCTACAAGATGGCTTCCCGGTCGCCTCTACGGTTTCGTAGCCTACAACTGCCTTTGATCAGAATGAAAAATTATTATTTATAAAAATGACAGAACGGTACGTTTATAACGTACCATTTTTGAAATTTAAAAATGTTTTGTTTTATTTCAACGCTTGGACGTGACCTGTCGTCCGCAACAAATCGGTTTTCGCAGGTCTCGAGGACGAGATATTCTGGCGTTACTCAGTCGTTTCTTTACTAATAATTTCGTTCAGTTAACATTATAAAATATTTGTTTTATAAAAAGTAGTATATTAATATATTTAACTGGATGCTATAGTCAACCTAAATTTACCAAATTTTATATATCGAAATAGTTAAAGAGAAATAAAAAGTCCGCTACATCGGAATCGCCCACTTGCGTACCGGTGGATCTACAAGATGGCTTCCCTGTCGCCTCTACGGGTTCGTAGCCTACCACTGCCTTTGATTAGGATGCAAAATTATGATTTATAAAATTGAGAGAACAGTACTTTTTAAAATTAGATTTTGTAAAAATTGAAAAAGGTTTAATTTCGTTTTCAACGCTTGGACATGACCTATCGTCCGCAATAGATCGGTTTTCGCAGGTCTCGAGAACGAGATGTTCTGGTGCTAGTCTTTTGTTTCTTTACTAATTTCGTTTAGTTACCATTATAAAAGTGTATTAAGACATTTAACTGCTATAGTCTAAGTAAATTTGCCAAATTTTATATTTCGGAATTGTTGGAAAGTAATAAAATGTCCGCTGTATCGGGACCGCCCACTCGCGTACCGGTGGATCTACAAGATGGCTTCCCGGTCACCTCTATGGGTACGTAGCCTACAACTGCCTTTGATCAGGATTCAAAATTATTATTTATAAAAATGACAGAATGAGACGTTATAAAATTAGATTTTATAAATATTGAATAAGGTTTGATTTCGTTTTCAGTGCTTGGACGTGACCTCTCGTCCGCAAAAGATCGGTTCCTACAAGTCTCGAGAACTAGGTGTTCTGGTGGTAGTCTTTCGTTTCTTTACTAATTTTGTTTAGTTAAGCATTATGACTGCCCCTAACAGACAGGTGGAGTGTCAAATTATTTACACTCAATCTGTTCGTTGCAGGGCTAAAATAAATAGTTCTGTTTCTTTTCACATATTCAGCCAATTAAATGACTGAATCATTTAAGAACAGAAGAGGTAGAGGTGTAAAAGACGCTAATCAGAGTTATCTCCTCTCTGAAAGTAATGAATTTCATTATACAGCCAGACCCTGTGGTGAATGAAGTGAAGGTGTCATTTGCAGAGTGGAAAATATGTGCTTTTCAGAGGGCCCGGCATGCTGATAAGCGTACTCTTCCACTCGGTGAGGAAGGCAATTGTAAACCACCTCACTCCTCGTTTTACTTAGTAAAACCTCTACAGGTTCAAACCAGCCTTTCGGCTGATGACCTAAACACACATAAACAACAAGCATTATGAAATATTTGTTTTATAAAAAGTGAATATATTAATATTTACACTTTATATAAAAATATTACATATACTACGTTTACGTTTATTGAAATTTTTTTAGAAGTTGTTACACTTAAAAAAACTATTTTTTTTTCTCGTATATGGCCAATTTAATACGTGAGGTGCCTTTAGATGATTCTAGAAGCTCTTTTGTAAGCTCACTTTCTGAGCATTTCTTCACTTTAGGTTTTCTCCGTTCTTCTATTCACGAGGTGTTCTTTTATTGCTCTTCATGAAAACCCTTGAATTCCGTAATTCGTCGTCTGAATTTGGTTCGGTTCATTAAGTTTTCTCGGTATATTTCGGTTTTCTCATTATCTTTTCTGGCTTCTTTAAACCATTCATCCAACATCTGAAGTCTATCGTTAAATGCCTTAAAATTTTGTTTTATCAACCGGTTGTAAACCATTCTATTCAGAAGTCCGTAAAAAGTTAGCCTTCTTTTACTTTTTTCTTTTAAAAGAACTCTTTACTGATTAAACCTACACTAAATCACTAGACAAAAATAAATACTGTACTTACTGAAAATCAGAAGTAAACAAAAAAGTACGTACATCAATTATTTTATAGCGTTTTAGTTTTCCTTCGAATGTTCTAGTTGTAAAGTCGTCGCAGTGGATCAGCTGATTTTAGGATATTAAGGTTCATGGTTCAAATCCTGATAAACGGTTGTTGTTTTTAAACGAATTTGAATACTAGAGAGTGGTTACTTAAATGGTTCGGGTTCAATTAACTACACTCTCTCAAGAATGGTCGGCTTGAGTCAGGACAAGACTACACTTCATTTACACAAACACATCATCCTCAGTCATCATCCTGAGTCATGGGGTTTCTTATTGTTCTTAAATTGAACAGATTGCAATGTACACACATAAGGATAAAAAAAAATTCAGGCCCTTGAATCCCTGAAACATGTTTTTGCCGATTGGTCTGTGTGCGTGTGGGGAAAAATATCTCAAGAACGGATTATTGTACGAAAATTAAACTTTAAAATATCACTAGGGATTCGTCTCAAACATTTTTATCAAAATCGGTCAACCAGAAGTAGTAGTTTATTCGAAAATTTTTCAGTTTTTGCGATTTTTTTTAAATCACCTCATTTCCTTTAGTTTTTTATGCTCTACAAGATAGAGTAAGATGTCTACTGAAATTCTTGGGGGCAATACTCTCGTTTAAATTTTTTTTAAGATTGCCGGCTAAATATGCATTTCAAAGCAAAAGTTTATATACTTGAAGTTTTAGGAAATTAAAAAATTAAAACTTTTATGTGAAGCGTTTTATTTTCCATAACCAACGTTTAGTTTAGCGCCGATTAGTGGTTTTCTGTATTTTGTTCATAAAAATCGCTAAAAATGGGGATTTTTAAGATTGCGATCTTGGTATTCATTTTACGATAAAACTGTAATATAATTAAAATTATAGGGAATTTAAAGATGTTTAATTAAAACTTTTATTTTAACCATTTATTTTTTTGAGTCATGTGTTTGTTTCACACCAGAATTTTGTGTATGTCTAGTAGGCCTACTAAATAGATTTTTCATTGTAAATTTGCTTAATATTAAAATTTTTTTTGTTACATTAAATTTTAGATTATAAGTGAAATACTTCATATTTCGTTAGTTTTATTGTCGCAAAATTCGTGAGGAAGTAAGAACAGTTTACCAACTATTTAGGTATTTATTATTTTACAAATCATTTAACGATCACGATTCGTTTATGTTTGTTAGTTTTTTTGTATTAAAATAAAACCAACTTCAACGTTTAAATGTCACTGTACATGTGTTTTTAAAATGAACATAAATATTTTGTCTATTATAATAATGGAATCGTTTAAATTTGGAAAGCTAAGGTTAAGGATTATCGTTTGTAATATTTATTTTTCTAGTAACTTTTATTACATTATTGTTGTGTATTTTAATGTTCAATGTCCATCTTCAAATTTAAAATATTTTATTCAGTAAAAATAATATTATGTTACTTTAAATTTCTCTTACTTCCTGTTTTATAGTTTGTTTTTTGCTTCCCGTTTACTATTTTTATTTTAAAATTTATTTTATGTAATCATTGTTTTATTTAATTTATAATTGTTATATGTTACCTGTCAAAAATACTATTTTTTTCTTTTACATTTAAATTATCTATAGCTATAAATTTAGGCTGCTTGTTTTGTAGGAAAGATTTTAAAAAGAAGCATTGCTACAGATGTATTTGACAGTCTAACATTTTTGCTAATCCGTTGCACTGTCAAAAATGCATAAAATTATTGAGTAAAGGAAGTACGGTAAGGTCAATCGTACAAAAAGCTACAAAAATTGGAATTAAATGATTGATATATTCGTAGTAGAGTGTCGCTTGAACATAAACATAAAGCTTGAATCACCAAGCTACATGATCGTCTAACAACATGAGCGTGAAATGTACAGAAAATGAATGCTTCGACGACTTTTCCTTGATGAAATTAATGAAGAAATAATGCTGCATGCAATTTTCCAAAAAGTAAACTAAACTTGAAGGATTCATTTTACGTGCTTGCTGATTCATGGAACATGGTTACTGCAGAAAATTTTAAAATAGGATGGAATAAAAAATTATGCCAAGAAACTAAGATAATAAAAAAGAAAATGTAAATGAGAATAACTCCGAGTATGAAACAACTAAAATTTTTAATAAAATAATAATATCTTTGTAAAACATTTCTGGCTTTGAAGAATGTGACAAGAGTGATGCAAAAAACGGATTGAAATTGACAAAGACGATATGTATGGGCATTGCAACTTTGAACAAAACAAGTATTGTAAATATTGTGAGCTCGACTATTTTTCAAGACATTTGGAATGAAAATGAAGATCAGGATGATAGTGATATTGAAGAAGATTGATTTACTGCGCTAGAAATTGTCATATCATGATTTATAAAACCGGCAGAAAGTACCCAGACAAGACTTCTTCTTCTAAAAAAGTTTAAGGATCTGGCTGCAAAAAAGAGAACTTCCAAGCTAATGCAACCAAAAAATAGCGACGTTTTCAAACGGAATATTTTTTTAATCCCTAATGTGTATACATTGCAAACTGTTTAATTTATAAAAATAACCCATAACCCAATGAGATGAGGATGATATGTGTGACATGCAAATGAGGTGTAGTCTTGTATCAACTCAGGCTGACCATTCCTAAGAAAGTTTGGTTAGTTAAATGCCAACCATCAAAGTATACCGGCAACGATTGTCTTACATTAAAATTCGTATAAAAGTATATAAAATCTTTACTAGGATTTGAACCACGGAAATTTCGTCTCCGAAAGACAGCTTTTAAACAGCTGACTCTCAGCGATGACTGAGAGCACTAGACCAATCCGGTGGGTTTTTATCTAAAGTACTAAAATAAAATTCTTAAAACCTAATAGTTTTTAATCTAAACTATTATTCTGTTAACAATATGTAGCCTACAATGTTATAGTGTGCACTATACATTTTCATGAATTGCATCAGAATATAATATTTCATCAACATAAACTTAATTAATGAACATTTACACCCAAACGAGACAGTTAAACCCAGTTTTCCAGAAATTAATTCAGTGGATATTGTATTCACATTAAATAAATTAAAACGAATATTTTTATCCGTAAAAAGTGTTTAAGAGTATTTAAAAAAACTGTATATTGGCAAATCTTTTAAATGTTTTGATAGATTCTCATAAATGTTTAGAAGCATAATTTATAAATTGAGTAGATTGGTAGGTTTACAGATTTATACATTTCCAAAATTTGGAATAATGATCATGAAATACGATAAATTGAAACGGATAAACAACAAATTTTTCACGATACAATCCTTTTTTTATAATAAGTGATAATCATTAAAAAGTAAAGAATTAAAATTGATTAACAAGATTGTTTACATTTTGATTTCTATGAACCTTACTACACACATCTAGGAATATAATAGTTTGATTTGTTCTAATAGATAATTAATTTCCGTATAAAGAATTATTCTTTAAAGCGTTTATATTTTTAAATGTTACATGTGATTTATTGGTAAGATCAAAACAGACACTAGATAATTTCGATGGTGTTGTTTTTTTATTTGATTATTTAGTCGTAGATTTTTAGCCAGTCACCGTCATTAAACAAGAATAGTCTTTAGTATTTTAAGACAGATAGAGAAAGTAAGGGTTAAGTCCATTGTTGCATAACAAGGTACACAATCATGTGAATTTCTTGTGATGATGGCATATCTTCCTCTATTTCTTCCATATATATCCTGTAAATGTATACCTTTCATACCGGAATCATCGTGTATTTTAATCTCTTGAATTTAATAGCAGCACTTTGATAGCTTTTAAATCTTCATGTATATCTTCAATGATGAATTACATTGATTTAAATTTTATGAAGATTAATAATCTTCGTTGGAGATTGTTCTTCATTCCGTCATATGATATTTCACACGGTGATCTTATCTATAAAAGGAATTCGTTAGAGATGGCACAGATTTATTTAAATCATTCATTTTCACGAGTTATTAATCAAGTCTATATTAGAACTATTGTAATAAACTTTTCTTTTTTTAGCTTTTATTTGCTATCGGGAACTGTACATTATTAAACACTACCTAATTTGATCGCTGCTTTTGCTGTATTATTTGACGTGAATAAGGCATGAGTTTGAATAGGGACCCCCAGTAGAGTTTGTTCATGGATGGCTGTCAGCTGGTCACCATACAAAGTCGCTTGCCCAACCGGTGTTATTTAACAAATAATAGCAACTTACTACTAGCTGACTGACTGGGCTGGCCCGAAGACCTGTAATAAACTTAGTTTATTTAAAATAAATCCCAGTTTAGAGTTTTTATTATTTCATTATCTCAATATGTCAATGTTTCTCAACTGGTGGGTCGTGACCCCTTGGAGGGCTCAGGACGTGTCTGAGGGGGTCGCGAATTATGCGGGAGGAAATTTAAACAATTATTCTTATAGTTATTTAATTTAAAAACTGAAAAAAAATTGAACTTTTACTTTTACAACGTTTTCCAATTCAATTAACGCGAAACTTAAGCTTGTTAGGAATTAACCAATTTTTTTAACGTCTGGATTTATTTTTTTAACACTGAAAACTATGTCATTTTTTCATTGTCAAACGATTTCAAGATTTGGCTTTCAAATTCATCATTATGGAAAATTGTTGTTCTCAGTTTTTGGCTGTTTCAAATTGGATAAAAATTTTCAACGCTGCTCTGGATAGGTCTGGGTGTTCCTTATTAATAATTATTCAAAATTTACCGGCAGAAGCATTGTTGAAAGTTAATTTCATTGCCTGACCACTTCTGACCTCTATCAGGTCACGATGAAGACAAAAAGGTGGGCATTTTGTAAAGCTAGCACATTTAATGGATTCACTTCCCATGAATATCCACTCATATTCTTAATTAAAGTTTCTCATATCCACTATCTTTAACACATATACTTAAGTAAATATTACAGTGTTAATGTATAGGCCATTTGTTCTAGCTAGAAGCTTTCCCTCCAGCGCTCTGTGCCGCTGAGCTGTTCTGTTTAGTGGTGGGGGAAGCACCTCGTAGTTGTAACAGTAGTATACAGTTAGAAAGAGAGGGAATGATCATTAAGTGAGAAGGAGACAACACTTGCCCCTTGAAACTATCCCTACTCTACCTACTCGCCCTCCCCTTACAAGCTTCTTCCTAAAACAAACGTACTATAGTTTTAATGTTTTTTTTTAATTATAATTTAGATGGGGTCAGTAAAATAATCGACCTAACAAGTGGATCGCAGGGTATAAAAGGCTTATAACTAGTGAACTATGTTGTTTAGGTCATCAGCCAAAAAAACTGGTTTGAACCTGTAGAGGCTTTACTAAGTAAAACGAGGACTAAGGTGGTTTACTATTGCCTTTCTCACTGAGTGGAAAAGTATGCTTATCAGCATGCCAGACCCTTTGAAAAGCACATATTTTCCACTCTGCAACTGACACCTTCACTTCATTTTCCACAGATTCTGGCTGTAAAATGAAATTTATTACTTTCAGAGGAGATAACTCTGATTAGTGTCTTTTACACCTGTACCTCTTCTGTTCTTAATGATTCAATCATTTATTGGCTGACCATGTGATATGAAACAGAACTATTTATTTTAATCATGTAACGAACAGATTAAATGTAAATAATTAATTATTTATTTACTAATATCATTATTTTATGTAAATAATAATTTCATTATTTTACTGTAGTGCATTGCCAAAAAAAAGTCGTGAAATTTATTTATTTCATTTTACTATTTCTTGTATATGTACATTTCAATTTATATTTGTATTCCTTAATCTTTACAATTTATGGGTTGTTCTTTCAAAATCAATCATTGATTAATTCTGTTAATTTTAAACTGTTGAGATGACTTTGATCATTTCGTAAAAAAGATCAGCCATTTTGTTGTAGGTCTCATTTATTAGTACAAATAAAAATAGATGTCTTGGTCTACGTTTTTTACAGTTCGCTTGACCAATCTAAGCGAATAACTTATATAGCTACAATTTTGCGTTTTGTGCGGAACGACCTTTCCAACCCCTAACTAAAATTTTGACATGTCAGATAAAAATATTTAGATGTTGTTGTTGTTCAGGTCAACAGCCGAAAGGCTGGTTTGAACTTCTACAGGTTTTACTATGTAAAAACGAGGAGTGAGGTGGTTTACTTTTGCCTTCCTCACTGAGTTGAAAGAGTATCCTTATCAGCATGCCAGGCTCTCCGAAAAGCACCCAATTTCCACCCTGCAAATGACACCTTCACTTCATTCACCACAGGGTCTGGCTGTATAATAAATATCATTACTCTCAGAGGACATAACTCTGACTAGTGTTTTTTACACCTCTACCGCTTCTGTTCTTAAATAGTTCAGTCATATACGAGGTGTGGATATTAAATAACGAGACTGACGTTGTTAAAAATTTAATTTTAATTTTATATACAATAATTTATTGTAACCTTCAATATACACTCCTTACCTATCCCTACATCGCTCCATGCGAATTTTCCATTGTTAAAAACAGTGCTGGAAGTCATCGTCTGTCAGCTCCTTCAGGACACGTGCCGCTTTCTCTTTTACACCTTCCACAGACTCAAATCTTGTCCTTTTTAATGTAGATATCACCTTAGGGAACAGGTAGAAGACAATAACATATGATGAAACGTGGTTTTTTACTTATTATTCGGAAACAAAGCGCTAATCCACTGGAAGAGCCGAACTTTACCGAGAGCCAAAACAGCTCGATAAGCAAGTAAAAATTTAAAGCAGTGATGATTGCTTTTTTATATCCATGGGATTGCTTACCTTCACTGGGTTTCTGTAAGTCAAACAATTATTCAATATTACTACGTTGAGGTACTTTCTAAACTACGTCAAGGAGTAAGAAAAAAACGCTCCGAAATGTGGAAGGACAAATCATGTGTTCTCCACCAAGACAATGCTCCAGCTCATTTCGCGTTACCTGTTAAGAGGTTTCTAGCCAAGTACAGCATCTCAGTGTTAAAACATCCACCTTATTCACCAGATCTTGCACCATGTGACTTCTACCTGTTCCCTAAGGTGAAATCTGCATTAAAAGGGACAATATTTGAGTCTGTGGAAGCTGTAAAAGAGAAAGCGGCACGTGTCCTGAAGGAGCTGACAGAAGATGACTTCCAGCATTGTTTCCAACAATGGAAAATTCGCGTGGAGCGATGTAGGGATGGAGAAGGAGTGTATATTGAAGGTGTCAAGAAATGATTATGTATAAAATTAAAATATTTTTTTTACGTCAGTCTCGTTATTTAATAGCCACACCTTGTAGGCCTACTTGACTGATTATGTGATAAGAGAACTATTTTTTGTAGTCCTGGAACCAACAGATTGGATTAGGTGTAATTAATGTAACACTCCACCTGCATGTTACGTGCAAATTAAGATGTTATTTATTTATTTACTTGATAATATAAGTTTATTTATTTCTAAAGTTCAATCTAATTTTACAACTTTTCAACAACCATTTATAAAATTCATAAAAAAAATAATGTAATAGCATTTATGTGTTTAGGTATTATTCTCAATAATGTTTAAAATAAATAAAGTTGTAAACTATAAAAAAATTTTACTGGTTTTACAGAGGTGTACAGTTTTGAATTTAAATAAATAAGTAAAGTGAAAAAATTACACAGTTAAATTCATTAGCTAACTTTACTATTGTTTGTGCAGTCGTCGTTGTAAACTCTTAGTAAACTAATTACAGTATACAAATAGCAAAGACAGAAGGTGAATTTCCCTGACAATAACACCCACTCTACCGCATTGTAACATAAACTGTTATTTTCCCAAGCAAATTTCTAATGTTTGCCATCGTCCATCTATCCGCATGGTAACAGTACATAAGTAATAATTATCAGTAGATAAAAACAGTAGCTTAAGATAACTTAGTTAAAAGTAGGACAGATGTTCAAGTAAATCCACGACTCTTCATGCAATAACCATTCGCTACTTTATTTTTACTCATAGGCCTATTTTAATTAGTATGTATTAATTTAATATGCGCACGCATTCTTAATAAGTATGTACTTTGTAATTAGTGAATTGGATTTTATTAGTTATCACGTTTCTTTCTCACATGTGTACGTAACGTTTTTTAGTATAATGTATACTGTTATTAACACGATATATAAATTATTATTTACTGACTAGAAACATTAACTTAAAGATTAGTAAAGATTTCTTAAATAACTTTGTAACAAATTGTAATTGTAAGAGAGTGAAACGTGGGTGATAGGTGCTGTAGAAGGGAAGTGGATAGAAGTTATGAAAAGTGGTGTTTTAGGAAAATGTTGAAGATTAGGTGGGTGGACAAAGTAAGTAATTTAGAGTTTCTTAGACAAATGGATGAAAAAAGAAGAAAAGTCCAGCCTTTCTAAGTTTGCTCCTACTGTAAACAAACAATGGCGTCACTGAGCATGCGCATTACATAAAAATGTGTACAAGCTGATTAAAAAGTAACAATAAAATACTTTCAAAAGTATTTAAATACAAAATACTTTTAAAAGTATTTTTATAAATGAAATTTTTAGGCCTACATCATCTCATGACGGATGTTTTAAGTAATTTAAGTACTTATAATTCAAAACTTAGTTAACATACTAGGAATACGGCATCCATAAAGTCGTGGACCATAGCGTAAACCCTGTAGTAGCTGGTTTTGGTTTGACGGTAGGAGCAAACTAAGAACGGCTGAACTTTGTATGGAAACATCATACCAAAAAAAGGGTTAGGCTAGTGAGACATATCCTAAGACATGCAGGTATTGGTCTATTAATAATGGAGGGTAATATTGAGGGAGTGAATTGTAGGGGGAGGCAAAGATTAAAATATTTTACAGGTACATACCTGTAGATATGAAATGACTTACGCAAGATAGAACAGCTCAATGAACTGCATCAAGCCAGTCGAGAGACTGATGACAAAAAAATTATAACAATATTTTTCCTTAGCAAGGAAAGTGTAATATTTTTTATTGTTTACAATCGAACATTTTGCCCATAACAGGCAGGTGGAGTGGTAAATTATTTGGACTCGATCTGCTAGTTCCAGGGCTACAAACAAATGTTGTTTCTTATCACATGGTGAGCCAATTATGACTGAAGTATTTAAGAACAGAAGAGACGGAAGTCTAAAGGACTCTATTCAGAGTTATCTCCTCTGAAAGTAATGAATATAATTATACAGCCAGACCCTTTGGTGAATGAAGTGAAGATGTCATTTTCAGAGTGGAAAGCAGATACTTTTGGGTGGGCCTGCATGGTGATAAGCATAACCTACTTTTCCGCTTAGTGAAACCACTTCTCTCCTCGTTTTATTAAGTAAAGCCTCTAGAGGTTCAAACCTGCCTTTTGGTTGATGACCTAAACAACAACAGTCAAACATTAACCAATGTGAAATTACAGTCTCTAAACTTGATATTATTTTTTTAAGAAACTGCATGAAATACTACTTTAAGGAAACAACATTCAAAAATACGAGTAATTCGGGCTTATTGTTATAGCTTCAGATGAAACTTGGAATGAAAAAGTTTATTACTTTTCTTGGTTTTCCCGGTTTGAAGCCGCTCTTAACTGTTTCTAGGTATCGTTTTAAGAACACTGATTCCGATTTTCAGGATAAGAGCTTATTGGACGATGAAAAATAACTTTCTCTTCTTTTAGTTGGTTATCTCTCAACGTATTAAAAGAGCAAGCAAAAATGCAAGACTTCAGATTTCGTACTACAAAACTAAATACAAAGCGAACCTGAATACACAATACGGAATGATTGGGAAAATTTATAGCTTCGAATACCTCGAGTATATAATACAACCGAAGACCAGTGAAACGGAAGCGAATAACAACAGACAAAGAAAGATGGCAACAGATGGAAAGATAAAATAAAGTATTTTATTTTGTAAAATTTACAAGTAATGTAATGTTTTGTAATTTTTAAGGACTCTATTTTATAAATGTAATTATCAATATTATTAGCTTATTATAATTATGAACGCTGGACTTAAAAACAACATTTTAAGATGATTTTAGGGTAAACACAATATCTATAAGGGCAAAACCATTCGATTTAGAACATTTTTCGTTGAAAATTACTTTCTTTTAACAAGTTGAAAACATTGCCTCGAAATGTTTTTTTGAAACGGTGTTTCAAAGTAAAAATGTCTGATTCTGCTACCTCTAAACTTTCCACTTCGAGGAACTCATTTAGAGAGTACGCATGTTGATTAAGAATTATAGCTTCTCAGGAAAGTGTAGAAGTAATTGGACAAATATTTGTTGTTTATTTTTCATTAGTCATTCCAGTTTTACTCCTGAGAGCTGACACAAAATTTGATATCGCCTCATATCATTTTACCTACACGTAAACCGATGCTTATAGAGGCATCATCCCTCAATAAGAGACTCTGAGGAACAAATCTACAAAATTTCAGCTTCCTAGATGATCGGAAAGTTAAAAAATTAGTGATGAGTACTGAATGAGTCAGTAAGGATTTTGAACTCTGTAGAGGCCTACCACTAAACTAAAGTTTAATTTAAGTTTTAAAGCTTAAAATAATAACAAATAATTAATTTAGTCTTAATTAATTCAATAGTAATTTACTATTAGGTAAGTGTAACAATTTATTTTAATTCATTAGTTACAAAAGCAGTTTTTTGTCATTCATTATAACCAAAAAACCTGGAATAAATTTTACATAATTTTTTATATTGATAGGGATTTAAGGGACTACGTATATATTAAAGCAAATTGTTGCATTAAATAAGTGATGCTCATTTGATGTAATGTTATATATTGTGACACTTATCGCTAAGGTCCGTTTCGGGAACTAGGTAATTAAATAATTAATACACAAAAGTTTACAATTACAAATATTTATTACACTAAAAGATTTACAAAATAAATAATTAACTAATTGTAATAAAATAATACAATAACTAACTTAATAATTTATTTAAAATAAATAATAAACAATAAATAACTTAATAATTTACTTAGCACTACTTACAATCAATTTTCTAGAATACACATACAAAATGAAACTGAATACACAAAAACTGAATTTAATACAGATCACATTAACTTTTCACAATACACACAAACAAAATCAGTATAAATCGTTGACCAACACAATGCTCGGAACGCGTTCTGCACAGCGTCCGACGGCCACTCGTCAAAGATCAAACGAATACTGACTCTACCGCGCTCGGGGGTCTCTTTATATACTCATTTAAAAAGATCATTCCAGCAAAGCGGAGAAACTTCGTGCAAATAATAAAGTACATAAAATAACCCTTTATAAGTGAGTTCTAGAAAAGTCCATTGTAAACAAGTCAACAATAGGTCTTTTGTAAATAGAAGTTATTACAGGTCTCATTCATAAATAGTGGTACACAATCCCCAACCTTTTATCCAACACAATAGCGCAGTCCTATTAATCATTTTTTTGAATAGACATACCTTTATTGTCATTATTGTCCTTTTGTCACTTATTGTTACTATTTCACACTATTATCCTGTCTTTACTATTTTCATGAATGAGTACTAGAACCTTCGCAAACCATCCCTTTCTTTGATCTGTCACAATATTAATGCTGTTTTGTAATAAATAACGAATAATTTTATGTGTTTTTGTTACAGGATTACTAAGATTATGTTCACCAGCACGGCAACACAGGGTAAGTTCTTTTATAAATAGAAATCAAACATTATAAGTATGGATGATTGCATTTATTTTTCATTTTAGTAAATCAATTTATAGTAGATGTAGAAAATAAAGTAATTTGTAAATCACCTGAAAATTCAATTATATTATAATTTCATAAATATGATAAGCATATTAATTCAAAACATATATATTTTCATTAAATTAAATAAAATACAGTTTGTATTTACTTTTGTATGTAATATATTATATTTAAATTATATATTATACAATATCGTCTGGTGAATTATAATAAAGTATACTGAATAAAATTGTCCAAGTATTTCCAAAATTATGTTATATATAAATTGAAAATTAAAATTATATAATCTTATTCAAAGTTTTTGATGATTTTGGGCGTAACTTAATTATTGAAAGTAAATTATATATTTTTTATACATTAATTTATTTCAGTTAGTTGTAAAAGATAAATACAATACATACCGATAATGTACTTCTTTTAAATTAAATTCATGTTTATTAATTCCGGTTAGAAGTATTGTAATAATTTTCTTTACTACAGAGCCACCGGGTGTTCCAGATGTAAACAAAAAAAAACTCTCCATAGTTTTTAATCGTTAGATTTAAAAAATTCAAACTTTCGGAATCAGTTGTAAGTAATGTAAACAAATTATCAATTATGTTTAAAATTATAACTGGTTTTCAGTCAATTTTTTTTCTTAGTTCCGGCATGACTGATTCCAGTCATCCTTTATTTTTAATTAAGATTTGGTATCAACCATCGTTATTTTTCCGAATTCCCAATCAGCGCGAAAAATAGAAAATAAACGTTTTTCTTATTATACGGTTTTTGAGGATGTTTACATTGTTGTCGTGGTTGATCACTTTATAGGCTCCACGAAGGCTAAGTGGTGGTGTTAATATTCTTTGCTTATAGATGATTTTATACAGTTTTAAAAAATTATGGGAATTTTCGGCTGTTCGGTGATCCCGCTTGAGATTCGAAAAATCTAAAATGTCTCTGCCGAGCCCTTGTTTTGAGTACTTGCCTAAAAAACGTAACCAAAATATTTAAGAACGTTTTAATTTATCAGGAGTACTTCGTATCGGTTCGGGTAACCTTCTTTTTAAATCTGCTTCAAAAATTACTAGATACAAGAAGCTTTCGTGTTACTGCTTTCAAAAATTTAAGTGGTTATCAATTCTTTTTTTGAATTCTGTAACAGTTGAAATCAATATTCCATATCTGTGAATTTTGTTTTCTCCATTGTCCATTATATTTGATTTTTGGTATCGTATCTTTTATCAGTATGAACCCACTAAACTCTTGAGTTATTGACAAGCGTGTTTTTGTATCCCCATGATAGCTTAACCCCTTGGTTGGTCTAGTGGTAAAGTCGTCGCCGCGGGTCAGCTGTATAACATCTGATTTTCGGAGACGAAGGTTTCTAGTTAAAATCCTAGTAAAGGTTGTTTTTTTAAACGGATTTGGAAACTATAAAGTGGTAACCGGTGTACTTTGATGGCTGGTGTTCAATTAACCATATTCTCCCTCAAGATTGGTCGCCCTGGGTTTGTAAAAGACTACACGTCATACACATAATCCTCTTTTTATTGGGTACAGAGATTAGGGTTGATAGAGATTGAAATTGGGGTTGGTTATAGTTATGAATTGAAAAGAGATTCCAGTTCACACATATTAGCGATAAAAATATGTGATAGCTTGATTAATTTGTAGTGATTATTAAAAAAATTATTTCCTTCTTTATATTTTGCTTTAAAGACTACAATAGTATAAACAACTTTTGTGATCTTCATAACCACAATTTGAGACTAGCAATAATCCTGAGCACATCGCAGGGTAATCACCCGGAATTTCCATACTTTTAAATAGGAAATTGTTTCCAAAATTTAAGGAACGCGGTAATGATAACTTCAAAATTATTTAATAGTAATTCTGGCGAAAGATTATAAATTTACTGTAATCCTACAATACAAAATATGACAAATACTACACATAATAGATCCTATATAATATACAAAATAGTATTCAAATAAATATTACAAATTTATTGTAATCTTTTTAAAATCAAAATGCTAGAAGAAAATTTTTCTTGAGTTTTAATTACGAGTAACCCTAGTTCTTTAATTACCCGAAAAGTTTTATGTTTGAAAAAATAATTACGTTGTTTTAAAAAGTTGGTTAACGAAACAATTAAAAGAGAAACCACTGTATTAAAATCATTATTAATTATTTCTTCTCACAAGTTTTATCTCCGACAAATAAAAAAATTATTAAGCGTTTTAATATTTTTCTAGCAACCTGTATATTACAGGTGACCGCTAGGTACCACCCGTGACGCGATACAAACTTGTTTATTATTTGTTCGTCACCTTCATTGCATGCTAAATAAATAACAGCGTGACTAATAAGATTTTTCACATTAATTTTCATTTTTAGTTTGTTTGTTATGTTATTCTTAAAAATAGCTGTGTTTCTTCTGTATTATAATTTTAGAATCATCAATTTTATTTTGAATTGTTTACTCCTGTTCATCTAGATTGCAAATAAGAAAACTGGCATTGTTGTTATTATTATTACTATTATAGTTTAAATTTACCTGTAGTACCGTGGAACACGTATGCAATTGCTTTCCAAAAAAAATCATCTAATGTTTTGTTACATTTTTATGCATACATATGTGTATTACATGATGTAATTTAATAATAAACAGATGATTGGTAAAGCTTATTGAAATTCAATTTTCTTTACTTTTCGTGCGTAATGTTCACAGAAAGATGGGTTTTATGAACATATTATAACACATTCCTGTAGTATGCGTTTTCTCAGTAATTTTCAATTACATTGAAATTTTATTCATGATGTAAAATAATCATGAGTGACATGGTACTTATTATCATTATTATTATATATTTTATTTTATTTTGTATAAAATTCACTATCAGATAACTCATTTTACTTTCTTTACGTTTTCGCGGGGTTTCTCACATCATTCAGCAAAAATCACAAAGTGTTTTCCCAGTTGATTTCCCTTAGGCTATTGAAACGCAGTTTTAAAGCGACTCATGTACCATCCACATCTACAAAAAATGTATCACCCCCAAAAAAATATGGTACTGTATGTCTACAACTTGATGGCCTCCGGCAGAGAGAAGCAACATGCGGATTGTAAAACCATTTCAGAAAAAATACTAATTTTTTAAGTAACTAAAACTTATCGAAAATGACGTATTTTTATAAAACAAAGTATTTCGCATGTTTTTTGTTTTATAGAATTATTTCGAAAAACACACGCTTAATGAGATAATGTACTATAATTTAGTAAAAGTTTTGTTTTTGAAGAAAACCCCATATTTTTTCAAATACATCTTCGTTGAAAATTTTCTTTATATTTCGTTTTTTGTATGTGTACAGTTAACTTTAAAGACCAAAATGTTTCTCGCATACTGACTTTTTTATGTCGTGTTTTGTGATTTTACAAAATTTATTAACGAAAATAACCGTATAACCGTTTATAACTGTAACCTAAAAAGTAATGATGTTTTGTTAAATTATATTGCATCATCGTTTACCAGAATTATTACAGAACAAATCAGTCAAATATTTGAGAATCTGTATATAGTTGTTAAACAATGACAATGTATTTGAAAAATATGGTTTTTCTTCAAAAACAAAACTTCTAGTTAATTATTATATTAACTCGTTAAGCGTGTGTTTTTCGAAATAATTTTATAGAACATAAAACATGCAAAAACTTTGTTTTACAAAATTACGTCATTTCCGACAAGCTTCAGTAACTTACAAAAAATTAAATGTATGTTTTCTGAAATGGTTTTACAATCCGCATATTGCTCCCCTCTGCCGGAGGCCATTAAGTTACAGACAGACAGTACTTATGCATTATACCGACCACCACCCTCAGGTTACTTATGAATTAACAATAACAAAGTGAACTACAGTAGCTATCGCATACAGTGACATTGAATACAATGACCTATCGGTTAGGGTGACCAATATTCGATAGATAGGTTAGTCCACTATTACGTGAATTTTCTTTGTTTTTGTTTTTTTTTGTAATCCCTAATCTGTGTACGTTTCAATCTGTTCAATTCAGAGCAATAAGCAACCCCATGACCCAATGAGATGAGGAAGATATGCATGATGTGTAAATGAGGTGTAGTCTTGTACAGACTCAAGCCTACCATTCCTGAGAGCGTATGGTTAATTGAACCCCAACCATCAAAGTACACAGAAAGCAAAAATGTCATTGAGGAGTGTTAGAAAGCGATTTCCGCCTTTAGCCGCCGCTGCCGATTGCCAAGTTTATTCTCCGAGGTATGAATCCAAATGTTGGTGACCTGCACCACTATGTTTCATATTTCCGCCCTTTTGCTAATCGGCACATGTGTCCTACTTGTTATGTATTCGTTTCAGGGTTAACAAAACTATATATTTGTGATTCACCGTGAAGTGTTGAAAACCCGCGACAACTCGTCCATTTTGTATATCCCCCTCCCCAAAAGTCGGAAAGGTTCAAACAGGTTCAAACCAGCCTTTCAGCCGTTGACTTAAACAGCAACATCCCTTAGATGCAACTGATCAAAATACAGTTTTTTAATTTTTCTGTTCAACCCATAAAGAACAAATATGTCGAATTTCAATTTCCTGGTAACGACAAAATATTTTTCTATAAACATTACCCGGGAACCAAACGTAAGAATTTTTTCATCCGAGATACTACAAAATGGGCCATTCTATGGCATATTTATAAACCCAAAATAACACATTGAATTAGTGTAATTTTTCCCTTAATTATGAAAATATATATTTCTTAATGCATTTGTAATATTACAATAAATACAACTTTCAAAATACAGGTGAGATTACTCTTTTTAATGCCATAACATTAATTGTAAGCCACTACACATAAGCATTTATTAAATAAATGTAATAATATTACTTTAAAAATAGTAAATACATTAAGTAATAAACATTAAAATGTTATTAAATGATATTATGTCATTATACTAATGGTATTTAAAGAAGTTATACCTTAAAGGTAGACGAAAAGTTGATTTAATTTTAAATCAGTTTATTACGGCGTTGTTATTATTGTACTGGGATGTTAAATTAACCTGTTGATGGTAAACGTCAGAAACTATATTTATTTTTTAATAATACAATATATTTGCAATCAATATTTTTTCTTGTATGACCAATTTAAGACCACGTGAGGTGACTTTAGTTTTTGGAAGCTCACTTTTTTCAGTTCACAATCTCAGCATTTGTTCAGTATTGGCTTTCCTTTCCTCTTCTGTCCACCCGGTTGTTCTGTTTTTGCTCTTCATTGTAGCCCTTAAAGTCCGTAATTAGTTATCTAAATTTCGTTCGGCTTATTCCGGGTTTCTCAATATCCTTTCTGACTTTTTTAAATCATTTATCTAACACCTTAAGTTTATTCTTTAGTGTCTTAAAAAATATTTTTGTTAATCAGTCGTCATCCTTCCTAATCAAATCTTCGCAAAATTTTTGTTTTCTTTTTATAATCGTTTCCATTTTATTTTACAGAATAATGTATCATAAAATTAATAATTTAAAAGTATATAAATTAATAAAGTTAAGTAGCAGCAGGTATTTTGAAATTTACATCGCTGGACTTTTAAATTTTTCTTCGTTGTAGACTATTATTGTGCTTAGACTGCTAAATTTCAAAATTATGTTTACAACCAATTTTTTTGTTTTTATTTTATTTCAAATCACATTACATCTTGATCATTAGCCACTACTTTGGGTTACAAATCGATGGTTTTAGACATAATAATTTCAAGACCCAAGCCAAGGATTGAACCCAGAACCTTTCGATTAATAGGCTAACGTTCTAACCACTACGCCAAGGATGCGGGCTCTGCAACTCTTGTTGAGATACAGATTTTGCCTCAAAAAATAAAAATGGTTGACAAAAAAATACAAAGCGTTTACTGAGTCAATAGCGTAAAGGTAACGTGCTAGCCTACAACGCGGAGGTCCCGGGTTCGATCACCGGCTAAAGACTAAAAATTTTCACAAGTTAAAAACCACCGTAGTCACTAATAACCGAGCTGTTTATGCGATTTTAAATTAACTAAAAAAAACGTTTAGGATTTATATTTGCTGAAAATATTTAACTCATTTTCTATTTATGGTTCCAAAGCTCGAAATATTTTCATGCATTTAAAGTACAATTTTTGTAACTCTATATTGGTCATTTACCATGATTCTTATTCAGTTTTGTAATTAGTACAAACTTATGATAACAATAAAAAAGTAATTTTTACTTATCTGATTTATGACTCAATTTATGAAAACGTTGCGTTATTTATATTATATTAAATTTCAAAATTGGAAAAAGTTAAACATCTTATCGAAATCATTGGGAAAAAATATTAGAAAATTAATATTGTTTTGTAAAAGTAATTACACTTTTATGTGTACACATTAACCTGTCAATAATTTTAATAGTAGTAATACATCATTCTGTGAACTTTTAACAATAACCATTGTATATTTTTTTCAAAGTTGTTATAGTATTGGTAAATGAAAACTATAATTTCTTTCTAATAAATATGTTCTATATTTCTGTAACTTTTGTATTTCTTCACGTTTAAAAAATAAACACATACCAGCATTAAATTTTATAAGTCGTTCCTTATTGCACAGCGATTTTGTTAAGTAGGTCACCATTGAAATATCAAAAACTACACAAGTTACAAGAAACTATGAAAAAGGAATCTTCCTTACTTTTTCCTGTATTTTAAATATATAATAGCATTTTTAAATTTTTAGCCATTTTTTTATAATTTTATTTTTTTATACAGCAACCCCTATTTTTATGCAGATTTTATTTTCACACGACTTTCTCTTTGTAATTTTAAAAATCAATATTATTAACCTTCTTTAATCATTAGTAAACAATATAAAATGGAAGAAAACCTAATTTTAATCATGAGTAAATTACGTTAAATTAAAATAAACCATTGTAGAACTTAAAAATATGAAAAATCATAAATATTGACGTTAAACTAGGTTCTGTAGTAAGATATAATTGAAATTAAAGGTGGAGATTTTTAATTTAAAGACGCTAAATTAATCGTTGTACAAAGACGTGTTTAAAATATAATTGTTGTTTAGGTTATCAGCTGGAAGGCTGGTTTAAACCTGTAGAGGTTTTAATAAGTAAAACGAGGAGTGAGGTGGTTTACCATTGCCTTCCTCACTGAATGTAACAGTACGCTTATCAGCATGCCAGGCCCTCTGAAAAGCACATATTTTTCACACTGCAAATGACACCTTCACTTCATTCACCACAGGGTTTGGCTGTATTATGAAATTCATTACTTTCAGAGGAGATAACTCTGATTAGTGTCTTTTACACCTCTACTTCTACGGCTTTTAAATGATTAAGTCATTTAATTGGCTAATCGTGTGATAAGAAGCAGAACTATTTATTTTAGCCCTGCAACGAACAGATTGAGTGTAAATAATTTGACACTCCACCTGTCTGTTATGAACAGAAAAATAAATTACAATTTTTTTAAATTTTTACAATCATAAATTGTATACACTTTTACTCTAAAATGGATATTAAAAACGCAATCTTTAAAATTAAATTTACCACTAGAGCTTACCCCCAAGAAGTTTGCCAGACATGGTGCTGACCCTATCTTGTAAAGCACAAAAAATGTTGTTTAAAAAATAGTAGGGAATACTTTCGATAAAATCGGAAATATGGGAACAATTTGACGATTAAAATACTACTTCCGGTTGATAGATTTCGATAAAATTCTTCGCATCGGGTTCCATTCTGGTTCTTAACTTAAGTTACAAGTCTCAACTTTGTATGGTATTCCGTTCTTGAGATTTGGTTCGATAATCGGTAAAAACCGATTGGTTTATGTTGACCGTTTCTACAAACTTTGTATCCGGTCGGGAGTGAATGAAACACTTTATTTAATTCTTTTTGAGCCCAAATATTTATGCGTTACAATCAGCTAAATTAAGAACCCCATAACCTAATGAGAAGAGGATGATAAAAAGTATGACGTGTGTAAGAGGCGCAGTCTTCTAAAGACTCAAAGAGTATGGTTAATTGAACCAACCATGAAAGTAAACCGGTAACCACTGTCTTGTATTCATATCTGTATAAAATTACTACCTTTACTATATATTTGTTTAGGTCATCAGCCAATAAGCTGGTTTGAACCTTTAGAGGTTTTACTAAGTAAAACGAGGAATGAAGGGATTTACTTTTGCCTTCCTCATTGAGTTTAAAAGTGTGCTTATCAACATGCCAGGCCCTCCAAAAAGCACACATTTTCCACCCTTCAAATGACACGTTCACTTCATTCATCACAGGGTCTGACTGTATAATGAAATTCATTACTTTCAGGAGAAAACTCTATTAGTGTCTCTATCTCTTCTGTTCTTAATTGATTCAGTCATATAATTGGCTGACCATATGATAAGAAACAAAACTATTTTTTGTAGCCCTGGAACTAACAGATTGTTACAGAAATGTCCGTTTCTCGAAACGTGGTCGAACTATTCACAGTGTTGAACGAAATCTAATATGCAATATAATGTTATGAAGTTAAAGCTAAACAAAAATTCCTATACGTGTCTCTTAACAAAAGCCATGAGCGAGCGGCTGACTACTGTGATGTTCCTCTTCCCACAATTCGAAAAATAAAGAAGGAAATTAAGGACGTGAAGAAGCTATTCTTTAACAGTTTTGTTGACACCTGTTAAAAAAAAGAAAACGGTTAGGTAGATACTAGAGAGACTGATAATGAAAACGCCGGTGCACCAGCAATAGTAAAGAAGGCGATTCATTCGTAATAATTACGAATGAATCGCCTTCTTTACTATTGTCTCTACTATTCTTCTCTATTCTTTACTATTTTAAAGTAAATCAAACATTTCTAGTCATGTAATTAAGCTATAGGCAATATTACAGGTCATATTTATTTATACCTTATAGGTAAGGTTAATGAAGAAAACATTTTTTCAGAATAAAGCACAGCTTACAAAATGTATATAGAAACTGCACGGTAGTGAAATGTACGAGTAGTGTCTCACTGTTGAGGTTGGCAGCACTACAAATATTTCATTTCGCTTCCTCACAGCCCCACATACGCAAATTACAATATCGTGACTACAGTATCTATTCCCTCGTCCAAACCAACCTACTGGGTAATTTTTTAAAAAAATAATAATTTCTTTTATAAGTAATTTTTAAAATGCTGAAAAATATTTAAATAAAAGACGAAATTTTTCCGTATGAAGAGCGAGGGCAATTTTTATTTACTTCTTTACTTCTTTCTACGTTTAAGAATATTCCCCTTCTTTTCTCACAATTTTAAAACAATTCTATTATCATATTCAAATTCTGAATTGATTACGTTAAATATGCTAATTTTATTACTATTAATAATAATAACAATAATAATAATAATAATGGTAATACATTACTTAGTAATGAATATTATCTTGTAGAAAGATCAGCATTGTTATTATTTTAACACAAATAAACAATGATCTTCCATAACTCTATGCAGTGTATTTTAATAATATTAGACTATAATATTTATATACTAAAACGGTTAACTATGTTTTGTGCGAAATTATTACATGTTTAAAAATTAACTGAAGTTAAGTTCACATGTAAGTTAACTTTATTATCATTTTTAGTGTTAGTAGTAGGCTTAAGTTTTATTTTAAATGTGATTTCCTGGTTATAATAAATTTATTTTTTTTGTATAATCTTATTATTCAAAATTACTTTTAATTTTAGTTTTGTGTGAAATATCAAATGCAAAAATATATATTTCTCTGTCATCTAGTTTTATTTATTAATACTCTATAATTTACAGTTTTGTGTCATAATTTTTCCCATATCTTTTAAAATTACATTTATTATAAAAGTTATAATGTCTTCAGATGATCTCACATCAGATGTTAACAGCTCGTTACCTGCTCAAATTCACTTCCAAACAACACACCGGGTTGGCCTAGAGGTAAAGTGGTCGCCTCGAGTCAGTTGTTTAACAGGTGATTTTCGGAGACGAAGGTTCCTGGCTCAAATCCTAGTAAAAGTTACCTTTTATAGGGATTTGAATACTAGACAGTGGTTACCGGTGTACTTTGATGGTTGGGGTTTAATTAACGATACTCTCCCAGGAATGGTTGGCTTGGGGCTGTACAAGACTACACTTTATTTACATTCGTACAAATCCTCATCCTCATCCTCATCTCATCTCATTGGGTCATGGGGTTGCTTATTGTTCTGAATTGAACAGGTTCCCATGTACACACATTAGGGATAAAAAAAACTTCCAAATGACTTACCAATTCATTATTCTTATTCTTATTTCTTATTTTCTATAAAATAGTGATAAGCATAGTTGTAAAAATTTAGCTTTTCTCAACTGGTGCGTGTGATCAACAACGGTAGATTAAATAGTACAAAAGTCTTTAATCTATGGTTTAAGAAAATTATTTTTTTGTAGAAATCTTGTAGTAGCGACGACTTTACCACTAGACCAAACCAGTCAGTTGACCATAAATAGGCAAACAATCTACCGACTCACTGTTAGAAGTATAGCATCAAAATAAATAAGATTAAAAAATACGATACCGTTTGCTAATTAGAATAACGTTCAAGAGTTTTAGTACAAATGATTTAGAGACAGCAATGCCCTATCTTATGATTTGTACAATTTGTTAGCATGTTACACGTGTATAATAATTATTGTACAACTAATTTATGTTTATGAGAAACAAAAACAGTTTACCGGATGCTAGTAATGTAATTACTTGGTTAATTAAGATTCATTTAAATACAACCCAATCTACTAGTAAATTTTAATGAGAAAACCTTGTGGATGTAAAATTTAATGAAATTAATAAAGAAAATGTGAAATAGGTAGTAATTACTTATTAACAAGATTAAATTTTAATGAAAATTGTGATTAATATTAAATTAATGATAAAATAATAAACTGTTAATAGATAATATGATATATTGTAGATGGGTAAATGTTTATACGGTGACCAAAAAGTTATTTGACTAAATGAAAAACAACCTCTGTTCCGCTTAAAAATACGGAAACACACGAAAGTTAGCTAAACTAAGCTCTGTAGAAAAAAAAGCTCGAATTAATAGATTTTATACACGTTTAACGTAAAATAAATACTAAAGCTGCAATTTTAAAGAAGTTTCAATATTTTACCGGTATTAATGAGCAAAGTACAGAAAATCACTGTGAACGCTAAACTAAGCATTGTACAAAAAAGTAATAACAATAAAAGTTGTAGAAGTATTAATTTTTTAAAGCTTACAAGGCTATTACAAGGCTAGTATGCATTTTAAAATGCATACTAAGGCCGCAGTCTTAAAAAAAACATTTCTTATCGCGAAAGCACAGCCTCCCCAAGAATTTCAGTAGACGTAGCGCCTACACTATCTTGTAGAGTATAAAAAACAGTAAATGACGCGGTTTTAAAAACCGCTTCGTACGAGATTTATCGTTTCGTACGAGCCGTTTTTAAAAAACAATCGCAAAAAAGTGAAAATGACACGAATAAACTACTACATCCAGTTGACCGATTTTGATGAAAATGTTGTGTCGGGTCCGGTAGTAGTATCTAACTTAAGTTTCAAGTTTCAACTTCGTACGATGTTCCATTCTAGAGATATTTTGTTCACGCACACAGACCATTCGCTAAAAACATGTTTTTGGGTTCAGGAGAACTGAAAACGTGTAGATCCGGTGAAAATCTATTTCAAAACATCAACATAAGAACAATATTCCCTTCCTATATAATTCACATAGGCAAGAGAAAATAAAAATCGTAGGAGCAGTTCATGAGAAAATTGTACGAATAAACAACCACTTCCGGTTGACTGATTTTATTGAAAATATTCGTTTCGGATTCCCTTAATGTGCTTAATATCTAAGTCCCAAATTTCAGCTTTGTACAATAGACCTACTTCTTACTTGAGATATTTTTTGACACTCACACATTCACAGACTAATCGTTAAAATCATGTGTGCTGGGTTCAGGAAAACGTGTATTTTCGGTGAAAACTCATTTCAAAAAATATAGCTACATGAAAATGATACTTTTCTTCCGTAATATTAATTTAGGGCAAGAGAAGGTAAAAATTAGAATTGGAAGGCTTGGATCTGATTATACATTAAACTTCATTTTTCGTGAAACCCGAGATGAAAGCACCGTAGTTGTAAAGATTTAGTTTCTTTCTTAACAGATACGCGTATGTTTGATCTACTGTGGAGTAGAGAAAACAGTCTTTAATCTGTGATTTTCTAAATTTATAAACTTTTTAAATTCATTTTTTAATGATTATTGACTTAACTTAGCTGTAAAATTTTGATTGGTTTAGAAGGAATTTATAAAAGTGAGGTAAATTTGGAATACACCTTGATGAAGATAAAGGAACCATAATACTAAACACCTTCATTCCCGTTCCCTCTCACTCTGAAATTAAACTCATATATTTATCTCTTTTTAACATTACACTTTATTAAGTATTCCTCTCTTCATCAGATATCTAAAGTAGGCTTGATACGATTCCATTGTTTTAAACCCGTTTCCGGATTCACATCTATGTATTTATGCTCTTCCTGGATTGCTGCGTACCTTTCCGTATTATACCCAGTGGCCCCATTCGCCTATTTTATAACAGTGGCTAAATACCAGTCCAAATTACGTCATATTGGTTTAACCGATTGTATTACAAAATAGCCTATTTCTATAATAGGCCTACTCCTACTTTAAAATGTTAAGTAAACTGTAATCAAGAACAGAAGACATTTTAATGATTTCAAGATATGTAATATATTTACATCATCTTTCTGATTTTCGTGTTATTAAAATACAATTTTAAACATTTTTGATGTGCTTTACTTACAATTTTATTATTTCGCAATGTTATTTTAACATTCCCTTTTATAGTAAAATTTGTTTGTCCTTATCTTTCAGTTGTTTGCCCTCCCAATCCGATGGCAAACTTATCGGCCTTTTGCCCAATTTGTGAAAGGGTGATTTAAATTTAGCTCACTCAAAAATTTTAACGCTAAATCCTGGGACGTCTTGTCTGCACCCGATTTCTTGATGGAAAGAATTCTTTTTGGAGGTGCGACATCTTTAGATTTTCAAATTTCTGAGACTTGAAAAGAAAATCCGGAAATTACCACAAACTGAACAACACAATTCTTGGACAGAAGAGACCGACAAAAATACAGAAAATTGTGTATTCTGACGAAAAACGGCAAAAGAGAGCAAAAAGATTGAAGGATTACTGGAGACGAATCAAGAAAATAGACATAAGAAAAGGACTCCAAAAAAAAAATTGAAATAAAATGTTTCTTCTTTAATGAACTTATGTAGTCCTACGTGGCTTTAAAAAACATATTTGTTGTTTGTTTTACGTCCGACTGTTTTGCAATTATTACTAATGCAGACGATGGAAACGATTACAGATGAAAATGAATGATGAGAATGGCAAACTTGACCGGGAATCAAACTCGGGACCCCGCGTTAGAAGCCAGTTGCGCTGACCACTAAACCCACATGTATGGTAATCATATATGGTCTGAGAACGTAAAAGTAAAATAAAATTTATTAGTTTTTTCAATTTATAGTTAAACACCAAAATTAAATTGAAAAAAATTAATAAATTTCATCTTAATTTTACGTTCTCATATCATAAAATTACCATATGTGTGGGTAAGAAGGTTATGTTTTCATGTCGATATTTATCAAGTCAAATTTTAACCGGAAATACACGTTTTCAGGTTTCTTGAGCTAGAAAAATGTTTTTTACCGATTGGTCAGATTGAATCTGTGTGTGTACTAATACAATTATTTATGTGAATTCTAAAAACATCTAAAATACATTTGACACCAATGTAACACTTTTTTTATTGCGTCAAGGACACTCCCGGAGAGTATAGGACATGTTGTCAGAAAGTTAAAATACCTGAAATACATAATTCAATCACCCATTGATCTATTAGCTACTGTTTAAAAATTAATTCTTGTACACTATAAAAGTTTCACAAATCGCATAAGTTTTTAAATATTTTTTAAGGGGACCGTAACTGCCTATATAACTACATGTTAAATTTTGCAACTTTTCTCAAAAACTATAAAAAATTGAACCTTATTTTTTAAATTAGACTTCAGGCTTTTATTTAGTTCCGCACAGAAGCTTATTTTTGAATAAAGTATTAAAAATTGATTATTAATTTTATAAAAAGTACAAATAATTCCGATAAAATAAATAATAAAAAAAAAATCGTAAAATATTTATTATAGACAATTCTTAAATAATCTTGTGTGCAGAACTAGCCTTTTATAAGTAAAATATGTCCTGAAAATTTTAAACTGATATCTTTAACTTTTCCTAAGAAAACTTGAATTAACTTTCAAAAATCACACGATTTGCAACAAATTGACTTTAATTGTAATTTATACTTTTTTAATAACGTCCAGCGCTGTAAGATGGTTGGTCTGGATCCTCGTCTTCTCCCTCTTCTCCCGTATTTGTTTTCAAAATACAGACAGTTTTCTTTTCTTCTATTCGTTCTGTCTTGAATCCAGTCGTTCCATTGCACGAAGCATATTCTTTCCAGGTTTGAGCCCCAGTTCTTTGTAAAAGAGTGTCTTTATACAATAATATAATTAATGTTTATATTCGACCAACTAATAATAAAACTCATAATAAACTAATGTTTATTAGACCAACCCGGTCTAGAGGTAAAGTCGTCGCCGTGAGTCAGCTATTTAACAGCTGATTTTCGGAGACGAAGGTTCCTGGTTCAAATCCTTGTAACGGTAGTTACTTTTATACGGATTTGAATACTAGACAGTGGTTACCGGTGTACTTTGATAGTTGGGGTTCAATTAACCATACTCTCTCACAAATGGTCGGCCTGAGTCTGCACAAGACTGAACATCTCATTTACATGTTATACACATCATCATCTCATTGGGTCACGGAGTTGCTTATTGCTCTGAATTCAACAGATTGCAACGTACATATTAGGAATAAATAATAATATAATATTCGACAAAATTTCACTACCACCATAAATAATATATTAAAACACTCAGAATACTATCCAGTTCCATAATATGAAACAAAACCTGAAAACAAATTTTTTCCCCCAGTTACTGTCCCCTTAAAGGAATACAAATTATCACAACATTTTAAAAATTTGGGTAATTTAATGATGTATTTTCTCCCCGTATATGTTGGTTTTTGTTCAAATAATTTAGTGTTGTGACCGACTCCGTAGCGTAGTAGTTAGCGCGTTAGCCTACCACACGGGTTCGATTCCCGGCCAAGGTCTGGAAATTTTCAAAAGTCAAATTCCACAGTTGTTATAGTCACATAATCCACCGTAGTCACTAATAACCAATCAGTTGATATGACTTCAAATAAAATAAATTTAAAAAATGTAGTGTTGTGGTTTGCCACATAATAATCATTTCAGTTTCTTGTGTTATGGTAGTAGACATTGAAATTTTTCATAAAAAGATTTTGCCTGACATACATTATCGCCTTATCACTTTAATACCCATTGGACAACAGTTAAATGAGGCCTGGCTACTCATTCTGAGAAATACCTGTCAAATCCTATTCAACAAAAAATTATATTTTTTCAAATATTGCCTATAATCACTGCATTTTAAATGGACGTTATTCTGTTTGCTCTTCAATACAGAGTTCTTTTAAACGGAGTAGTAAGTTTTTTGTTATCTTATGTCTTCTAATGTTTTCTTTTGGTAATTACGTGAACAGTCGTCTGATTAAATACACTTAAATATTTTTTGTGTTTATTTTTTTGATTACCTACAATAAATCTAAAAATATATATATAAATTGTAGCTTGTTGCGTCATGTAATTTTATAGTTATTAAAAATATTTTATTTAATTTTTATTTTGTAATTTCAAAAAAAAGTATATCAACATTAGGTTTTATTATCTAACGGTGGGAATAAAGAATAAAAGAAAGAATATATTAGTGCGTAAAGTTAACTTTTAGGCGTAATATTCCCACCACAAAAAAAAATAATAAAAAAAGTAAAAGTGTTATAGTGATGTGAGAAACAAATCATAATCCTTCCAGTATTTTTATTACATGTTTATCATGTTACTTGAAATTATATAAACGCATGTAAAGTGTGGATTTGCCCATAACAGGCAGGTGGAGTGTTGACTTATTTGCTGCTAGTTCCAGGGCTACAAAAATTAGTTCTGTTTCTTATAACATGGCCAGACAATTATATGACTGAACAATTTAAGAACAGAAGTGGTAGGGGTTTAAAAGACGCTAGTCAGCGTTATCTCCACTGAGAGTAGTTGATTTCATTAAAGAGCCACACCCTACGGTGAATGAAGTGAAGTTGTCATTGGCCGGGCGGAAAGTATAGATGCTTTTCGGAGGGCCTGACATGTAGATAAACATAGGCTACCTTTTCCTTTCATTAAGGAAGTCACTGATACTACAATGGAACACTTCACTCCTTTTTCTACCTAGTAAAGCCTCTAGGTTCCAACCAGGCTTTCAGCTGATGACCCAAACAACAAAACCAAAGTATGGATCTAAGTCCCTAATTCTACTCAAAAAAAAAACGATTTCAATGTTCATTGTTTTTTATCTCAGTTGGTACAATGGTTCCTGGTAAATTAATAAACATGTATTTTTTGTTTACTTATTTTATTTTATTTTTCAATTGTAAAAATACAATCAGCAAAATGTTTTCAATTAAAAAATAAAACGAACCGCGTTAATGGCTTTGAGAAGGACACCATTCACTGACTGCTATCCAGATAACGATAAAATGTGTTAAATTTATTTTATATTTTTGTACACGTCTTCTTCTTCTACTGACTTTCAAGGATAAGGCATCTCTGCCTGTTCCGAACCTCTCAAATTTGCCCATCTGCTTATTTGGCGTCCTCGTTCTCTCCTGCCCTCCGGCTTAAAGCCCAGTGTCTGCTTAGGTATCCTATCCTCCCTCATTCTGTTCACATGCTCTAACCACTGCATTCTGTTTTGAGATACCTTGTCGTTTATAGACAAGATGCTGAATTCTTTCTTTATCTCGGTATTCCTGTAACGATCTTCTCTATTACACCATACGTATGTCAAAAAAATTTCATTTCAGATGCTTGCAGTCTACTCTCCTCTCGCTTTGATAGCACCCAAGTTTCACTGCCATAGAGTAGGGTCGGCACTGCTATTATTTTATAAAATATCAACCTCGTATTTTAGCTGGTGCTTTTTTTAAGGTGCAATGTATAGTTCCGCATATTTGCTGAAATCGGTGCATCTTATTGTAAGCATCTTTATCCTGTTGGTATGTAATCTTGCAACCTAGATACTGAAAGTGGGATATCTGTCCAATATATTATTATGTATAACAATTTTGCTTCTGACTGGCTTCTTCCCCCTGAATGTCATTACCTTTGTCTTCTTCGTCGAAACTGTCAACTTATATTCTTTACAGAGTTTATTCAGCATGAAAAGTGCTCTCTGCAGGTCATCCTCATTCTCCTGCAGCAGTATCAGGTCATCGGCAAATAACAGGCAGTTTACAACCCTATCTTCTCCTATGAGAATACCAGTGTTTATTTCAGACTTCCACCTTCTGATCACGTCATCCAAATAATTATTAAACAAAGTGGGTGATAGACCACACCCTTGTATTACTCCTCTAGTAATAATTACTTCTTCAGAATTGGAGTTCCCCCATGTACACGTCTTCATATTATTAAATTCTTGATACGTCTTCATATTTAATATTATGAAGATGTCAATTCAGAAATTAATTTTTTTTTAATCCCTTATATGTGTACGTTGCAATCTGTTCAATTTTGAACAATAAGCAACCCCATGACCCAATGAGATGAGGATGATGTGTATGACGTGTAAATGAGGTGTAGTCTTGTACAGACCCAGGTCGACCACTCCTAAGAGAGTATGGTTAATTGAACCCCAACTATCAAAGTACATCGGCAACCACTGTCTAGTATTCAATCCATATAAAAGTAACTACCGTTACAAGGATTTGAACTAGGAACTTTCGTCTCCGAAAATCAGCTGTTAAACAGCTGAATTCAACCACCAAAATTTGAGATCACCACGAAATAAAAAGGACAATGGATAGATCATTTATTTAGAATGTCATAAAACCGACTACCTTTAAATGCATGGTTTATGAACCGACGGGTACAAGAGAGAGTGGGATGACGGAGGGAGAGATGAACACCAGAACAGCCTCAATTACATCCTAATCCATGATGAACGACGACGACGATTTTTGTACACGTAATTATTGTTAGGGTAGCGTTAATGTATAATCTTTCTACTCTATCCACATTTCAGTCGTCCTTAGGTAATTCTGGCAGGTCTGCAGAATTCATGTTGCATATTAAAGGGGTTATTGTTATTATGATTTTGAAGTTTGTCTCTGAATCTAGGGTACGAATTTCAGATGTGTCTTTTATGTAAGGGACACGTAAGTAATCGTGTAGTGTTCTAATGGATACGTAACTGGAAATTGTATTAAATAACTATATTTTCTTTTAAATAAACACATAATTAATTACGGTCAGAAAAAGTTCGTATTTTATTTTTATATTAAAACTATAATTATCATGCATGGGGTGCTCTTCAATTTTTTTCCAGTTCTTATTTCAGAACTTTAGTTTGCTTCGTTAATTTCTAAAATGTTTTTCTTAACTTTTTCCTTTGAAAACATCTGTTTTTTTTTCAATTTATTTCCTGAATTTTCAGGTGTCTTTTGTTACTTTATCAATGTTTAATATCATTGGTCTTTAACTGTTTCTTTTATTCATCTTGGTTTGGTTTTTCACGATAAACTTTTTTGATGAAAAAAATAATCTGGTGTGAAACACTCACACGACTTCCTCTTGCCAATGGAAATAATGAACAATATACCTAACATTAGTAATACAACGCTGGAATTAAACAAAAAAAACTAATCTAAAAAAACATAACTTAATTTTAACCATGAGTGAAAGACCCAACATGAAAATCTACCTTAGTTTGGCTTAATAACTGGGAAAATCACATTTCACGCTAAAGTAGGCTCTGTAGAGTAAAATTCTTAAATTAAAAGTTGTAGATCTTTTAATTTCCTATGAATTTAATCTTACACTTTTGTCGTAAAATACATACGATGGCTGAATTTTTTTTAAAAAATCATTGTTTTTACAGATTTTTAAGAACAAAAAACAGAAATTTACTAATTACCGCTAAAATAAGCCTTATACGAAAAAATGTTTTGAATAAAAGTTGTGAGGTTTTAAATTGTTTACAACTTTTATTATATGTATTTTTACGGTCAAATGCATATTAAGGCCTCAATCTTTAAAGAAAAAAAACATTTTTTTTACAAGAACACAGCCTCACCAAGAATTTCAGCAGACATGGCGCCTACCCTTTATTGGTTGGCATAACAAATGTAGTAAATGAGGCGATTTTACAAAAAACCGTAAGAGCTGTTTTTGAGAAAATTGCAACAAAATGAAAAATGACACGAATAAACTACTACTTTTGGTTGACCGATTTTGATGAAAATATTCGTGTCGGGTCCTCTAGAAGTTCTAAATTAAGTTTCAAGTTTCAACTTCGTACGATGTTCCGTTCTTGAGATAGTTTGTTCACACATACACACAGACCAATCGCTAAAAACATATTTATTGGGTTCAGGGGTCTGAAAACGTGTAGATCTGGTGAAAACTCGATTTCGAAAAATCGACATGAAAATAATACTTTCTCTTCTAAATATTCATGCAGGCAAGAGAAAGTAATATAGTAACAGAGTATAATTAAGTAAAAAAATAACCTTAAACATCAATCATATTCACAAAACGTAAAAAAATGTCAGTTGGTTCCTTGACATTAGTAAATTAGAATAGGTTAATTGTACATTATAGATTATAGAGTAAGTAGTCATGACGAAGTATTTATTGATAGGCTGTAATAAACATAGCCAATAATCCCACGGTATATTTTTACAGGTTTTAAATAACAGTTAACATTTCAATAAAAATATTTATTTATTTATTAAACAATTAATATAAATTAAAAAATAAATTTTTATTTGTTCTTGAATATTCAAGTTAAATTTAATAGGCTGCATTTTATAAATTATAGTTGTTATAACAAGACACGATCCTTTCTTTACAAAGGAATATCGGTAAATATTTTACCCGTTTATTTATAATGCTATAGTCTATATTACATCAATAGGCAGTTGGTCATTGCCAACGTGTAGCTGCTACTGAGTGATATTTAATTATTTTTATTTTCTCTTGCCTGTATGAATAATATATAGGAAGGAAAGTATTGTTTATACGTAAATTTTTCGAAATCGAGTTTTCACCAGATCTACACGTTTTCAGACCCCCTGAACTCAATAAACATGTTAACGATTGGTCTTTGTGTGTGTGTAAGACTGTGAACAAAATATCTCAACAACCGAACATCGTACGAAATTGAAACTTAAAACTTAAGTTAGATACTGCTAGAGGACCTGACAGGAACATTTTCATCAAAATCGTTTAACCGGAAGTAGTAGTTTATTCGTGTAATTTTTCACTTTTTTGCGATTTTCTCAAAAACTGCTCATTCAATTTTTTAAAATCGCCTTATTATATTACATTTTTATGCTCTACAAGATAGGGTAGACGTCATTTACGGTTAAGATTCTTCCATTCCCCGCAGCATCTACCGTTATTTAAATATTTTAAAAATTTTACCGAATAACTGGTCAATCGCTGTTCCATAATATTAATGAATTTGTATTAACTTTTTTTTGTATTGAAACCATGATTTTTTGAAATTTCCGAATTAATAAGCGGTACGGAGTTAGCAGAGGTTCAGAGCTTTACTATTAACTCAAAATTCAAATGCGCTACAAATCTGAAATTTGTAGCGTATGTACAATAATGACATACAGGTTTATACTCCAGCGAAATCTCAAATAAATCGGTAAAGAAATGTTTGAGTTATAAGCCTCTAAATGATTCCATGTGTTGCAGCGACACAAAAACCGGCTCTTTTTTTCTTTTTACCTGATATCGGAATATTAATTAACGCTTAAAATATGAAACTGACATGTAACAGCGGAGGTTAAAATCAGCTAACTTTTGGAGTATAGTACTTTAAAATTGAACAAACAGTTTTAAAGAAAGAAGGCTCCAAACTCAGGTATCTACTAAAGAAATCTGCAGTAATATACCGGGCGACCCCCGAAGAGGTTGCTATTTTTGAATTAATATGCCGGATATAGTTATAATAAATAGATATGTAAAAAAGTACCCCCGAGTTTCACTACATTTGATTAATCAAAACAAAATGGCGGAAAGTAATTTTATTTGCATTACCATTTCAAATTGGTGATTTGTTACAATGTTACTTAAGTAATAAACTGAAAGAAATATAAAAGTGGTAAAATTATTAATTTTTTTTATTCCTAATTTGTGTACGTTGCAATCTGTTCAATTTAGAACAATAAGCAACCCCACGACCCAATGAGATGCGGATGATGTGTTAACGTGTAAATGAGGTGTAGTCTTGTACAGACCCAGGCCGACCATTCCTGAGAGAGTATGGTTAATTAAACCCCAACCATCAAAGTACACCGGTAACCACTGGTCTAGTATTCAAATTATTAATGAAAATTATTAATGAACACAATTTTTTTCATTAACCCTTATTCGAACTGATGTCCATGAATAGCTATGCTGATCGATTTGGAATGGCAAAAACAGCTGTTTTTTTCTACCTCAATCCTATTTTAAATATAAGTGGTTTTATTCACAAGATTTTTGTTCATTTTTGATATTATTATCTTATTCCGTCATTTTGTTTTTATTAATCATAATCAAATGAAACTCGAGGGTACTTTTTTTACATATCTAATTATATTATAACTGTAAAGTTTTCAGTCTGTAGAATGCGCGATACGTCCGGCATATTGATTCAATGTATAGCAACCTCTTCGTGGAATATCCGGTATGTGGCATGGGTATACAAAACGTGTCACAGACCACCATAAAAAAATGTATCAACCAAAATGGTAATTATATAGGAACAGTATAAAAGTTCAAGTGTTAAAATGTATGTAAACATTAATTGAAAATAAAAGTTTCCTTCAATATAAATAACTTGAGACTTTACTGTTGGTGTTGTCCTCGTAAATCTAAACGACTGTAGTCATCTTAGTATTATGTGTAGTAGGTAAGCATATAAAACTACAACATACAATATACAATATACAACTACTAACACTCCATACAGCCGAGTCACTAAAAAAATCTTTGTTTGGAAAACTAGTTCTAACATTTATTTTTTTTTAAATTATATTCCAAAAGTATAAACGCACATACACACGATTTAAAAAGAAATAAGACAATAATCCAAACTAGCTCATCGTTGACCTAGACACACCAGATTTACCATTTGACCCTATACGAAGACTGAAACGACTCTGGAGTAGGGATATCATGACATGTTAAAAGTAAAGAAAAAAAAATAAGTAAATAATTAAAAATAATGAGCTAACTTAATGATTAAGGATGGAGTACTGTCAATGGGCAGCGATCTTCTCAATGTCATGAAATCGTCAATATTGTATCTTTTTTATCAAATTTGCTTGTTGTTAATTTTATACAAATGCAAATAAAAATATCTTGTAAAGTCAAAAAATATATTTCTTTTTATTTAAGTGCTCGAAAAAATGTTTAAAACTGATAGGATAGTGTGCCAAACAGCGGCAGAAAAGTAAGTTATCCATACGCTCATCCGCCAAATAAATTTACAGAGACTATATTGTAGTATTAAGAATGAGTCAGTCCATTTTGTAACCTTGTTCTTCTTCTTTGGATATTATTGCAACTATTATAAGATGTAATAATATTCTTTGTATCCCACCATTTTCTAGTTGTTAAAATGGTAGAGGCTTAACCTTCAATAAGAAGAGAGCGGTATAAAAATACATCCGTGATACCTTTTTAAATGGTCAGGAGTGTGTGAATGAAATGCGAGAGAATCGTTACGATTGGTTTAAGGTGATAGTTTTGTTTCCTTGACCATTAAATCTATTAATTGATTGTATTGCTCCTTTTGCATCATCAAATTTTTATTTTATAATCTTTCCTTACCGCTCCTTTTCATTCTCTTGGAGTAATTCGTTAAGTATAACCTTCCCAAACCCTAATATTAATGACTTTTTACTTTCTCTTGCCTATACGAATATATAGGAAGGAAGGTATTGTTTTCATGTCGATTTTTAAAAATCGAGTTTTCACCGGATCTACACATTTTCAGACCCCCTGAATCCAAAGAGAAAACATGTATTTAGCGATTGGTCTGTGTGTGTGTGTGTGTATGTGAACAGAATATCTCAAGAACGGAACATCGTACGAACTTGAAACTTGAAACCTTAGTTACACACCACTACTGGACCCAACACAAACATTTTCATCAAAATCGGTCAACCGGAAATAGTAGTTTATTCGTGCAATTTTTCACCTTTTTGTGATTTTCTCAAAAACTGGTCCTACTATTTTTTTAAAAATCGCCTGGTTTGTTAAAGTTTTTATGCTCTACAAGATAGAGTAGGCGCCAGGTTTGATGAAATTCTTGGTGAGGCTGTTTTCACGTAAGAAAGTTGTTTTAAAGATTAAGGCTTTAATATGCATTTTAGCGCAAAACTTTTTATAATAAAAAATGTACAGAATTTAAATTTCTACAACTTTTATTTCAAACTTTTTTTGTATAACACTTAGTTTAGCGGTAATTAGCAATTTTTTTTCTCACGTAAACCTGTGAAAAATCTTTTTTTTAAGATTTCGGCCTTAGTATGCATTTTATGACAAAAGTGTAAGCCTATATAATCAAATTTATAGGAAATTAAAAGATCTACAACTTTAATTTAGAACATTTCTCTCTACAGAGCCTAGTTTAGCGTGAAAGAGTGATTTTCCATATTTTTAAGGCAAACTGAGATCGATTTTCATTTTGCGTTTTTCATATATGATTTAAATTAGGTTATGTTTACTGAGGTTAGTTTTTTGTTTATTTCTAATGTTTTATTACTATGGTTAGGTTTATTTTTAATTATTTGCATTGGCAAGAGAAAGTTGTGTGAGTGTTTCACACCAGATTTTTTTATAAATGTTAGTACAGTTACATATTCAGAAAATGCTATTTCTTCTTACAATTGTAATGAACACCAGTCCTTAGTGACTGAACTTAACTTTATTTTAAGCGGGGATGCTACAGCTGCTGCCTTATCCCACACCTCAATCACCACATCGGTTTTTTTCACCATTCCTCCTCCTCCAGCCCTCTCTGCTGAATAACCTCTCAATGAAAGAAAGGCTCTACCTCTCTTCCTCCTAATAGCTGGCTGGTAGGTCTTTTGTATAGGTCTTTTGTAATTATACTTACCACTGCCAATAAGGTCGATTTTTTAAAAGTATAAGCTATGCAGTTGAACCCTACTGGCATTTTATGATTTTATAGATGTTCGCTGGTAAGCAGGCTATCCACATTTTGAAATTAGTGCTCAGCGACCATTTGCTTCACAAATTACATGAATGTGGTAAGGATTCATACCAGCAACGCAACCGTGTTGTTTTGCTATTACTTTTGTACAGTGCTTAGAAAATTCGAGTTTTTTACAGGAAAGCAAGCATTATGCTAATACAAAGTTGGGATAAGTTGTTCTACACATTTTTCTGTTATATAGGACTACAAGTTGATTTAAGGGGAAACTGTACTACTTCTTCTGTTCTTAAGTTTAGTCATATAATTGGCTGACCACGTGATAAGAAACAAAACTATTTTTTGTAGCCCTGGAACTAACGGATCGAGTACAAATAATTTACACTCTATCTGCCTGTTATGGGCGACTATTTAGCTCTTATAAACTTTAATATTATGCATGCCTACTGATATCAGAAATCTGCAGAGATAAAGTTTAAAAAGGTTGTCAGTTTGTGTTTGTATAGCTAAGATAAATACGAAATCCATTGGATGTTGACTTCTTGCAATCCTTAACTGGTTTAGTTTACTTTACTTTTGAACCTTAAAAACAGACCTCTGGTCTAACTGGAAGTACTCGTCAAGTCTACCCATGGACATGGCTGTGCTATAATAGGCTACAGCTCTTACACCACCACTCTCCCAACCACTGCTTCAGTTTATCACCATACATCCAATCATCCTCCCGAAGTCCTCTCTTCTCCATAGCCTCATCTATCTTATCTGTTGAGGACTACCGGGGGGTCTACCTCTCTTGTACTTTCCCTATGGACTCCAATTCATCCTGCCAACCAACTGCCTGCATCTGTTCTTCTCACATGTCCGTACCATATTAACCTCTTTTCCTAAGTGTAACTTAAAACATCGCTCTATACTCCTATTCTCCTTCATATTTTATCATTGGTAAATCGGTCCATTTTCGTCAACCCACAGTTTCAGAACTCCATCTTAATCGCATTAATCTCACACCTAATTCATTTATTCACCATTCAACTCTCAGCCCTATAAATCATTATGCTTTGTAGTATTGGATATCTTTTTTTGTGATGCTTTTATCACATAGTACCGAGTTAAGTTGCCTTATTTTTGTACTAGCTTGCCTCAAATTGTTCTTTATTTCCTGTATCGTCCTTCTATTCTTTGACGTTGTAAATACCAAGAATTTAAATGTTCGAGTTCCTTTTTTCACCAAGTACCAAGCCTTTTACAACATTTTTGCCGTTGTTGAAGTATTCTGTTCACTCAAAAATTTTATTTTTGGCCACTTTCGCGGCCAAGTGGTTAGGGTGCTATGGAGTAAAGCGGAAATCCCGGATTCGATTCCCGGCCAGGGTCTGGAAAATTGTTACAAGTTCAAACCCACCGTTCCTCGGCCCAATGTAATTGCTAATAACCAAGATGTTGATGTGACTTAAACTAAATAATAAATAATTTTTAACCCGTACTTTGTGTATTCTTTCTCCAATTTCTGAATCATAAATCTTCGTCTTTGGTAACAGCAATGAAGCAGCCGCAGAAAAACCTGTACCTGTTACGTTCTTGAGATATTTTGTTAACACATTCACAGACCAACCGCTAAAAACACGTCTTATGGGTTCAGGGTTCTGTGAACATATACCCGATTAAAACTCGATTCCGAAATATTGACATGAAAATATTACTTTCCTTCCTATATATTCATATAGGCAAAAGAGAGTAAAAAAAAACTGGTGTGAAACATTTACACATCTTTCTCTTGCCAATGCAAATAATTAACAAAAAACCAAACATTAGTAATAAAACATTAAAAATAAACAAAAAACTAACATCAAAAAACATAACATAATTTTAATCAAGAGTGAAAGAGGCAAAATGAAAATCAACCTCAGTTTGGCTATAAAACACGGAAAATCACTCTTTCGCGCTAAACTAGGCTCTACAGAGAAAAATGTTCTAAATAAAAGTTGTAGATCTTTCAATTTCCGATAAATTTGATTATATACATTTTTGCCATAAAATGGCCGAAGTCTTAAAAAATTCGATTTTTCACACGTTTCGTGAAAAAAAGAATTGCTAAACTAAGCGTTATACAAACAAATGTTTCGAATAAAAGTTGTAAGATTTTAAAATGTCTACAACTTTTATTATAAATTTTTGCGCTAAATGCATATATCAAAGCCGCAATCTTAAAAAAACAATTTTTTTACGTGAAAACCGCCTCACCAAGAATTTCAGCAAACATGGCGCCTACCCTTTCTCGTAGAGCATAAAAAATTTAGTAAACCAGGCGTTTTTAAAAAAAATCGTAGGACCAGGTTTTGAGAAAATCGCAAAAAAATGAAAAATTACACGAATAAACTACTACTTCCGGTTGACCGATTTTGATGAAAATGTTCGTGTCGGGTCCGGTAGTGGTATGTAATTTAAGTTTTAAGTTTCAAGTTCTTATGATTTCCCGTTCTTGAGATATTCTGTACACACACACACACACACACACACACACACACACACACACACACACACACACACACACACAAACCAATTGCTAAAAACATGTTTTTTTGAATTCAGGGGCTCTGAAAACGTGTAGATCCGGTGAAAACCCGATTTCGCAAAATTTATATGAAAATATTACTTTCCTTCCTATATATTTATACCTGCCCATAACAGACAGGTGGAGTGTCAAATTATTTACACTCAACCTGTTAGTTGCAGGGCTAAAATAAATAGTTCTGTATCTTATCACATGGTCAGCCAATTAAATGACTGAATCATTTAAGAACAGAAGAGGTAGAGGTGTAAAAGACACTAATTAGAGTTATCTCCTCTGAAAGTAATGAATTTCATTGTACAGCTAGACCTTGTGGTGAATGAAGTGAAGGTATCATTTACAGAGTGGAAAATATGTGCTTTTCAGAGGGTCCGGCATGCTGATAAGTGTACTTTTCCACTCAGTGAGGGAGGCAATTGTAAACCACCTCACTCCTCGTTTTACTTAGTAAAACTTCAACAGGTTCAAACCAGCCTTTCGGCTGATGACCTAAACAACAACATATTAAATATGTTATATTTACTGTATAAATATACTGTATAATTTATAATTTATAATTATATACTGTATAAATTTTATACAGGCAAAAGAGAGTAAAAAATTAATATTAGCACTACCTATTTCTTAATTAGGCTAAGTAAACTTTTTAACAATTACAATTAACACAATATATTTCGTGTTTGACTTTTGATACCAAACTGATTACTTTCCAGCACCCACCAATCCGTTTTACACTAAAGCCACGGTGCATCTAGAAGGCAAAGTATATATTGTCATACAAAAGCGTAACTTTTGTTTTATCTCGTTGCATCAAGTTACAATATAACTCGTGTAATAATTACAATTTTTTTACGTTTGTTAAAAATCTCTTTATTCGATTACTTGTTGGTTACTTGGTCGTAGGATAATCGATGGTTGACAGAATGAAATTTTAATTTGATTTAAATTATTTTACATAAAAGGGCAACATGACAAATTCATTCAATATTACAAAAATTTAACATGAAAGACGAATATTTAAACCTGTAACAAACTGTTGAATGTGTAGAAAACTTTTGTTACTTTTTATTTTTTAAAAGTAGTGAAACGTGAAAACGAATTACGTATTTTTGTGCGGCTTTTAATCGACATAATCTTTTCTTATCTTTTAATGTACTGCATAGTTCCAACGAATGGTCTTTTATTGTATGCCGTAACCTTGTCTTGATATTCCTTTATTAATCTTTTGTACGTAAGATCAGTAAACCAAAGCGAATTCTTTGGCTGTTCATCGTCTATTACCTTTCTTCTACCACGGAAAATGGTACGTGCGAATTTAGTCGCTTTTAGAAGATTCTTTCTAGCACTCGGAAATTGAATCATTTTTTTTGAATGTATCAAACGTCTTTGCGGCTGTACAAATGCGTAACTGAATTTTTTTACCGTGAAAAAATCACTTTTCATTAGCAATGAACAATTTGGAAAACTAACGGTGGTATAGTAAATCGGATTTCTGTAATCTTTCTTCTGTACAGTTTTTGGTGGCTGCAATGATTTTTTCATTATTTTTTTATTTTCAGATTCCTTTTGAAATAACGACACGAATCTCTGAAAATGAAATAAAAAATGATATTAATAACATAATAATTTTTTAATTATTGTTGGCAATTTTTTATTGTAATCTATAATTATGTTTTGTCCGTCCGTCTGTTATCCTCATATGTCAGATAATACAAAAGATAACAACAAACTGTTTTCAGATTTGTTATCTACACAAAAAGAAAGTAAGCCTCACTATATAGAGAATAAACGGTAGGTAGAATGTTCACCAATTACGGTGGCGTGCGGGCCGCACATGCGCAGTCAGTAGACCCCCACCATGATGCCTTAGCCTGTCAACTAAAGATACAGGCTGCCTCTAAAGTAGTATTCATTACTCGTTGTATTGTGTTCGTGAGGTTATCGTTTTGACATTTGTGTCGCTCTCGAAAGCCGATCAGTTGCACGCGCACAAAATTCGGGGAAAAAGTTTGCGATTCAATTCGGGGTAATAGGCAATAAGTTTTTTTCTAAATGATGTACCATTCGTTTTGACAGGCCCGAAAAAGAGGGACGTCATACCCTCTTTATCTTATATTTACTATGCGGTTCTTTTTGTTAAAATTTCATACAACTGATATTAGGCCTATGCTGGTGTAATTGATTTCAAAAATTTATGTATGTTTGTATACAGTTCACAACTACCTATAAAAATCATTCAGCTTCTTAGAATACTAACAGGAAGAAGAAACCAGGCACGACGATCTATGACGTCCCTTCGGCGTGAGTTTTTTCAAGCTCGTTTATTGTATCTGATTCCACTCAATATAATGTTACTCAACATTTATATCAAATTACAGATAAAATTTTATATATTAGGCTATAACAAAATAATACAACGCAAATTAGGTCTTCCCGGAAGAAAAAGTTATATTATGTGATACGCAAAAAATGTGATGAGATTTAAACGTCTAACTTTGTACGAGCGTATCTTAACAAAATATCAGAGTATAATAATAACATTCACAGCGTAATAAAATAAGATTCATTAGGAAGCGAAAGAAATTTTTCGCTTCGTTTTCTTTCGCTTTAAGCGAAAAAAATGAGCTTGTTAGAGTGTAGTAAACGAAACTGGCCAGCAGAGTGCCCTACCGATCGCGTATTGTCACCATTCCGCTTGAACACCGTGCACTGATTGAAGTGAGTTGAGGGGAACGGCAAACGCAACACTTTCTCTCTCTGTCTCGCTACCCTTCCTACACGCCACCGTAATTGGCGAACATTATATCAACAACGATGTGCGCAGTTTGTCATCGCGACAGTGACGACACAGTGGTCCAATGCACTCGCTTTCCGAATCACTATCACAGATGTCACAGTTTCGTTGGAATCATTGTAGACGACTGCTTTTACAGTGTGTGTTTTTTCGTGTTATAATAACCATAGTAGAAATGCGGAAAAATTATGAATCTGGTTTCATCGGCTTCCAAAAGCTGAATATTAAGAAAACAGTGGTTACCTGCATATAAAATAGCTGACGATTTTAATGTAGGAAACGGTCGCGTTTGTTCTTCTCATTTTGACAAAACCGATTACGAACGTGATTTTAGATCAGAGCTTCATAATATTGTAAACATATAAATATATTTAACTTATCTGAACTTCAATTCCACATTGAAATATGCACGCTGCGGCAGATTGTAAGTCTGCGAATCAAAACAGTGAACAGAGTGAAAGAGCTCTAAAACGAGAGTTAAAAACAAATTGTTAATGTCCTTCTAGAAGAAAATAATAACGTACAAGGAACTTCATTAAGATGAAAATATACCTAACCCTGACATTTCATCTCTGTTCCAATTGAAAAAACAACGGTCGATAACTTAACTGAAAATAGAAACTGAATATTTATAAAAAGAAAATAAGAGGATTTAGAAGTAGCAGAAGCAGAGATTTTTTTCTGTGAAACCCCGTTTAAAGGCTTTCAAGGCAATGTTTTCAACTTGTCAAAAGAAGGTAATTTTCAACAAAGAATGTTCTAAATGGAATGGTTTTGCACCTATAGATATCGTGTTTACTCTAAAATTATCATCAAATGTTGTTTTTGAGTCTAGTGTTCATAATTATTACAATAATAATAATAATAATAACTACATTTATAAAATAGAGACCTTAAAAGTTACAAAACATTACTTTACTTGTAACTTTTACAAAAAAAGACTTTATTTACAGTGCAAAGTGTAGCTAATATTAATTAATAATTATCACTAATGCTTATTAATTTATTTAGATATACACGAAAGTAACATCAGGAATTTATGAGAGACCCAGTAAATAATATTAATATTCAGCTTTCAAAACTACAATTATAATGGCTGCAGCCCCCGTTGTCCGGTCTGTTGTGTGGGACACACGCACGACTCAACGTCGATTCAAGAGTGGTGGGAGCATGCGCTGATACTTCCGTTTATTCTATACACCGTAGTGGGCATAAATTGGGTTTAAGTTCCGGTTTTGACCGAAGTGGCCCAAAACCTGAAGTCAAAAAATCAAAGTCAATAACTTGTCGCCACCGGCTTGTAGTACGCAGTCGTAGAACTCATAGGACCGGCCGGGCATCCGGCGGCGTAGTTAAAAAATGAAAACATCGAAGGAGGAGGTCGTCTTTACCGCTGCCTAAAAGATTAGGAGCAGCCGCTGACGCAGCGAACACCTTTCACCGCTGCCTCCGAAGAAGAGCAGTCACCGGTGAAGTGAATTGGGGTCGTCTGTACCGCTGCCTAATCTAATAGGAGCGAGTCGCCGACGCAGCGTGCACCTTTTACCGCTGCCTCCGAAGGGGAGCAGTCGCCGGTGAAGCGAGGGGGTAGGGAATGGAGGTGCAGATGACGGAAAGAAAACTCAATGTTGAGATGTCAAATCCCCGTATCGATTCTCGCACACAGAGAACATCGATACTGTCACCTTCTCGACTTTTGCATCGCCAGTGCGTAGACACTATATGTTGCCACTTGGTACATGCGCTGTGAGAGGTATGACCGCTGGCGCAATCTATCGGCAGCAGCAACTCCATCACAGCGCCAACAGTGGGCAAAATATGAACTACGGACCGGCGTACAAGTAAAACAGTATCAAACTACACTAGATAGAAACAAAATTTTTTTGGATTCGTAATTCACACAAAAATGTAGTGGGCCTGAATTAGATTTGAAGTTCGGTTTCGACCGAAAATAGCCTAAAACTGGAAGTCAATTAATTAAAGTCGGAATTTGGAAACAAAAATAGTGTTTTTCGATTTTTCTTAAAGAGCAGATACAGAAATCACGAATGGTTTTTTATTCAGATCAACAGTAAAACTTTCCAAAAATTGCCACCAGCCATGAGACGCGTTGTCTCATGAAAGAAATATTTATTTATTTATTCGACTGTTATCCCTTTTGGGAATAGGCTAAAATATGTCTCTTTAAAGGAATTCGTTATTTATTTATTTATTTATTCGGCCGTTATTCCTTTTTGGGATTAGGCTAAAATATGTCTCATGAAAGGAATTCTTTATTTATTTATCCGGCCGTTATTCGTTTTGAGAATAGACTAAAATATGTCTCATGAAAGAAATTTTTTATTTATTTATTCAGCCGTTATTCCTTTTTGGGAAAAAGCTAAAATATGTCTCATGAAAGGAATTCTTTATTTATTTATCCGGCCGTTGTTCCTTTTGGGAATAAGCTAAAATATGTCTCATGAAAAGAATTCTTTATTTTTTTATTTATTTGGCCGTTTTTCCTTTTTAGGAATAAGCTAAAATATGTCTCATGAAAAGAATTTTTTATTTTTTATTTATTGGCCGTTATTCCTTTTTGGGAATAGGCTAAAATATGTCTCCTGAAAGGAATTCTTATTTATTTACTTATTTTTTCGGCCGTTATTCCGTTTTGGGAATAGACTAAAATTTGTCTCATGAAAGGAATTCTTTATTTATTTATTTATTCGGTCGTTGTCCCTTTTGGGAATAGGCTAAAATTTTGTAGAGAATGTAGTCTATTATAATAATATAGTTCCTTTAAAATTACTTTGATACAGATTACTCCCTAAATACACAATAGTTACTGAAATTTATAAATTTATGTTGTTGTTTAGGTCATCAGCCGAGATGCTAGTTTAAACCTCCAGCAATAGTTCCCAAAGGGGGTGCGCCCCCAAGGGAGGCGTGAAGACAAGTTAAGGAGGGCACATGATTTCGAAATAGCTTACCGTCCACATTTATCCAAAGCTGTTACGATTCACGAGTCGATTTTAAGCATCTATTACAAAGTATACCCCAGTATATCTTACCAAGCGCTGCGATTGTATTTACCTTTTTCAAGAACTATTTGTGCGAAAAAGCGTTTTTAGCACTTTTTGAAATAAAGATAAAGTATCGGGTTATATTTGATGTTGCTAATATTTTACGTTGTGCACTTTTTAATAATCAACCAAAAATAGGAAATCTTGTAAAAAAAAACAAGGTCTTCCATTCCACAGATTTATTTTGTTTCTTATATGTTCAATTTAAATTGTAACTTGTATTGTCATATTAAAATTTAAAAAAGTGTAGGCCTATAGTTATTCAATGTAATACTTGATTTTTTCTCGTTACCACTTAAAATTGTGACGGGGGACGTGGGATGTTTTCTTCTAAACAGAAGGGGACGTGGTAAAAAGAAGTTTGGGAATCACATGGGTTTATGTGTTTGGGAATCACATAAACAATCTAAAGGGTTTACTAAACCCTTTAGATTGATTTCCTCACTTAGTTGAAAAGTATTCTTATCAGCATGTCAAGTCCTCCAAAAATCATGTTCAAAATAAAAGTTGTAAACTTTTATTTTCTACAGTTTTTATTATTACAATTTTATGGTGAAAGCTTATTAAAGGCCGCAATCTTAAAAAAACTTTTTCTACGAGAGCACAGCCTCCCTAAAATTTCAGCCGACATGGCGCCTACACTTTCTTGTAGAACATAAAAAATGTAAATAAGGGGATTTAAAAATATCGTTAAAGCCGTTTTTGAGAAAAATGAAAAAAGTGAAAAATTACACGAATAAACTACTACTTACGGTTGACCGATTTTATTGAAATGTTCGTGTCGGGTCCTCTAGTAGTATCTAACTTAAGTTACAAGTTTCAACTTCATACGATGTTTCGTTCTTGAGATATTTTGACACACACACACACACATACACACCAATCGCTAAAACATGGTTTTTGGGTTCAAAGGGGGACGAGAAACGTGTAGATTCGGTTAAAACTCGATTTCGAAAAATTGACATGAAAACAATACTACTTTCCTTCTTATATTATTACATTCATATAAGCAAGAGAAAGCAAAAATGCTTCGAATAAAAATCGTAGTTTTTTTAATTTCTTATAGCTTTAGCTCTATTTACTTTTGCCGTACAATTTATAGGCTACAAATGTCACAGAAAAGCTTCCATTTTTAACGATTTGATAAGGACACACAGAAAGTCACTAATTGACGCTAAACTTAGCACTGTAGAAAAAAGTGCTGAGAATAAATCGAGGGGTTAATGTCAAACAACACTATCTACAAAAACCTATTTTTTTAATACATTTCAGGAGAGCGAGAAAACTACTCCTAATCTGATTCTGTTCCTATTATCTCAGTTATTTATACATGTAGTCAATTATAAATTTAGTGTAATGTAATTCATTTCTTAATGGTAAAAGTGCTTATAACGGGCAGATGGAGTGTTAAATTAATTCCAATAGATCTGTTGGTTCCAGTGCTACAAAAAATAGATCTGTTTCGCCAATTATGACTGAACTATTTAAGAGCAAAAGAGGTAGAGGTGTAAAACACACTACTCAGAGTTATCTGACCTGAAAGTAATGAATTTTACTATACAGCAAGACCCTGTGATGAATGAAGTGAAGGTGTCATTTGCAGGGTGGAAAGTGGGTGCTTTTCGGAGGGCCTGGCATGCTGATAAGCATACTCTTTCAACTTGGTGAGTTGTGGCAAAGCTAAACCACCTCACTCCTTGTTTTTACTTAGTATAACCTCTAGAGGTTCAAACCAGCCTTCCGGCTGTTCACCTAAACAACAACAACAATGGTAAATGGTAAATAAATGGTGATGGCTTTCCTAAAAATTAGGTTTTTGTAGATAGTGTTCTTTGACATTAACCCCTCGAAATGTTGTAGGTCTTTTAATTTTCTAAAACTTTAATTGTATAGGATGCCACGGATACGCTTATTACATAGCTCGAACGACACTACGTCAATCTAAAATGCACCATTAGATTACATACCGAGATACGTCCTCGAAGTCATTCAAGCGACGCTACAACAATGTGCATTGGATTTAAATATTTTCATAAAAAGATAGTCTCCCAAACTTCAGTTTTTGTACCAAAGTTAAAAAAACCTTTTTACTTCGACTTAGTGTATTAATTTGTTTGTGTTACGTATAAAATTTAAATAGTCATTTGGTGCGCTTTCTACGAAAAACGATTCAGATGTACCAAAATTGCACTGCGTAATTACATTAATTGGTAATAAAAATGTTCTTTTACATTCTGATTACGATGCTTTTTTATACAGGAATTAAAGATGAATTTAAAAATTATTCTTACCGTTACATACCTAATGTTCTTATTAAGACGTACAATTATAGATGCAAAACAAGAATTTTTACAGTAGTTAGTCACACTAGTTGCTTTCAGAAATTTATTGATAAATAAACTTTGTCAATTAATGCACAAAATATTCATTTTAGAAATATTCATGTATGGTATATTTGATTAGAGAAAACTGATGATAGTTTTCTTCAATTTGTTTCAATCTTTTTTGTAAGATTTATTATAGGCTAGATATACCAACAGTATATTGTTTTTTTTAAGTTATTTTGTTACGTTTTTGTATCGCATTCTCTTTGCCCATATGAGGCAGATGGAGTGTTAAATTATTTACACTCGATCTGCTTGTTCCAGGACTACAAAAAAATAGTTCTGTCTCTTATCACATGATCAGCCAATTATACGACTGAAGCATTTAAGAACAGAAGAGGTAGAGGTATAAAAGACACTAGTTAGAGTTATCTTCTCTGAGAGTAGGCCTAATGAATTTCATTATATAGCCAGACCTTGTTGGGAATGAATTGACGTGTCATTTATTGGATGGAAAGTAAATGCTTTTCAGAGGGCCTGACTTGATGATAAATATACTTTTCCACTCAATTAGGAAAACATTTGTAAACCACCTCACCTCTTCGTTTTACTTAGTAAAGCCTCTAGAGGTTTAAACCAGCCTTTCGGCTGATGTCCTAAACAACAATGTAGTTTTATTGGGTTTAGAATACTGGTAAAAACTACAGGAATAAATAAAAACTGAAGGCCTTAAACTGGTTGAAGAAGTCCTGTAGAGAGATTTCTTAGTGAAGCGTGTGAGAAATGAAAGCATATGGCAACACCAATTTTACAGGATGTAATGGTAGACACAATGGAGCCAAGACAAAGATAATGTCGATTTCTCGATTACAGATACCCGAGTTTGGAGCCTTGTTTCTCCAAAACTGCTTGTTAAATTTTAACGTACTACACACCACAATTTTTCTGATTTCAACCTCGTTCTTCCATGTCAGTTTCATACTTTTAGCGATTTAATATTGTGATGTAGGATGAGCATAAAAAAGAGCCGATTTTTTGTGGTTGTAATTGGATCGGATGCATTTAGAGGCTTAAAACTCAAACACCGCTTAACCGATTTATTTGAGATTTTACCGTAATATAAACTTGTATGTTTTTATTGTATGTACATAATTTCAGACTTGTTACTTATTTAAATTTTGAGTTATTAGTACAATTCTGAACCCCTGTTAATTCCGTAACCGCTCATCAGTTCTGCAATTTTAAAAAAGCCATTGTACTCAGTATAAAAATGTTAATAAAAATTCATTAATATTATGGAACAACGATTGACCAACTATTCGGCAGAATTTTTTAAATATTAATATAATAGGTTGATGATGTTGGATCTGGAAGAAGCTTAACCATGTTACCACGTTCTTTTCTCTAGCTGCTAAAGTCACCTTCCAACGTAAAATTCAACTCCTTATTGACAAAGAACAGGAAGGATTCTCTATTATTACAAAGGTTCATACTATAAGATAAAACATAGAAGTGGCAACATAATTAAGCTTCTTCCAGCCCCCACATCGTCTACCTATTATTTAAATTATTAAAAAATTCTGCCGCATGATTGGTTAATCGTTGTTCCATAATATTAATGAATTTTTACTATTAATTTATACTGAACACAATGGTGGTTCAGAATTTTGCTAATAACTCAAAATTTATAATTATGCGTAACAAATCTCAAATTTCGTAAGTACAATAAAAACATACGAGTTTATATTCCAGCGAAATTTTAAAAAAATCGGTTGAGCGGTGTTTAAGTTGTTGTTGTTTAGGTTATCAGCCGAAAGGCTGGTTTGAACCTATAGAGGCTTTACTAAGTAAAACGAGGAGTGAGGTGGTTTACCATTGCCTTCCTCACTGAATGGAAAAGTACACTTATCAGCATGCCGGGCCCTCTGAAAAGCACATATTTTCCACTCTGCAAATGATACCTTCACTTCATTCACCACAGAGTCTGGCTTTATAATGAAATTCATTACTTTCAGAGGAGATAACTCTGATTAGTGTCTTTTACACCTCTACCTCTTCTGTTCTTAAATGATTCAGTCATTTAATTGGCTGACCATGTGACAAGAAACAGAACTATTTATTTTAGCACTGCAACTAACAGATTGAGTGTAAATAATTTGACACTCCACCTGTTTGTTATGGGCAGGTGTTTAAGTTATAAGCCTCTAAATGCATCGATCTGTTGCAGGTACAAAAAAACCGGTTTTTTTAAAACGTTAAAATTATGAGACTAACATGGAACAACACAGATTGAAATAAAATTTCGGTGTATAGTACGTTAAAATTAAATTGAATTAGCGGTTTTGAAAAAACAAAGTTCCTAACTCGAGTATCTATAATAAAGAAATCGACAATAGTATAGTATGGCCATGTCTAAAGAATGGCAGCAGATAAAAATGACCCCGATGAGAATTTGATTCCCGTCTAGAAAATTTTAGAAGTAAGACTTCTTTAGGCATGGGTACAGATAATTCGGGAAGCTATGGTAAAAATGAATCTCAAGAAGGCCAATGGATGTTATACTGGGAATTTCGTACGAAATACAAAAAAATCTGGTGTGAAACACTCACACAACTTTCTCTTGCCAATGCAAATAATTAACAATAAAGCTAACATTATTAATAAAACATTAGAAATAAACCAAAAACTAACTTTAATAACATAACCTAATTTCAATCGTGAGGGAAAGACGCAAAATGAAAATCAAGCTCAGTTTGACTTAAAAATACGGAAAATCACTCTTTCATGCTAAACTACGCTCTGTAGAGAAAAATGCTCTAAATAAAAGTTGTAGATCTTTTAATTTCCTATAAATTTAATTATGTACACTTTTGTCGTCGTAAAATGCATACTAAGGCCTAAATCTTAGAAAAATCTATTTTCCACACGTTTTCGTGAGAAAAAAACAGAAAATTGCTAATTACCGCTAAACTAAGCGTTATACAAAAAAATGTTTGAAACAAAAGTTGTAGGATTTTAAATTCTCCACATTTTTTATTATATACATTTTTGCGCTATAATACATATTAAAGCCTTTATCTTAAAAAACACTTTTTTTACGTAAAAACACCCTCACCAAGAATTTTAGCAAACATGGCGCCTACCCTATCTTGTAGAGAATAAAAAATTGAGTAAACCAGGCGATTTTTAAAAAAGTGTAGGACCAGTTTTTGAGAAAATCGCAAAAAAGTGAAAAATTATACGAATAAACTACTACTTCCGGTTGACCGATTTTGATGAAAATGTTCGTGTCGGGTCCGGTAGTGATATGTAACTTAAGTTTCAAGTTTCAAGTTCGTACAATGTTCCGTTCTTGAGATATTCTGTTCACACACACACACACACACACAGACCAATCGCTAAAAACATGTTTTGGGTTCAGGGGATCTGAAAACGTGTAGATCCGGTGAAATCTCGATTTATTAAAATCGACATGAAAACAATACTTTCCTTCCTATATATTCATATAGGCAAGAGAAAGTAAAAAGGTAAATCGCACAAATGCAGCTTCATCATAAGAAACTACTGTGATTCATGGAACAATGCGTTTTAATGAGTAATAATTTTCAGACCTTAGCAAAGAATCAAACCCATGGTCTTGGACTAAAATCTAATATGAAAATACTCAGTCGATAGGTATTTATTATCTCATTACATATTGATGTTTACACATCTAAAAATTTCTTAAACCCACCTGCAGTTTATCGTTCGTAGCGTTTACTTCAAAACCCATGGCCGTAAGAATTCTATGAGTCCAAGCTAACATTGTGTATTAATTTTTAAATATAACTTCAAAATTTATACGCCGTGAAATATTTACTGAGAATTTTTTACGTTAATTTCAACGAAAAGAACCGAAAGGTAAGTGTGATAAAACGGTTAATTTTGTTTCCTACATAATATTAATGATACATAATAATGTTTACTAATAGTCTTTTTTTTATTTTTTTTTTAATTGACAGCTGATAATTTTGTTGGTTGTTCAAAATTCAATGATTAAGTGAATCAAAACAGTGAATATCTTCAACAATAACAAAATCATCTGTTCATTTAATAACGTTTTGTGGGATTGAATAAATTTTTTGTAAAAAATTTGGTGGGTGAATATTATTTTGAATTAAATTAAAGTAATCATGAATCGAAATACTTTTAAATTTTTGAAACATTTGGCCACAAAATGTACTGTTACATCACAGGTATGTTAAATTAATTTGCGATATTTATGTTTTATCTTATCAGCTAACTGGGCTTTGGGAATGCATTCAAACAAATCTTAAATGACTTTATTTTACTTTATAACAGATCGTGGCCGTGATATAATTACAATAATTGTCTTTTATAACGTGATTTGTTCTAAACTGTTCACAAAATTGGTAATTATATAGAATCAGGGTTCGTCACTGATTGTAACTATTTTTTAAAAAATATATTTGGGTGCGGAATCCGAATATGAAATTATTTTTCCCCGCAAATCACCATGAAATTAGTTATAAGCCCTTTTCTATCATGTACCGACATAACCTCACTCGTTCGTATATATTTCAATTTGCCGTTTTATTTGAATTCATTTACACTTTAAATGAACACTAAAATGTTAAAATGTCTTTATTTCAACTAATTTTACCTATTGATCCAAGATGTGTATTTGAATATTTTTGTATATTGACAAAATTTCTAACCGACTGACATCTAACCTTTTAAGATACTGTGACTTCATTACAAGCTGTACGAAAATATTAAAATGCGTACACTAACCGATAACCTTTCATTTAAAACTGCAAATAACAACAAATAACCTTTATGACTTATTTTTATAAAAAATTAACCTGTAAAACTGCATATAGTAACCAATAACCTTATTATGAGTAGATTATCGGTTGTTATTTGTATTTATAACTGCGTTTAATAACCGATAACCTACTCACCATTTACTAACTAATCAAGGTTAGGTAAATTTTCATTTTACAATAACCTTTAATTTAAAACTGCATAATATGATAAAAAATAACCTTATTATGGATAGCTTAACGGTTTTTAAGTGCATTTATAACTGCATAGAACAATTGATAATCTACTCACTATTTACTAAATAATCAAGGTTAATTTTCGGTGTAGTACACCATTATGTGGTAGGAGTGATGACGTCATAGATTACGGTTAGTTTGAAATCGTATGGTTTCAAAAAAAATCGTTACAATCGGGACTGATCCTGATTCTATATAATTGCCACAAAATTTTAACATTACTACCAACAAAAATGGAATGCCTAAAATCATTTGTAAATACTAAGATTTGTTATCGCAAAATAAAATCTCAACAATAAAGTTTGTTGTCTTAAAAATAAAAGGTTCTTTAATATTTTTTATCACCTTTCTAAAAGTTCTATCACCGTTATTATTGAGGTGATAGCTGGATAAAAATATGAACGTTAAGAAGTTTTACTGTATTTTGATTAAATGTTTAGAACATGACAAAGCTTGTAAGGAAAATGGAATAAGGCTGGATCGAGACTCCAGTAGGCTGGATGAAGTTAGCGTATACGCTAGTGGAAGTAAAAAAATACCAAAAATACTTTAAACTTCATCACTTTGGGATATCTTTGAGCTCTTCCAGTTAAACGTTTTTAATATCTGTCTGTAAAATGACGGTACTTTAAGAGTCTCTTTATTTTTGGGAACAAAATTCCCACACGCTCTAGCGAATATAGCGGCAAATTATTATTTCCTGTGTTAGTTTTGGCCAAAAATTTACGAACAAGTAATTAAGTGTGAGCAGAATGCTTTAGCTTGACGTAAAAGCTATAGATTGTTTTAGTACAAATCCGAGTTAGTATTAGTGCGGAGCACAAAAATACTGATTCTATTCTTGTTTCTGTAGTCTGCTATATTCTGTTCGCAGAAAGAGACTGTTCACTTTACTGTCTTCCGTTTGTGAAAAACGTGTTTCACCAAAATGTTTTAAAAAGCTTAACGTTTTCCACTGTCTTGTGCAGCGCTCCAGGAATTCTGTACCGGGTGTTCGGAAAGTCGTTTGCACTTGAATTATGTAAACGAAATGGCTAAAATTTATTTTTAAATTACTTTAATCTTTACAGTACCAGGAGAATATTGTGTGTGCCTACCGAAAAATGCCAGCCTAATTTTGTGCGATTTGTAGCATTTTGTATGTATACCCAGATTATGGCTATTTTTCAAACTATCTTAAGGACTTTGTTTTGTTCAAAATGAGTTGATCTAGTATGACATTCAACTCGGAACACATTTCTTACAATCTAAAAATAAAATTATAAGTAGTCATTTTTTGTGAAAATTTCCTTTTTAATTTAAAAAATCACCCTAAAAAATTGTTACTCAATTTCACTTATGTCACTTAAAAACAATTTAATTATGCAAAATTACAAAAAAATCATTATGTATTGTAAAAAATTAAAGTACTGCGATAAAAGTTTTAAAAATCCAATTTTTAGTTTTTAAATCAATTAAATTCATAAAAACTCGACATATATTTTTTCAATCTACATTTCTTACTGATTATTTTCATACGTTGTTTTTTAAAAATTGAGTGAAAAATAAAAATTCTATGAAATATTTAGTCAACGTACTAATAAAAGGACAACGTCGGCAAGTTTTGGTAAAACTGCTGACGTCCTAATATTAAGACGCTGGTATTTTTAAGCTGTATTTTAAAGTTGTAGATTTTTAAATTGTCTACAACTTTAATTGTATAAATTTTTACGCTAAAATGCGTATTAAAGCCGTAATCTAAAAAAAACAATTTTTTTACGTGAAAACAGCCTGACCAAGAATTTCAGCAAACATGGCGCCTACCCTATATTGTAGAGCATAACAAATTTAGTAAACCAGGTGATTTTTAAAAAAATCGTAGGACCAGTTTTTGAGAAAATTGCAAAAAAGTGAAAAATTACACGAATAAACTACTTTTTCCGGTTGACCGACTTTGATGAAAATGTTCGTGTCGGGTTTGGTAGTGGAATGTACGAGAACTTAATTACTTACTCGTAACTTAAGTTTTAAGTTTCAAGTTCTTACGATTTTCCCTTCTTGAGATATTCCGTACACACACGCGCGCGCGCACGCACACACACACACACACAAATCAATCGCTGAAAACATGTTTTTTGGGTTCAGGGGGTCTAAAAACGTGTAGATCCGGTGAAAACTCGATTTCAAAAAATTGACATGAAAACAATACTTTTTTTCCTATATATTCATATTGGCAAGAGAAAGTAAAAATTACGCAAGAAAGCCATTGAAATTTTTAGGCGTATTTGTTACGGCGCCATTTCGTTGGAACCAACCGTTATTGATATCCACGTGTGTTATTTGACTAATGGATTTCGATAAAATCTCAGAACCGTAACGATCACTATTCGCTGTATTAGACGACACGCAGTGACAGCACAGGGACCCAAACTATCTGTGAAAGAACGCACCAATACAACGCGATTAACTCTCTGTACAATCTATTAAAAACTGCTTTACAAATTTTGGTAAGCGGTTTTTCTTCTTTTTTTTTGTTTCACATCAGACTGGTCTGCAATTACTGCTAATACAGACTGTGAAGGATGAAATGATTTTTTGTTACTTATGTAAATAAACCGTTTATAGGTCTAAGTTAATTTTTATGGCATTATTTCTTCCAAGGTAACATTTACAATATATACATGTATTTGTCATGGAAATATTATTAAATATTAAAATTTTAACAGTTTACGCGTAATTATAAGCCCAATACCATTTAACATTTAAATTTTTTCTTTGGTTTAGGAAATTGAAAAACTAGCAAACAACCCATTTAGAAACTTAAAAGTTATATTTTAACGGTTTTATGCTTTCTCTTGCCTATTTAAATATATAGGAAGGAAAGTATTGTTTTTTGTCGGTTTTTCGAAATCGTGTTTAAACCAAATCTACAGGTTTTCAGGCCCCCTGACCCGAAAAAACACGTTTTTAGCGATTGGTCTGTGTGTGAACACAATATCTCAAGAAAAGAAATTGTATGAAGTTGAAACTTAAGTTTGGTGTTACTAGAGGACCCGACACGAACTTTTTTCATTATTTTGATGAGAGGAATACACCTCAGAGATATGTCGGGTTACTAGTGGGACACCCTGTATAATTACTTTTGTCTATATTGTAAATTTAATCTTGAACTATCAATAAGAATAAATTACAATTATTAAAAGTTGGAGATTATTTTCAAAAAAAGTCGAAAATGACTGTAGGGTCACACATAGAAATGGAAAACGCACAAAGCTTAAGAAAGTTTTTAAATGCGGTTCTAACATACGAGGAACACAAGAATGGGTGGAACTTTCTCGTGAACCGAATATAGCACATTTGAGAATAGAGATTTGAGAATATTAGTACAGTACGCACAGTATATTGTGCAATGTTGATGATGATGACGACACTACTTTTTAGATATATGTATTTTTAATTTTTTTTTAAATATTATTAAATAAACTTATTCTTAGATTCGCCACCAACCATCACGAAAAATGGTTACAAGAAGAAGAAAATCAAGTGCCGTTGGGATAGCAAAATGTAAAAGTAGCCATCGAAATGCACTTTACTCTTCAAACATCAAAGTATCAAGACATGGTCAGAGAAACGTGACTAGTAATTTACATGTGTTTCGCACAAATTCAGTTACTAACTTAAACATTTTGACTCGTGAGAATAACAATAAACCGAAAAGTCGTTCATATATTACTCGTGGTTTTAAGGATAGACGAAATTCGTCATATAAGATTACGCACAAACCATCGGTTCGTTCTACACGCCAAACTGGCTTACCATCAATGAATGGTCCAACCATCAGTTTACTGCCAAATAAAACTAAATCGAACCCTAAAAATGGTTTTTTATTTCAGTTAAGTCCAAGATATTATCATAGTTACCAAGAATCAGCATTGAATAATATAAGAATGCACACGCCAGAAAGAGCAAGCAATTTGCAAAAATGTACAGACAAAACTTATCTGTGCCACGATTATCTTTATGAAGGAGATCTGCAACCATCAATCGCAAATTTGTCATGGAGATCCCAACTCACCTATGATAGATTAGCGATGAATAAAATTCTTGAAGCTGACAAGTACAATCATTCAAGAAAGCCACCCAGCTCTCAGAGAAACACCCCATATAATCAAGCATTTAGTGAAGTCCTCAAAGAACAGTATCGAATAATGGAAAACTGAAGATACTAAATCGTAATTATTTACAGTAAATATTTCCAAAATTTTTAAATAGTATAAAAAATCTGTCATGTTCAAAAGTTATTAGTATATATTTTTCTATGATCATTGTTTTTGTTTTACGTTAATACGTATTACTTGGAGTATAGTATTAAACTAAATTATTGTGTAATAAATAATTCATTTTATTTTATTTCTACTATTGTTGTTAGATGAATTAAATTAGATAAATATCTTTGCTTCACTTTCAAAAAGCAGATCGTTCGGTATTTATAAATTATACTACAGTTCAGCCGTTCTAAGTTTGCTCCTAATGTAAACAAATAATGACGTCACTGAGCATGCGCATTATATCTAAATGTGTACACACTGATTAAAAAGTAACAACTAAAAACTTTCAAAAGTATTTAAATACAAAATACTTTCAAAAGTATTTTTCTAAATTAACACGTTCAGCACGGATGCCGCCTTAAGGCGGCAAATCGAGGTTCATCCCAGAGACTGATGCCGCCTTAAGGTGGCATATACAATACCACATTTCTATAGCTTTTTTTAAATCGCCGGTGTACTGGCAGTGTTAGTAAAGGTTGTTCAGGGGTTCAGATCTATTCTACAAGCGCCACTGTGAAGATCGTCTTTGTTACCAACTGCCGGGAATTTTTGACGAATTTTAAAATTGTAGTCTATTCGAACGTCCTAGTGCCGTGTAATTTTATTGTTTTATTTCATTATATCAATTATTCTACGAATTTCTTCGTTCCCAGTGACTTCTTTTTACAAATAAAAGGTAAAAATCATACATTTTTACGTAAAAATAGTTTAATTATTACTCAAAAGAAATTTCTGTTACTTTCTGAACTCGCGATTTCTATGCATTGTGTTTCCTTTGCGGCCTACTGTACGTTATATAATATACTGTACTATTATAATTACGGTCATAAAATAATTTTGTATGAATATAAGTACTTTTATTACTAATTTTCTATATTGCCATAGTCTCACTAAAAATTATTAATTAATTTATTGTAAACATGTAAATATAGGCCTATTTCTTTTTATTCTGGGATATTAAAAAAAATTTACATAAATTTTAATATTTACATTTTAAAAATTTTAATTTTACATATTAAAATTTTGTGAATTAAATATTTTTTATTATGAAACATAATTATTGTATTTTTTATTTTACACATAAAAATAATTTTTAATTATTTAATAACTTATAAGTATAAATTTTTCTAATAATTAAAAAGTTAATTTCAAATATAAATTTCGTAGAAACAACAAACGCGTATAATACCGTATTATATTGAGCCGGTGAGTAGATGAGCAAATAAGTAAGATTTTTTCCATGGTCTGATGCCGCCTTAAGGCGGCATGGTATATTTTCACTGTAATGGCGGGTTGGCGCAGCGAAGCACCCGTGATTCTAGCCGCCGTGCTGAACGTGTTAAATTGTTAGGCCTACATCATATCACGACTGATGTTTTTAGTACTTTAAGTACTTATAATTTAAAAAATAGTTAACTTAATAGGAATACGACATCCATAAAGTCACGGACTCTAGCGTGCACCCTGTAGTAGCTGGTTTTGGTTTGTTGACAGTAGGAGCAAACTTAGAGCGGCTGAACTATAGTTAAAATACCTGTTCGTCGAACGGTTTTCTTGGTGCTATGTGCAGTTTTATGGTGTACAGAGTTTGAGCCCTATCAGATCTGATATTCTTTAATCATTCATTGTTATCTACCGCCTTTCAACGTCAGAATTATTATTAATGAAAAAAAAATAGTTGGACGTAAAATAAAAGCGAGATCTTTGTTTTTAAATGAAGATACGTTTAATTATTTTCAGAAGCGTAGTTAATTTTTAATTTCCAACAATAATTATTACTTTAATGAATGTGAATTAGCCTTTATTGAGATAAGATAATACGAGGGGGTACCCAAAAGAAATCGGAATTACGTTTCAAAAGCTATTTATTTTCAATTTTTTTTTTACAAAACCTTATCCCCTTCAAAATACTCTCCATTATAACTAAGTTAATACATTTTTCCCGCTGGTGCTTCCACTGTTCCAAACATTTTTTGTAGTCATTTTTAAAAATGGCTGACAGCTCCTCCCTCGTTTTTTTCTTGACCGCTTCATTGTTGTCAAATTTGTGTCCTTTCATGTCTCTTTTCATGCGAGGAAATAAGAAAAAGTCGTGCAGAGCCAGGTCAGGCGAATAAGGTGCGTGGGGGCAGCGGAACCATGCCATTTTTAGTCAAAACATCTTTCACAGAGATGGCTATGTGTGCAGGTGCATTGTCGTGGTGGAAGAACCAGTCTCCTGTCTGCCACAAATCGGATCTTTTTTGACGAACACTGTTGTGCAATCTTCTTAAAACTTCCAAATTGTCAGTCGACGGTCTGAGAGCACACCCTCTCGAATTTTTTTAACATTTTCGTCGATTCGGCCAGTTGATGAACGTCCAGAATGAGGTTTGTCATCAATCGACATATCACCATTTTTAAACCGAGAAAACCACTCGTATACTTGCGATTTTTCGATAACGTCATCTTTGTAAGCTGTTTTCAACATTAAAACAGTTTCAGCAGCACTTTTACCGAGTAGAAAATAAAATTTCACAGCTATACGTTCTCCGCTTAAACTTGCCATCATAAAAAACTAAACAAGAACAAAACAGCGCAAGAAAAACAATCACTGAAGATGAATATTGAACTCGCAATAAGTTGCAATCACTGCACTGAACTCGCAATGAGTTGCGCTATACACGTCTGTGCAGCAGAAATGCGTACTACACAAGCACCTCCCACGGCAATACTATTCCGGTTACTTTTGGGTACCCCCTCGTATATCTCAATGTATTTATATTAACTGAATAACTTGTTAAGACACTAACCGTAGCTTACGTTCGTCAATAGACTCGGCCTCACATAGTAGTGAGTGTCTCTACCTTCAGCCTTCAGGTGACTGGAACGGGCTTAAGAGCACTCACTTCTACGGACAGAAGCCTGGTGGACTCGTTGAGATACCAGTCGTTGTTTGGCCATTTATTGGTCAGGCAATGGAAAGTGGTCAAAAGAAGCAAGACAAGAAAAAAAGTGCAAATTATTTGAGGAAAAAGAACAGTCTGGTGAGGATCAATTTTATGGTGCAGGCCGATTTTAGGGTATTTCCCGCAAATTCACTTTTTCCCATAAAGGTACAGTTTTCTCAAAAACTATTTGACTTTGAAGGTTGAAATGTTTCCCAGTACAATTGTGACATATGGTACTAGAATCATTGCAGTATTATTACTAAGTTCAAAATAAAATAAAAAATTTTACAAAAAAAATTAAATTGTATTTGCATTTTTCAAAAAACAATTCTCGCAATGGTATCGCTAGCTCTAATTACGAGTAATAATAATTCTAGTACCAGAGCTTAAAAAGATGCTATAGAAAAGACACAAAAAATTAAAGCCCTAACTCTTAACGATTTCTTAGAAATGTGTACCTAAAAAGAGATCAATTTAACATGGGTTAGATAGGAGGTATAGTGCTCCCCTTAACTTAAGGGAAGTATGACTTTGTATTTAACTCAAAATTTTAATTTTTGCCACATTTCACAAAACCTGAGTAAAAGATACGAGCACTTTAACTGTGTTTTCCTATGTAGATCTTTCTCTATCCATCAATTTCTTACGTGGAATCTATTGATTTGTATGATAGATCAGTTTAAAAAAAAATCCTTTTCTAAATTTGGCTTGAAATATCACAAAATAGGTTTTTCCAAAAAAGTAATACAAATATTTTAATTTCTCTAAATAAAGAGAATTTAACACGTTGAACAAACCGTGAAATTTTGGTTATAATACTATATTTATATTAATATTGAAAAATCTGGCAAAAATGTTTAAAAAAATTAAATTTTTGGAAAACTAGGAAATACGAAATGGGCTTGAACGAAAAAGTGCAGAACTAGAACATGAAATTTTCTAAAAGTTTTATATTAGTGAAAACATGATTTGGGTACAATTGGAAGGGCGTAAATTTTTCAAAATGATTGTTAAAACCTAAAAACTAATTTGTTTGAAATATTTTCCAAATCAGATTGACTTAAGGCTGCAGTGTTAGTGGGGGGGGAGTGATTAGAGTGGATACATATTGCCCACACTATCACATAATATTTCACTCCTACCACCATTATCTTTTGTAGTTCAATTTTCATCATGCATGTAAGAATTCAATTTTAAATAAAGAATTTTAAAAAAGTAAAATTTTAAATGAATTAAGTAATGAAGGTCCGTATAGGTGGATCCCATATGAGATAATCCTGAAAGCTTTAAATACGCTGAAAAGAACAAAAAACTTAAGAAAAGCTATTTATTTGTCTCTTCTCAAAATCAAGGATTAGACTTCCGCCTGTTCTGACTCCCAATAGCGATAAAATACTGAATTATTGCCATCTTTTCATGGCCTCATAACATCTCTCTTCCCCACCGGTCTGTATTACAAAACTCTGAGGGGAATCCTTCCCTCAGGCATTCTCTCTACGTGCTCCCTCCATCGATTACAATATTTTGCGATCTTCACATTCAGGTTGTAAACACCCAGTTCCGTTCTCATGTTCTCATTTCTTAGTTTGTCCCTCCGACTGCGACCCTTTGCTTGTTCGCAGGAATCGCATCTCTACCACCTGCACTCTACTCTCCTGTGGTCTGGTGCTAATTCACCACTCACTTATATAGAGAAGGACTGGGGCAGCCATCACCATGTAACACGTTATCTGTGTTTATTTCTTGTTCTCCTGCCTAGGGTTCTGCTAATATTGCCGCACACTGCTTTATTTATTTATTGAAATTTAATTTGTCTACAACAGTCCTTTGACCAGTTATGGCGGACAATAAATATACAAAAAATAAATCATAAAAAATATACGATTTATTAATATTTTGACACTTATCGCTAAGGTCCGTTTCGGGATCTAGGTAATTAAATAATTAATACACTAAAGTTTAAAATTACAAGTATTTATTACAACTAAAAGATTTAAGAAATAAATAATAAACTAATTATAATAAAGTAATACAATAAATAACTTAAATAATTTACTTAGTACTACTTACAAACAATTTTACAGAATGCACATACACAATAAAAGTGAATAACAATAGTTGACCAATGCCCGGAAATGTCGACCTTTTTCAACGTACCGATAGCACACGCAATAAACACTCGTCAAAGATCAAACGAATACTAACTCTCCGACCACACGTGGCTCTCTCTTTATATAGGTGCATCAGAGAGATTTCTGAAAAGACAAGGCTCTGGAAAAATCTTAACTAGTGTAAACAAGTCACAATTGAATAAAAGATGTTACACAAAAGGCCAATTATCAAACAGGTAACCAACCGACTCTTTCACAAATAGTTGTACAACTAAGATCCTACCTTACTATGCACGGCCATTTTTAAATATTCTTTTATAACTAACTCTATTGTTACTTTGTCACTCTATTATTTACTATTTAACATTTTATGAATTTCTCGGTCCCCCCTAGAAACCTCTCGAGCACACATTCCTTTTCTATATTGTCACAATATAATGCAATGATTAATAATGATAATTAAACTAATGAATATTATATTATTATTATTTATAATATTTATTATTAACTACTATAATCTCTTCCCGTAACAGGTAAGTGGAGTGTTAAATTATTTGCACTCAATGTCAGTTGCAGAGCTAAATAAATTGTTCTCTTTCTTATTACATGGTCAGCCAAGTAAATGACTGAATAATTTAAGAACAGAAGAGGTACCTCAGGTCCAAACAAAAACAAACTTGATTAACAGGTTGAGTGCAATGGGAGATATTTTATCTCTGTGGCTAAACCCACACCGGTTTTCAAAAAAAAGTTGGTTCATTTTTGCTAAAACTTTTTTTGTAATTTTTACATTCAATTTGAATATGTAAGATGTGAAAAATATCCAAAATAATTTTCTTGTTTATCGTTTGTGATTTATAGCTGTTAAAGTTGAGAGATAAATTAATCTCTCGTAGCATTGGAGGATGAAAATCTAATTTTGGGGAAAACAATGAAGACAAAAAATGTCCTAAAAATTCAAAATAAAATAATTTTTATAATAAGCATAAATCATAAAATAAAACTACATAATTTACTACACCGATCAAAACACAACCAAACACAACAAAAGATGCAAATCATAGGTTACCGTTGAGCAAAATTATATTCTGCCAACCTTTGAAATGGGAATGATCGTACAAATAATTTCACTAAATAATATATAAAATATATTATTTTGCAATAACAGAAACAACCGATCATTGCTGACTTTTTTTAATCCTTATAACTTTTTAAGAAAAAGAGCAACAAAAATGCTAAGACCATTTCCGGAAACTGCAGAATTTTTTAAATATTGACTAGAAAACGTTATTGATAATGAGTAATTAAATCATTTCTCGACTGTTTTTATGTTTGAAGTACTGAGAGACAAATTCATCTCTCAAAAGCAAATTGGGCAAGAACTAATTAGAAACATTTTCATCTCTCAATAGCGTAACTGGCCAGATCAAGTGGATTGGGCGTAGCATTCAACCTGTTAAAAATGAGCAGCTTTCCTTATTATTTATTTAAATGTAGAACTAAATCTTTGCGCGTATTTTCTCAAAAATGGATACAAAAGTTGCTAAAATTTTCAGAACGACACAAAAAAGGTATAATTGTTGAAGCCAAAACGGAAAAATAGAGTACGCTTGGAGCTTCTCTTCTGACTGGGCTATTAAAATTTGATCCGTTACAAAATAAAAATATGGTACAAGGAGAGACTGAGTTAGACGAATAACGGGAAGTGATTTTCAATTATTAAGGGGAGACAGTACTTTGTATCCCGCCAATGTTAAATTTGCTATTTTCAGGTAAATTTTTCATAGGATTGGTGAACTATACAAAAATTAAACTTTACACACTTATAGTTGTAGGGTGGTTTTAGCTACTGACTGTTTTGAATTTAATCTGTTGGACTGTAAAATTTTTAAAAGAATAACGAATAACATAAAATTTTTACAATTTTTTTCTACTTTTTTGCATATTACTAATTTTTTGAGCACCTGAGGAAGTAAAAACAATATCAGTGAATGTGAGTGTACATGATAATTAACTGGTAAAAATTTCAGCCTGGTAGGTTAAATGGTTTCTGAGAAAAATGTACCTAAATATTAAAAATCTAAATTTACGGGAAAAGGCACAAATGAAAAACAAAATGTACACAAACAAGTTTAATTTCCCGTCAACAGTTGGTTAGAAAGCTGCACCAACAGTGAAGAATATTAAAAATAGTGTAACAGATATTTTTAAAAAAACCTAAATTTCTTTTTGCACTAAAACGAGCAATATAAAATTACGAAAAATATTTATTCTTGGTGACATGTTAATTTTTTAGGATAAACCTGATAAAAAGTTAAATTTTTTCATTAAAATAATTTTTTTGTCGTAATTTAATGTTTTTATTGGAGATCTAGGTCTAACCTATTGAAAAACATGAAAAACCGAAAATCAACATTTTCAGTCAAAACCATCATAGTCTCCCTTTAACAGTACATTTTATACCAAAGGAATTAATATTTTGCAACATATTCTTGGAAACGCAACGGGTTAGTCTAGTAGCAAAGTCGTCGCTGAGAGTCAGATAATTTTTAGAGATTATTCCGTCGTTCAAATCTTAGTCAGGTATTTACAGTACTTTAATACAGATTTGAATACTAAAGGGTGGTTACCAGCGTACTTCAGCGGTTGGGGCTCAATTAACCATAATACAGAAAAATTGATGTGAAAGTTGCTAAAATTTTTCAGAACTATACAAAAAAGGTGGTTGTTCAAATCAAAACAGAAAAGTAAGTACTGCACACAACTATGCATCTACACTACAACAAAAGTACACACATCTACATACAAAAGTAAGTAAATTGTAAGTGCTAGTTAATCTATTTCTAAATTTTCTCTCTGAAATGCACGGCCTGACTCTGCACAAGATTACACTTTACTTACACATCATACATATCCTCATCTTATTGGGTCATGGGATTAGTTTATTTGTCATAAGTCTCGACTGGTTTAATGTAGTTCTCTAAGCTGTTCTACCTGGCGCAAATCGTTTCATACGAGGTGTAACTTTTAAATAATGAGACTACGTAAAAAATTGTATTTTTATTTTATACATAATTACTTATTGTCACCATTATACACTCCTTCTCTATCCCTACAATGCTCCATGCGAATTTTCCTTTGTTGAAAACAGTGCTGGAAGTCATCTTCTGTCAGCTCGTTCAGGACACCTGCCACTTTCTCTTTTACAGCTTCTACAGACTCAAATCTGTCCCTTTTAATGCAGATTTCACCTTACGGAACAGGTAGAATATAATAACATGGGACGAAACGTAGATTTTTTACTTATGATCCGGAAACGAAGCGCCAATCCATGCACTGGAAGAGCCGAACTTGAATTGAAGGTGATTACGTTAAACCAAAAAAAAATAAAAAAATAATCCAACATTTTTGATCCTCAAGGTTAAGTTATAACCAACCAAAATCATTAATGTTTAGACAGCTTTTGTTCAGATTCCGATGTTGGTGTTTACGTCATCGGCCAAAAGGCTGGTTTGAACCTCTAGAGGCATTATGAAGTAAAACTAGGAGTGAGGTGGTTTACCACTGCCTTCTATACTGAGTGGGAAAGTATGTTTATCAGCATGCCAAGCCCTATGAAAAGCATTTACTTCCCCTCCGCAAATGAAACCTTCACTTCATTCACCACAGAATCTGGCTGTGTAATGAAATTCATTACTCTCAGAAGAGATAACTGAGCAATGTATTTACATCTCTTTCTTGTGTTCTTAAATGCTTCAGTCATTTACTGAATTGGCTTCCCGTGTGATAGAAAAGAAGTATATTTTGTTGCCCTGGGTATAGCAGATCGAGTATAAATTATTTAACATTTCACCTGTCTGTTTAGGGCAAATTATTTTTATATTTCTGGATTTCGTACAACTCCAGAGCTTATACCGTAAGTCCAAATTTGTTTTATTACCTGTTTATACATTAATAACTTGTTGAACATTGACAAGACCGACTTTTTCTAATAAAATACTGAAATAGAAAAATGAGTATAAAAATATTACAGTATTAAAAATAAATATAAAATGAAAAGATAATATCGCACAACCAATCAATATGGCAAATAAATTTCACTTTCTTTGTAACGAGTAGAGTGGGGGGAAGACGTTTTGTAAATGAGCAAGAGAGAGTGGAAGCAAACGAGATGAATTAGAGAAAAATATAAAGTCAGGGTGACGTGGTTTGCTCCAGTTTAAATATTGTAACGCTGATGAAATACATTTTATTCTTTTTTCTTATTTTGTATTTATTACATTTAAAAGATAAAAGGTATTCTTTCTTATTAATACAACCGTTTTAATCGTGAACTTATTTTGTGGTTCTGTTATTCAACTTTCGTTCAACTTCAAATAGATGTTCATGAATTGAATAATTGAATCTACCGTAGTAAACAGAATAGTTCGCGTTTCTTCTTAATCAAACCCAACTTTTCTTTTCATTTATAAAGTAATAATAGGTAAATAATCTTCACTTAAAAGTCACATCAATATTTTTATTTTATTTTTTTGTTTGGTTGGTCTGCCGCAAAACTCAATATAAACGACCAGGAAATTTTTCCACTGGTTTTCTTTATCTAGTGATTGGCCGTGCAATTCTTAACTACAATGCAGAAGTGCTAGTTTAGGTCTATCCCTGATACTATATTTCCCAGTATCCCCAGAGGGGATTAGTAGGCTGAACGGGTAATTTTTATTGCATCACTAAAATTCTGCCATGTAACTCACTTGGAACTTAGTAACACATAAATATTGGGTTAAAGGTTGAACAAACCCACCGGGTTGGTCTAGAGGTAAAGTCGTCGCCAGAATCAGCTGTTTAACAGCTGACTTTCGGAGACGAAGATTCCTGGTTCAAATCCTACTAAAGGTAGTTACTTTTATACGGATTTGAATACTAGACAGTGGTTACCGGTGTACTTTGATGGTTGGGTTTTAATAACCATACTCTCTCAGGAATGGTCGGCCTGGGTCTGTACAAGACTACATCTCATTTACACGTCATACATATCTTCCTCATCTCATTGGGGTCATGGGGTTGCTTATTGTTCTCAATTGAACAGATTGCAACGTACACAGATTAGGAATTAAAAAAAAAAAAAGGTTGAACACAATTTTCATCTTTTAGGGGAGGGGGTACATTTTGGAAATGGTTCTGGGATAGTTGTTGTAGTTAAGTTATTTGTAACTTTTTTATGGTTTAACGTCCGACTGTTTTGCAATTACTGCTAATGCAGATGGTGAAGGATGAAATGAAATGATTTTTGTAACGTATGAAAATATGCCGAGTCGAGTTATATGTAACATTTCCATTTTTTGCTCAGGTCATCAGCCGAAAGGCTAGTATGAACCTGTAGAAGTTTTACTAAGTAAAATGATGAGTGAAGATTTATTATGCCTTCCTCACTGAGTGGAAAGTACGCTTATCAGCTTATCAAATGACACCTTCACTTTATTCACACAGGGTCTGGCTATATAATGAAATTCATTACTTTCAGAGGAGATAACTTTGATTAGTGTCTTTTACATTTCTACCTCTTCCGTTCTTAAATTATTCAGTCATTTGGGCTGACCATGTGATAAGAAACAGAACTATTTAATTTAGCCCTGCAACAAACAGATTGAGTGTAAATAATTTGACACCACCTGTCTGTTATGGGTAGATTTCCAATGTGTTTCAGCCATCTAATTTATTGGGAACTTAGTAAAAGTATATCGGTTTTAGGGTTAAACTCCTTTTTCAACCCTTTTACGGTAGAATGTCAAAATCCTTTGTGTTTAACTTTTCTATTTACCCTAAAGGCCATACTTTCTCAAAATTTCAGCTTTTTCGAAATTTCAGTGCAAGTAGGAGAACTCTCCTAGTGATGAGTGAGTGAGTGAGTCAGTCAGTGAGGATTTTTTACTATTTATATACACAGGTTAGATAACCAAAAATATCGAACAAAGTTTTTAAATAAATTTTTATAAGCTTAGTACTAAAGTCGATAAATTTTAAAACCTAAATTTATTAGCTTTCGTACTCTAGTTGGATGCCCATAACACGCAGATTGAGTGTTAATTTATTTGCACTCGAAATACTAGTTCCAGGGCTACAAAAAAATAGTTCTATTTCTTATCACATGGTCAGCCAATTATATGAATGAGGCGTTTAAGAACAGATTTTTTTTTTTGTTTAACGTCCGAATGTTTTTGCTTGTAGACGGTGAAAGATAAAATGATTTTTTGTAACGTATGAAAATATGCCGTGCCTGAATGGGATTCGAACCCAAGACCGCATGATGAAAGACAAGCGCGTTACCAACTACGCCAATGCGGCCGGCAAAAAAGAACAGAAGAGAGAGGTGTAAAATACATTACTCAGTTATCTCTTATGAGAGTAATGAATTTCATTATAGAGTCAGACCCTATGGTGAATAAAGGTTTCATTTGCAGGGTGGAAAGTAGATGCTTTTTAGCGAAATTATCAGCTTGGCATGCTGATAAACATACTTTTCCACTCAATATAGAAGACAATGGTAAACCAACTCACTCCTCGTTTTACTTCGTAATGCCTCTAGAGGTTCAAGAGAATGACTGAAGCATTTAAGAAAAGAATAGGTAGAGATGTAAAAGACACAAGACGTGGATGTATCACTTGCAGGGTGGAATGTATGTGCTTTACAGAGAGCCTGACATACTAATAAGCATACTTTTCCGTTTAGTAAGAAAGGCAATGGTAAACCACCTTACTTCTCGTTTTACTTAGTACAGCCTCAAGAGGTTCAAACCAGCCTTTTGCCTGATGACCTAAACAACATTCTAATCGGGATATTAATCGAAAATCCAAGATTCAATGGCACATCACCGATTAAACCACAGTGGTAATCAATTTAATTGATTTTTAAAAACGTAATATCTTAAATTAAACTTAACATCTATCACTTTCATTAACTAACAATTATTTTAATAGGAAAAACTTTCTAACGAAGCTAATTTAACTTTGTATAATCAATATGTCACAACAGAGCAATGTTTACAAAATAATAAATTAGTGCCTAATGATCCTTAGTTGTTGATTGTAGAACAAGTACATAAATAAAGAATAAAAAAAGAAATTAGGTTTTGTACAATAGCCAGGCAGCAATTACAAGTAGATTTGTTTATTGTTGTTATAGGTCTATTAAGGTTAAAATTCTAGTAGTTAATCACATTCCGAAATTAATAGCTAACATATTCTCAATTATAATTAACTATTTTTCTTTATAATGAATTGTACATTTTATGTAGGCCTACGTTTAGCTTGAAGCCAATTTAGTCTAGTCTGTGTCTTCATAATCGTCTATGAAATATCAGTAGCATGTGACCATTGCTAACCTGATGTTCAAATCTAAAAAGCATGCTGTACTAACGAGCAGCTTTCAATTTGTAACTATAGTGCACGCCACGAAAGAAGCCCGCTGTGAAGACCAGTTGTCCCTCAAACAATTTAATAAAATTTTCTCTATTTACATCACAAGTCCGTTTGTGTTTTATTTCTAGTTATATATGCAAAAGGCTTTACTTAGCACAATACTGTTGTAAAAATGCATGGTTCAGTCGAGAAACCATTTTTCTTATCTTTACGTGGAATTAAAATAGCACTTTAAAAAGAACGGTCGCTATATCAAAACGTGGTGAGGTGTTAAGTAAATAGTTTAAAGAAATCAGAAAGGATATTGAGAAAACTGGAATAAACCAAGGAAATTTAATGAACCGAAACAAATTCAGACAACTAATTACTACGGACTTCCATAAAGAGCAAAAGCAGAACACCGGGTGGGCAGATGAACGAAGAAAAGCCTACAGTGAATAAATGTTGAGAATGTGGGCTGCAATATGAGTTTCCAGAAACATCTAAAATCACCTATTGCGGTTTAACCCTTTCAGTAACAACGTCCGTAAATTAGGACATCGAATTTTATAAGTAGTTATAACATCCGGTTTACCGGACGTCTCTAAGTTATGCATAAACTGCCAACGTCTGGATAACCGAACATTTTCAAAAAAACTTTTAAACAAAAATTATTGGAATAATGTATTTTGAAACTACCTCCGTGGCGTAGTGACTAGCGCGCTAGCCTACAAAGCGAAAGGTCCCGGGTTCAATGCCCGGCTAGGGTCTGGAAATTTTAACACACAAAACCACAGTTAATTGGTACGTTAACCCACAGTAGTTGTTAATGACCAAACGGTCGATGCGACTTTAAATAAACTGAAAAGAACGATTTTGAGTATTTTTAGTGTTAGAACGATTTCTTTTTTTTTATGAACACAATAAAAATTAATTTTTATTAATTTTTTTTATTAATATTTTTTATTAATTTTAATTAATTTTATTAATTTTTTTCAGGAAATTTTATTTTTCTGTAACGTTGGAATTTTGGTCGGCAATGGCAGGCTTACGCCTGCAAGTTTTTGAAATAAGGGCTGGAACCTTTGTAGGTTGTCTATACCTTTTTTAAAATTAAATGGCACTTTACATCAAGCTTTTAAATATTGTTTCGGCACTGAAAGGGTTAAAATAATTGGCCCTATACAAGAAAAACAAATTCAGTTTAAGTTATTACTAATACACACGTAAGTACAATACATTCTTGTATTGTTAGAAAACATAGTTGGTGGCCATATTTAAAATGACTAAACTAAACAAAACAACGTTAAAGAATCTTTCCATTGATATTTTAATACAGAAATCTTGTTATTGTTTTAAAAGTCGTAAAATAACAACACATTGTATTACTTGCGTTTGTGTAAAACATAATTTCTAGGTCATATCGTACGGTTATTGATCAATATAAACACAAGGCTATTATCATTTGACCAATATAACGTGGATTAGAAAATAAAAGATGATGATGAAGAAGAAGAAGTAAAAGAAACATCCCGAAGTCGTGGTTTAGGGTTCAGACAAATCATGAGGTTACATCACGCGCTCAATTCAGAATCTATTACGACAAAACTACAACACTAATAACGCATATTCTACACTAACACAGCACACACTAAATGCCAAGTGTACTTCTCTTATATAACTAATACATGTTTATGTACGTATCATCGGCCAGTTTCTTTAAAAATGAAAAATAATTAAATTAATTTTAGCCGTCGTTATAGTATAATATTTTTGGTTAAATAATAATTGTGACTTTACAAAATTCACGGGAATCTCATGATATAACAGATCTTTCTTTAAATTAAAAATAAAATACCAAATATGAAAAAATTAAACGCAATATGTTTTAAAAGTTTTGGTCATAAGGATGCATTGATTATAATACAAACGAGAGACGCTCAATAAATTAACGAGAAAAATGTATGTAAAGAATAAACGATTTATTCAAAGACAGTAAAACTTAACACTTATCATAGTCTTCAGCATTTTTTAAATTATTTTTATTGGCTTTATTAGAAAAATTCACATCTATTTATAAACGTTCTTCTTCTTCTTAACGTGCCCTCTCCGACCAGAGATTGGCAATCATGATGGCTATTCGGACTTCGGACACCGCAGCTCTGAACAGCTCCGCTGAGGTACAACAAAACCAGTCGAGAAGATTCTTCTACCAAGACGTTCTTCTTGTTCCCCTGAACCTTGCCTTGTACGAGGTATGGCTATTAAATAACGAGACTGACGTTGAAAAAAATTTTATTTTTATTTTATACATAATCGCTTATTGTCCCCTTCAATATACACTCCTTCTCTATCCCTATAACGCTTAATGCGAATTTTCCATTGTTGGAAACAGTGCTGGAAGTCATTTTCTGTCAGCTTCTTCAGGACATGTGCCACTCAAAAATGTTAGAAATGAAGCTCGCAAAAATGTTTGTACTGACACTTTGTACGTGATTGAAAATGACGCAAATTTTTTTGAAACGATAATAACATGTGATGAAACGTGGTTTTTTACTTATGATCTGGAAACGAAGCGCCAACCATGCATTGTACGAGCCGAACTTCACCGAGAGCAAAAAAACCTCGAATGAGCAACTCAAAATTTAAAGCAATGATGATTGTTTTTTTTTTTACATCCATGGGATTGTGTACCTTCACTGGGTTCCTAAAGGTCAAACAATTAATCAATATTACTACTTTGAGGTACTTTCTAAACTACTTCAAAGAGTAAGGAAAAAACGCCCCGAAATGTGGAAGGACAAATCATGGGTTCTCCACCAAGACAATGTGCCAGCTCATTCCGTGTTATCTGTCAATAGGTTCCTAGCCAAGTACAGCATCTCAGTGTTAGGACACATTCACCAGATCTTGCACCATGTGACTTCTACCTGTTCTCTAAAGTGAAATCTGCATTAAAAGGAACAAGATTTGAGTCTGTGGAAGCTGTAAAAGGGAAAGCGGCACGTGTCCTGAAGGAGCTGACAGAAGATGACTTCCAGCACTGTTTCCAACAATGGAAAATTCGTATGGATCGTTGTAGGGATAGAGAAAGAGTGTACATTGAAGGTGACAATAAGTGATTATGTATAAAATTGACATAATTTTTTTTACAATGTGTCTCGTTATTTAATAGCCACACCTTGTATTATAAAGCGAAGCATTTCATATCTTGATCCACGCATAATGTGACCCAGATATTCCATTTTCCTATTTTGAATGGTGTAAACAAGCTACTTTTCTGTTCCCATTCTCCGCAAGACTACCTATATTATAAACGTTAGTAAGTAAAAACTGTTGGTTTAAATTAAACAGTGAAATTGTGCAGTCATTAGTAACGTAGAAGGAAGAATTTTTATTTGGCCTGTTGATTGTTCATGATTTACGTCTACAGCTTTATTTTTTTTTTCTGAACTTCTTGCTGCATAAGAAGTCTTTGAGCGAGCGTAAAAAATAAAATCGGACGGGGCTGTAAGAAGGATGTGGCAATACTTCCAAACCCAATTTCTTGAGCGTACCTCTTGTTCTCTAAAAGTTGTGAGTGCGCACATGTAAGAGAAACACACTCTCAATTTCTGTTGGAAAATGTCAGAATAATTTTCACTGTTCATGGTATTTTGTTTTTTTGAAATAGTGAACAAAATTGAGGTTTATGAGTTCCAGAAGACTGTTACAATCACAATTTTGAACGTTTGTTGAGTTTTTCGAGTTGACTACACCATCCAGCGTTTCTTAAAATCTAACCTCCATTCAACTGTACACTGCCTGTCATCTTCTCTCAAACTTCTAACTTTTGAAGTACACTTTTCAAACAGAGCTATCTAGATCTCCTGCTCCCACACCTTATCTCCGGAATCCACCTCCACAGCACCTGAGATCATCTACCTTCATCCTCCTCTTGTGCATACCTGTTAAACTATTTTGAACTCCACTTTTTCCACAATGCTCAAATCAAATCCAGCTCTAACCCTGAAAAAATTATTTCTTAATCTGTCCAAACTCGTGACTTCACAATTCCGACGCCAGTAATTTATTTCCATTACGCCCAGATGTTTGTCATTTCTATCTGACATCTCCCACACTTCTTTTTAAGAGATACTCCATTGATGCTATCGATTACTGCTTCATATAACCGCATTTTGACTTCCATGATTGTATTCCAGCACCAAATTATGGGATTCAATGATTTATGGTAGTTCTTCCTCTTGTAACCCTAGCTACAATTTTCTCTCCATGCACACCCTCCACATACACTCGCGTATCAAGGTAAGTAAACTCATGGCAAGGTTTTACGGTGAATCTGTCACCCATTACTAGTTGCCTATCCACACTTCCTACAACCAATCATGAATAATAATAATGATAATAATAATAATAATAATAATAATAATACAGCCGCTGATCCCCATAACAGGCAGGTGGAGTGTCAAATTATTTGCACTCGATCACCTAGCTCCAGGTTTATAAAAAATAGTTCTATTTCTTATCACATGGTTAGTCAATTATATGACTGAAGCATTTAAGAAAAGAAGAGGTAGAGGTGTGAAATACAATAGTCACAGTTGTCTCCTCTGAGAGTTATGAATTTCATTATACAGCGAGTTTCTGTGGTTAATGAAGTAAATTTGTCATTTGCAGTGTGAAAATTAGATGCTTTTCAGTAGGTCTGGCATGCTGATAAGTGAACTTTTAAACTCAGTGAGTAAGGTAATTGTAAATCAAGTCACTCAAAGTTTCAGCAAAGCATTTAGAGGTTCAAACTAGCCTTTTGGATGATGACCTAAACAACAAAAACATATCCTGCATTTACGTAGAGTTGTAATTTTGAAAATCGGTATTTGCTCTCTTTAAAGGATAACTCTCTTTAAAGGAAAAAACTTAAATTGAGCAGTGAATCTTTGAAAAGAAATAAACCAGTATTCAATATGATCGAACTGCTCAATTGCTAGTAAAATATAAATATAAAAGAATCTGCTTTATTATTGTACAGAATTAAATTACGTCTGTTAATTTATAAATTCTCAGAAAACTTTAAAAAAAATAATAATGACAAAGGAAGTAAAAGGAACATAAATAAAGAGTCATAGAAAAGGTGTTCATTGTTTTGTATCCAGTAAAGTTATATTTCCATTTCTATAACTCATAGTGTTATAGTATTATTATAAAAAGCCTAGAATCTAAAATCGATGTTTTTTTATTAAAAAGACAGTTACAGAAAAGAATTAGTGTCCTCCTCTAGTTACGAATCTTATAAACGACTACAGAAAGTTGAAAGTAATAGCGAAAGTGGTCGTTGCTTAGTTTAGTGTCCAGTTGTCCACAAAGAAGTCTAAACGTTCCTTCCTTCTCCATTACTACATACTTTTCTAATTTGCATTCTTCAATTTTTTTTAAAATTGTTTTCTTGTTATAGTTTATTTATTTTGTATATAAATTGCGTATATATGTATGAGCAATAGATACGTTTTAAATTTTATTTATTTACTCGTAAAGTTTTTGCTATTATATCAAACATATTACGACTTAAACTGACGAGTTATTTTTGTTCTAACCGAAACTACTATTTACAATAACTACTATAAGCTATAACTAACTAACTATAATTACTTCTGTACGCTCAACAGAATCTGTGAAATTTTTTTATAAATACATTAAAAAATTTCCTTGGTACTTACATTTTTACACATTTTTATCAATTAATAAACTGCTTTACTTTCAAACATTAACTACACTAGCTCAAATAAAAATCTGGTGGGAAGGTTTAACAAAAAAGAATCTTCCTATTAAGCCTTTGCATCAGATCTTCGTGGCAAAGTTGCTAGATTGTTTCAACATTTTCATAATGGCTTTTGATTTCGCTGAAAATAAAAACCATTCAAAATTCTTTGTGGATGTGATTGTTCCTGATAAACTAGATTGCGTAGTTAATGATCCTCAGCACTCTGTTTTGAAAGCGTCAGATATAGTTTAAATTACTTTTTTTGCATTGACTCAAGACTATATAGTTCAGAATACGAGAAGTCAAGTGCCTTATTGAACTGTTTTTTATCCCTACTGTGTACGTTTAATCTGTTCTACGATTATATGTATGACGTGTAAATAAGGTGTAGTCTTGTGCAGACTGAGACTGACCATTCTTGAAAAATCATGGTTAATTTAACTCAAACCATCAAAGTACACCGGTAACCACTGTCTGTATTCAATTCCATATAACAGTAATTCTGCCCTTAACAGACAGGTGGAGTGTAAAATTATTTACGCTCAATCTGTTCGTTGCAGAGCTAAAATAAATAGTTCCGTTTCTCGTCACATGATCAGCCAATTAAATGACTGAATCATTTAAGAACAGAAGAGGTAGAGGCGTAAAAGACACGAATCAGAGTTATCTCCTCTGAAAGTAATGAATTTCATTATACAGCCAGACCCTGTGGTAAATGAAGTGAAGGTGTCGTTTGCAGATTGGAAAATATGTGATTTTCAGAGGGCCTGGCATACTGATAAGCGTACTTTTCCATTCAATGAGGAAGGCAAAGGTAAACTACCGCACACCTCGTTTTACTTGATGAAGCCTCTAGAGGTTCAAAACAGCCTTTCGGCTGATGACCTAAACTACAAAAAAAACAGTAATTAACCTTTTAATTCCCTTTCATGAGACGACGCGTCTCATGGCTGGTAGCAATTTTTAAAAAGGCTAACCTTTCACGAATAGCAAAAACCATTACTTATTTCTGTATTTACTCTAAAATTCCGACTTTTATTTCGTGACTACCGGTTTTAGGCTACTTCCGGTTGAAACCGGAACTTCAAACTCAATGATTTCTGTATCTATTCTTTAAGAGGGATTGAATGAAATTATTTTTGTTTCCAAATTCCGATTATGATTTTTTGACTTCCAGTTTTGGGCCACTTCCAAACAAAACTGGAACTTCAAACCCAATCCAAACTTTAACGTTTTGTGTAGATATCGAATCTGAAAACGGTTTGTTGCTATCTTTTGTAGTTTCAGACATTTGGGTGTGACGGACGGACAAAACAAAATGATAGATCACAATTTTAAAAATTGCCACTAACTAGAATTTGAATTACGGAACTTTTTTCCAAAAAAATCAGCTTAAACAGCTCATGTAAACCGTTAAACCAATTTTTTAGGTCTTATTGTACTGTTTAATGAAATGTAATAGAGCAAAGTCTTTAATGAAAAACAAAAAGGGTGAAGGTTGGTACCTTTTCACCCTATGATATATGGTAGGTTATAGTATTATTAAGAATAGAATTTCTGTGTTCCTAGTACAATCCGGTGAGAGTAAGAAATAGTAAGTGATACGAAGTATTTGATCATCTGACCGTTACAAAATCACTGCTTGAACGAAGAAATATTATTTCGAAGATAGATTCTCGCTGTGGTAGGTTTATTAGGAGCTAGTAACGAGGCGAGTCATAAGAAATCTAAACTTCTTTATTTTGAATAATGATGCCTACATAAGCCTTAACTTGTGGTATAGCAAGATTTATTTTCGTAAGGAGAGCGCTAGGCAAAACGTGCATCTGCATTAGTATAGTCTTGTATGTACTGCAATAGTGCAGCGTATATTATCAACAATGGAACAGCATGCCCACAAAATACAATGGGTGTTGTCAATTTTCAACAACACTCTGACTGTACATCTTACTGTGGTCGGAGGGGTATGCAGGGTCGAAGTTATGTGTGCGCATGCGTAGTCCAGTGTTCACAGCAATTGGATTGGCCTTTATATTGTTATTGTGGTATAAGGGTTATATACAGATGAATAAATGTCAGACCTGAGCAGAAATAGAAACCCGGGACCCGGTATAGAAGCCAGTTCAGCGTTCCTTACCAATAAATCGGCATCAAAATCGATCAATAAGTAAGTAGCTATTACTTAAAAGTTAGCGAGATAGCTTATTTGTTTAACCGGAATTTATTTTTCACGATTCCTATGGTTTTTTTTCTAGATAATCGAATCAAAAGAAAGTAAACTAAATGCTTTCATACTCTGAACTTCAATTAATAAAAATAGTATCGATGTATAAAATATATTTTTTAATTTGCATTTAAATGTATATTTAAAAACTTTTACTATTTGAATAACAAATATTTCTTTTAACCTTGCATAAAAAGTGTAATGCATATTTTTATATTTTATGTGACAAATAAATATTACAACTAAGTTAATATATTCACCATTATATACATGTACCTTTTTTACATGAAAGCAAAACTAGGTTATTAAAGTGTAATCTGCGCGTTATGTAAATTTATCTATTGATAACATAAGATAACTTATGTTAACTTAATGAATGGATTGTATGGGAGTGCACATATAAATTTCATTCGTTTTTCACTTCACTATTATTTTTTTATTAAAAATTTCTAGTAAACACGTTTTTTTATAAAGTAATGGAATGTTCAAAATCTTCCAAACAAGGATTAGGCTACACCCTGTTCTGAACTCACCCACTATATCATCTATCTCCATCGTTTCCTAGGTCTACCGATATCCCTTTTCTCTTCTGGAGCATACCAGTGTGCCTGCTTAGCTATCCTGTGATCTAACATCCTTTCCATGTGCTATCTCCAACTCTTGCGATAATCACTAAATTAATTAATAATTAATTAACAATAACAATAAATTAATTGATAATTAATTAACCACTGCTAGTAGTCTTCAGATCAGATATTCACCTGTACATGACTAACACTAAAATTACTTATTAGCAATAAGCAAGCATTATTAGCAAGCTTATTAGCAAGCACTGCTAGCCAGCACCGGTAAAATACCAATACTAACCCACACAATTCTTACTAGTGAAACATCATTTATGATATTAAACCAATCCTTTCCTTTATTTACTCATTTACATATATTACCTTTCATCGTCTTCATTAGCATTAATGTGCAAAACTGTCGGACCTAAAACCCCACTAAAATCAATTACAAAATATTTTATAGCATTTTAATTGTTTAAAACTTTTCAAGTCTTTAATTATGACTAACTATTTAAAAATAAATCATCTAAATTGTCTTATCTTACCTTAGAATTTCTTTATATTTTATAGTCCTTAAAATTAAAAGCATTTTTGTTTAAAATAAAAAAATAAGTTTCTTGTCGTTTCTGTCCCTGTATATGTCTACAAATACAAGTTATTACTGCAGTAAAGTTAATGAAAGATTATACAATTACGTAAATAATAATAAAATTTATGCCATTAGAAAGTGTTTATTACCGATTACCGGAAGCCTCACTGATTTAAATTGGTCGTGAATTAAATTTGTCATAAAATTCTTTATATTAATAATGCGTAATTTTTATATGATTTAAAATACTTTTAAGAGAAATCTTCTCGTAGATAAATTTATTTTCATCGATCTATATTTTTTTTAGTTTATTTGAAAAGCATCAATATCTTGGTTATTAGCAACTACATTGGGTTGAAGAACGGTAGGTTTGAACTTGGAATAATTTTCAAAGCCTTGGCCGGGAATCGAACCCAGGATCTATCCTCAGGGAAAGCAACTGGGAAAATAGTTTGTGATAGGCATGCATAAGTAGTCTACGTATGTAAATGTACAAGTACCTTCAATTTTTTGCTAATTTCTAAAAAAATTCTTAGTAAGATTTTATTTTAAAATCGCCTCTTACTAAATTTTTAATGCCATTCAAGATAGGGTTAGTGTTATGTCCGTTTTATTTCTTGGGGGCTATGCCCTAATGATAAAAAAGTGTTGTTTTAAAATTGCGGTCTTAATATGCATTTTAGGGCAAAAATGTTAGAGGAAAACGTGTATAAAATTACAAACCCTGTAACATTCTTTTCTACAATGTTTAGTTTCATGACAATTAGAAATTTTCTGTATTTTGCTCATCAAAATCTCTAAAAATGGTATTTTTAAGATTGCGACCTTAACATATATTTTACAAGTGTATAGGCCTATAATCAAAGTTAAATATAATTAAAAAATATACAACTTTTATTACCATTTTTTCTAGAGCTAGTTGAGGGTCAATTTTTGATTTTCAGTATTTTAAGCAATGTCAACAATTATTTTAGCGTCATTCACTCATGATTCAAATTAGTTTATGTTTTTCATTTTACATTGTTAACTCGTGATTAAACATAGGTTTTATTATTCATAATTACAATAGCAAGAAAAAATTGTATGAGTGTTTTACCCTAGTTAATTAGGTTTAACGTAAAACATTTCTGTCAAATATTACTGATTAACTTTGTTAAATTAAGTTATTAATCTTTTTAATTTATATTTTTAGCTCTTAAGTGAAGTGGTCATAATGTAAACGGCTTAGTTTTTTGTTCAACCCTTAAGAAATAAATGCACCGAATTATAGCTCTTTAAATGATCTGGAGGTGGATCGAGTATTAATTAATAGAAACTTTCGCATTTTTTCGTTTTTACGACCTCATAGAATCATCACTTAAGTCCAATTTCTGGGTCAGTTCATTCTGTAATCGGTTGTTCTTATTCCCGAAGCGTGTAAGTTGTTTTATTCTTGCTTCTTTCCTTTTCGCTCAAATCTTTTGTAGGCACTCCGACCTTTGGCGCCTGTTCTCGTCCAAATGCACCCTGTTGGATTCCTTTCTAGTTTTTGGCTCAAATAATATCATATTAATTTTAATTAGCTCGTCGTATTTTCCAGATTTCATAATCAGATTTTCCCTTAAAATTTTCAACTCTTCCATGTCCTGTTGAACTGTTGTATTTATATTTGTAAATTATGATCAATACTTCAAGGGGAGACTGTAATTTTTATCCCACCAATGTTAAATTTTCTATTTTAGGTACATTTTTCATAGGGTTGGTAAAAGATAGGGAAATTAAACTTTACACACCATAGGTGTCGGGTTTCTTCTCGAGCTACTGACATTTTTTTAATTTAATCTTCGGACCATACCATTTTTTTAAAATATTAGGCCAACGAATAACAAAATTTTTACAAATTATTCTTTTCTACGTGTTTTGCGTATTACTAATTTTTGGAGCACCTAAGGAAGTCATAAAAATGTCGGTATATGTGGATATGCAAGGTAATTAACTGGTAAAAATTTCAGCCTGGTAGGTTATTAGGTTTCTGAGAAAAATGTGACTAGTGTTAAAAATTTAAATTTACGGGAAAACGCAAGTAACAAGAAGACACAAATCAAAAACAAAATGTACAAAAACAAGTATGTGTCCCATCAACAAAAAATGTTTAGAAAGCTGAACCAATAGCTGAGAATACAAAAAAACATGGATGCAGATATTTTAAAAACTAACATTCTCTTTGCACTAAAACGAGCAGTATAAAATTGTGAAAAATACTTGTTCATGGGAACATGATAATTTTTCTGTGTAAACTTGATAAAAACTTAATTTTTTCGTAAAAAAAATGTTCTTTTGACGTAATTTAATGTTTTTTTTCTGGTAGATCTAGACCTAAACTATTGAAAAACTTAAAAAACCAAAAATCGAAATTTTGAGTTAAAACCATGGTGCCATCTCCCCTTAAATTTTGATTATTTTAAATTAAATTCACTGTACCTATTTGATTTATTGAATGTAATATAAAATAATGACATGATAATTTAATGATGATTAAGAAAGCATCAAATGAATCACGCGATATTTGATTTACGATTATTATTTGGTAGAATAATTAAGACGTAGAGAATTTTTAAATGGACGAACAGTAGTCGTAAGTTCAAGTTCATTAAAACCGGGTGCGCATTGAAGTTACATACTATTAATTCCTCGTCTATAAGTCTAATGACATATAATATTCATTTATTCATGTCTTAGATTACTTTCATTCAGATTATAAGATACTTACAAGATAACAACTTAAGTATATCTCAAGTGATTCAATTTTTTTGTTGATGTACTATAAGTTTGTATTGCAAATTAATATGAATTGATCATGATTGCTGTTCTTTGATGCGGAATAATTTAACTATTACTATAATTCGATATACTTTATAATGATAGAGTTGCTTCTATATACTTATTTCAAAAGTAGTGTAGTATTTCTTTGAGGTATTGATTCTGTAATAATTATATTATTACTCATTTCTTATTCGCTGTTTATGATCTTTGAATTTTATTCAAAAAGTATGATTTGAATCTTACCTATATTTAACCAAAGGTAAATTTTATTGTGGCTCACCTGATGTTTTGTAACTCGTACTTTGTACACAGATAGATACTGATTCGATTCCCGGATAGAGTATTTACTGCTATTCGAGTGATAAGTGGTAGTTTTGCCACGAAAGCTACAGGTTTTTTTCCATTTTCATGCAGTATAGTATAAAAAATTAGTTACTATTATGAAAAAATTAATTTTGTTTTATTTCTTAATTTAAAGAAAAAAATTGGGACACAAATGTGTGTCTCGTAGTAAAAAGGTGCACCAGTTGGTGGTCACCAACTGGTGAACCACGAACACAAAAGAATATTTATTTCGTTAGCAGATCTTATTTTCGTATGTGATGTGAAATTTGTACGATTATGCTGTATGCGTGCTGAGAGCTACTGGTGATGTCAACACGGCATAACCAAAGTTTCTTTAGAGTGTTGATGCTCGTTGTACAAGTTTACGGCAGTAAATATTATTTAAAAAAAAGAGTGCAAAATATATTAGCTTATAAATACATTTAAATTCATTGTTCTAGGTATCACGTCATTATCATCAGGCGAAAATTCCAGTTCCGACTAGTGAAACTATAGCACTTGTTGCAGCAGAAATGGGTGCCGCTACGTTCGAAGAAACCATGGAAGATGATTCTCAATCAACTAATACTGGACGCCGAGTTCAGAGGAAATTAGTAACTGGAATTGAAGATGTTGATGGAAATACTGAATATCAAGAATACCAAGGTACAACTGTTATAATTTATTAAAATAGTTAATTAATTTTTGTTGGGTTCTTACTTTTTTGGATTTAATAGATCAGTAGCTACTTATTTAATTTTAATTCAATGTGAACTTTATTTATTTCTGTCAGTAGATTTAGGATTAAAAGTAAAAAATAACAATACCGACTGCCTTCATAAAAGGTGCGTTTATTTAAAAAATATATATAAATGACTTTTAAACTATTTAAAAAGTTTAAAACAAAGTCAAACATAATGTTTTAAGAACTTTATGATTTTTAATAACCCAGATAGTGGTACAGTCGTTGCCGCGAGTCAGCTGTTTAACAGCTGATTTTCGTAGACGAAGGTTTCGTGGTTCAAATTCTAGTATACTGTGGACAATTTGAACTGGCACAACTCTTGCTCTACGTGTACACACAGTTCCCCATAAAGTATATCCATAATAATATATTCTTTCAACAAGGTCTACAAATTTCAATGTACGCAAATGCCTACAACCTTATTTCCATGTACAAACATACAAATGCATATTTCATTTTAAAATATTTATGTATTTAATTTGTCCCAGTAAAAATTTAAATTATAAATTACAAGAACTAAACTACAAAAACTCACTAAACTATACTCTACAGACGCTCGCAACTAACTAAACAAATTGATCTGAATATAAATATAATGAACAGAAAATCATATATACAAACAAATTAGTTACATCATTATGTCTGACAGATTATTAACAGCATCAGTGAAAACAAAACGTAGTGACGGTGCGTGAGTCGCACATTACAGTAGCGATTGTATACAATACTTTTGTGACTGTACCGTCGTTGCGTGGCGAGAGGCGTAGAGTGGAATAGATAAACACCAAAGCTGCTTGTGCCACTTCGAATTGTCCAAGATATAAAGGTAGTTACTTTTACCAATACACGTTTGAATACTAGGCAGTATTAACCAGAGTACTGTGATAGTTGGGGTTCAATTAACCATACTCTCTCAGGAATGGTTGGGCTGGATCTGTACGAAACTACACCACATTTACACGACATGCATCTACCCTTGAACATGGGAAAACATAGTTGGGTAGATTAATTTTTCCATTTTTCGAGTTAATATAAATAGTTTATTTTAAAGTTATGTACGGAAATTTACATTGTATTCTAATGATTCTTTAACGTAATACGAAAAAATTAACAAATAGAATTCCCTTTCATGAGACAACGCGTCTCATGGCTGGTGGAATTTTTTTCTAAATAAATTGTAAGAGATCAAGGCCACTTAGCTTTTGTAAGAAAGATAAAGGTTTACCTTTGGCCTATGATAAAAACTATTATTGATTTCTGTGTCTAATTTTTAAGAGGCATCGAGTGACCCTATTTTTGTTTCCAAATTCCGACTTTGATTTCTTGATTTCCGGTCAAAAGCGGAACTTCAAACCCAATCAAGGCTCACTAACTGTTTGTGTAGATTACGAATCCGTAAAACGTTTGTTGCTATCTCGAGTAGTTTCTGACATCTGGATGTGATGGACTGATGGCCAAACATCGAAAAATTATACATGATATGGAAGGAAAGCAGTGCGTTGCTATAGTAGTGGGAGAATGAATGAGTTAGTAGTGTTTCACAGCTGATACATTTGATGTGGTAGCGTGTACTAACTAGAATAAAAAAATATTCTTATCATCCGGCGTATTAATTTAACAAATACCTACCGGGTTATTAACTTGGTCGGATTCATAATATTTAACTTACCAATTTATATCAAAATATGTAAATAAATAAATGTAATAAATACAAACAAATATGTTAAATACGGAAAGTTTAAAAACGAATGTTTTGTATCAGAGTAATACAACAATCGTTCTCCCAGCATGCGTCACTCATTCATAATACCTCACCCGTACCCTTCATCCCGCAACTACACGGAGCTTAGAACTGCACATTACATACATGAGGAATTTTAAAAAAATTAATATTCGCTAGAAATTTTTAAAATTCCATGATTAGGCATAGTTAATTCATGATCACTAGATAAAATTATCTTTCTTAGAACTTTGAATAATAGTAAAATGTTGCCATAGAGGCGTTTTAATAAAAATAATTGATAAATACAATAAATTAATACAAAAATAAGTAGGACCTTGGCAATAAATGTTCATCCAAATTAATAATTAACCTCTAGAAGACCTGTTCCAACAAAGAAACATATTAAATCGGTAGATAAAGAAATAAATACGGAAGAGATCTAAGAAACTTTCTAGAAATGTATATACATATTAATATGTATGAACTACCAGTAAATTTTTATTTTCAATTATTTTTAGAAATGAAGTAATGTAAAAAATCAATATGTTAGGAAATATTCTTCCTTTGTAAAACCGGTTAGTAATTACTTTTTTAATTATTGCTTTTTTTGTTTTATTCATTAAAACCTTGTTAATCAATGCTATATTATAATGTTGATTGCTAAATATACGGAAGATACTTGAAGAGCCCATATTTTTCTCTATTTTTAATTATTCTTAGATGTCAAAATCTATTCCACGATGAATTTTTATTAGCTTGTTTTGCACAATCGCATGTGAAATTATTAGGTTTTATATATGGTATTAGATTATTTTGCTAAATTCTAGACTTATTTTTTTTTATTCTCTGCTTCATAAATGCTCATAATTACCAGTTTATTTTGTAATCCCTAATATGTGTATATTGGAGGCTGTTAAATTTAGAACCTAATGACCTAATGAGCAGAGAATGATAATGTACGACTTGTGTATGAAGTGCAGTCTTGTACAGACTCAGAGAGTATGGGTAATTGAACCCCAACCATCAAATTACACCGGTAACCTCTGCCTAGTACTATATTCTGTAGATTTAACTCCGTAGATTTGAATCAGGAACCTTCGTCTTTGAAAATTACCTGTTGCTAGTTGTGCTAACCCCTAGATCAATGAGCAAAAAGTAAAAATAGGGTGTGAAACCGTTTTCCGATTATACATTCATAATTTAATTTTTGGCCATACACCAGTTTATTTAAGGCATCCTACTTGAGCAGCATTTTCAATTACTGTATCTACATCGTGATATTGACATCGTCCCAATTTTCCAAAATATCTATGATCCCAGTTCTTTTTACGTTGGAAGAGAGGAAACCATCATGGCTCCACACTGCCCGCAAAGCTGGGTGTGTGAGTCTCCAACCCAACCAAAACCTTTTCCCACCACCAACCACGGGCACTGAACGCACCTCGAGATATGAACACGGTGTCATGATGTACCACGATCTCCTATTTCTCGGGCTGCGGCTTCTCGATCAGCGAACCCACTTCTGAATAGTAATGCAAGCTCTCGAGAGCAAGCTCCCACAGACCCACAAAGCACGAATGCCTTTCCACCACAATAATTTCAAGGGAAAACATAAAGTCTCCTCCCCATACGGCTCGGTTTCTGAGTGCCTCTACATGCTGCCTGTGCAACAGAAGGGACGAACACTTCTGATCGGACGGTTCCTGACGTCCCTCGGGGCACCGCACCACGATACAGATACTCTCGTTACAGATTACGTTCCCACGATGATTATGATTATGATACAGTTATGAACTCAATAAGTTCGGATTTCCAATGCTCTACTATACTTTAATAGCGAAAATACAAGAGAAATAAAATTACAATCAATCTAATTAATATGTATTAAACTGTTTCTACATTTTGTTCATAAAAACTTTAAACAAACTGGCTTTAGTTCTAGAATAAATAAATAACCTTAATACAAGAAAATTACATCTTATATAATCTTAGTACATTCACTCTTATTTTTAATTTGTTAAAGATAAAAACAAAATAAAGATGAGAAGACGTAACACACCTGACAGAACGTTTTCTGTTTCATTTCTTTTAAAAATTCAATTAAATAGAACACTTACGTACGGAACTTGTATGTAAATGCATCTGTCATAGTATTTATATATTTGAGCAAAAGAAAGCCTAACGGTCAAATTCTTCTTTCATTTTTTTTAAATCTTTCTTTATCTATAACTAAAGAAGACGACAGCTTTCGTGTTTAATTTTGCTTTAGCCGCTCAAAACAATGTGAAAGTATTAGGATGTTACTTTAAACGTTTGCGTGGCTTCTTCGGTGATAATTTTAAAAAAAGAAAGCCAATTCGATCGGTAGAGCAATTATCGTTTTCGACAAATACTTTTTGATTTTTTAATTTTATTTTATTTAAACTAAATTACGGAAGTAAATGCAATAAATCTTGTGTCGTTTTGTAAACAATATTTTTGATATATTTTACGGTTGAATTGTTCCAATTTTTTTATAATAGTACTAAAATTATTATCGATATTGTTTGGCTAATCTTTAAGATAATAAAAAGAAATTATTTGATTTTTTTTTGTAAAGAGTGTAGGTGTGATTATTGATTTAATACGTCCATCTCTTTGTAGTTTTAACTAAAAGTGTTTGTTTTTCAATTTTTTATAGTTATTTAATATCAGTTACGTTATTATTGAAACTCCTTGGGCAGCCCAAATTTTCAGAATTTCTTTACTTTGGGCTCTTCTCTTTTCTTCTGATTAACGAATTTTTTGAAGTTAAAGTTGAAAAATTCGAACTAAACTGTAGTAGTTGATATCTGAGATCGTTATTATATGTTTAAAAAATAATATTAATAATCTTTTTTCCACAAATAGTACATAAATACGTTGTAGAATACAAATGTACGAGGTGTGGCTATTAAAAAACGAGACTAACGTTGTAAAAAATTTTATTTTTATTTTATACATAATCACTTATTGTCACCTTCAATATGCACTCCTTCTCTATCCCTGCAACGCTCCATGCGAATTTTTCATTGTTCGAAACAGTGCTGGAAGTCATCTTCTGTCAGCTCCTTCAGGACACGTGCCGCTTTCTCTTTTACAGTTCCACAGACTCAAATCTGTTCCTTTTAATGCAGATTTCACCTTAGGGAACAGGTAGAAGTCACATGGTGCAAGATCTGGTGAATAAGGTGGATGTTCTAACACTGAGACGCTGTACTTGGCTAGGAACCTCTTGACAGATTACGCGGAATGAGCTGGCGCATTGTCTTGGTGGAGAACCCATGATTTGTCCTTCCACATTTCGGGGAATTTTTTCCTTACTGTTCGACGTAGTTTAGAAAAAACCTCAAGGTAGATAATTGATTAATTATTTGAAAAAAAAACAATTATCATTGCTTTAAATTTTGAATTGCTCATTCGAGGTTTTTTGGCTCTCGGTGAAGTTCGGCTCTTCCAGTGCATGGGTTGCCGATTCGTTTCCAGATCATTAGTAAAAAACAAACTTTTATCACATGTTATTATCTTCTACCAAAGGTAAAAATTCCCAAAGGTGAAATCTGCATTAAAAGGGACAAGATTTGAGTCTGTGGAAGCTGTAAAAAAGAAAGCGGCACGTGTCCTGAAGAAGCTGACAGAAGATGACTTCCAGCACTGATTCCAACAATGGAAAATTTGCATGGAACGTTGTAGGGATAGAGGAGTAGTGTATATTGAAAGTGACAATAAGTGATTATGTATAAAATTAAAACAAAATTTTTTACAACGTCAGTCTCGTTATTTAATAGCTACACTTTGTATTATAAATAATTGAATTACACAAATGTTAATAACTAAGCTGTTGATGCGACTTTAACAACTAAAAAAAAAATCGTAAAATTATCTCCTTTTCTGTTCAAATGTCTCCTGAATCTGTTCAATTCAGAACAATAAGCAACGCCATGACCAAATGAGATGAGAATAATGTGTGTGGTGTGTAAATTATGTGTAGTCTTGTACAGACTGAGGCCAACCATTCATGAGATAGTACGGTTCATTGAACCCCAACCATCAAAGAACACCGGTAACGACTGTATAGTATTCATACACAAACAAAAGTAAACCTTTACTAGCAATTTGAACCAGGAACCTCGTCTCCGAAAATCAGCTGTTAACAGCTAACTGACGACAACTTTACCTCTCTAGACCAAACCGTAGGGTCCAAATACATTAATGAAAACAATTATACATATAAACAAACTTACCCTCCATGTGGTTATAGGTTGTTTTCTTTTTAACCCAGGCTAACTAAAGGTATTCTAACTAAAGCTAACTAAAGCTTTTCAGGCTAACTAAAGGTATTATTTTAAATAAATCAAAATCATTTAAAATTTCATTCAAAAGGAATCAAAAGTGTGTTCAAAATTATATTAAAAATTGGATCGTTACAGTTTTGTTTGACTAGGAAAATTTTTTTGTTTTGTGTTTTACTGAATACGTTAAAATATACAGCTCTGAATTATGAAGAGATTGTTGGAGTCCGAGTCGTGAAAGAAGTGAGTTTGCGCTCGGAATGACGACGTCGTAGTTAAGTTACCTTGTCGTTCGAAGAATTTGATAAAAGGAACTTTTTTGGGATATTTCTTTATTTGGAATTACAGATGAATAACTGGGGGAAAGATGGGCTCGGAATCCGGAGAACAGCGAGAACATTGTGTTGGGAAGGGACATTTTTTTCTTGTCGGGAGTGGTTTTATTGTTGTTGGGGAAATTTGTACATATTTGAGGAGATTTGATATTGATGAGAAGGAAGAGTGGATTTACTGGTGATGGGGTATAGTACTAAATTTTGAGGGGTGTTTTTTAGTAGGAAATATTTATAGGGATGTTTGTAGGGAGTCTATAGAAAATCGTGGAATGGCTGTTTTATCTTTACTTGTAGTGGGCGAGGTGTCCTGTAGATTTCTCTGACAGCTGGCTGTACAGAGCGTTAACCGGCGACGTGAAGGACTCTTGAAGATCAAGAGTTGGCAGTTCCTAAAATTGTCATGTTACACCCAGACGTCAGAAACTAAAAGAAATAACCTCAAAAGAAAAGTTTTTGGATTCGTGATCTAAACAAAAAGTTAGTAGAACTATATTGGATTTTAAGTTTTAATTTTTACCGGAAGTATCCAAAAACCGGAAGTCAAAAAAATTAAAGTCAGAAATTACAAGAAAAACCTACAAACGGTTTCCGGATTCGAAATCTTCAAAAAAAGTTAGTGGGCCCAGATTAAATTTGAAGTTCCGGTTTTGCCGCAAGTGGTCCAAGACCGAAAGTCAAGAAATCAAAGCCAAAAACTACAGGCTAAGATAGCGACAAACTGTTTGTAGATTAGTAATCTACACAAAAACTTAATGGACTTGAATTGGGTTTAAATTTTCGGTTTCAATCGGAAGTGGCCAAAAACCGGAAATCAAGAAATCAAACTCGGAATCTGGAAACAAAAATAGTTTGATCGATTTCTGTTAAAAATTAGATACAAAAATCAGTAATGGTTTTTGATATAAGTCAAAGGTAAACCTTTTTAAAAATTACAATCATGAGACACGTCGTCTCACGAAAGGGATTTTTATAAAATACTTCATATTTAGCCAAATTGGAAAAATCGGCTTTTACTTTTGTTGATTGCAATGTAAACATTGGACTAAGTACGAGTTGTTAGTGGACAAAGATATTAAGTTGTCGATTACTATTTCACAACGGTACTTAATATAAATAATTTCAGCGATACTTATTTTAGTAAAGTTTTCTTTATTCTGTCAATTAGAAAGAACTTAATGCTAGTTAGAAAGTAGAAATATAGTAAGCATAGTGCTTAGTAATGTCATTGCGAATAAATGAACTTTATTGCAAATAATAAATTGCATTTTATTGCAGGTGTGATGGGGCGTCCTGGTGTTGATTTCCCAGTTCTGCCTAACATACCTATCACGTCTTTTAGTTGTCGAAGCGTGAAGGCATCCGGTTATTATGCAGATCTTGATACTGATTGCCAGGTACGTCTGTTTTTTTCTTTTCTTAATTTTTATTGGTTGATAATAATAATAATTTAGCATTAAATTAATAATTATTTTAAATTTATAATTGATTGGATGTGGTGTTTTATTGTTTAGTTAATTAAGGATCTTTAAAACCGTGCATGACTTTTCACTTTGAACACGAAAACATGACAAGTTAATTATTCCTTCGTATTCTTCTCTACGTTTCATAATCTTTGTTGTCTTTTAAATTTACATATACAGTAAAACTCTGTTGTAACGAAATTCAAAAGACCGGCGTTATTTGTTCGTTGTATCTGGGTGTTCATTATAACCGAATAAGCCTATACGCCGAAATATCTATGTAGTATTTGTTACTCTGTTATCTTATGTGCCCAACCAATTATCGGATCAACGAATATTATTCTAAATACTTAATTTAAGTATAGACTCATGAATAAAAACCTTTTACTCCACCTCCGCGGCCAAAAAATTATCAAAGTTTAGTCGTCAGTTGTGCTAGGCATAAAAAAGGTCTCAGGTTTGATTCCCGAAAGATATGGGCTGAGGCAATCAGGATAATATTGCAATTTACCAATAACCTCACATAGTACCAATGTAGAGAAAACAACAACGTAGTCGCTAATGACTCCAGATGTTGATACGACTTAAAAAAAATTTAAGTATGAACAGTAGGTACTTACCAATAATCCGTAATGAGGTGATTTCCGAAATTAAACACAAAACTTTACATTTGATAAGCTGTAGGGTTACTTTATTTTATAACATATACATTTTATATAAAATATACAATGCGCAAATAACTTAGTTAATAACAATAAGGTTTCGGAAGCTCCGAAAGCTTCGCAAAGTTTCACAGAAAACTTCTGCATTTATTGTGGTTGTGGAGAGCCATTGAAAACATTTTGAAAATTAAAGTTAACTTTATTTTCCCTTACAAAGTTACAATAATTATTTTACAAATAATGATACAGAGTAAATATATATATAAAAGTAAGGAACAAAAGAGAGAAAAATATTATATATATGTAATAAAATCTCTTTCGATATGACTCAAAAAGCAGTTGATAAATATAAAGAAAAAATATTACAAAATTACAATGATTATATATAACATAAAAAGAAACTTGATTTACACAGTGGTATTAAAATAGTTTACCGATAATATTGACAACAAACAAAAAAAGAGGAAAGCTCAATTATATTCCAGAAGTGAACTGTGAAGACACTTCTGTTCTGTGAGCTGTTCTGTGAACTGTGAAGACTCTCCTCGCGGTTCTGAAGTAACGAAACGGCTTCTTGACAAATTTCAATGGAACATTTTTGATCATGGGCGTATAGTCCTGACGTAGCGCCGAGAGACTTCCACCTGTTCCGTTAAGTGAAGAGTGGCTAGGAGGGTAGAGCTTCCAAACAGACGACGAGCTCCAAGACACCGTGAAGACCCATTTCAAGTCACTGGCGGAAAAGTTTTATGAAGATGGTATTAAAAAGCTTGTACACCAGTATTATAAATGCCTCAATTTAAACGATTATATGTCAAAATGAACCAAGGATGTACATAACTTTTAATAATAAATTTATTTTCTCATTAGTTTTATTTTTATAACCAATCGGAGGTTGAAAATACAACCCTCTTAATTTTTAGTAATTTTTTTTTACTTTTTTGCTGATTGTTGTTTTTTAGGTCATCAGCCGAAAGGCTGGTTTAAAATTTTAGATGCTTTACTAAGTAAAACGAAGAGTGAGGTGGTTTACTATTCCCTTCCTCATTGAGTGGTGAAGTAGCCTATGCTTATCAGCATGCCAGGCCCTCAGAAAAGCATCTACTTTCCACCCTGCAAATGACACCTTCACTTAATTCACCACAGGGTCTGGTTTTATAATGAAATTTATTACTCTTAGAGAAAATAACTCTGACTAGTGTCGTTTACACCTCTACCTCTTCTGTTCTTAAATGATTCAGTCTTTTAATTGACTGACATTGTGATAAGAAACAGAACTATTTTTTGTACCTTTGTAACTAGCAGATCGAGTGAAAATAATTTAACACTCCACCTGCCTGTTATGGATAATTTTTTGATGATTATACTGTATTATGTAGTTTTGGAATAAAGAATCAAAGTCAAAAATATGCTTAATTATCCTAATTAACTTCTCTTGTGTATAGAGTAATAGTATTGACCGCTCTCATTTAAATTAAGATTAATTATTTGTTGTTTTAAAAAATTCTTCATGAAAATTTTATTATAGTTACCTTGAAAACAAATCGTTTAGAATTTTATTTATTTATTGTTTTTTGTAGTGGATTATTAAAATAGGGACGGTAACTGTTTCAATGAATTATTGTCTCATTCAACTCATAATAAGTATTATTATTATTAATAAAATGAGTTTCAAAACAACTTTCCCCTTTTGTATTTGAAAATACCATGGAACAATTAACGGCACACAAACAATAGCAATTGAAGCGTCGCATCGTCCTCTTCAAATGTCATCTTTATTGTTATCACAATTTACATCTTGATTTGACCGTCATCCTTATGTTTAAAAGAAATAATCATTTTATAATGGCATTATTTTGGTACGTTAACAATAAACATCTTAAGAACTTATTTTAAATATTTATTTAATTACTTAAAAGTTTAAAAATTTATTTTTTCCCATAACAGGTAGCTGGAGTGCTAAACTATTTGCACTCGATCTGCTAGTTCCGTGGCTACAAAAAATTATTCTTTTTCTTATTACATGGTCAACCAATTATATGACTGAAGTATTTAAGAACAGAACAGGTAAAGGTGTAAAAGACATTAGTCAGAATTATCTCCTCTGACAGTAATGAATTTCATTATACAACCAGACCTTGTGGTGGATGAACTGAAGGTGTCATTTTCAGGGTGGAAAGTAGATGCTTTTAAGATAAATCATTAATTATTAATAACTTTCATCATTTTTCTTCTCAAAATCCAACTAAAGTGTATTTTCATTCAGCATCATGATTAAAATTAGGTTATGTTTTTCATTATTTACATTGGAAAGAGAAAGTTTTGTTGGTGTTTTACACCAGAATTTTTATAATATTAAAAGCCTATTTTTACTTTCTCTTGCCTATACGAATATATAGGAAGGAAAGTATTGTTTTCATGTCGATTTTTCGAAATCGAGTTTTCACCGGATCGACACGTTATCAAACCCCCTGAACCCAAAAAACATGTTTTTAGCGATTGGTCTGTGTGTATGTAAGAACAGAATATCTCAAGAACGGAACATCGTACGAACTTGAAACTTGAAACTTAAGTTACATACCACTACCGAACCCGACACGAACATTTTCATCAAAATCGGTCAACCGGAAGTAGTAGTTTATTCGTATCATTTTTTACTTTTTTGCGATTTTCTTAAAAACGCCTCCTACGATTTTTTTAAAAATCGCCTCATTAGCCACATTTATTATGCTCTACAAGATTGGGTAAAACGTGTAAAAAATTGATTTTTTAAAGATTTCAGCCTTGTTACGCATTTTACGACAAAAGTGTATATAATCAATTTTATAGGAAATTAAACGATCTACAACTTTTAATTAAAGCGTTTTCTCTATAGAGCCTAGTTTAGCGTGAAAGAATGATTTTCCGTATTTATAAGCCAAACTGAGGTTAATTTTCATTTTGCGTCTTTCACTCATGATTAAAATTAGGTTGTGTTTATTGAGGATAGGTTTTTGTTTATTTGTATTGTTTTATTACTAATGTTAGGTTTATTGTTAATTATTTGCATTGACAATAGAAAGTTGTGTGAGTGTTTCACACCAAATTTTTTATTACAAAATTAAATAGTTTTTATTTTAAAATACGTTTTATATGTTGATAAGTTCGGATTAGCAGGGATTATATTATCATCTCTTAAACGCCTCATTTTTGGCTTCAGAGAGAAATTAGTTGTAAAGATCATTTGTCTAAACAGAAGATTATAAAAAAATTAGTGTAAATATTTAAGTATTCAATTCTTTTATTAGAACTTACATAATTTAAACTAATGGGGAGTTTTTAAAATTTATACACTAATGGTTGGATATTATTCTTACAATTTCCTTAATAAAATAATAAAACCACAAAAATCCCATTTCGCAATATATTTAACCAAGTTATTATTATAATATCATTTCATATTTTATTACACTAATACAATTTATCTTGATTTTGAATATAATTTCATTGAGTAATTTATTACTTCTACAATACTTACTTATTTTTTTCACTAGTACCTAGTTACAAATTACTATGGAATATGATGTAATAGTTTCACAGAGTGTAAGTTGGTAATACTGATTACCTATTCATACAATTCATTGAAGTACTAGTGAGAAAATTCCTACGTTCATTTATTTTAAATGGATTCTAGACAGGGATACCACAATGAAAATTGATAATCATTGCCCAATTTGTAATCAGTTATGAGAAATATATTTTTTATCTGTACCTAATCTGTTAAAAAAGAAACACTGTATTCATGTCAATATTAAAATTATGTTTTTAATAATGATAAAATCTAAAAACAATTAACTATTGTTATTTTTTTCGAAATGTTAAACATTATACTATGTAGAAAGGACTTTTTTAATTGTTTTTATAGCTACTTAAATATTCATGTTTTTTTATATTTGTTTAATTTCTCAGCTAAAGTTTAGTACCTGTTATTAATATATTTATGTTTAAATAACCCATTGGGTTGGTCTAAAGTTAAAGTCGTCACCGCGAGTTAGCTGTTTAACAGCTGAAAATCATTTCAGAGACGAAGGTTCCTGGTTTAAAGCCTAGTCCTCCGGGCCAGCCCAGTCAGTCACCTGGTAAAAAGTCACTATTATTTGTTAAGTAACACCGGTTGGGCAAGCAACTTTGTATGGTGACCAGCTGACAGCCATCCATGAACAAACTCTACTGGGAGTCCCTGTTCAAACTCATGCCTAATTCAATTCAAAAATAAAGCGGTCAAATTGGGTAGTTGTCAGTAATGTACAGTTCCCGATAACAAATAAAAGCTAAAAAAATCCTAGTAATAGTAGTTATACTTTTATACGAATTTGAATATAAGACAGTGGTTACCGGTGTTCTTTAATAGTAGGGGTTCAATTATCATATTCTCTCAGGTATGGTCGACCTGTGACTGTACAAGACTACACCTCATTTACCCGTCATACACATAATTTTCGTTTCTAATGCTGTGTCTTATTACATAGTCAGCGAATTATATGACTGAAGCATTTTAAAACAGAAGAGGTAGAGGTGTAAAAGACACTAATCAGAGTTATCTCCTCAGAGAGTAATGAATTTCATTATACAGCCAACCCCTATGGGAATGAAGTGAAGGTGTCATTTTCAGTGTGAAAAACAGATGCTTTTCTGGCATGCTGATAAGCATACTTTTCCACTCAAAGAGGAAGGCAATAGTAAACCACCTCACTCCTCGTTTTACTTAGTAAAGCCTCTAGAGGTTCAAACCAGCCTTTCAGCTGATGACCTAAAAAACGATAACAAACAGTTGTGATATTCAGTATACTGCGTATTACATTAATTTAACATATATAAATATTTATGCGAGAATTTACAGCCCCAGCCATATCTCGCTTCCTAAGCACCACCTCTCTTTGTCTTTCCAGTCACCATCATAAAGCCGCCGCAAAGACATTGCCTCCTGCACACCATCCAACCACATCACCTCCGGCGTACCGCTCCTTCTTCTATCGGCTTGCGTTCATTCCCATGTCCTCTTTGCCGACGTACAATCCCCCATCCTGTGAAAATGGCCAAATCATTTTAATTACTTCCCGGATATGGTCTTCTTCTTCTTACTATCAAGGATTAGGCATAAGCCTGTTCCGAACTCACAAACCATCCTGTACATCTACACAAACACCGTACATCTCGACTACTGCCATCTTCTTCGAGATCTTCCCACCTCCCTTCTTCCAACTGGAACATATTCCATCACTTTTAGAGATATTCTCTCCTCTGGCATCCGTTCCAAATTTGCCTCCATTGATTCCAGTACTCCTCCACTTTTTCATTTAAGCTAAATACACCCAACTCGGATCTAATTTCCTCGTTATGTATTAGATCCAACCTCGAGCAGCCGTTCACCCTTCTTAAAAACCTCATTTCAGCTGCTTGGATCCTACATTTTTGGCGTTTTGTGGTTACCCATGACTCACTTCCATAAAGAAGGGCTTTATTATTCCATACGACAGAATTTAATTGCCCTATAATCCTTCGCACTGGCGAATCTTGCTGCTTACTTCCGCTGCACTTGTTCCACTCCTATCAAAGATAACTCCGAATCATTTAATTAAATAAACAAAGGTATTTTCCATCATCACTCTTCACAAACGCCTAAGTAAATTTAATTAATTTAACTTTTCTTTTAAAAATAGATGAATCTATAAGAAATAATTTACAACACCTTCTAATGCATTCGTTTTATATAACATGAAACGTTTATACTTGTAATTGATATATAATCTATTTTATTACCGATTAATGTATTTCAATTTAATTTAAAAGAAGTACATATACTATATTATTGTGTTGTATATAAAGTTCTATATAGCAAGTTATTATATTATTTCTTCCGCACGTTTTAACAGATTTACTCCGATATTAATTAAACTTTAAACCTTAAGTGATAAACTTTATAACTGCAGATGAAGCGTAAAATATTAAAGTAATATTCATTTTTATAGCCTTATGTATAGTATGTTCCATTTGAAATATTTATTGTTGTGATTTCTGTTATCGTTTGTAATATAAATTATTTTACAATTGAATTTAACTGATTCGCTTTCTAAATAAAGTAGTCCTCGGTTGTAACGCGGGTGTAGAGAGTCATTCACTGATCCACGTTATCACCTACCGCGGTATAAACGAAAACTAAAATTTTCGTACTTACTACAAAACGTTTTTTCTACCTATGAGTGGTACAATATCGTAAAATTATAATTTGAAAACCCTAAAACAACGTATTGCGTATAACTTAAAAACTAAGATAAATTTAGGTGCAAATTTAAAATATGTAGCTACAGAAAATACTGCACTACAGTATATCCTATTACAGCAGAACTTAAAATGTATCTTGTAAACAAATTTAAATTTGTTAAATGTGTTAAAAAATATATGTTTTTAAAAACAAATTATAAAATACTTTTTTCGTTGTCATCAGTCTCTCGACTGGTTTGATGCAGTTCTCCAAGCTGTTCTATCTTGCCGTCGTTTCATATCTGCATACCTGTAACACCCTGCATCTTTTGTAATTTTCTTTATATATTCTAACCTTTGCCTCCCCCTACAATTCACTCCCTCAATATTACCCTCCATTATTGATAGACCAATACCTTGATGTCTTAAGATATGCTGCACTAGCCTATCCCTTCTTCTGGTAAGATGTTTCCATATACTTATTTTTTCATCCACTCGCCTAAGAACCTATAAATTACTTATTTTCTCCACCCACCTAATCTTTAACATTTTCCTATAACACCACATTTTAAAAGCTACTATTTTCTTTTTTCGACAGCCCCTATCACCCACGTTTTATTCCCGTATAATGTTACACTCCAAACATAGTGTTTTACTAACGTTTTTAGAAATGTTTCCTAATCTGTAAAACAATGTTTGTAGTCAGTAAGTGGAGTTTGTTCAGGAATGGCTGTCAGCTGGTCACCATAAAAGTCCCCAACTAGTGTTACTTAACAAATAATAGTATAATTTTACTAAAAGTTACATAAACCGATAGTTATGACTACTTTGCAACGTAATCACTTTGTCGAATAAAGCATTTGTCATAGTGTTAAATTATTTGTAGCCGATTAGCTAGTTTCAGGGCTAAAAAATAGTTCTGTTTCTTATCACATGATCAGTCAATTATATGACTGAAATATTAAGAGCAAAGAGGTACAGATGTAAAAGACATTAATCAGAGTTGTTGTTGTTTAGGTCAACAGCCGAAAGGCTGGTTTGAACCTCTAGAGGTTTTACTAAGTAAAAACGAGGAGTAAGGTGGTTTACCATTGCCTTCCTCACTGAGTTGAAAGAGTATGCTTATCAGCATGCCAGGCCCTCCGAAAAGCACTCACTTTCCACCCTGCAAATGACACCTTCACTTCATTCGCCACAGGGTCTGACTGCATAATGAAATTCATTACTCTCAGAGGAGATAACTCTGACTAGTGTCTTTTACACCTCTACCTCTTCTGTTCTTAAATAGTTCAGTCATATAAGTGGCTGAACATGTGATAAGAAACAGAACTATTTATTTTAACCCTGCAACGAACAGATTGAGTGTAAATAATTTGACACTCCACCTGTCTGTTATGGGCAGAAAAAAACCCCTATAATAAAAAATAAAAACCCCTATATTATATATTATTATTATAATAACCCCTATAATAAAAAATTTCTAGATTTCACAGATCGGTCTAAGGGCTGATGAATCAGCAATGTGTGAGAGTGTGAGTCATCTGACAATTTAAGAAAAATCAATGAAGGAGTGAATAACTTTAATCGACTACAAACACTTACCCATTCAATAACATGCTATAACATGTTCACGAGAGAGATTCTATAACATGTATCCAGTTATGTGTCTATCGTGTCCACAGCCAAGTCACGATTTATCTTATAAATAATTACATCTTTACACAAAATGCAATGTTCAAAGGGACAAGACGAAGAGGGTAATATTACAGAAAATAAAAAGAAAGACGTGAAAAGTGAATCTTTTTAACACAATTGTAAAAATAGTTAAGATAAAACATTTAAGACTTTTCTCCTACTTTTTTTACTTTTATACAATTGTTATTTCCTGTTTGGTCATAGTCTTTGCCAATCTTAATTCAAACAAACATATTGGTACTTGAAGAATTAGTTGTTTTTTATTTACATATCGACTTTTGTGTTTTATTTCCTCAATAAATGGCGGTGGATTTAATGATATATTGTTTAACTTGTTCCATATTTACTGGATATGTACCTTTTGATGTAAGTAGATTTTTAATAACAATATATAAATCTAATTTTTAATATTTTCGGTAAAATTTTGTAAACGAATAATAAATGTATTTCTTTTCCTTTCTATGTTGAAATAAATAAAAATAACGTTGAGGAGTGATTATTAAATTAAGGAGACCGTAACTGCTTTAATAAAATTTATTAAAGCAGTTACAGTTAACATGTATTTAATACATGTTAAGTTTTTGCTACTTTTTTCAAAAAATATGAAAAATAGAACCCTAATTTTTTTTAAACTTAAACTTCAGACTTTTATTTTGTTCTACATCGGAGCTTATTTTCGAATAACGTATTCAAAATTGTTTATTAATTTTTATAAGAAACACAAATAATTTTGAGGAAAAAAATAATAAAAAATTGATTCTTAAATACTCCTGCTTGCGGAACTAGAACATAATGAGTAGAATGAAAATTTCACAGTGATATCTTAAACCGTTCCTGAGAAAACTTGCATCAACTTTCAAAAATCATGATTTTCCGCAAATTGACTTTAAATTATAATTTATTCTTTATTAATAACGTCCAGCGCTGTAAGATGGTTCATCTTGAAGATATAAATATTATTATTTTTTCTTTTTAAACTTCTCCTCTCCCTTATTTGTTTTTAAAATTCAGACATTTATCATTCAGCGTCTTCTATTCGTCTTTAATCCAGTCGTCCCATTGCATGAAGGATATTCTTTCCAGTTTTCACCCCAAGTTCTTTGTACAATGATATAATGTTTATATTTGTAAAAATTGTACTACCACCATAAATAATACATCAAAACACTCAAAATACTATGCAGTTTCATATGAAAAAACAATATGAAAAAACAAAACCGTGAAAAAAATTTGAGTTACGGTCCTCTTAAAATAATTAACGAAAAAATGTCAAAACTAACCGGCGATCGAAGCCAGGAAAATAAAGCTTATTTTTTAAAATGTTTTTGTACAACGCTTAGTTATCGAAAATTAGTGCTTTCCTGTTTATTTTTTCCATCGAAATCGGTAAAAAAAGGGATAATTTTAGATTGTGGCCTCAGTTATGCATTTTACGAGAAAAGGTGTAGGCCTATATAATCAAAGTTATAGTAAATTTTAAAAACATAAAATGTTTAGCCATTTATATTCAATAATAGACTATAATAGTATTAACTAGTTGTTTTCTACCATTGGAAATCGTGTACTTCAAACTAACTGTATTATACCAAAACGTTAAAATCAGATAACGATTTGTTCAAATATTTTTCTAAGAAAACTACTTGTAGGCTATACACAAAACCTAAAAAATGGATGGTGTACAATTCTTTAAAATTAAGTCGATAATTGTTTTCATTTCTTTCAAAAGCCATACAAAATATATTAAAACCGTAAAAACTTTTTCACCAAATTTAAAAAATTGGAAACCATTTATTTTTTAAAAACTCTAATATCTAAAAAAATATCTGCTAAAACCATTATTTTATGACTTTTTATCATGCATTATTTTTTATATTTTAGTGTATTTAATGGCCATAAAAAATATGGCCATAGGTGACTACTATAGATTTTCAATCGTTTACTTGTTGAAATTAATTATTTTTCGTTGAATTTTATCTGTTGACACGTCCAGATTCTTGCCCAGAATTAAACCCGAGACCTTCAGCTTTGTATCGGAAATTTTTTTAATTTATCCTATGTAATTTTGCATTCGAAAAAAACTAAAATTACGTTAATGTAGTAAATTATTTAATTTTACGTGTTTTTAGAAAGAAAGTAAAAATATTATCGACTAATATTTTCCTTATGAAAATATTCAAGTGTCCAATAATATGAATTGATTTACATGATTCACCTATACTGACCGCGGGTCCCGACTTCGATTCCCGGTCAGGTCTAATTTATCACTTTTCCATAATCTATCATCCTTCTCACCGTCCACATTAGCAGTAATTGCAAAACAGTCGGACGTAAAACAAAATAAAATACACTGACACGAATAAACTGGTAAGACTTTTTATTTAAAATATCGTCCAATTTTGTATTGCATAATTTTTTTAAAAATACGAATGAATCCCTAATTTGCAAAATTTTTTAAAGATCAAACCGGTGTTGTTAAAGTGTTTTTTTAATTAATTTTTAATTGATAACACGTCCTAAATTCCAACAGACACAATCAATAAATAAAAAAATATAATTTAATGTTAAATTAATTAAAATTTAATTATACTGCTAATAGCGCGTAGTTCCTGATGAAGTTCTACGTCGAACAAATTTATTTTAGCATTATAAAAATTAATGTCACATATTTTTAGTATAAAAGTAGCGACTATCATGCTATATTCGCTTCGTATTCGTAAATATGTTATTTTAAGAAAAAAATCTGTAATAAAAATCTATCACTTTCATTTATTTTCTGTTATGTTTTATGATATTTTTTTTTTTTTTTTTTTTTGTTTAACGTCCGACTGTTTTGCAAATTGCTGCTAATGCAGACGGTGAAGGATGAAATGAATTTTTTGTAACGTATGAAAAAATGCCATGCCCAAGTGGGATTCGAACCCAAGACCGCGTGATGGGAGGCGAGCACGTTACCAACATCGCTAACGCGGCCGGCATGTTTTATGATAAACGCTGGGATAACAAAAGAAAGTGATTTGAAAATAATTATATAAAATTATTAAGTAAATTAAAAGGTGCTTGGTTCAAATATTTATTATCAATATAGCCTATGCATATTGTGGTTGTTTAGGTCAACAGCCGGCCATCAATGCGCCGGCCGCATTGGCGCAGTTGGTAACGTGCTCGCCTCTCATCGTGCGGTCTTGGGGTCGAATCCCATTCAGGCACGGCATCTTTTCATACGTTACAAAAAAATCATTTCATCCTTCACCGTCTGCATTAGCGTAATTGCAGAACACAGTCGGACGTTAAACCAAAAAAAAAAAAAAAAAAAAAAAAAAAAGAACAGCCAAAAGACTGGTTTGAACCTCTAGAGGTTTTACTAAGTAAAACGAGAAGTGAGGTGAGGTGGTTTTTACCATTGCCTATCTCACTGAGTTGAAAAGTATGCTTATCAGCATGCTATAACCTCCAAAAGCATCTACTTTCCACCCTGCAAATGACACCTTCACTTCCATTCACCACAGGGTCTGGCTGCATAGTGAAATTCATTACTCTCAGAGGAGATAACAGTGACTAGTGTTATTTACACCTCTACCTCTTCTATTCGTAAATAGTTCAGTCATATGTTTGGCTGACCATGTGATAAGAAACAGAAGTATTTTTTGTACCCTGGAACTAGCAGATCGAGTGCAAATAATTTAACACTCCACCTGCCTGTTATGAGCATAAGATATGCAGAGGTCGGAGAATCAGTAATGAGTGAGTGAGTCAGTCAGTCAGAGATTTCTTATTTTTATATAAACAGATTATTCGTCCTGTTTTCTTGTAGCAGGAAGAGTTAACATAATACTACTTGTACATAAGATAAATAATTAACAAGTCTCATCTGAGTCACGTTTATGAACATAAAGAATAAATAAAAATTATAACCCAAATAATTGGTGAATATTTTTAAAAGTGATCATATTATACGAGTAAATAAAATAACCTAAAAACAAAATCAAAATTTAACTTATCACACATGAGTTCGTGAATTATACATTATGTTGGAATGATGTTATTACTATAAACATTCCACATATTCTTACATAATTGATCAATTTTGTTAATGCATCTTGTAGCTTTAGGGAGTTTTATAAACTAAACTTACTTAATCAATATTAATTTTTTCTATCTCTTACATCAAATATTTTGTATGATGTTTTTCTGCTTTGATATGAGATATTCTGTAAAAAAATTTTAAAAGAATTTTTGTGTATATTTTTTTAATTTTTAATATTTTCGTCTATATCTGTAGTGTTTTATAAAAAAACTAAAGTAATACCTTAAAACAAAATAAAGAAAAGAAACATTTTTACAACTCCAGTTCTTCGAAAAGTTATGGAAACATCTATTGTTTTACGGTAGTCACCGCCTCATTACCCTATTTTAGTTTTTCCGTTCAACCTGTGAAAAAAATTTAGTTCTTTAGGTGATCGAGCAGGCAGGTGACGTGTTATTTCCAACTCCAATTCTTCGAAAAGGTTATGGAAACATCTATTGTTTTAGGGTAGTCACCACTTCATTACCCTTAGTTTTTCCGCTCAACCTGTGAAAAAATGACCTGAATTTCAGTTCTTTCGATCGAGTGCCCATAACATGCAGTTGAAGTGTTAAATTATTTGTACTTGATCTGCTAGTTCTTGGGCTACAAAAAATACCTACCTATTCTATTCACACGGTCAGCCAATGCAATAACTAGTAAAGTATTTAACCCTTTATAGGTCTTTGGTCTGCCCATAACAGACAGGTGGGGTGTTAAATTATTTACACTCAATCTGTTCGTTGCAGGGCTAAAATAAATAGTTCTGTTTCTTATCGCATGGTCAGTCAATTAAATGACTGAATCATTTAAGAACAGAAGAGGTAGAGGTGTAAAAGACACCAATCAGAGTTATCTTCTCTGAAAGTAATGAATTTCATTGTACAGCCAGACCCTGTGGTGAATGAAGTGAAGGTGTCATTTACAGAGTGGAAAATACGTGCTTTTCAGAGGGCTCGGCATGCTGATAACGTACTTTTCCACTCGGTGAGGAAGGCAATGGTAAACCACCTCACTCCTCGTTTTACTTAGTAAAACCTCTAGAGGTTCAAACCAGCCTTTCGGCTGTCGACCTAAACAACAGGTCTTTGGTAAGTATACTTATCAATGACAATAAGGTTGAGTTAGAAGGAAAACAGTGACGTAGTGATCAGTTATACGAGTAATTCTTGTATTGTAGACGTTAAAATTCTGTAAAAATGTATTACTTTGAAGTGGTTTCTGTCTTTGTACTTTCCTTTAGTTTGCCATGTAACCTGTAAAGAAAAACATACCGAATTTCTTAGATAGTGTTTAGAGGGTCGGGAAATTAAGGAATTAATGGAAGATGGTTTCTTAGGTAGTTCTTAGATGGTCGGGAAATTTAGAAATTAATGGAAGGTTGTTTCTTAGATAGTTCTTAGATGGTCGGGAAATTTAGGAATTAATGGAAGATGGTTTCTTACTTAAATAGTTTTTAGATGGTCAGTAAGTTAAGGAATTAATGGAAGATGGATTTTAGATAGTTCTTAGATGGTCGGGAAATTAAGGAATTAATGGAAGATAGTCTCTTAGATAGTTCTTAGATGGACGGGAAATTAAGGAATTAATGGAAGATGGTTTCTTAGATAGATCTTAGATGGTCGGGAAATTAAGGAATTAATGGAAGATAGTCTGTTAGATAGTTCTTAGATGGTCGGGAAATTAAGGAATCAATGAAAGATAGTCTCTTAGATAGTTCTTAGATGGTCGGGATATTAAGGAATTAATAAAAGATGGTTTCTTAGATAGTTGTTAGATAGTCGGGAAATTAAGGAATTAATAGAAGATGGTTTCTTAGATAGTTCTTAGATGGTCGGGATATTAAGGAATTAATAAAAGATGGTTTTTTAGATAGTTATTAGATGGTCGAGAAATTAAGGAAAGAGTGAGTTTGTGAACGCTATAGAAATTATTTATAATATTTTAGAGATGAACATAACAAGCTTAAATTGATTCTAACTGTGATATATGCATTATTATACTTCGACACGATATCATCAAATTCTTTTTGTGTAATCGTACAAAAGTAGGTCAATATATCAATAAAAATAATTCTTTAGTTCAGTCCTTGGTAAAAGTGAAGGTGAACTGAGAAGATATAGAAGAACGTTGCGTTCCACAATAACATTACCTACAATTATAGCTCCTTGAATAATGTTAGTATTTATAAAAAGGAATACACACACTAACAAATTTTTACAAAGACAGTAGCAAGGACGTTTTATTCATTTTAGTTGTGTTCCTTGATTCTGGTAACTTATTGTAACGCGTTTAGGTCAATGACTTTAATGCCTGACATCTAATTCACTGCACATAACGAAAGTTCATTCCTGAGGTTAAGTCGTGGCTTAATCGTAACTTAGTTGCTTGTTACAAACTTTTCTTTAAATTATTTATTCCAGAGTTTACTGTACTTCCGTTTTTCTGCTTGATATTCGTCTCGTCTAATATCTTATATGGTATAATGGTTAACTTAATAGTAACATGTATCCATTTAAGTAAGTTTTGTTTTTTAACACCTACGTAGGTCGTTTATGCATTGTATTACGAATAAACGCATTCATTCTATACTTGATCGTGAATAATAAATCTGTTTGTAGTGATAATAATTAAATCTGCGGAAAAATTATCAACATCTGTAAAACAAACTTTACAACTTAAAGATAACTTACCGTTTTTTACTTTCTCTTGCCTTATATAGATAAATATACAGGAAAGGAAATTATTTTTCCAAATCGAGGTTTCACTGACAATACATGTTTCTAAGTCTCCTGAACCCATAAAACATGTTTTTTGCAGTTGAACTGTGTGTGTGTTAATCAAATTTATCTCAGTAACAGAATTTGTACGCAATCAAAATTTGGAACATAAGTTAGATACTTCAAGGGGATCTAACTCGAATAACTTTATTAAAATCGGTGAAACGGAAGTAGTAGTTTATTCCTGCAATTTTTCAAAACTTTCTTTTTTGCAATTTTTTTTAAATACGGCTATTACGATTTAGTTTAAAATCGCCTCATTTACTCAATTTTATTTCATATACTCCACATGATAGGGTAAGTGTGCTGAAATTTTTGGGGTCTGTACTCTTGTGGTAAAAAATGGTTTCTTAAAAACTACGGCCTTAATATTATGTTGTATTCTAGAGTAAGAATTACCATAATTTTAAAGTTGTAGGAAATTAAAAAATCTACAAATTTAATTTCGTACATTTTTTCTACAACGCTTATTTTTGCGTTAGTAATTTTCTGTATTTTGCTCATCAAAATCGGTAAAATATAGTATTTTTTAAGATTGCGGCCTGAGTATGATGCATTTTACGATAAAAGTAATTATAAGCCTAACTAACGTTAAATAATCTATAACTTACAGAGCCTAGTTTTGCGTCAATTAGTGATTTTCCGTATGTGTAAATCCTTCAGGGATTGATTTTCATTTTGCATTTTTTACTCATGATTAAACATTTGTTACATTGTACATTATTTATATTGACTAGAGAAAGACGTGTGAGTATTTGACACCACATTTTTGGATTATTTTTTATTATAGTACATATTTTTCGGAAGATCCGAACTCATTCGGAAGATCCCTGTTCTAATTAGGTCGGATTAGCGGGGTTGTATTGATATTAAATTAATGAAAATTTTAAATATTAATATTATATAATACAAAATTCGTACTGATTGATACTTCTGAAAAATTAAATTAACAAAACACTCCATTGTATTCCTTTCTCCTAAATTGTAGTACAACAAAATTATTTTAAAAACGACTTTCAACTAGAAAAACATTGATAAGACAAAAATTAAAAGTTGTTAATTTCAAATAAACAAAAATCTGATAAATATTCAACTTGTAACTTTCTCTCAAACTAAGAACTAAATTCCTAATTATATTTTTATATTGCTTTACCCATGGGATGATCATGGGTCATCATACGGTAAACTAATTATTTTAAAAATTTAAGCCCAATTCATATCATAGATAAAAGTTTTAATAGAAACACGAAGATCAGACTAAATCATAATATTACTTTCAAAACCAGTTATAAAATTTCTTATGTATATTGTACAAATGAAAACTATTAGAGATTACATCTAAATTGAATTATTATAATATGGTGGGTTTTTAATTATTTACTTCCTTGAATAGGCTAATAGGATATTTTTATTTCCCTCTTCGTATCAATTTTGTTCAAATGGACAAACGGATATTTATATTGCATACCAGACTAATCTTTCGAGGGCCTCGATTCTACAGATTCATTTTTCTTTTTGACTTTCCGATAAACTACTTCTATCTGTTATGATTAATGAATGAATGAATGAAAGTGTGATGTGAAACACTCACGCGACTTTCTCTTGCTAATGTTAATAATGAAAAACATAACCTAATTTTAGTCACACTAAATGGAAATCTACCTCTGCAGGACACACACTTCCGTAGGACTTAAAAATACGAAAATCACTAATTGCCGCTAAACTAGGTTCTGTAGAAAAAAATTCTTGAAATAAAATTTGTAGAGTTTTTAATTTTCTATAACTTTAGTTGTACACTTTTGTCGTAAAATGCATACTAAGGTCGCAATTTTAAAAAGCCTTCCCCCACACGAATTTCGGCATACATAGTGCGAAAATTGCGCCCGTGATATTCTGGAATTTGCCCAATTTATAGAATCAAAAGTCTCTTCTATATTTTTTATTGTTAGAAAACAATAAGAAAAGGATGAATCTTATTCACTTTTTTCTTTGAAATAAAATAGCAGAAATTGAATTCAAAATATCAATAAACTTTTGGCTTAAATTATAATTATACATTTTATTTTTTAACTGTTTTTTGGGAATGTCACGAATTGGAATAAAATATCAAGAAATAGGTATTTTATTTTATTTTCTTTATATGAAATATAGGAATGGTAAGTAGTTTTTACATCGATTTTTCTTGAAGAGTTTTCTTGTTTTCATATCGATCTTGTAGAGCATAAAAAATGTAGTAAGTGGGGCTATTTTTTTTTTAAATCGTAAAAGCCATTTTTGAGAAAATCGTAAAAAAATTAAAAATTGCACGAATAAACTACTACTTCCGGTTGACCCAATTTTTATGAAAATATTCGCTTCGGGTCCCCGCGTAATACCTGATACAATAAGTTCCAAGTGCAACATCGTACAATATTCCGTTCTTCAGATATTTCTTCCACGCACAAACCAATCGCTAAAAACATGTTTTATTTTTTGTTAGAGAACCTGAAACATGTATTTCCGGTAAAACCTCGTCATGAAAACAATACTTTTTATCCTATATATTCATATAGGGTAAGAGAAAGTAAAAATAAGATACTAATTGAGTAATAGATATTAAAAAATAGCGTACTACTTGAAGTTCAGCGAGAAAATTATTGCAGTTTAGCACACCATTTGTTTTTAGTAGTGAAGTAATTTTAAGTACATTTTATAAACTATTAGTAGAATTCATCCGGAGGCTGTTCTGCTTTAATGATTCAATACAAACACAATACAGAACAACAATTACTGAAGTAGGTTACTCGGTAATTACATAACATATTACTTTTATTGTATTTAAATTTTCTTCTGTGTTTCCTACAAAAAGTATAGAATATTATGATTAATAATTTTTGGTTGAATGCCCAAAAAAACTATGCCACTTTATTTAAACGCATTTATTATCATGTAATATTAGATTTTATACAATTTTATTGACAAGGTCAAAAATTAATACGTTCTATTAATTTTTTAAATTAATTATCTTCCATGAACGGTATTCTCAACCGTATGATCAATATTTTATTGAGTACCTATATTGAATTAACAATAAATCCTTCTTTGGTTGAGTTTTTTAGCATATTTATTGGTCGTCGTTGTCGTCCATCATGGAAAAGATTGTAATTGAGTCTGTTCCAGCGTCTATCTCTTCTTCGGTCTCCCCAGTGCTCTTGTACCCCTCGGTTCATAAAGCCATGCATTCAAAGGTAGTCTGTCCTGTGACATTTCAAATAAATAAAGGACAAGGGATAGACCTTTATATTTCGTGATGATCTCTAACAGGCAGGTGGAGTATTAAATTATTTGCTGTCGATCTGCAAGTTGCAAAGCTACAAAAATAGTTATGTTTCTTATCATTTGGTCAATCAATTATATGACTGACATACTTACCAAGGAACATTTATTGAAATGGGAATCACATGATATTTAGTGGTAAGAATTCTTATTAAAACAACTTGAAGTCGTATAACAGAAAAATGTGTAGAATAACAGCTAATCTCAACTTTATAGTTAGCGTGAATGCTTGCTTTCCCATAAAAAAACTCGAATTTTCTAAGCTCTGTACAAAATTAACAACAAACCAATACGGTAGCGTACGTTGGTATGAATCCTTACCGCGTTCATTTTTTGGTTTTACGTCTGGTTTTGACGGTGGAGAATGATTGTATCTGAAAATAAGTGATAAAAAAATGCCAGATCTGACTGGAAATCGAATCCAAGACCCCGGCGTAGAAGCCAGTTGCGCTAACCACTACGCCAACGGACCCGCCACATTCGTGTAACTGACGAAGCAAAATAATGGTCGCTGCTCACTAATTTCAAAATGTGGATAGCCTATACTTACCAGAGAACATCTATAAAACCATAAAATGCCAGTAGGGTTCAACTGCATAGATTTTTTATTATTTAAAAATAATTGATCTTATTGCCGGTGGTAAGTATACTTACCAAAGACCTATAAAGGGTTAATTGAATAATACCCAACAAGGTCGAGTTAAGTAACATTTGGACGCCTACAAGTAGGCGATTCATATATTTTTCAGTCACCCATTATTGTTAATGTTTAGCAAAATAAAATAATACAGTACAATTTTTTTGTTCTATTATGACATTATGAACTGAATAAAATTATGTTACGAAACATTAAATTTAATGTTTTATCCTTATGTTTTGAATCCTATTTTATATTGTGTATGTATCTTCTTTTAAGATGTCGGCCATCTTGATCTCAACCTTTAAAATGCACTTTTATTCCTTTCTCCAAACGAATACTTATTTTATATATGTTGATAATTTAGGAACGCTATTTTATATTGCGTGAAGCTAATGTATAAATATATTAGAGTTCTTAACTTCAACGAGTAATGCCTTCAAGAATAATGATTCACTCTTGTCTATGCTGTAATAATAATAGTGAACAAAAATTTTTCATTTTATGTTAACTTATTTTTATAAAAATTTTATAAGATAAAATTTATTGTTTCAAAATTTCATTCTGACATAAATTATTTAGTATGTACTTAGTTTTGAAATATTAAATAAAATATATTTTGCAATGTCGGTTTGCGTTATTATTTTGACCATTTTTTAATTTCCCGTGTCTTTGATTATACGTCAGTAGTAATCAGTTACCTGAATTTGATTCAGCCCGTGAGTTTTTTCTCCAGTTTTCTCAATATCTTTTCTGAATTCATTAAACCACTTATCCCGACACCTTAGGTCTACTTTTATATCTTAAATTTTGTTTCGTCAACTGTTTATCAATTTTATTCAAGTGTGCGTAGAATTTTAGTCTTAGTTTTCTAACGATTACATCAATCTTTTGTAGTTTTTTTTTGTACAGTTTCCTCTTCCTCGTGACCTGTACTCCCCGTCAACTATCTTCGGACTAATTATTTTGCAAAAGATCATTTTCTCAAATTCCTCAGCTGCTTTTACCCTACCCTTCCCGGTCATTCTAAAGTACTGGATCGCGTACAGAAACGCAGTTCTTATCAGAGTTTTATAATGTCTGAATTTTATTTGTCTCAAAAATGTTTTCTTACACAGCTTGTGAGTTATTCGGAATGCGACGACCATTTTTCCTCACCTACTGTTGTTCATTTCCTCTCCACTGATCTTCTGTTGTATTATCTCCACATTGTGTCTTACAAGTGACTGTTTACATGTTCGTTACGCATTGCGATTTTTTGAAGAATTTTGAACTCCCGCTTTGCTACTTGTTATTTTAACACGTTGATTTGTCCTATCTCTTTTCGTTGTTTCTAAAATGATTACCTGGTCATCTTTTAAAGTAGAACAGTTTACCTTTATCCCATACTTTGATCTTCTAAAGTTTGGTTCAAAAATCCTAAAATTTCTTGACAGCGTCAATTTCCGATAACTGAATAACCTCAAACTTGAAATAATAATTGTAAATTTTAGTAAATATTTCTTGTCTTGTTCATTTATTTTTTGGTTTTTACAAGCTAAGGTTCACTAAACGGTTTGCACCCCTTGTTTTGACAACTGATAATAAATATTGTGACCACTTATCCCTAAAGTCCGTTTCGGGATTTGGGTGAAATAAATAATTAACAAACTATCGTTAGAATTTTACAAACAAGTATTTCTTACAAACTATAAATTATAATTAATAGTATCATACTTAAATCTCCTAATAAATACAATTACTACCCATCTAATAATTACAATAAATAATATACTAATTATAATAAATTAATGACATTAAATGAACTTAACTAGTAAATAGATTATCTTGCACTTAATTTAGCTAAATCCTTCTTACGAGTAGACTATAACCAATTAGATATACGTTACACAGTAAACGTTAGACCTGTGCGATATCGCGATTTCATGAATAAATTATTTTTATTACTTAAGTTTTTGGATGGTTCCTACTATATTGTATGGATTCTGAATAAATAATAAAATGTAAAAAAAATTAAGTCAAATAGGTTTAATATTAATTAAAGTCAAATAGATCTGGATAATCCGGTCATCCGGATGAACGAGGGCATGATGAACGAGATAGTAGGGCCTACTGTACATTTTTGACTTTCAATTCTTTACCTCTGAAAAAATCAAAACCTCCATAAATCTAAAAAAATATCGGTCCAAAAAAATTCGAATTAGAAAGGCCCAACTGTACTTAGCTACTTTTTTTAATCCTTATAAGTGTACGTTGCAATCTGTTCAATTTAAGAACAATAAGCAACCCTATGATCTAATGAGTCGTGGATGATGTGTATGACATGTAAATGAGGTGTAGTCTTGTACATACTCAGGCCGACCATTCCTAAAAGAGAATGGTTAATTGAAACCCAACCATTAAATTACACCGGTAATCACTGTCTAGTATTCAAAAGCCTTTAACCTTTACTAGGATTTGAACCAGGAACCTTTGTCTCCAAAAACCAGCTGATTGACGGCGGACCAACTCGGTGGGTTAAACTTACTTTTAACCCACCGGGTTGGTCTAGAGGTAAAGTCGTCGCCAAAATCAGCTGTTTAACAGCTGATTTTCGGAGACGAAGGTTCCTGGTTCAAATCGTAGTAAAGGTAGTTACTTTTATACGGATTTGAATACTAGACAGTGGTTACCGCTGTACTTTGATGGTTGGGGTTTAATTAACCATATTCTCTCAGGAATGGTCGGCCTGGGTTTGTACAAGACTACACCTCATTTACACGTCATACACATCATCCTCATCTTATTGGGTCATGGGGTTGCTTATTGTTCTAAATTGAACAGATTGCAACGTACACAAATTAGAAATAAAAAAAATCTTACTTTTATTCACTCGTGATATTTGTACATCTAATTTTAAATCAATCCCAAATATGCAACTGAATAGGTATAAGAATATAAAATTTGGTTATTGGTATTTTATCGATTACAATTCTCTTTCACTTTACACTACAGATTATGTCGTAAGAATAAGAATTCAGTATTTTATAATCAAGTAAGTGTTGTCATGACAGGTCATATTATTTATTGCTATTACCTGCGTACCGTATTTTATTTTATAAATTTATATTACGTTACAATATTTTAAAATTATGTGACAATCTGAAAGGATAAAAGATTCTTTTCAAGGTGATCTCTATTATTTTAAAATTCTTTTTTTTCTAGTGACTAGGTTGAATAAACCTTTACTATGTGTGTGAATCTTAACACTGACATACTTTTTACAATTTAAATATTATTATGGCATAATAATGTTTTTATTTACCCTTAACTGGGATGGAGTGTAAAATTATTTGTACTCGATGTACTAGTCCCAGGACTACAAAAAAAGTTATGTTTCTTATCACATGGTCAGTCAATTATATGAAGGAAGCATTTAAGAACAGAAGAGGTAGAGGTGTAAAAGATAATTTTCAGAGTTATCTTCCCATCATCATTTATATAAACAGACCCTGTGGTGAATGAAGTGAAGGTGTCATTTGCAGGGTAGAAAGTATGTGCTTCTCGGAAGGTGTAGCATGCTTATAAGCATACTTTTTTGACTCAGTGAGGAAGGCATGGCAAACCATCTCACTTCTCGTTTTACTTAGTAAAGCCTCTACAGGTTAAAACCACCTTTTGGCTGATGATGGTTGTTGTTTACAACTATGTTTTCATGTTAATTATAAATAAGATGTTTGTTGTTATCCACTGAAATGATAATCGGTGTAGATTAAGTGTTGGTTAGTTATTGTCTCTATTTTTCCCTTTTGAATATGATCTCTTATCGGCCAAAACTGATTAGGGGTAATACAAGGAATATTCTTAAATCAAAGGTCATTTTGTTATAAAAAAAATTGTTAAAAATTTTAGTTTCTTTCAGACTTATCAATGTTCAGATCCCGATGGAGGTTATCATTCCGAATATATTTCATGGAGCATCGACAATATTTCTTAGGACTTTATTTTGAAATCGTTATATTATTTTCATATTACTGGATTTCATACAGTCCCAGAGCTGGATACCGTAAGACCAAACTGGTTTTAACACCTGCTTATAAATTAACAATTTGTTAAAGGTTGACAGGACCGATTTCCTACCTATTAACCCTTTATAGGGCAGTACTACAGGGAAGAATACATATGTATGTTGCAAAATTTCAAATTTTGCTTCATAGGGACTTGAAGAATGTATTTCTAGTGCCAGAACAATAAAATATTTGTTTTTTGTTGATGTTAAGCCCTGGTAAGTAAACATACCAAAGAACGTTTATTGAAATGGAAATCACATAATGTTTAGTGGTAAGAATTCTTATTTAAACAACTTGTTCAATATACCAAAAGATTTATAGAATAGCTTATTTTAACTTTATATTAGCATGAATGCTGTCTTTCCCGTAAAAAAATCGAGTTTTCTAAGCACTGTACAAAAGTAACAACAAAACAACACGGTAGCATACGCTGGTATGAATCCTTACTACATTCGCGCAACTCAAAAAGCAAATGGTCGCTGCACGCTAATTATTTCAAAATCTGAATAGCCTACTTACCAGAAAACATCTATAAAACCATAAAATACCAATAAGATCCAACTGAATAGCTTATTCTTAAATAAAATCGACCTTATTGCCAGTGGTAAGTATACTTAACGAAGGCCTATAAAGGGTTAACCAGTACATTTTCTTATATTATAATTCAAGTTCTTGTTTTTTTCTTTTTGACATGTTCCTTCCATCGCAGTTTAGCGTCAAGCGTCATACCGAGATATTTTGCATTATTGCAGTATGGTATTTTTGCAGTATTTTTGTAATATATGATTAATATTAGACGAATGAGAAATAGCCTACGTTAAGGATTATTAAGCTAACAGTAATTTTAGTATCGCTGTATTTACTCTTTAAAAAGAATATCGGCCTACAATTTAGATTCGCTCTCACTTTTGCATTCTAAATAATAATAATATTGTACACGCTCACCAGTGTGTTACCTCCCCCATACAAAAGCAATATAAATTCAAAACCTTTATTGTGTGCCTATTGTAAATTAATTTAGTTTTTAATACCTCTTATTGTTACTTTAATAAACAACGGTATTATACTATTCTATAAAAAGTAAATGGTTTCCATCTACGTACTTCAATAAAGAAAAAAATTGTTTATTTGTTTGTCTGAACACATACATCTCTGGAACGATTCGATTTATTTCTAAAAATTGTTTATCCTAAAGATTCCTTCAATTATCGGAAAAAAATTATAAGTTAATTGGACCAGATTATAGTGTGATGTACCTAATAAATATAAAAGTTAATAGTCAATTACTAAATTTCAAGATGATTTTTATATTACTTTTAATCATTTTCACTTTCTCGATTATCACTTGTTGTTATTTGATCATACAAAAAAATTTTATTAAAATTTCAACTGATATTTCATAAATTTTAAAATTACAAATGTATTCCGCAATTGGAAAAAGAGAATTTTTATCAACGTCACCACGGTGGTAATTTGGCACCCAAAATGTTTAATTTACTCCCTTTGCACGTAAAAAAGTAAACTAATCACTTTTTTTCAATAGTTGTGTCCATGAATAGATAATTAATGTAGGAATAGAAATGTTTTTTTTTGGAATTCCTAATGTGTGTACGTTGCAATCTGTTCAATTCAGAACAATAAGCAACCCCATGATCCAATGAGATGAGAATGATGTGTATGAAGTGTAAATGAGGTGTAGTCTTGAACACACTCAGGTCGACCATTCCTGAGTGAGTATGGTTAATTGAACCCCAACCATCAAAGAACACCGGTAACAACTATCTAGTACTCAAATCCGTATAAAAGTAACTACCTCGACTAGGATTTGAACCAGGAACCTTCGTCTCCGAAAATCAGCTGTTGAACAGCTGATTTTGGCGACGACTTTACCTCTAGACCAACCCGGTGGAAATGTTAATATGTTAATGTAGAAATGTTAATATCAAAATATTAGTTAACCCAACCATTTATTTATTGGGTTTTCAGTTAGGTTACGGCCAGTTTTCGGTAGTTTGTTACAGTAGCAGCTCGTGCATTAAAAAATAGGTAAAGAGTTGGAAAACCCGAGAAAAACTAGTATATTAATTAAGCAAAAAGTATCCGCGAGACTCCAGAGAATAAAAAACTGTAAAATACACATACTGTATACACACACATACAAAATAACTCAGTGGTTGTTTAGGTCATCTGCCGAAAGGCTGGTTTGAACCTGTAGAGGTTTTACTAAATAAAACGAGGAATGAGGTGGTTTACCTTTGCCTTCCTTACTGAATGGAAAAGTACGCTTATCAGCATGCCGGACTCTCTGAAAACCACATATTTTTCACTCTACAAATGACACCTTCACTTCATTCACCACAGGGTCTGGCTGTGTAATCAAATTTATTACTTTCAGAGGAGATAGCTCTGATTAGTGTCTTATACACTTCTACCTCTTCTGTTCTTAAATGATCTAAAATAACTGCGTGACACCGCAAATACAAAACAACTAATACACATGGACATAGAACATGCATGTGCAGTACACTGGCCGACCCGTCACAATCTCTTCACTATTCGTGGACGACTGGGAAGAGCTAGACGTGCATATTTGCTCTGACTCTCTGTTGTCATGGCAACCCACTCGCGCTGGAAGAGCAGCAGCGGTCACCCGTCTAACTCTTCACTTTGGCATTTATTACGTATATTAAAGCTATTACAAGAACTATTCAAACATTAGAAAACGCTCTAAGCAGATGCAATAATTTTATTTACTTTTTACACGCAATTCTTCATTTATTGTAAAACAAAAAATAATTACAACAGAAATTATAGTTATTTTGTGAGAGAAATAAAACGTGGATACCATCCATGCATAGGTGAAGAGGCTCTTCACCAACTTCACCTGAATAGCCTCCGCTCGTTTGTTGAATTATTTTCCCTTGTTATTTTGTTAATATTTTTTTTCATAAATAATGAATATTACCCCTCTATACTTTAATCATTTAGCTGTAATGTCTTATTTTATTATTATTTCCGCATATGGCCAATTTTGGACCAGGTGAGGTGTATTCAAAAAATTTTTTGGATATGTAATTTTGGACCAGGATTCGTTAATACGTTTAGACGTTTCTGGAAGCTCTTTTTGCAGTCCAAATTTTCAGCATTCGATCACTGTATTTTTGTTATTTTATTTTTATAGAAAGTTATTATTCATAAAATAGTTTAAAACTTTGTCCCCAGAAATTTTTAAACACATCCTAACAAAATTTTTTGGCAATTTTCAATCGACACAACGTTTTTGTTAAGTAAAATAAAAGCATGATTTTTCGACCATATGAAATAAAACTGTAGCGTAATTTTATTATCTTTAAAATTTTTTATCTATGACTTATTTACTTGCACTTACAGGGAGACTGTATGAGGTTTCGACTGAAATTTTCGGTTTTTATGATTTTTAATAGTTTAGACCTAAATCTACTAGAAAACCATTAAATTACATCAAAAAATTATTTTAATAAAAAAATTTAGTTTTTATCTTCTATACCCAGAAGAAATATCATGTCACCAGGAACGAATAATTTTCATAATTTTATACGGCTCGTTTTAGTGCAAAGGGAATTTGAGTTTTTTTAAATATCAGCATCACTGTTTTAATATTCTCAGTTGTTGGTTCAGCTTTCTAACCAACTGTTGATGGGAAATTTACTTGTTTATGTAAATTTTGTTTTTGACTTGTGTCTGTTTTTTCCCGTAAATTTATATTTTTAACACTTAGGAACATTTTTCTCAGAAACCAGTTAACCTACAAGGCTGAAATTTTTACTAGTTAATTACCTCGTACATTCTCATTTACTCACATTTTTATTGACTTCCTTAGGTGCTTCAATAATTAAGATGCAAAAAACTTTTAAAAAAATTATAAAAATTTTATGTTATTCGTTAATTTTTTGTTTAAATTTGATGCTCCAAAAGATTAAATAGAAAAAAGTGAGTAAGTAGAGAAACCCGACTACTACAAGTGTGTACAGTTTCATTTCTCTATCTTTTACCAATCCTATGAAAAAGTACCCAAAAGTAGCGAATTTAACATTGGGGGAGGGGAATACAAAATACAGTCTTCCCTTAAAATAGGTATATTTTTCAAAATGTTATTAAAATACTTATATTTCTAGGACTCTTTTGTTACTACATACATACTGTTTAAAACTAAACGTACATTTTAAAAATTTTAATCTTTCCTATTTCTTATATAGCTAATAATATTGTGTACATATATTGTAAATTTATTTTTGGAAAAGATTTATCAATAACAAATTACACTTCCCAAATATTTTGTACAATTTTCAAAAACATTTAAAAATAACTGAAATCGCACTAGGATACGGCAAATTCGCATAGCTCTAGAAATGTTGTTGAAATACGGTTCTCACACCAAAGTGAACCTCCTTCTATGTATTATACTCCACACTCAATGTATTAAAAAATTTCTTTGGGATGATTTTTGATGACCTCTTCTGAAGAAGTCTTGGTATACAAACTAATAAATAAATCGGCCCACGCAAATGAAACTGATGGGTAATAGATTTATTTTTTATTGAATTATTTCAGAACTCTTCATTTGTTAGAAACCGAGAATGGAAATTTTCAGTAACGAATGTAAAATTTCATTCAATTATAAGGTAACCCACCGGGTTTAGAGGTAAAGTCGTCGCCAAAATCAGCTGTTTAACAGCTGATTTTCGGAGACGAAGGTTCCTGGTTCAAATCCTAGTAAAGGTAGTTACTTTTATACGGATTTGAATGCTAGACAGTGGTTACCGGTGTACTTTGATGGTTGGGGTTTAATTAACCATACTCTCTCAGGAATGGTCGGCCTGGGTCTGCACAAGACTACACCTCATTTACACGTCATACACATCATCCTCATCTCATTGGGTCATGGGGTTGCTTATTGTTCTAAATTGAACAGATTGCAACGTACACAAATTAGGAATACAAAAAAAAAAAAAAAAAAAAAAAATCCTAGTAAAGGTAGTTACTTTTATACGGGTTCGAATGCTAGACAGTGGCTACCAGTGTACTTTGATGGTTGGGGTTCAATTAACCATACTCTCTCAGGAATGGCCGACCTGAGTCTGTACAAGACTACACCTCATTTACACGTCATACACATAATCCTCATTTCATTGGGTCATGGGGTTGCTTATTGTTCTGAATTGAACAGATTGCAACGTACACAAATTAGGAATTTAAAAAAAAAACAAAAAAAATTATAAAATGGCCTTCGGGCCAGCCCAGTCAGTCAGCTGTTAGAAAGTCGCTATTATTTGTTAAGTAACACTAGTTGGGCAAGCGACTTTGAATGGTGGCCAACTGACAGCCATTCCTGAACAAACTTCACTAGAAGATCTCTGTTCAACAATCCATGCCGAATCACATCAAAAAATACAGAGAAAAGCAGCGATCAAATTGGGTGGTTGTCAATAAAATACAGTTCCCGATAACAAATAAAAAGCTAAAAAAAAATTTTAAAGTAATTATTGATAAAACAAAATTTTTATTAGTCGTCTCCGTTGCGTAGTAGTAGCGCGATAGCGTACAATTTAGAGGTCCCAGGTTCGATTCCCGGCTACGGTCTAGAAATTTTTGCCAGTTAAAACTCACTGTTCTATAACCCACCGTAGTCGCTAATAACCGAGCAGTTGATGAACTTTAAATAAACTAAAAAAACAGTTGTCTATTAGAATATAAAAATTAGGAGTAACATAGGAATCATATTTCGAAATAGTTTTTCTACTAAAACTCGTGACTTATCAAACATGATGAACCACAATCCAAACATTAAACTAAATACCTCAATAAATAAAACAATTCATTTAAAGATAAACTATATGTTAATAAAAAAAACACTAACATAATTGGCAAAACCGGCATAATGTTTTTATTTTATAATCTTATAACATCAAAACCGGTTTTTATGATGTGATAAAGATGAGCAAATAACGTTTATTAACATTAACATAAGTAAATTATTATGTAAATATTTGACCCCTGTGACATGAATAGTCAAACCAGTTATCAGACAGCTTGATTTGTTTGATCAATAAAAGTTAAATCGATTATTACTGTAATACATTGTAATATTAAAGAAAATTAGAAAGCTGGAATGCTTTAATTGTGTATGTTTTATCTTTAAAAAATTTGTTCATATTTTGGAAAATTTTATAATACTGTGTAATAATTTTATGTATTTGTATTATTGGTATTTTTATTTATTATGTATCATGCAAATCTAGATAATAAAATTAAGATTTTTTAAGATAAAATAATTTCTTTTGAATGATTTTTGACTTTGTCATGGGAGGAAATACTTGCTGAAATGAAAAAAGCTAGAATACCCTATTATTTATTTATTTTATTTATTACAATTACAACTCATAACTGTACTAGGCTATGTACAATATGTTAAACTAAATATACTTATACGCAAAAACTCTTTTTCACAACGAGTTCCGTCCGCATATAAGAATATACAAAAAAATTTATTTAAAAAATTTCATAAATACTTATAACTACCATATATACTATTATAACATCTAAAAAGGGTACAAGAATTACGTTATAGTTTCTTTTGTTTAACAAAAAGCATTGAATATAAGGGATTAAATTTATACAAATATAAAGAATAATATTATTTTATTACTAATACTAATAAAGTATTTTAAAATTTGGAAAAATTTCTCAGATTCTTGATTGGAGATCTATCGGATATGATATTTCAATAGATGTGGTGACATACGAGACTGACGTAAAACAATTTATTTTTATTTCATACATAATCACTTAATGTCACCTTCAATATACAGTCCTTCTCTATCCCTACAACGTTCCATGCGAATTTTTCATTGTTGGAAACAGTGCTGGAAGTCATCTTCTGTCAGCTCCTTCAGGACGCGTGCCGCTTTCTCTTTTACAGCTTCCGCAGACTCAAATTTTGTGCCTTTTAATGCAGATTTTATCTTAGGGAACAGGTAGAAGTAACATGGTGCAGGATCTGGTGAATAAGGTGGATGTTCTAACACTGAGATTCTGTACTTGGCTAGGAACCTCTTGACAGATAACGCGGAATGAGCTGGCGCATTGTCTTGGTGGAGAACCAATGATTTGTCGTTCCATATTTCGGGGCGTTTTTTCTTTACTTTTTGACGTAGTTTAGAAAGTACCTCAAGATAGTAATATTGATTAATTGTTTGACCTTCTGAAACCCAGTAAAGGTACACAATCCCATGGATTTAAAAAAAACAATCATCATTGCTTTAAATTTTGACTTGCTCATTCTAGCTTTTTTGGCTCTTGGTGAAGTTCGGCTCTTCCAGTGCATGGATTGGAACTTCGTTTTCGGATCATAAGTAAAAAACCACGTTTCATCACATGTTATTATCGTTTCCAATAAATTTGGGTCATTTTCAATTGCGTACAAAGTGTCAGTACAAACATTTTGCGAGCTTCATTTCAAACATTTTTGAGTGGCACATGTCCTGAAGGAGCTGACAGAAAATGACTTCCAGCACTGTTTCCAACAATGGAAAATTCGCATGGAGCGTTGTACGGATAGAGAAGGATAGAGAAGGATAGAGAAGGGTGACAATAAGTGATTATGAATAAAATAATAAAACTTTTTACAAAATCAGTCTCGTTATTTAATGGCCACACCTCGTATATCCTGTAATTAAATATCCATGTACATAAATTTTACTTAAAAATCACATTTAGTTTAAAGTTTATTTAAAGTTTACAATGTACTTAAAGTTCATAATATGTTCTTACCAAAATTGCATTGGTTTAAGACAACATATAAAATGCAACAGAAAGAAAAAAGTTACACAAGTATTTTTTCTTATTAATTTTAGAGTTTGTGATACAATTAACCAAAAAATATGAAAAAATAACTTGACAATATAGTTTTTTATCATAAAAAACAAACAAAAACTGCAGTTCATGCAAAATCCAAATCTGTTCTGATGGTCAAATGAGCATGGGTGATATTGCCTGCAAGATAAAAATATTAATGGTTTGGTTTTTTAGTTTATAAGTTTGTATTTTTTTTTTGTATTGTAAGTTAGTTTTTATGTAAGATTACTGTATTTTGTTCAACAAAGGCGAGGCATTATTATTATTATTATTATTATTATTATTATTATTATTATTATTATTATTATTATTATTATTATTATTATTATTTATTATGTAAAATATATTATGTGTTATTATATTTTCTATGAAATTTTTTTAGTTCTACTTGCTATAAATATTTTTGTCCAATAAATGTAAAACATCTAGCGTTAAACATATTTACATATTGTAAATAAGTTATTAAACTATTTACATAACTTTTAAAGTGTCTAAGGGTCACTTAATGCATAAACTTTCATAAAATAACCTTCCTTATTCCTTTTACAAGCTAAAATCATGAGCCGTAACCTTTGTTAACTTATATAGGTGTTGTTGTTGCTTAGGTCATCAGCCGAAAGGCTGGTTTGAACCTGTAGAGGCTTTCCTAAGTAAAACGAGAAATGAGATGGTTTGCTATTGCTTGTCTTTCTGAGTGGAAAAGTATGCTCATCAAAATGCCAGGCTCTCTGAAAAGCATCTACTTTCCACCCTGCAAATGACACCTTCACTTCATTCACCACAGGAGACAACTTTCAGAGAAGACAACTCTGATCAGTGTCTTTTCCGCCTTTACCTCTACTGTTCTTAAATGCTTCAGCCATATAATTGGCTGACCATGTGATAAGAAACAGAATTATTTTATGTTGCCCTTGGACTAGCAGATCAAGTGCAAATAATTTAATATTCCACCTGCCTGTTATGGGAAAAAATAACATGGGAATATAAATATAAGTATGAAATGTTAAATTCTAAATAATAATTATTATTGGCCACTAATATAGCATAGTGGTTAGCACGCTAGCCTGGAATATACAGGTCACAAGTTCAATTTTTGGCTAGGGGCAAACAATTTTCATAAGTCGAAACCCACTGTTCTAGTTGCATAAGCCACCATAGTCACTAATAACCAAGCTATTGATGCGGCTTTAAATAAACTAAAAATCAAAAATACATTATTGTCATTAAAAAAGTAGGTAAGCTATTGAAGTTCATTTGATTGGTAATCAGCAAAATATTTCAGTTTAAATATGTTAAAACATGTACCCCAGCATCCAGTTTGGTCTTGGATCTACAACTTCAAAGATGGTCATTGGTATTATCATGTGCAAAGTCTATGTTATTCGAAATAAACAGCTGAGTACGGTGTTAGCATCGTACAGTTCTACACATGGAAAGAATCACATCCAGTTAGAGGTGGCCTACATCTGTAGAACAGATCATCCTTCCTAATAAGATTACATCCAAGTAAATAATCATAAAACATAATGTTGTGTAATGTAAAATTATATACTACATTCATTTGGTTGCATTTTTTTGGTGTAAGAAATTTATGGTTAATTTCAAATAACCTGGATTTAACTGTGTACTTGAAAATATTATTATTGAGATTTTGAAAATCTGTTGAAACCCTCCCATTATTTATTTTCTCATTATTAAATTTGTTTTATATTCTTAATAATTTTGGTAAATCAAATAAGGTTATCTAGTGTGGGCGATAAATATGATAATCAGTTTAAAACTAAATTTTATGTTTCAGGTATTCCACATTTGTGATGGTGGTCGAAAGATTTCATTCCTTTGTCCAAACGGAACGATCTTCAGGCAATCTCATTTGATCTGTGATTGGTGGTTCAGAGTCGATTGTGGAAAATCTGTAGAGCAATATGAAGAAAGTGCTGAACAACTGGCAGCTGATCAACAGGTGTATCGACAAAGAGCAGAAGCTATAGCTAAGGCGATGCAAAAATCACCTTCATCAGGAGAATCTGAACGGGCAGAACCTTCCAGTATTAATATTCTATCCCACAGCGGTGAACGACCATCACATTTTAAATCAGGATCATCATCGTCATCATCGAACGAACAAAGTGTTGAGCAAAAAGATAGCTTATTTAGCAATGAACAACATCGGAGAAAACAACGTCCATCAAATTCCAAAAGTACGACTCCTAAACCTTCCAGTACCATGCGTAATTATCCCCAACATAACTACCATAACAGTCAAGAAAAAGAAAATCAATTACCAGCAGAAACAGCTGCATTTGCCAGTAACAGGGGAAATCATCAGTACATCCAACATTTCTACTATTCATCTACAACAGAAGCACCAGGTTCAGCTCATACACCTAGTGGAAAAGCATATGTAGAACTTAACAGAAACAGGAATGGTTTCTCTTCATCAACTTCCACTACACCCAGTCCACCATCAGATTCATCAAGAAGAAATTCTCAAAGAAACAGTAATCATCGTTCAAGTAATCATAAACACTCTAGTAGCAGTACATCAAGTCCTATTTTCACAGTTAAAGTAAAACCAAATAAATCATTTTCTTACGTTGAACTACATAGATCTCGTGGACCACATGATAAATCACATGAAGATACAGCATCTTCTCAACATATACCTCAATATCCTGGTATCAGTTCAACAGAACGCCCACATCCTTCATCAATAAGTGCTTCCAGTCAACGAATTACTGTTACACCTCATAGTCAGATTGGAACTTCCACATCAAATCCATCAAAAAGTTCATCTTTTTCACCTCTTGAAATTAACGGCCTTGGTCCTTCAAATAGTGGACATTTTATCACAGTCACACCAAGCCAAACAACAATTTCACCGGTGTTTCTTGGAAGTTCTCCGTTTCCAACGACGATAAATGAAGTATTTTTTACAACTGTTAGACCGTTCTTTGATATAGAAGATGATTCTTTTCATTTAGGAAATCCATTTGCACCAGTTTCGACAGTTTTTTATGATAATACTGTTACAACTTTACCACCTCCAACTGAAACTGAAAATTATTTAATTTATAATTCAACAGGTAAAGCAAAAAGCTTAAAAGATATTGTAGAAGGTGATGAAATCAGTCCAGAAGCAATAAATTCACTTCAATATTTGGCTGAAGAATTTAAACATGGTAATAGAAGTAATATTAAAATACCTGATTCTTCTGGTGCAAAAGCTTTACATTCATTAGCATTATATTTTGCAGCAGATTCAGCCACCACCACTCAATTACCAGAAACAGTTCAACCAACTAACTCAAAAGTATCTGTTTCTGAAATTTTACTAAGATCTCATTCAGGGAGTCCTGATGACTCATCAGAAACTGAAGAAGTAGAACAAACTTCATCTGGTGAAAAGGAACTCCCGTCAGTACTCACTAAGACTACTAAAGATTCTTACGCATATTTATTTCCTAATGAAAATAATAAAACAAGTAAAGCCAAAGATGAAACATATTCATCCAAAAGTAGAGAGAGGGGCTCAAAGAAAGATGAATTACAAACTGGAATTAAAAAAGATGATATAAGTAATGATTTGTCTTTGGATCAAAGTCGAGGAATTGTGCAGCCAACTATGAAAAGTCCTTTAACGACAACTGAAGATTTATCGGAAGATCTTCAACTGAGGGATTCAACAGATTTACGGGAATTAGCCCAAGTGTTTAGTAGAGCACTTTCAGCTTATTTAGAAGATCCAGAATCATTCAGAAGAGTCTTATCTGAAGTTCGTCCAACAGAACCAACTCCAGCTGATGGTACAACATTACCTGATGAAAATGAAGAAGAAGTTCTTGACTTTTCGGATGTAAAATCTGATCCAAAAAGGCTGTATCAATCATCAGCAACAACTGTTACGTATCAAGAAAGTGCTACTGAATCACCATTCCAGGAAAATATATTTAACATAGCTGAAATAAATAATTTGGCAAATGAAAATAATGTGTCACCAGAACCTTCTATTCATTTAACTGCGCCTCCAATACCACAAGAACCAGAAACTAATTATTACACAACAGTAAGCCCGGCATCATTTGCAGAAGATGTAAACAATTTTATTGGATTACATAACGCCACACATATTGAATCTCCTGATTATTACACACATGAATCATTCGATAATTATTTCCCAGGTTTTCCAACAGCAGGTGGAGTACATGACAATAGTAGACCAAGATTTGGAGGTTTTCATAACAATTCAAAAGCAGAAATCACTACAACATATTCACCATATGGAGCAGGCATACCAGCAAATTTAACTGGTCAACCTCTTGTACAAGGATCACCATCAACTTCAACAAACAAACCAAAGGTTGTTTCCGAAGTAACTTCTCCATATCCTACACCACTTCAAACAAGTATTAGTATTCAATCTATACCACAACATTTGAATGTTGTACCACCTCATGATGTCAACAATTTGTTAAGTAATAATAATTATTACTCAACAGCATCTTCAGAAAATATATTGCGTAGTACAGCACAACCTATCGTTAATAGTTTTGGACACAATGAAAAAGATCAAGAAAAACTTTTAATTACTTCAGGAAGTCAATCGTTAGTATCAAGAGATAATTATATACGATATTTGAATAACAATAATAATAATAATAATAATAATAATAACAACAATCAAAATAATAACGTTAAAACACAACATAATGGTAGCAATGAGAATTCAAAATCACGGACGTCAAGTTCTACACCAAAATATTTATACGGTGAAAAAACCGTAAATTCTAATTCACAAAGTGTTGAGTCTGCAGAACAACATTCTGAATATCAAGCTGTAAATTTGGGTAATGGTGTAACATTAGAAAGAACTAAATCAGTACGTTACAGTACGCCTACTTCCACTACAGGTAATGGAATAACATGGACAGTAACAGTATCACCAATTATTGATACAGGTAATAGAAAATATGGTTCAACATCTCAAATTGATTTAAGATCTCCGACTCCAAGTCCTCATTTACGATCATCACCGGTGACGATAATTCCTACAACTTATCATCCATCGACAAGTCAACCATTGAGTGCCCAACCTGATGCTACACCTCGAGGACATCAAAGAGTGAACTGGCAATGGGACGTCGATGTAAATAAAACTGATCGTTCAAATTATATTACGCCAACACCAGCTCCATTTAGATCATCGATCCAAGATTTTTTTACACCACCGAAACCTACCCCAGCAGATTCAACCTACAAAAATGATCAATTCCCTCTAGGTTCAACTTTGATGCCAGATGTATCAACATTTATCAATAATATTCCTGAAAATTTTGAAAAGAAAGCAAAAGAAATGTTTGGAAGTTTGAACGAAACGACTGCAAATGCTTTGATGGAAGTCATGCATGAAGCTGAATCGAATATGACAATCAGGAGATTAGTGTTATTATTGGTAGCTGATAAAAGTGGAAGAGAAAATAAAACCATAGAAGAATCAAGATCGCAATTGATTCAAGCATTACTTCGAAATCCTGGTGATAAAGATTATTCTGGATCAAGTGAACAATCGACAATCGTATCAAATAAACTGGATGTTCATTCTAAAAGAGGTTCTTCCAGGTATAAAGATACCATTCAAAGTTCTACAACATCAACAACGACAACAACAACGACTACCACAACACCAAAACCTTCAACGACAACGCAAAAAAGTCGAAATTCTAAATCGTACCGTGGAACAGATGCTGCGACGGCTAATAGAGGTGTAACTAGTTCAAGACAATTGTCTGATGTATTCCCATCTGAGTCTGATAGCAGGGCAGTTGAACTGCTTAAATCTCTTTATACACTTGCTGCCAGGTGGGGCTAGTTTACCAATATTAGTCCACTTTTTATAAATATATTTTTAAGCATATTATCTTGATCGACTGAACTTCTCAAGTATATCTCAGTGCCAATAACATGTAAACTCAATAATTCTGCCACAATATGGTTAATAATTTAATTGCCATTTACTGATCATAATATATGTGTGAAAAATTGAGTTATTTTCTCCTTTTTCTATTTAGTTTAAATCAGCTATATTTTACTATCTAAAAAAAATTATGTCAACGGACTGTTTCAAATTAGGAAACATATTTCATGTATCCCTGTTATAATAATATGTATGAGTATAAAGATGCCAAAAATATGTTGAATTAATTCAGTACTATTCACCATTTCAGTTAACCAAATTTGAAATTTATTTTGAATTAGTCATTAGTTCAGAAAACCCATAAATAAAAATACTAACTTTAAACCTTGAAAACTAAATCATTATTTATTTACTATCCTTCAATAAGAAAATAATATTTAAAAAATAATTTATTTAGAATGCAGTCCCCTTTAATTTTCAAACTAATTAAAACACTAATTTGAAATTTTACCTTACAGTACAAACTCGCTAATCCGAAGTAATAAAAACCGCAACTATTCAGATTAACAAATTTTTGTCTGAAAGATAATACTTATGTTTAAAATGAGTAAAACACAATTTTTTGTGTTGGAATAAACTAATTTAATAATAGGGTAATATACAAACAAAAAACTGACCTTACGTGTTTTTCCACAAAAAGTCACATCAAAAAAAATAAATTAACATTTAAAAAATGTGTAAATACAGTACATACAATAACTTAACATGTAAAAAACATGTACAGTAAAACATGTACAGTCGTTGCTATAACCTAATACTCTAATTCAATAATAAAATACATACTTTTCACTAACCTTTATTTTTCCACAAAAAAGTCACTTATTTTTTTCTGTTTCTTGGAAGCCAAACTTTGGTTGAATGCTTTGTTTCAAAACTGTATGTGCAATAACATTTTATGAAACTGCTTATCAGTTTCCTTCCTTATAGCCCGTTCTTATAGGCTACAGTTATTAAAACTTCCAACGGCCACTTCATGGTTTATTTTATTACTGTGTCAAGACATTCAAAAATAATCATACTATAGAAAATCATTATCGCTATATAAAAACAAACTTTTTTTTAGATAGTTTGGATTACTGAAGGGTTTGGATTAAAGATGTTCAGATTAGCAAGATTGTACTGTACATGGTATTTTTCAAAGAAACTTTTTATAAATTTATTTATTCCCTAATGTGTGAATGTTGTAATTTGTTCAATTAAGAATAATAACGAACCCAGGAACCCCATGATCCAATGATATTAGCATGGTATATCTGATATACATAATTATGAGGGTAGTCTTGTACAGACTCACCCCAATAAGCCTGAGAGAGTATGATTAATTTTGAACCCCGACCATCTCATATCAGGGAATTTCAGATGAGTAATGTTTGGATAACCAAGATCTTACTACAGTTATATTAATAATACAGTAAAACCTCACTAATTCGGACTAATTGGGGGGAAGTGAAGTCCGAATTATTGAAAGTCTGAATTATCGCAAATATTTGTTTACATCTAAAAATTGAATAATTTAGGCAATTAAAATTAAAAAATAAACATTACTCGTCTGAAATATCGTTGTTTAATGAATTTACAGTACAGTATATTGAAAAACAACATAGTTAAAAGTATAGAAATAAAAATATTTACGGCAGTAAAAATATTGTTAAATAATAAATGTCCATTGTAAAATGATATTTAATTAAACTACTGTACTTACATACCGATTATTTGGCACTTGTTGAAGTAGAGGGTTGACAAATATCCTCAGGGATCATTTGAGGATGCTTAGAAAAAAAACTTGTTATTTTTTTCTGTGATTCTTTGCTACACTGGTTTCGTATAACTTGTTGGTGCATCTCTTTTAGGACAAGGTAATAGTCGTTTAATTCCGGATTGAAGTCTGCAAATTCAATAAGTTCATCTATGTGGTTTCTCACTTCACTAGCTTAAATAGTGGAACGTTTTCTTCACCGAGTAACCAATAATGTATTACAGGATGAAACAATTTTTATTAGACAGTTAAAAGCTATTATTTTTTAACTAAAAAACTTCTAAAAAAATTAAAAAAGCTGCTCTTCTTGGAGTAGTCCGAAATATCGCAAATTCCGAATTAGTGAGGTTTTACTGTACTATAAATATCACATGAGATCCCAACTGGAATCTCGCAGCCAGTTAAGAAGGACTCATTAAACCACTAGTTATTTTAAAATCTACAAAATATATTAAATTTTAGAGAATTTTCTTTTGATTTACTATCATTTAATCTTAACCACAATACATGATTCTAAAAATAAGTAATATTATTTAAGGAAATAATTTTTTATAAATTCATTTTATTTTCTACAAAATAATATTATTAATAGCTGATTTAGTAGAATATATTATTATTATTATTATTATTTATTATTAAAGAGAAGTTTTCTTGATCAAGACAGACAGAAATGTGTTGTGCTCGAATTATATGAATGAGATATTGTACGAATGTAATTTTGTGAATTGTTTTTTTTTCTTTGTTGTAAATAAAATAAAAATGTGTGTGGTTGTTTGAATGTAAATATCTCTTGTACAGTAATAATTTTAGTATTAATTACACTTACTTCGATGTAACAAAATCTTGTAAAAAAATTTAGGTAATTCTGTCTCTCAGAATTTTAATGTTACCATTACTAGGCCTACTGAATAATTTTTCCTAACCTTAACTGCTATTAAAATCACTACTTCAGAGATTCTCAACAGAATTGATATGAAACAACTCATTAAAATACTCGATACTTTCTTGTGTGCTTTGATTTTCATTCAAATTTTTACGTTTTGATCACTCTATAAACTGTACTGCTTTAACACTCACACTAAATTACTTTCTTTTAAAACTTTGCACTAGATGTTGTCAAGTAGCCAAATTATTTCAATGTTGTCAAGGCGGTGAAGCTATTCTTAATGCTTTAGCCCAAACCTCTAGATTTCATCAAACACCAAAGTCCATTTACAGATATCTATGGAGGTTTTTGTTTCTGATAAACCACGACAATATTTCTCAGTGGCCTGGTTTTGAAGCATTGGATAATGTTTACGTTACTTTTTTTGTTCATCCCCAGAGTTGCATAATGTACATCCAGATAAATTTTACAATGTAATGTGGAAGTATGTATAGGATTTATAAAAAGGATTTCAACAATTTCTCTAGTAGCTTGAATTCCTTTTTTTCATTTGTTTACATTGGCTTCAATAACTCTTGGTGAAAGGTTACTTCCACAAAGATCTGGTTCATTCATACATTGTACAATTATAAATTTGTATGGTAACATACAATTTAAAAAAATACATTAAAATCAAGTATTTTTCCAAAGATGTGGTATTCAACAAATAATTAAGAGGAATGGAAACATTCATGTAAGCTTTGACAGCTTTTACAGCTGTCAAAAGCTTGAGCGACATCCAGGAATCGAACTTACGACCTCCAAGTGGTGGCTAGTGAGCAAAAAGTAGCACAGTAGAAGTAGCACTAGAACTAGCGTAAATATTTTCAAACAGCTGTTTTGATTTTATTAGTAAAATAAATAATAATTTAAAAAAATTTAAGTTTAACATTCAGCTAGCTGCTCTCTATAATCTTTTTGGCCCCTCCTCTCCATAGTTCTTATAGCATCCATTCACTCCTTTTTGGGTGTCGTCACTTCCTCTGTCTGGCTGGAACCATAGCCAAAGTCTTACTATGGCAACCTGTCCTCCTTTATTCTTCACAAATGTTTATACCAAATGAGTTGTTTTTTTTTTAATTTTGTAAATTAAAATTTTGTCAACTTTCTTAAAAATTTCTTTATTCCTAACTTGATCTAGCACAGTTAACTGACTAACCGACAACTTCTCCAGAAACTCTTTCCTTAAACTGTTATTCTGCTTTTAAATCTTACTTTGAGACCCCAAACCTCTGATCCATAAATAGAAGAGCTCTTAAAAAAAGAAAAGATTCTACAGTTAATGTCACAAGATATTTGATTACTCCACAAAACAGGATGTAACATTCTGGTGATAGCCCTACTCCTGTCAACTTTACTTAAATTTATTATAATTTTATTAAAATTTAAGGGGTAGCTTTTCAAATATCATAGATTATAAAATTACTGTGCAAGTGAATTTTATTTTTTTGGTATGAATGAATTTATTGTAAGTTTTTTTATTATTTATTAATTGATAGATAATATTGTTATGTAAATAAATTTATAGAAAAATATTTATATAATTCGTATAAAAAAAGATCTGCTCTATTATTAATAAATACAACTTTTGTAATATTATAAATATATTATAAAAAATGAGTATTTAATATAAATGTAATTGTATGTTATCGATATAATAATGAAATCAAACATGTTGCCTATTTAAGATAATTATTAAATAAAATTGTGTAATTAAGCATGAATATTTATTATTGTAATTTAATATCAAATTTAAAGAAATAATAATGGTTTTTTTCAATGTAAAATAAATTGTTTTACAGGCGTAATGTAAAATTTGTATATTCTTCTAGAATATTATAAATTATATTATATTATAAATTGTAATTATGTATACTCATATCTTATTTATATTGTACTTAATTATCTTGCTTGAGGTAATCATTTTATTGTTATCATGAATGAATGAATGTAAATTATAAATTTTACAAAAACATTTTCTATTCATATAGTTATTTTTAAAACTAAAATTGATGTATTTCATTCCTTTAAAATAATTACAGTCGGACCTTCTTAATTTTAATCTCAAGGGATCAGTAAATATTTTTGATTTAATAATGAACAGAAAAAGTAAAATAATTGTGGAAGATTATGTATGATCGAGGATAAACTGTATGTTTTGTATAGAGGAAAAGTCATTTTACAGGGAAATACATATATTTCGTTGAAAACCAATACTCAAGGAGTGCTAATTTTAATAAATTTAGGTGAAAGACAAGGGCGTAATTTATCTCCACTTCTTTTTAATACTTCAGTAATGTAGTGAGGTGGAGAAGAGTTGTGTTAGACCTAATTTTGAAGAAACTTAAAAGGATGTAAAAAAGGATGTTAAAGATTTATATATAAAAATGTTCAGTATTACATAACAATGTACAAAAGTGGAGAAGTACTGTGTACATAAAATGAAAAGTGCGATATAAAAACTGTCAGAAAAAATATAGTACATAGATGCTAAAGTAAAATATATATATTTCAATTTTATTTTTGTAATTACAAGAAAAGAAAAGACAACATACCAAAGGTATCTTTACTAATTTATCAAAAAGTCTTTTAAAGTTTTCTTCAGCTTAATTAACCCTCAGTTAAAATTGAACCTCCATTCCAAAATTTTAATTTACAAAACCCTTTTGAGACCAAACTGGAGTTATGGTGTCCAGCGGCAGAGAGTAACTTAAAGCCAATCCAGCGTTTCAGTCAAAATTCTTAAGACTTGCTTCTGGTGCTCCTTTTTTATGTAAGAAATAAAACCCTCCCTAGTGATTTCAAAATTCCGACAGTAAAGGAACTAACCGCGTTTTATAGTAAATTTTACAAACGTAACTGCCTTTGACCTAGCAACAAGGAATGTAAATTGTATGTTGTCTTAAGCAAAAAACAAGCAGACACCTCTTGGTCTGAATAACGAACAACTACCACGAATTACTACGAACTACTACGAACTACTATGAACTACTACGAACAACTCGCGTAGTTCTAAACAAAGAATGTAACATTGAGTACCTCTTCTTCTGAAAATAAAATGCCTTACTGCTCAATAAATTAAATATCATAAAAATTATACCACTCATTGTACAATTCTATAACAATTAAAAAAAAAATATTTTACAGACAAATTATTTTAAATTTTCTTCTCATGGGCTTGAAAATCAATAGCATTTTTAATCTTCAATAACATGCTATTTTCTTTAAAATTATCTTCTACAATAATTTTTTCTTTTACAGTACGGGATAAAATTTACAAGCCTCAAATTCTTAGCACTAAGGGGGACTGAGGTGAAAATATTGTCATTTTTTCGAAAAAATCAATTTTTTTGATTTTATATAAATATTACTTTTGTAGATTCCAAAAAAAAATAATTTGTGCCCATACACCTAAAATTAGCTGCATGTTGATGTTTTTGTACTGGTCCTGTGCCATTCCAAACAAGATACAAAATTTTACGAAGTTTTGAATAATATTTTGAATATTTGCCAATACATTTATCTTCTGCTTCTTCTTCAGGTGCCTATCCGTTCTGAATGTTGGCAACCATCATAGCAAGTCTTACTTTGTTCATTGCACTGCAAAATAGTTCTTATGATCTCTTTCCAAATCAAGTTCTCAGGTTCTGAAGCCATAACACCCTTCTTTTCCCAGGTTCACGTTTTCCATACATTTTTCCCTGCAGAATGGCTTGTGGTAATGAATATTGGGAGTCATTCTACATGATATTTCCAAAATATTGGAGCTTCTTACATTTGATGGTGAAAATGACTTCCAAGTCTTTTCTCATTCTCCTGAGAACTGCTGTATTTGACACCCAACCAGTCCATGGAACCCATATATGTAATACATCATCATTTCTAATGATCATCATTTGTAATGTCATTTTATATGGTAATTCTTAAAACCTTGTTGATAAATGCACTGATGTTGGGTGTATTCTGAAATGTTTATTTTTTCTATAAAAATATTATGTAAATTTTTTAATATCATTCTTATCAATGAAATATAATAATAAAACTTTATTCCATGATTTTCACTTTTATGTTTTTCAAGTTTTCTAATACTTAAAAATGTATCTACTTCCACAAAAATCGACATCCAGCCTTCAATTTTGCTCCAAGTTTATCAAAATGGGATGATAAAAAGTTAGTATGAAATTTAGCATAAACACAAATAGTTTTCGTTTGATACAATAAATTTTGCTCCGAGGAATGGTAAAAAATGAAAAATCCTGGAAAATAATTTTATTTTTTTAAGTTGTATGATATTCCAAAATTATCATTCTAAGCTGTGTTTATTGATATTGATTTGTTAAGTATTGTAGCATATATCCTTCAATTAATAAATTTCTTATTTTATTTAATATTTTATCATAAGTAAAATTATTTAAAACCACTATAGATGGTCAAAGAATGAGTAAGAACATTTTACTAACTGTGAATTACTTTCATGGCTTTACCACATCAGCTCATCACAATACTTAAAATTACATAATTACAACCTTTTATATTCAGAGATGTAAACCTCCTTTGTATGTTGTGACAAATACAGAAATCAGTTATGGAATTCCTATAATTGTCATGACATACAGAGAATGTTTATGTTATAGTAAAAATGAATATTATAATCGTGTAATTTTAAGTATTGTGGATGAGCTGATAATGTGGTAAAGCCACAACAATTCTTCTCAATTGGTTTAAGGTGCTGTTACTTATTCTTTGACTGTTTCTGGTGATTTTTAATAACCTTTTTAAAGTTCTACCAACAGCTCGGTTATAAGCAACTAAAGTGGGTTATGTAATAGTGGGTTTTAACTTGTGAAAATTTCCAGACCCTAGCTGGGAATTGAACTCAGGACCTCCTCATTGTAGGTTAGCGCGCTACCACTATGCTACAAAGGCAATTAATAATAAATAATTAAACAATTAATAATAATAATTATTATTTATAATAAAATAAAAATAATAAGTTTTTTGATATGTGTAACCTGGTGAATTTTAAAAACTTTTAAAGTTATTGACAAATGAAGTAGATATATTTTAAATTTTGGCAAAAAATTTACTCAACTTGTTTTACAAAATTATTGAGAAACAAAATTTAAATTTTCAGGACACATAAGTTGCATTATGTAGTGTCACAAGACAAAAAATATTATAATTATAGGATTATTATTAGAGAAGTAGATATTTTCACCTGAAGCCCCTTTGAATGCTTGTTATACCCTGAATATGGTTTATTGAAACATATGCTTCATTAGGAATTGTGTAAAAGTTTACAAATTCTTGATAATTCCTTTAAAAAATTTTTTTATAAAATAAATATTATTAATATGCCCATGAAACTCTCAAAATTCTTCTAATAAATAAAATAATTTAATAAAAATTAAAAATGATATTTCAAGTAATTAAAGTAAATATTCAATTTAGGAATATTTTGAATTACTTGGACATTTGAATTAAAGAGGTCTGACTGTGTAGTAATTAAAATTTATTTAAATTTAGATAAAAACAGTTTTCGTATCTCTTTGATTTTTTGATAAGTACTTTTATTGAGCTTTTGTTAGCTATGAAAGTTACTAAAATGTACAAGTAAATGATTTTTAGTATTGTTATAAAATAGAATACTTATTTACAAACGTAACTGGAAATAAATATTTTATTTATATTTTATTTTTTAACACTGAATAAACAAATTGTCAAGTACTGAAAACATGTAGCAGTAAAATTTATGTGTATTGCATTCATATTAAAACTTTTTTCTGAATTTTCTAAATTTTATTTGAAATTAAATTAACTTATTACGTATTCATAATTTGTGCAGATTTATAAAATAAAACCATTATGCATTCCTTATTATAAACAAAAAAATAAATAAATGTAATATCAATGTTACCGGAGTATCTGATTTTTTATACCTTTCCCAATCATTTTTTTAAATATTGTAGATTAATAGATTATTTACTGTAACTTGAGACATGCTTGGGCCCAGATTATTTGGGTTATTAGTTTGGGATGTTAAAAATCTCATAAATAATAAATGTAATAGCATTTCAAATATTTAAAAAAATTACAAATACATAATACAATTATTATGGACTACAAGTAAAACTTATTTTACTACAGGTGAGATTCCACCGTATCATACAACACCCAATGTGGAAAACTAGGAACTCTGCCGATGACGCTATTCTGTACCATCACGGCAGATGCCTCCGCCTCAATTGCCGCGCGTTTCAAACTCAACTTCTAGACGTCACGAGCTGGTGTCGTGTCTGGAGACTGTCACTTAACCCCACAAAATGCGAAGCAATCCATTTTACATTAAAACGCAACGTTCCTCCGCCTCTACGATTGGAAGGGGAACTCCTCCCATGGCAGGACAGTGTCAGATACCTAGGGGTTCACCTAAATAAACGACTGACACTTCGGCAGCACATCGGCAACAAGCTTAGCAAGGGTAGGGCCCTGTTCGCTTTACTCATCCCTTTGTTCATTTCTACTGCATACTCCTCAAAACTGAAACTTCTGATGTACTCCTCCATTCTACATGTTTTCCTTTTGTACGGGTCGCCGGTATGGTGGCCCTTTCTCTCCAAGACCAACAAAACACGTACTTCAGCATACCAGAACAAAGTCCTCCGGTGCATCACACAGTTTCACTATCTTATCTCCAATCGCATCTTACACGAACACCTTCTCTTCCCCTCTATGGAGGACTTTATTTACAATACCTCGAAACGGCTACACGACACTGGGAAAACTGACGGACCCCAGGTTATTCAGGACTTGTATCAACGCCCTCATCCACCCAAAGTCTTTAAGCCATTACCATTCCACGACTATCTAAATTCCAGTATGACCCTCTTATCAAAATTTAGAGTTGCCACATTTTTATTCCGCCCTGCATTCCTCTTATATCCCCATGACCCTTCATCTACTTGTATGACTCATTCCCCCCAGTTGGTAGTTGTCCCCATGTTCCTATGCATAATCACTCCACTACGGTGAAAAGAGCCGCCATTTTAAATTATTAAACACTTAGAAAATAATAGGCCGGTGATTATGCCAAATTCTACCCTTTCCGTCTCCCCTAAAATCATAAACTAACCCCTACCTAAAATTATAACATTTGTCCACGTTAAGTAAGGTGCGTCCCTTACCCTCCCCAAGACAATAAAACTCCCACATAACTGAAAAAGGCCACTGAAAAACAAAATAAAAAAAAGAGCTGCTCTTAAACCCACTTGTCCCTTAATATAAATTTTCATCCACGAATAACTTCTTAAAATACATTACCTCCTTTAAAGTCCCAGTTCCAATCCCCCAAGAGCCAGAATCCTATTTCCTATTCTTAAACTATAAAATTCCCCTAAATTCCATGAGGTTGCAGTTATTCCGTAAAATTTTTCCCCGAGCGACCAGGTGTTCCTTAACACGATGTCGCCATCATAGGGCTTCTTAGCCCTCTCAACCAGGATTCAGGATTCAGGATTCAGGAACTCTTCTGTAAGGGACTCTTTCTGACTTACTGTAGGGACTCTACTATACGGAGAGGATCTTGTTTAAGAATCTGTAGTAATTACCTAGACACATGTTAAAATTGACTAATTTAAGGCCTGCTCCTTAAAAACTCCTGCAACAGAAGCAAACTGAAACCATGTTAACTTATTATAATTGAAATTGAAATATTTATTTTTAACCACCATAATGCGGTACAGAAAACACTTACCAATGTTAATAGCCCTTTCATGTATCTTGAACACATTTTCAGTAAATTAAAATTTTTTAAAATATTTTTCACATCAAAATTTAAAACTTCCCACTCCTACAATGGCAGGTAAGGAATAGTGAAACTGTTTCAATTTTAAAAAATACGGTTGTTGATAACTCTACATAGGATGTTTGATAAAATATAATTGAAATATATATTTCTCAACCACAGAAATACAGTAACACTAAACACTTACCAATGTTTAGTAAATTTAAATTTAAAATATTTTTCATATCAAAATAATTTAAAACTTCCTACTCCTATTATACAGATAAGGAGTAGTCGATTCTTTTATCTAAAACAGTCTTGCCAACTTAACGAGTTGTTTGTCATATTCAACTTGTGTGTTCATTAATTTTTCCCTGTTACCATATTTATAAATAATTATAATATTTCTCCAAAATTTCAATTTCATTTTATCTGTCATTTATTTCTAATATTTCTAGATTATTTTTTTATACTTTACATACTGTTATTTTTGTTCAATTGTTCAGTTATATTGGAGAATGCTGTTGTGAAAATATTTTAAATTTTTATTTTCTGAAAATGTGTACAAGATACACAAAAGCACTCTAAACGTTGGTAAGTGTTTTCTGTTATAGATACTGAAGTCACGAGATTGCCTTTTGAGTATGGATGGGCTATGAGGAAGGGAAGTGTAAATTTGACAGTGCTACCAATCTTAACAGTCAGACACTACTCGTACATTTCACTAGGTACCATGCAGTTTCTACATACATTTTGTAAGCTGTAGTTTATTCCAAGAAAATGTTTTCTTCATAAACCTTTTAAGAAATAAATGTGACCAGAAATATTGCCTATAGCTTAATTACATGACTAGATATGTTTTAGTTACTGTAATTACCAGCTTCCTTATTCCATTGGAACAAAATTTTCTACCAATAAACGCCTTCTTTACTATCCCTGTCACCGGCGTCTTCACTATCAGTCTCACTGGTATCTACCTAACCGTTTCCTTTTTTTACCAGGTGTCAACAACTCAACTTTGAGTATTGTTGAAGAATAGCTTTTTCACGTCTTTAATTTCTTTCTTTATTTTTCGAAATGTGGAAAGAGAAACATCACAGTAGTTAGCCACTCGCTCATGGCTTTTGGTAAGAGGCAGGGTAAGGCATTTTTGTTTAGCTATAACTTCACAGAATTTTATTACACTGCATACTAGATTTCGTTCAGCACTGTGAATAGTCTGGCCACATTTTTGAGAAACTAACATTTCTGTTTCAGGTAAGAAACAGTTATATTCGTATAGTTAACCTTCAAAAGGTTCCGCGATATGCTGTATAAATGCTCTGGGTATAGTATTAGTCGTTGTGTTTGTTGTACTGAAATTAAAGCAGTTGCGCATGTGCACTGATACTTTTTCCCTTTTACTTCTCGTTGCAATTAAAGGCAAACTCATGACTCAAGTAACTATACCGTATTCCGGTGGTTTAGAAATATATATTTTAATTTTAAATAAATTTTTTTTTTTAATTCCTAATGTGTGAATGTTGCAATCTGTTCAATTTAAGAACAATAAGCAACCCCATGACCCAAATGAGATTAGAATGATTATGTTTGACATGTAAATGAGGTGTAGTCTTGTATAAACTCAGGCCAACCATTTATGAGAGAGTATGGTTAACTGAACCCCAACCATCAAAGTACATCAGTAACCACAGTCTAGTGTTCAAGTCCGTACCAAAGTACCACCTTTACTAGGATTTGAACTTTACGTTTGCTTGTTGTTCAAACTGCAACATTGTGTTGACTAACCATTCACATCCATGTTGTGTGGAGCACTGACACCAGTATTAAACATGTTATGTACACAGTCCAAACATGTTCAAACAAGAGTGTGCACGCAATAATATTGCTAGTTTGACTTTCTTATCTCTTGTTTGGCAACAGCAAGGCAATTCCAGGAAATTTTTGAATCCCCTCGTAGGATAGGCCTACATGTATATAACAAAAAATTTCTATAAGATGGTGGTTACAGAATTGCAAGCACTTCTTTGAGTTAATTGTTGGTTCAAGCTAGCAGCTTTTTGTAGGATTAGAACAATTGAATGGCTCAACAGAAAAATGTTGCAAGTGACAAAATTTACAAAAGTGAGGTTTCAGTGGAATATGTTCTATAAATCCTCTATTTGATCATAATAGTGAATTCTAATGAGTAGAATTATTATAACTAAAATCTTGGAAATTCTTGAAAAAAATTGTCATACAGTGAAAAATTGTTATACAGCTAAGAATCAGATGGTATCTTTCACTTTCTGTAAATTTTTTTTTGTTACTTTCAATGTTTTTCTGTTGACCCAAACAATTGTGCACATGTCCACAGATGCTGTTGAACCACTGTAAATTCATGATTTCATTCATTACATTTTACTAAAGCAAAATGATTATTTCTTTAGGCAAAGAAGTGTTTTAATATGAATTTTTTTAAATATTTACCTATTTGTGTAAATGAAAGCAATCAGCACATCCTACTTATAAATACAACAAAAGCTTGGCGAATTTCACCATTAAATAATTAAACATGTAAATGATAACTAAACATTTTTGTTTTTTTTTTTGTATTACTGTAAATCAACAATCTGCTCACATAGAATGAGTAGATTGATGTGTTGTGAGTATTAAAAAAAATATAAGTGAAAATACCCCATAGTATCACTATTAATTTCTAATTTGGTTGTTTTGTTCTTGATGAGAATATAGAATAAATAAAATAATTATGTAATAGAATAAATCTGTAGGTTGTAGTCTTTTGTGTGTTTCACTGTTGTGGAGGGCTTCTGGATTCTGATGATTTTAAAGTCATGTTCGGTACCTGGTGCAAAATTTACGTATTTCTTCAAATACTTTGGGAGTGTTCATGTCAACGTACAAGGTGTGGCTATTAAATAATGAGACTAATGTTGTAAAAAATTTTATAATTATAAAATAATCACTTATTGTCACCTTCAATATACACTCCTTTATCCCTATAACGCTCCATGCGAATTTTCCATTGTTGGAAACAGTGCTGGAAGTCATCTTCTGTCAGTTCCTTCATTATACGTGCCGCTTTCTCTTTTAAAGCTTCCGCAGACTCAAATCTTGTCCCTATTAATGCAGATTTCACCTTAGGGAACAAGTAGAAGATAATAACATGTGATGAAACGTGGTTTTTTACTTATGATCCGGAAACGAAGCGCCAATCCATGCACTAGAAGAGCCGAACTTCACCGAGAGCCAAAAAAGCTCGAATGAGCAAGTCAAAATTTAAAGCATTGATGATTTTTTTATATCCATGGGTTTGTGTACCTTCACTGGGTTCCTGAAGGTCAAACAATCAATCAATATTACTACCTTGAGGTACTTTCTAAACTAGTTCAAAGAGTAAGGAAAAAAATGCCCCAAAATGTGGAGGACAGATCATGGGTTCTCCACAAAGACAATGCGCCAGCTCATTCCGCATTATCTGTCAAGAGTTCCTAGCCAAGTACAGTATCTCAGTGTAATAAAATCCACCTTACTCACCAGATCTTGCACCATGTGACTTCTACCTCTTCCCTAAGGTGAAATCCGCATTAAAAGGGACAAGATTTGAGTCTGTGGAAGCTGTAAAAGAGAAAGCGGCATATGTCCTGAAGGAGCTGACAGAAGATGACTTCCAGCACTGTTTCCAACAATGGAAAATTTGCATGGAGCGTTGTAGGGATAGAGAAGGAGTGTATATTGAAGGTGACATAAGTGATTATGTATAAAATAAAAATAAAATTTTTTACAATGTAAGTCTTGTTATTTAATAGCCACACCTCGTATAGTGTTGGCTATGTGTACAAAGTAGTGATGGGAAATAAAGCTGTTTTTTGATAACATGTAACTAAAATTAGCGCCCGGCTCGATAACAGGATTCTATAACCTGTTATTAAAATAACACTGTTATCGTCCAGCTTACAGTACAATGTGTTGTTGTTGTTTAGGTCATCAGCCTGTAAGCTGGTTTGAACCTGTAGAGGTTTTACTAAGTAAAACGAGGAGTAAGGTGGTTTACCAATGCCTTCCTCACTGAGTGGAAAAGTACGCTTATCAGGATGCCGGGCCCTCTGAAAAGCACATATTTTCCACTCTGCAAATGACACCTTTACTTCATTCACTACAGTCTAGCTGTATAATGAAATTCATTACTTTCAGAGGAGATAACTCTGATTAGTGTCTTTTACACCTCTACCTCTTCTGTTCTTAAATGGTTCAGTCATTTAATTGGCTGACCATGTGATAAGAAACAGAACTATTTATTTTAGCCCTGCAACGAACAGATTGAGTGCAAATAATTTAACCTCCACCTGTCTGTTATGGGCAGTACAATGTAGTAGTAGGTAATAGAACGACATATGCGGAAAAGAAGTGAACTAAATTATTCACTAATAAGTAGATTTTTGTACAAAGATTAATTTATTTTATTTTATATAATGAATTTATACCGGGTGTCCATTAAGTCTGGAAATGGCTGAATTATAGAAAAGTGAGCGTGACTAGTTGACCGTATGACTTTAATTGGTTGTTGCACCAAAAATACTATTCTGGGTGATATTTGAAATTTTTGTCCACCATATTGGATTTAACTTTCTTAATTTAAATAGGATGATGGTCATATGATACATGATTTCGATCTAAAATTTCAAAATAAATTCAATGGTGAAAACTGGAAATCGATATCTTTTTTCGAGTTTGAGATATTACCATTCAACTATCCAGATCGGGCAGAACGACCATTGCCCCTCCTCCGTCTTTGCTATTGTAAATTATTGTATTATTCAAAAATAAATCTTTATAATGCATCCTGCAGTTTGAAATTAATTTTATTTTATATAATGAATTTATATAATAAATTTCACTAACCTTCCTTTTTAACTGCGTCAACTTTTTTTCACTTACACGTGTTTCGGTAGATCCACCATCATCAGAGTAAATAACATATAATTGAAACTAAAAACTTTATTTATTAAAAATCTATAGAAGATGATACATCTTCAGTCATTTGTATAAAACTGACTTAAAATTAATTTCCTCAAATTTTTCCCTTCTCATGTTTACTATAGATAGCAGCAGCAGTCAATATTACTTCATCATTCCTAAATTTGACCTGTTCATTCAAAATATCCTGCTTTTGCTCTTTTAAATATTTATATATTATGTGGAACATGTGATATTTTTCAATTTTATTTTTATTTTCTATATTACACTGTTCTATTATATTAAAATGTTTATCCATCTCACCAAATTTATATTTTTCCTCTTTTATATGATTGGTATAGTTAGATATAATGTAATCACATTTCAGTGCTTTTTTATGTTCATTATACCTCACTTGAAAATTACGACTAGTCATACAAATGTAAATGCAATGTATTGTATTATTAACCTTTTCTTGTAAATTATCTTTTTTATTGTCCTTATTTTATCCTTTTATTGTAAAAGTATGCGAAATGTGCTAGTGGACAGTTCTACCACATCAACAAATACAGACTTTACTAAACATAATGTGGTAGGCCGCATACTATAGAATCACCAATACATTTTTGTGATCTAGGTTTAAAAACATTAGCTTGTGGCATACTGGATTCTTCATGACTGATAGAAATTGGTTGCAGTAATGGTTGGTTTTGGACATTAAACTTAACTTTGTAAGCAACCAATGGTTCGTATTCTTGCAGAATTTTAATAATTTAAAATAAGATTTTAATTATTTAAAATGTTGGTTTGGTAACCAACATTATGTAATGTTGCTCTGAAGACATAAGTGAGTTGTGTTGTGTATTGCTGTACAAAGTACAGCTTACTAGCAACTAGCAACATTTCCAATAGTTCACACCAAGCTAGTTTACTGGCGCTAATAAATCTTGTGACCTTTCCTCCCCTACTAGGCGCTAGTAAAATCAAACAACTTCAAAGTCACTAGCGCTTTAACTAAATAGCAGCTAATTAATCATAGCCATTACGCTATTTTGCTAGCATCGTTGGAATAGGCCTTTAGCACCCAAGCTGCACAATACACTTCCCCTAAAGACCTATTCACACGATGTTAGTTTACCAGCTGCTCGTAGTATTAGTAGGACCTACTAGTGCATCTGAAGGTTCCCACGATGCTAATTTACTAGCAGCTTATTAGTAACTAGCAACGTTTCCAAACTTTCACACCGAGGTAGTTTACTAGCACTAGTCAATCATGTAACCATTGCACCCCTACTAGTGCTAGTAAAATCAAACATGTTCAAAACCACTGGTGTACTAGTGAATACTAGTACTTGTTGTTATATAATACTAGTTGTTTATTCCCATGACACTAGTTTCCTAGCTACTAGTAGACCAGCACTATAATTTAAAGAATATACCAGACATCACTAACTGTAAAGAAACAGTAATCATATAATCAAAGGAAGTAGAAAGAGAAACACTAGAAACAGTAGTTACAGCAGTAATCCAATAATTTTGTAAATTCATTTACCAATCTGGTGATTAGTTTTTATAGATTAGCGCAACTGGCTTCTACGCTGCGGTCCCAGGTTCGATTCCCGGTCAGGTCCAGCATTTTTCATCACTTATCTTCATCTATCATCCTTCTCACCATCTGCATTATCAGCAATTGTAAAACAATTGCTTATTATGATTTTAAAAAAGATCATAACGACCGGTGACAGGCCCTGATTCTCTATAATTACCGTCAATGTTTGTAGTCAATAAGCTTTTTTTCATTTCAAAGGCTTTTCTAGCTTGAGCAATTCTACTTTTGATATCACTTGAAATCTATGAATTATCTCAAAATTATTACAAACATTAATTAATATAATCACTAATAAATATGAAAACATCTTTACAATTTGCTAACGGTAATAAGCATAACCAGAAAACAGATGGTTTCCAGTAGTTTCAATTTTTGGTGCAGTTGGTGCCTCCGTACAGATGTAGTTTATGTGAATGCTTATAGGCCTGGAACAAATTCAATGTATTCCTAGCAGGCCTACAAAAAACATTGAAAATCGCCAACAATCCTCACGGCCTGTATTGACGGAACACCTGAGAATCACATGTAATCACACAGTAGCCAACCTGTTAAGGAGCTTCAATTGCTTAAAGTTCTTTGTACATCTTTAATTGATTATGTACGTAAACTAAAATACCTTCTTACAGAATTTAAATGTCTACAACCACTACAAACAGAAATGATTACTATGTTGCTCGTCACAACACTAAATTATTTGAACAAAAAACTACTTATGCAGGTAGTCAATACATCAATAAAATACCAAAAGCTTTAAAAGCTTGTGGTAATATAAATTTATTTCAAAAATACTTGATTAATGAAACATTTTACAGTACATGAATTCCTTTCTGAATTGTTTTGGTTGAAAATATATTATAAACTTATAAAGGCTGAAGGCAAATTGCGTAATAATATTTGATACAAATGGTTGGATGACATGCTTGGCGAAGCAAGTAAATACAGGTAAAGAATTGGTAAGTAATGACTTAAATATGGCATTCAAATTTAGACTTATCATTTTTGCTCTATACTTCCTTCTGGAGTCTCCTGGATGTAGTTGTATAATAAAAAAAAATTATTTCATTTCACGAGGTTAATATAGTTTTCAATTTTTAAATTGTAATTTAGGAAAATAATGTTGTATTGTATTGAATTTTTTTTTGTAAATAATAGAAAAATCTTCTTCCATACAAGGATTAGGGTGCAGCCTGTTCTGAACTCACACACTATGTCATCTATCGCCATCTTTTCCTAGGTCTACTAGCATCCCTTTGGAGCATACCAGTGCCCCTGCTTAGGTGTCCTCTTAGGTATGATCTAACACCCATCCGTGTGCTGTCTCCAACTTTGGCGAAAATCCTATATATTTTCGTTCAAGTTGTAAACACCCAATTCTGACCTTATTTCCTCATTTCTTATTCTGTCCAACTGTCTACACTCCTTCATCCTTCGCAGATATCTCATCTCTGACATCTGGATTCTCTGCTCTTGGGTTTTTGTTGTTATCCATGTCTCACTTCTGTACAGAATAACTGGAGCTGCCATAACTTTAGAGAACTTTTGTTTTGTGACCTTTCTCGCTCTATTTCCCAAAGTTCTACTGATAGTCCCATATATACTCTGGATTTGCTATAGAATAGAGTGTCAATAGATAAAAATCAATAGAATAGATATGTACAGCCAATTTTGGTTATTGGAATATTGCTCCAAGGAATATTTCAGTTATTGGAATAAATGCTTTGGGTCCTAAACCATTGCAATGTAACTAACATATAAAAATTTCTGGTTACAGGAATATGAAATAAAATATAATTTTGCTTTATGGAATATTCCTGGAAGTCAGAAAGCTTTTGAAGAGACAAGAACTTGTGATGGACGAGTGGAGAGGCAACATCAAAGCAAATATGAAAAGAAAACGCTGCTGGAATGAGTCTGCAGTTGATGAAGCACTACTAAAATGGTTTCAAGACATATGCAAGTGTCATGTGTCTATCAGTGGACTTGTACTTGGAAAAAACTAACGAAATAGCAAAACATTTAAATATTGAAGATTTTAAAGCTATGATTGGATGGTTATCAAAATGGAAGTCCAGGAACCAAATTTGTTTTTAAAAAACACACAGAGAGGCTGTTGATGCATAAGAGAAAATGCAAATTCTTGGATAGCTGACATTCTTCAAATAGTGCTTGAAAACTATGAAACTGTACTCAGTTATCGTGTAGCTCCGCTCCAGATGGTTCTCTTTGTTTTAAGAAAGAAAAGTTAAAAAATGAATTATGTTTGGACCACCCTGCGTGGCGTTATTTCGGGTAATGGAATAATTCACTCCGCCAAAACGCCTATTCCAATAACTGAATTGACTGTAATAGAAAAATAAATAAATAAATACATAAATTTGACTGACCTGTGTTTTATTTTTATAATATTACAGCCATTTGGATTGATTATTCAATTATTCTGCCACGATCAACACTCGTACGATCATGTTTTTTTGTACTTTTTTTTGTTGTTTTAAGTCCACACACTATCTTATTTGATTGCATAACTCCTGTTCTTCTTTGTATACGTCGAATTTGAGGTCTACGATGGTGTATAAAAATGTAATAAATAAAAAAGAAAACATCTGTAGTAGCAAAAATAACTAAAAACCATGTACCTAAACTAATAATCATTACTGAATTCTTATTATTTTAAATTAAATAATTAAAATATTTCAGTTGTTTTTGAAAATTACACTGCTGATGATAAATTTATAGTACCTACATCTAAAAATGTAACAGTTATTTCACCGTACTTTCAATACAAATAATTTTTATAATTTAGGTCTTATAAAAGTATGTTTTTTCTTGATTCCACAACAATGTATCAGTAAATATTTACAATACAAAAAATGTTATGCTTATATTTTTGTCATATGGTATTATTTATATAAATCACATTGTTATACGTATTCCGAGCTCTTTCGGGATTTGGATATTTAAAATAATAACAAACTTCCTTTAAACTTGTTGTTGTTTAGGTCAACAGCCGAAAGGCTGGTTTGAACTTCTAAAGGCTTTACTAAGTAAAATGAGGAGTGAGGTGGTTTACTGTTGCCTTCCTCACTGAGTGGAAAAGTACGCTTATCAGCATGCCGGGCCCTCTGAAAAGCACATATTTTCCACTCTGCAAATGACACCTTTACTTCATTCACTACAGTCTGGCTGTATAATGAAATTCATTACTTTCAGAGGAGATAACTCTGATTAGTGTCTTTTACACCTCTACCTCTTCTGTTCTTAAATGATTCAGTCATTTAATTAGCTGACCATGTGATAAGAAACAGAACTATTTATTTTAGCCCTGCAATGAACAGATTGAGTGTAAATAATTTGACACTTCACCTGTCTGTTATGAACACCCTTTAAACTTACAACTTAAATTAATAAATCAATTAATTATTAACAAATTAGTATTTTTTTTATATCTAATTTTTTTTGGTTTTAAATCTGTTTTGCAATTACTGCTAATCCAGGTGGTGAGTATTTTGTTCATAATAATAATAGTACAGATCCATCCAAAAAAGGAAAATAGAATATCTGGGTCACATTATCCTCTTGGGACCTGAGGTATTTTTTTGGGTTGTATATACTGAGATCCAAAGCTATAGTATACTATACTTGCAGGTTGCTTTAGTTGAGTCCTGACATATCAGTAGTGATGTGCATTGGAAGAGACCCGTAAGTACAGTATAATCTACCTGCATGGTCCAAGGGTTGTCCTGAGAAATTGTTTTCACTTGTAGATGGAGTTGAAGCATTGTCCGCCATTTTGATAGAGATAAACAGAATACAAGGAAGACATCATTTGTAGTACAACAAAGATCCAAAAGATGATGTGTACTAGTATAAAGTCAAATGTATTATATAATATGTATGTGAAATGCTAGTGAAATCAATGTATAGTATTCTATACCATTGGTTTCAACCAAAGCACCATAATTTTTCTCATTAGGACTCAAACACCCCTCCTAGGGAGTACAGGACCTTGTAGATGGTGGAGGGGCTTGCGTGCTCCCAAGACCCGGAGAGCTATGCCGGCGGTAGTGTAACTACCAGCAGGGCCTCCCAAGCCGGACAGGTCAAAGGGTAGGAGCTAGACGAAGAAGTACTCCAAAAACGACGTCGTTGGGCCAATCACCCACACGTTGAAAAAGCGGATTCAAAGTCACATAAATAGCCTCGGACAGGACAGGAATTTTCGGAATAGTTGTCCGAGACTACCCCGACGCTGTAAGGCACATGGGGAGAGAGAAAGAAGAAGAAGAAGGACTCAAACAGTGCAATATATCTGTTATAGTATGTTATGCCATAGGTCTCAAAGCCAAGCACCATGTAAAAAGCTGCTGCTGGGTCTCGATCAATGCAACTACATGGTATCATATACTATACAGTCAGTTCTCAAGAGGTTAAGTGTGGACCAAGACATGAAATGCTTCGCTTGATAATACAAGGGAAGATTCAGAGGAAGAGAGATGTGGGAAGAAGAATAATCTTTGCGTCTGGTTTCGTTATACCTCAGCGAAGCTATTCAGAGCTGCAGTGTCCAAAGTCCCAATAGCCATCATGATTACCAACCTTCGTTCGGAGAGAGTACGTTAAGAAGAAGAATAGTGTAGAGCAGTAATTATCCAAGGAACATCATGGAGAAAATATTGGAGAAACGACGGTTTGACGCGTCTGGCACTTGAGTAGAAACCTTGCTGATAAAACAGCTTTGAACATAAAATATGATATTTTATAAACTTTATAAGAATCATTTTGTATTTCTGAATGTTTTACTACGTGGATATCATCCAGTTTTGTATTAATAAAAAACCGATTAGTTATGTTAACAATAACTGTAAACTTACTCAATAAAAGTAACCAATTACCAATTAAAAATTAAGTAATAGAATATAAACTTGTCCACATTCTCTAAATCAGACCTAACAAGAAAACATAAGTTACAAACGTTAGCAAAAATACATTTGTATACTTATGTACTTTTACCATCCTAAAATGTTGTGATGAGTTCGAAATGTGAAGAAAATGTTTACACATGACATGAGTAAAACTACGTATGTATACTTATGTATTTTTACCCAACCAAAAATTTTGTGATGAGAGTGAAATGTGACATGAGTAAAAACTACGTATGTGTACTTGTGCACTTTTACCTAACCAAAAAATGTGATGAAAGTGAAATGTGACTTAAGTAAAACTACATAAGTAGTTTTATGTATTTTTACCTTACCAAGATTTTCCGAGCAAAAGAACATAACTACTGTATTTTAAAAAGTATTAGTGAATATAATTGTTTCTTTAATGCATCTTAAAGAGCAAGTAATTTTTGTTAAAATACCATAAAAACGGTATTTGTGCTTCAAATACATCTTTTTTGAGAACAAACTAAAGATAAAAAGTTGTGTACTGAAAAATTACGTTTTTAGACTTATGCACTTTTACCCGGTTACCACTGAGTTGTTCCCAACAAAATTTTTTTTAAGGACCCTTCGTCCACTCACTATAATGGCAAGGATAAATGATAAAAAGAGACTATTCACATTATGGTTGAATCACAATACAAAACCATTACAAAAGAGCTAATTATCTAAATAGATACACTGACACCTCTCAGGAGCCATCACAACAATAGGCCTATACTAATTCATTTATACACTATATTTCTAACCATTTCTTGGAAATATCCTGATTTTTTAACTATTATTATTTACATTAACACTTTTAAAAGCTCAGTCCTGTTAGACAATTCCGAAACAAACACTTTCCCCTTAAATATTGTCACAATATTTTATTAGATTTAAATTGGGTACTTTTGTACAAAAGTTATCATTGTACAATTCATTAATGTTGTGGTGTTGGTAAAGGATGCATCCTTTACTTTAAACTTTACGACGCCCTTTTCACCTCAAAGCAGAATTTACATACAACACTCTCTCACAATGTGTAAGATATAAAAAAGGAAAAAAGTAAACCCACCAAACCTATTAAAAAATTTTAAAATTCTGAACAAAAAAGGAAAAGAAGCAAATATGTGACCTGGAATACGAAAAGGGACCTATTGTCGAAAATTTTGTATTTTCAGCTATTAACCCTTTTAAATTTAACATTAAATTCTGACCAATAGATACAAAATTCAGAATTTTCTCTCAAAAGTTGTGTAAGTTACGGCAGTTTAAGTTTTTGATTAAAAAAATTGGTGTTAAATGCATTTTCTAATTATTACAACATAATATTCTAAATTTTACATTTTAAGAACAAATTACACGTAGAAATTATTCTAAATGTTTTAAATAAATGTTGATGGTTGACAATGCTGAACGTTCTTTTAAATGAGTGCCTTCACTTTTATTGAGTGGTTCTGCTACTGAGTCCAGTACCTTTGACTACTCGGGCTTAAACCCAATTGAACCCAATGAAAGGTCTCGGGATTCTTCTTTACCAAATACACCGATATTTGATATTTTTGAATACATATTTTATTGCGTAGTCATTCCTACAGGAGTAATTACATGGAAAGTACTACCGGACAAAGTAAACTTAAAAATCTACAAAATGAATCCAAATATCGATCCTAACTACTCATTTTCCATCCGACAAGAGGTCCCTTTTCCCGTTCCACGTCACATATGTAAAGTATACAAAATAAGAAAAAATCCAGCAGATAAATGCTCAGGTTGATACCCAAAAATAATTTAAATTGACACAAGAATCAATTACAATTAAATTATTTAAGTGTTTAGATAGCATTATAACAACAGAATCCATATTAATATAATGAGTTTTAAATAAAACTTTTTATATACACCTTAATATTAATATGGATTCTGTTGTTATAATTAATTAATTATAAATGAACTATCCATATTTATATTACCTTGAAAATGTTGTAGCAGGTGCTCAAAATGTCCACTATGATTCTCTATATACTTTATGCAGCGATTTAAAACTGATTTACAAATTTTCAACAGTAACATTTTATCGTCATTTGCATAGTCGAATGCAACGTTAATTAAACTTTTTAATTCGAGCAGGTTTTGCGGCTTGTAAGAATACACTAGTTCCTTTACAATGCCCTACAGTGAAAAATCACATGGCGTTAAGTCTGGCGAGTGCGTAGGCAATTCGATTGTACCACGACGACCAATCCATTCATTAACTTTGTAATATTTAAAAATTCACAAACTTCGATACCGGAATGTGTTGGGGCTCCATCTTGATACCAGATGAGCGATTGGACATTGTAAACAGAATTGTCTTCAAGTTACGGAAATACTACTTTCTGCAGCATTTGTAAGTAATTTTCCGAGTTAACATTTTCCTCAAAAAAATAAGGACTTATCAGTGCAGTATTCGAAATACCTCCCCATACCATAACACCAGGCACATTAATCTCTTTTTGAATTACAAAATGAGAATTTGTATCAGATAAGTTACACGCAGGTATGCCGATTAACACGTCCATTGAGTTAGAAACATGCCTCATCAGACCATAAAATTGATCGCAAAAAGTTTGGATTGGCTTCTGCACGGATAGCGACTATGTCACAGAATTCTAACCACCTGTCACTATCGTCCTCATGAAAAGCTTGGAGTAAAGATAGACGAAATGGATCAATCTTAATTCCTTCATCATCCTTTGCACGCTAGTTCATTTTTTTATCGTCCGACTGTTTTGCAATTACTGTAATTCAGACGGTGAGAAGGATGATAGATGAAAATGAGTGATGAAAAAATACCAGACCTGACCTAGAATTGAACCCGGGACCTCGGCGTTGAAGCCAGTTGCGCTAACCACTACGCCAACGGGCCAGCACGCTAGTTCGTGATAATCTTAGTTCAGAAGACGCCTTACGAGTTGATTCACCAGAACTGGACACAAACGTTTCAGCAACCTTTTCTAGGTTATTTGTAGGTTATCGTCATTGAAAATTGATCGTGTACGACCACACTTCTGACATTTAATACGCTTCCTGTGTTTTCAAATTTCTTATTTAACTTTCGTAAATGTTGCTGAATCGGTAACGAGACATCTGGATACTTATCACTAAATTCTTCCAATACTTTAGCAGTATTTTTATGATGCTTCCACCACAACTGAAGCATATAAACTCGTTGTTCAGTTGTAAACATTTTAAAAGTACCGTTACGAAAGAAAAAAATAGTAACTACACGGAGACGCACCTCACACTAGCAACTGTTACAGAAAACTAATAAATATTGTACGTGATGCTGCCAACATTACACTATTACCAACTTATCAAAATGAAAAGTCCCATCTCATGGGGAAACCGACAAATGGGCCACCCGGTATATCCTTTAGATAATAATATTCTTTACTACTCGTAATTGAATCATCTGTAAAATAAAAAGCGCCTGAAAGGTATGCAACACACATTACTTACTAGTTACTCATATTGTATCATAAGGTGATAATTTAAAAATAAAATACTTCATTTTTACGTTCTCTTGCCGTATGTGAATATATAGGGAAGAAAATAATTTTTTTCAAGTAAATTTTTTTTGAAATCGTGAATTCACCGAAAATACACGTTTTTAGGCCTCCTGAACCCAAAAATCATGTTTATAGCGATTGGTGCAATTTTTACTTTTTGCGGTTTCTCGAAAACAATTCCTAAAATATTTTAAAATATCGCCTCAGTCTCTAAACGGTTTATGTTCTACATGATAGGGTAAGCGCCATGTCTGCTGAAATACTTGGGGCTGTGCTCTGGTGGTAAAATTTGTGTTTCTTAAATTGCCGCATTTATATGCATTTTGCAACAAAAGTAGCCTATGTACAATCAAAGTTATAAGAAATTAAAAATCTTATAACTTCTATTTCAAGAACTTTTTCCACAGAACCTAGTTTAGCGTCAATTAGTGATTTTACAATTTTCTTAAGTCCTTCAGAGTTGAATTCACTATGGGTCATTCACTCATGATTAATTTTTTAACAAAGAATAATTTACAAACAGTTTAACAAAAACTTTCAGTAAATGTGTTAAAAATGTTGGATTTATCTTGTATATGACAGCACCCAGCAACGTTGCTTCCGTGTAATCGTTTGGTTGTAAATGATAAAGGGTTTCTTCTTGGGTCCTCACGATGTACATTTTTTCATAAATACGGAGAATGACGTAGATTTCGTTTTAAAATTTATGGACGAGGTGAATGAAGGTGTGAAATGATGGTGTGAATTAAAACAAGGTTATATTTTTCATTTTACATTAGTTACTCATGATTACATATACGTTACAATTTGTATTATTTAAATTGGCAAAAGAAAGTCGTGTGAGTGCTTCTTAGCAGATTTTTATTATTGAGCGATTGTTAGTAATTTTTTTTATAGATTTAAAAGTTAACAATTTTTAACTTAAAAAGTCTGGAAATGTACAAAAGTGAATTCTAATCGTTTCAAAAAACGTGAATTTTTAATCTTCTCTTTAAATTGTTATTATTAATTAAAGAATTTATTATTTATTGTAAACACAGATTAATAATAATAAATAATTGAACAGATCAAGTTAAAGAAGTATAAAATGAATAAAATTTCCAGCAATACGTGGTAGAACATTTTTCTTCCTGAAAATTAATGTTATAATGGGTTTTAACTGTTATTTTCCATGACCCTTCAGTGGCTTCCGCGGCAGGGATCCCGCATTCGATTCCCGGTCAGCTTGGGTGTGTTCGATCACTAATTTTCATTTATCACCCTCTTGTTGTTGTTAAGGTCATCAGCCTGTAGGCTGGTTTGAACCTGTAGAGGTTTTACTAAGTAAAACGAGGAGTGAGGTGGTTTACCATTGCCTTCCTCACTGAGTGGAAAAGTACATTTAACAGCATGCCAGGCCCTTGTAAAGCACACATTTTCCACTCTGCAAATGACACATTCACTTCATTCACCACAGGGTCTGGCTGTATAATGAAATTCATTACTTTCAGAGGAGATAACTCTGACTAGTGTCTTTTGCACCTCTACCTCTTCTGTTCTTAAATGGTCCAGTCATTTAATTGGCTGACCATGTGATAAGAAACAGAACTATTTATTTTATCCCTGCAACGAACAGATTGAGTGTAAATAATTTGACACTCCACCTGTCTGTTATGGGCAGTATCAGTATCACCCTCTATCGTCTGCATTAGCAATAATTTACTAAACAGTCGGACGTAAAACCAAAATAAAAAACTCCATAACATAGAAAGTTACAAGAGGTAGAGATTTAAAAGACACTAGTCAGAGTTAATCTCTTCTGAGAGTAATGCATTTCACTATACAGCCAGAACCTGTGGTGAATGAAGTGAAGGTGTCATTTGCAGGATGGAAAGCAGTTGCTTTTCGGAGGTTCTGGTATGCTGATAAGTATTCCTTTCCACTCAAAAGAGGAAGACAATTGTACACCACCTCACTTCTCGTTTTACTTAGTAAAACCACTAAAGGTTCAAACCAGCCTTTCGGCTGATGACCTAAACAACAACAACATAGAAAGAGAGTTCGAGAAAGCAACATTAATAAGTAAAAAATACAACAAGTATGACAAACATGTGACAAGGGCATAATGAAAACATATAGTATCAGTGTGTACAGTGCACAGAGATCTCTGTCGTGAGCATAACCGTGAGAATATAATTACGAAATTGAAGAGCCATCTAATGACGTCACATTTGTAACACTGTATAAAATGGTGACGTCATATTTTCTTTATAATTCAAGGCCGTGTTACCACCTGTCATCGGTTTAATATTCGTAAACTAAAGTGCGCTGTGTTTCTGTATCTGATTACTTATTTGTTTGCTTTAATCATTCTATTCAATTTGCAAACACACGCCGTGTCGTCGTTGGCATGATTAAAACACTAGTTTGCTATTAATGTTTATTACCAGGTCTCTGGTTCACCCAACTAAGATTAAAAAAGCAGTTGGTATTAAAATTAAGTCGCACAAATCGGTTTAGTGATTTGGCAAGGTGATCAACTTAAAAATCATCCATGAGGAAACGCCATTGGCTACCGATTTTAATTTCAAGTTGTTTACAAGGCACCCAAATCTGGTGTAAAACACTCACACGACTTTCTCTTGCTAATATAAATAATAAAAATTATTACCTATGTTTAATCATTAGTAAAAAATGTAAAATGTAAAACATAACCTAATTATAATCATGAGTGAATGACGCTTATTGGAAATCAACCTATGTTCTACTTAAAAATTAGGAAACTCACTAACTGAAGCTAAACTAAGCTCTGAAGAAAATTATACTTTCAATCAAATTTGTACTATTTTTAATTTCCGATAACTTTAAAATTTATTTACACTTTTGTCATAAAATGCATACTTCGGTCGTAATCTTAAAAAATCCCTTTTTTACCATTTTCATGCGCGAAATACAGAAAATCACCAATTGATGCTAAACTAAGAATTATTGTAGAAAAAAACACTTAAAATAAAAGTTATCGGTTTTATAATTTTTTTACTTCTTTTATTTCTACATGTTATTTTTATTTTTACAAGCTTTTTTCCTAAAGAGCATAATAAAAAGCCGCAATCTTACAAAAAAGAAAACAATTTTTTCCCACGAAAACACAGCCTCCAAGAATTTCAGCAGATATGTAGCTTAGCTTGTAGAGCATAAAAATGTAGTAAATGAGATGATTTTTTAAAACACCGTGGAAGCCATTTTTGAAAAAAACGCACGAATAAACTACTACAAGAATTTCAGTAGATATGTTGCTTACCTTATCTTGTAAAGCATAAAATTGTAGTAAAAAAGGTGATTTTTAAAAATGCCATAGGAGCCATTTTTGAGAAAATCACACGAATAAACTACTACTTCCAATTGACCGATTTTGATGAAAATGTCCTTGTCGGGTTCCCTTTTAGTACCTAACTTAAGTTCTAAGTTTCAACATCGTAGACTGTTCCTTTATTGAGATACTTTGTTCAAGCTCAGACAGCCGAACGCACACACAGACTAATCACTAAAAACATGCTTTTTTGATTCAGGGGGCCTGAATACTTGTATTTCCGGTGAAAACTTGAGTTCGAAATCGACGTGAAGAAACTAATTTCCTTCCCAATATTAAATGCATATAGGGCAACAGAGAGTAATAATAAATCAGCCAGAAGCAATGGTTGTCTTGTTCGGTTCCTGATACCAACAAGACCGTCTAGTGGTTAGCGTGCTAGCCTAACTCGTCGAGGTCTCGGGTTCGATTCCCGGCCAGGGTCTGGAAATTTTCACAAGTCAAAACCCAGTGTTTTCGATACATTACCCACCGTAATCGCAAATAACGAAGCAGTTGATGCGACTTTAAATTTTAAAAAATCCCCCATAGAGCTTTCATGCTTTTTCTGGAAGAGCTAGGCGTTGGTTTCTCTCGTAGTAAAATGCATTCTCTCGTAGTAATTGTGCTAACTTACGGGTTCAATTTTGTACTATATTTGATATAATCTAATGTAACTTTCTCAAGATTTCTCTCACAGAGAGTTGCCCGACATTTATCATTTAAAACTCTACTGAACTTGGTGAAATAGATATCGGCACAGTTGGTTAGTTTCTTATAACTCTTAAAATTAATCTCTAAACTACAGGGGACTCAACATGTACGCCTAATACTCACAATTCCGTAAATTAAGGGGAGATGGCACTATGGTTTTAACTCAAAATTTCGATTTTTGATTTTTTTATATTTTCCAATAGTTTAGGCCTAGATCTACCAGAAAAAACATTAAATTACTTCAAAAAACTAATTTTTTTATGAAAAAAATTAAGTTTTTACCAAGTTTACACAGAAAAATTATGTTATCAAGAACGAATATTTTTCACAATTTTATACTGCTCGGTTTAGTGCAAAGATAATTTTAGTTTTTAAAATATCTGCATCACTGTTTTTTGTATTCTCAGCTCAGTTTTTTTGTGCTTGTTTGTGTACATTTTGTTTTTGATTTGTGCCTTCTTGTTTCTTCCGATTTTCCGTAAATTTAGATTTTTTACACTTGGTACATTTTTCTAAGAAACCAATAAACCTACCAGGCTGAAATATTTACCAGTTAATTATCTTGTATATCCAGATATACCGAAATTTTTATGACTTTCTCAAGTGCTCCAAAAATTAGTAATACGCAAAAAACGTAGAAAACAATTTGTAAAAATGTTATGTTATTCGTAATATTTTAAAAAAAAGGTATGGCCCAAAGATTAAATTGAAAAAATGTCAGTAGCTCGAGAAGAAACCCGACACCTATGGTGTGTAAAGTTTAATTTCTTTTTCTTTTACAAATCCTATGAAAAATGTATCTAAAAATAGCAAATTTAACATTGACGGGATACAAAGTACAGTCTTCCCTTAAGAGTGACTGCACAAAACAGAAGTAAACAGTTTTTAGGAGTTTTCATTTTGAAAACACTTGTAAGTTTCTTAAAAGAATTTGATTTATCTTTTTTCTCAGACGCTGATGTTGGTAATTAATTAACGAAGATGAAAAAGCTTCTAGAAAACAATTATGATTTAAACTGCTATTATTATGCGATATAGATTCAGTTCTAAAAATCCTTATTCATGTCTCTCTTCTCTTAAGATATCAATGTAACAGACTGTACGTAATAATCGTATAATATACTGCACAGGCCTATATAATATAATAAGTGTGGATTATAAAAGTTGTATTGGCAATGACCTAGATTATGCTAATATAATTGTCTGCAACAAAGAAAACATTATTATGCTGTCATCTTCATAAAATTACTGTATCATTATCATTAATGATAACATTTTAAAAGAATTTTAATGAATATAATGACTAAAATTTTATATGTTTCTTAAAATAAATATTGTTTAGTAATTCAATTTATTTATTTTAAATAAATTAACTGAAGTAAAATCTACAATCTACTCTAGTATAGAATAGTAAGGGGTTGGGTTTTATTCTTTACTTGTTGTTTTTTAGATTATCAACCGTAATGCTGGTTTGAACCTGTAGAAGCTTTACTAAGTAAAACAAGAAGTGAGGTGGTTTACCTTGCCATCCTCACTGAATTGAAAAGTATGCTTATCAGCATGCCAGGTCCTTTGAAAAGCATCTACTTTTCACCCTGCAAATTACAACTTAACTTTATTCACAACTGGATCTAGCTGTGTTTTTTTTTTGGTGAAACGTCCAACTGTTCTGCAATTACTGCTAATGCAGACTGTGAAGGATGAAATGATTTTTTGTAACGTATGAAAATATGCCGTGCCTGAATGGGATTCGAACCCAAGACCGCATAATGAGAGGCGAGCACGTTACCAACTACGCCAATGCGGCCGGCGGATCTAGCTGTGTAATGATGAATTTTATTACACTCAGAGGAGATAACTCTAATTTGTGTCTTTTACACCTCTGCCTCTGCTCGCCTCTCATCATGCGGTCTTGGGTTTGAATCCCATTCAGCCACCACATATTTTCATACGTTACAGAAAAAATCATTTCATCCTTCACCGTCAGTATTAGCAGTAATTGCAGAACAGTCGGACGTTAAACCAAAAAAACCTCTACCTCTTCTGTTCTTAAATGCTTTAGTCATAGGCTGACCATGTGCTAAGGAACCGAACAATTTTTTGTGGCCCTGGAACTAGCAGATTGAGTGAAAATAATTTTACACTCCACCTAGCTTGTAGAATAGCAGTCTATGTTTCAGTACGTCGTTGATCTAAGATCCAATTCAATTTTTTTTTTTTTTTAATTGGGTGATGATGCCTACATAAGCCTTGGGCTTGTGCGTAGGTAGTGATAGGTGGTAATTTATAGATGAAAAAATGTCAGACCTGACCGGGAATCGAACCAGGAACCCCGGCATAGTAGCCAGTTGCGCTGACCACTACACCACGGGCCGGCCGGCCAATAATTAATCAATTATTGTAAATTCAAAAAATAATTTAAAAATAATCATAAATAATAATCAAAACTGAACTATTTCTAATTTAAAATTTATATATTCGAAACAGTAATTAAATATATCAAGATGAATTATAAGAAGAAAATAACACATTCAAAAAAAATTAATTCCAGAACTAAATATCTCAAATTAATGCCAGAAAACAAAAGATAGTATAATTTTAATTAAATAATTTGAACCAGTAAGAAAATAAGTAAAGGAAATTATTAAATTATCAAGAGTTAAATTAATTATGGAACCAAACAAAATAAATTTGGTAATTTTAAAATATGAAGATAAGATTTAAATAAGTGTTTAGACTATAAAACCAAATACAACAATGACTCGACGCCCCATTTGATTCCCGGTATGTTTGCCGGCATTTGATTTCCCGGATGGACAACAAGCGGAAGCAAGACTCCAAGAATAATTTCAATTTGTAACTATAAAATTAATTAATTGAGCTCATAGCTAGTATATAACATTAAAAAACAGATGTTCCAATATACAATTATAATAATTAATAATCAATTAAAATATTTAGATTTATATCACAGTGTCATCAATAAATCAATAAATTCAATAATTAATAATTTTCAAACTAATTTTTGTAACATCTTGCATTTGTCAATTTCATTATTTTTACATTTTTTCAATATCATTAAAGTCTTCTTCTTCTTACTATCAAGGATTAGGCATAAGCCTGTTCCGAACTTACAAACCATCCTGTCCGTCTACACAAACACGAGACACTCCCGCCCGTACATCTCATCTACTGGCATCTTCTTCGAGGTCTTCCCACCTCCCTTCTTCCAACTGGTCACTATTAGAAGTATTCTCTCCTCTGGCATCCGTTCCAGATGTTGCCTCCATTGATTCCGGTCATTAAAATTACATTTTTAATTTTCAATTTGTTTGGCGCTATTCATTTTAATTTCATCATCATCATCATCTTCACTTCCAAGGATTAGGTTACATGAACCTGTTCCGGTACCCATCTCCCTCTCGGCCTCCCTACATCTCGTCTGCCAACTGGCTGATAATTTAAAGCTGCCACTGGCATCCTTTCGTTTGGCATTCTGTCCAGGTGACTACACCGTCGTTGTCTATTTTTTATTATCTTTTCATGCAAAGACTGAACTGATAGTGCGCTTCTAATATCCACGTTCCTTATTCTATCCATTCTGGTACATCCATGCACACTTCGTAAAAACTTCATTTCCGCAGCTTGAATTTTACTATCGCTTTTAGCAGTATGCACCCATGACTCACTGCCATATAGGAGTGTTGGAACCGCAATAGTGTTGAAAAATTTGAGGCGTGTTTCCTTCCTCGTTTTATTCTTCAGATGTCTGTGAATATTTCCACAAATATTCTGAAATTTGGCCAGTTTAACTGTTATGTCTTTATCAAAATCGTATGAAACATCACTCCCAAGATATTGAAAATGTTTAACCTGTTCTATTGCCCTTCCATTCATCTCTATTCTCGTCCTTATTGTATATTTACCTTTAAAAGCCATAGTTTTAGATTTTGTGGATGATATTTCCAGATTGTATTGTTTTGCAACTTGTTCCAACATAAATACCGATTTTTGTAACTCGTCTTCATTCTGTTGTATTACAACTTTGTCATCCGCATATAAAAGAGAGTTCATAAAGAAGCCATCCGAGATCTGTATACCTGGGTCTACATTACATTTCCACGTTCTCAACATGTCGTCCACATATATATTAAACAACGTCGACGATATACAACATCCCTGTCGAACTCCTCTATTGGTTTTAATAGGCTCTGTCACTTTCCCATCTAAATCTAGTAAAATCACAGTATCTTCGTACAGGCTCTGCAATATCCTGATAATATGTTTAGGGTATCCTCTCCTTTCCAGAACCCTCCATAAAAGCGAACGTTTAACACTGTCAAAAGCCTTTACAAAATCTATAAATGCAAGATGGGTTTCAAGGTTGTATTCTCGTCTCTTAGCCATAATTTGTTTTAAAGTAAAAATAGCATCCGAACACGATCTACCTTTCCGGAACCCCATCTGTTCTTCCATAATCAAGGAATCGGCTACGGTTCTTAACCTATTATTAATAATTCTTGTGTACAATTTGTAGGAAGTGTCTAATAAACTAATCCCTCTATAATTGTTAGTGTCTATTCTATTTCCTTTTTTGTGGATGGAAATCACCTTTGACTGCAACCATTCTTTGGGTATTGTATGACCTTTCCAACACATATTAAAGAAGTGCACTAGGCGCAAATGCAAGGCGGTTCCTCCATATTTTAATAATTCCATATTGAGACCGTTCATTCCTGGAGCCTTTCTATTCTTAACATGTTTTAGAGCCTCCATAAATTCTTCCATAGATACTTTGTCGACACAACAGTCTTGGCAGTCAATCTTAACCGTGTGTGGCTCTGCTTTGTCATGCCATAATTCCTCATAATGATTTATCCAGTTCTCCGTACTTATACAGTTGACCTTTACTCTTTCTCTCTCTGATTTGTTAAGAACTTTCATCACTTTATAAGCCAAAGATTGTCGGCCATGTACATCATGCTCTATGGTCCCAATAAATCTATCCCATGATTGTCGATGAGCCCTTTTCACCAATTTTGAAGCTTCATTTCTAACTTTGTGGTATTCCTCTTTATTGAGAGCTGTTGGATTTCCTAAATACTTCTTGTAGTATTCGTTCTTTCTCTTGATTGCCATCTCGATTTCTTCATTCCATATCTTCATGCCTTTCCTTCTCCTGAATCTGCTCTTTACTCCTATAGCCTCACTAGCTGCCCTAGTCACAATGTTCTTAATATTGTTCCATTCCAACTCTATATCATCATTTGTGGGAGCATTTTGGATATATTGATTTATCCGCTCTTGATACAGGCGTTTTATACTGTCCTCCTCCAAAAGATACACTTTGTATACTTCCTCTTTATTTCCAGCTGGTTGTTGCCTGGTTCTTGTATTCTGTTTCCATTTTGTATATAAGGCTATTTCGGCAACAACCATATAATGATCGGAGAATATATCAAATCCTCTGAAAACCCTTGTATCAGTTAACTGTTTTGCTATTTTCTAATTAGCAATCACATAGTCAATAATAGATTTGCTCCCACGCGCCGCCCAAGTGTATTTGTGAATGTCCTTTTTACGAAAGAAGCCATTTAGGATCTTCAACTCATTAAATGTAGAAAATTCTCTAAGTGTATCACCATTTTTGTTCATTGTCTCCTCTCCGAAAGTTCCCACAGTATTAGGGATAGGTTCCCTTCCCACTCTAGCATTAAGGTCTCCTACCACCAACACGCTGCAGTTTTTGTTATGTTTATCTATTACTTTTTGCAAGGCGTAGTAAAACTGCACACTTTCTTCCTCCTTTCCTTCTTCCGGAGCATAGACCCCTATTATCACTAAATGACCTCTATCGTATTTGAATTTCATAGTTAAAATTCTTTCGTTAAAATATTTGTACTCTCTTATCTTTTGTTCCCATTTCCTATCTACAAATATAGCCACTCCCTTTGCTGCTCTTTCCTTGACGCTTACACCACTATAAAACATCGCATATTCTTCCAAATACTTCGAGCCACATAATTTTTTTTGTTTCCGTTACAACAGCGATATTTATGCCTTTCTCCTTAAATATTTTACTCAGTTCTATTTCTTTATTATTAATTCCACGTACATTCCAAGTTGCTATTCGTAAATTATCCGCAATCCATTTTCGTTGTTTCTTTTGTTCGTTTCCATTTATGTTTCCGAAATTCCTGTCCTGTCCGAGGCTGCTTTGGGTACTGTTAGTTTTAAGAGAAATCCCCTGGCCGCGTTACGGGCGCTGCGCAGGTTAAGCTTAGTGGTGGGGCTGCCACCTCACTGCCTCCAAGCATGCAGACCAGTTCGTTCGAGATGACGCTCTAGGTTCTTCCGCCCTCTCCGCCGTTGGGAATTTCTTCCTCTTCATTCTAATTTATAAAATTTTATTACAAGCTACCCGTTATGGGTAAGCTTTTTTACGTATATTGAGTGAAGTTTCCCTCAATGGAGGTATTTCGTATTGTCAAAAAAATGGGGAAAATATTGAACAATGAAAGAGGTTATTTATTAAGTTATTAGAGGTGTATTGTTAGTTACCTGGCGCCGACTAATTGATTTTGTTCTATAATAAAAGATAGATTTCTATTGTGTCTATTTGGTTATTATTGTCCTATTTATTGTTATTCATATTTTGTTATTTTATTGTATTATTTTATGATATCTCTACAATTTTGTAGATCTTTCTAGCAACTTGTAGAAGGTACATTTTTTCGGTTGGTTTATTGTCAATTGTGCCTTATTATTCTAAAAATTACCTGACTGTTACGTATTATAACATTGTATTGTGATATTTTAGAAATAATACTTAATTACTAGAAATTTAACTTAATAGAATAATAATAACTTAACTAATAGAAATAATAATAATTACTTGAAAGTAATGAATTTCATTGTACAATCAGACCCTGTAGTGAATAAAGTGAAGGTGTCATTTGCAGAGTGAAAAATATGTGCTTTTCAGAGGGCCCGGCATGCTGATTGTCCAGTAAGTGAGAAAGGCAACTGTAAACCACCCCACTCCTCGTTTTACTTAGTAAAAACTCTACAGGTTTAAACCAGTCTTTCGGATGATGACCTAAACAACAATTCTAGAAATGGCTAAGCGAATAAATTGTTCACTGTAAGAAATTGTGCATTCTATGAACTTCTGTGTATCGAACAAGGATAATGTGGATAAGTTTTGTGGGGCATTCGCTGTGCCCATAGTCAGTATCATATAGGAGAATTCTACTTTAATTTGGCACTAGTTTCATGAAAATAGATAAAGTTATAATAAAATTATTACATTTTTAAAAATACTTGTTTTTCACCCCACATTACTTTTTTAAATGGGTGGATGGGTGAATTTGGAATGTTTTATACGAAAATGTCACTAAAGGAAGAAAATTTTTGTAAAAATAAATTATTTTGGCTGCCATCGTAGCGTAGTGGTAGCGTACTAGTCTATAATGCGGATGTCCCGGGTTCGATTCCCGGCTAGGGTTTGGATATTATTTCAAGTCAAACCCACCGTTTAAGTTAGATAACCCACCGAAGTGTAAATAACTAAGCTGTTGATTCGATATGTCACCCTTTCAGTGCCGAAACAATATTTAAAAGTTTGACGTAAAGTGCCATTTAATTTGAATAAGGGTGTACAAAAAGTGCCAGCTTTTATTTCGAAAACTTGCAGGCGTAAGCCTACCATTGTCGACCAAAATTTTAACGTTACAGAAAAATAAAATTTCCCGTGAAAATTAATTTTTATTGTGTTCATAAAAAAAAGAAATGGTTTTAACTCTGAAAAACATTCAAAATAGTTTTTTTAGTTTATTTTTAAAGTCGTAACAACAGCTTTGTTATTAGCAATTACTATGGGTTTTGGTACCTTAACGGTGTTTTAAAGTGTTAAAATTTCCAGACCCTAGCCGGGAATCGAACCCGGAACCTTTCGCTTTGTAGGCTAGCGCACTAGTCACTACGCCACGGAGGCGGTTTCAAAATACATTAATCCATTAATTTTTGTTTAAAAGTTTTTTTTGGAAATGTTCGTTTATCCGGACAGTGGCACGTTATGCATAACTTACGGCCGGCCGGTAAATCGGATGTTATTCATAAAATATATAAACGACCTGTTTTTTGGACTTGGTACTGAAAGGTTTAAAGAAACTAAACAAAAAACTATTATTTTATTAAGCCGATATAGGAAAACATTTTTTTAAGTCAGTCTCCCTCCTTAACATAAAATAAAACAAAGCATGTAATAATATTGATTTTTAATTTTGTTATATAACATAAATTTGTAGGTTACACGTTTTGTCCATTAACAATCAAAAAATATACTTTAAATGATATCGTGAGGTGAGTTTAGTGTGATTGAGCGAACGCTATCTGAGAGTGGACAATAAAATTTCATATTAGGTTCTATCAGTTGCATGCACTCTTATTTTTTTAGTCCATCGCCAAACAATCTATAAGTCATTTAGTTAATGCAACCTACTGGCCTATTATTTAATCGTCAATGTAGGCCTTCGTTTGTTGCCACAGACATTCCTTAAATCCGTGTAAATTGTTTCTTGGAAAGGATTTATGATTTATTATCCTACAAGACATGTATTTTTATTATTAACCAATGGCGGATATGCAAGAAAATCTATATGATCTGAGAGAAATCATAAATATATCATACTTAATAATGTATGATAATAAATGTAGCATTTAATCGTATATTCGCTGTGAGTCAGCTGTTTCACATCTGATTTTCTGAGACGAATGTTCCTGGTTCAAATCCTAGTAAAGGTAGTTAACTTTTATACGGATTTGAATGCCAGACAGTGGTTACCAATGTACTTTGATGGTTGGGGTTCAATTAACTTTCCCAGGAATGGCCAGCTTGGTTCTGTACAAGGCTACACCTCATTTACACATCACACATGTCATTCTCATCTCACTGGTACATAGGGTTGCTTAATGTTCTGAATTAAACAGATTGCAACGTACACACATTCGGGATAATGGTATAACACAACACCTTCACCATAAAAGGCAGGTGGAGTGTTCAATTATTTGCACTCAATCTACAATTTTCAAGACTACAAAAAATAGTTCTGTTTCTTTTCACATGGTCAGCAAATAATACTATTGAAGAATTTTAGAACAGCAGAGGTAGAAGTGTAAAAGACACTAGTCAGTTATCTCCTCTGAAAGTCATGAAAGTCATCATTATACAGCTAGACCCAGTGGTGAATGAAGTGAAAGTGTCATTTACAGGGTGGAAAGTAGATGCTTTTCAGAGGGCCTGGCATGCTGGTAAGCATACTTTTTCACTTATTGAGGAAGGTAAACCACCTCACTCTTTGTTTTACTTAGTAACGCCTCTAGAAGTTCAAAACAGCCTTATGACTGATGACCTAAACAATTAAAACAACTAAACAACACCGTCACCATTGTGATACAATCAGTTTGTAGTTCCCGTTTTCTTATTTACTGCTAAGACATGGTCCTTTATAAAATGTCTGATGGGGAACCTGGCTAAGCAGAAGATTTATTGAAAGATTGGTGCTAAATATTCAATTAAGAGGAGTGTGGAATAAAAAAAATATTATCAATTTTTTGTTAAAAATTTAGTTTGAAATGTGCACTTTAAAACGTCGTTAGAATCATGTTGCTATGCCAACTAGAAGATATTTTATTAATAATTTTTTTTTTTTAACCGGGTTGGTCTAGAGGTAAAGTCGTCGCCAAAATCAGCTGTTTAACAGCTGATTTTCGGAGACGAAGGTTCCTGGTTCAAATCCTAGTAAAGGTAATTACTTTTATACAGATTTGAATGCTAGACAGTGGTTACCGGTGTACTTTGATGGTTGGGGTTTAATTAACCATACTCTCTCAGGAATGGTCGACCTGAGTCTGTACAAGACTACACCTCATTTACACGTCATACATATCATCCTCATCTCATTGGGTCATGGGGTTGCTTATTGTTGTGAATTGAACAGATTGCAACGTACACATATTAGGAATTGCCGGCCGCATTGGCGCAGTTGGTAACGTGCTCGCCTCTCATCATGCGGTCTTGGGTTCGAATCCCATTCAGGCACGGCATCTTTTCATACGTTACAAAAAAATCATTTCATCCTTCACCGTCTGCATTAGCAGTAATTGCAGAACAGTCGGACGTTAAACCAAAAAAAAAAAAAAAAAAAAAAAAAAAAAAAAAAAAAAAAAAAAAAAAATATTAGGAATTAAAAAAAAAAAAAAAAAATTTTTGTGATTGTATGTTTAAGCTAATTTGCCATCTGTCACAAAATTTCACAAAATTATTTTCCCTTTCGATTAATATTTTCTGAGATTTATTATACTATTTTTCACACTGCCGTCTCTCTTTTATTTATTCATAGGTTGGCAGTATAACCTAAAAGTTTATAACCTGCACTATTTTTGTTGTGGTCTGTCTTTGTTTACGCTCGTGTTTTTGTTTCTCAAACTTAAAACTCAAATATCTCAAAACGTCATTTTTAGAACTTTATGTACCTTTTTCTCAGCTTCCACAAAAGTTGCAGGGCTGAAATTTTTATGTCGTATGTTAATCGTCCAGTTCTGTTGATTGAATGCGCAGTTTTTAAAAATATTGAAAATTGTGGGATATTGAAAATTGTGATTTTTCGATGAAAAATTGATCTCTTTTTAAAAAATTGTCAAAATCAAAATTCTTACAAGAATTAAATGCTACACATTCTAATTGTATACAAAAGAGTGGCCTTTCATACAAAAAAATTGTTGCTCTAGCTGAAGTGGTTGCTGAGAAAAAGGTACAAACATTAACATTGCTTAGGATAATGATCCACACTCCCCTTAAAAGATCAAGTAAAAATGCAAATTTTCTGCAGGAAACTAAAAGAATAGAAGTAAAACAGCACGTGGTGTCCCCTCTGATGTCTATATTATTTCTTCATCTTTCAGATCTGGAGCAGCCAGCCGTGCCTGGTTAGTCTATGTTCCAGTTTGGCTTTGAATAGGGTAAAGAGCCTGAGCTTAACTTTGTGTAAGACTCTGAGTTGAGAAAACTCAACTCCAACATTGCTCTTCCCAAAGGTTGATAGGGCAAGTTTCTGTAGATACACAGGTATGAATAAGTTGGAAATGCATTAAAAATCTATTAAATAAGCTCCCATGGAACCAACTGAGGTAAATTGGAAGATTATCAACTGTCTTGACAGCCGCTCCATGGCGTAGTGGTTAGTGTGCTGGCGTACCAATCGGAAGCTCCCAGGTTCGATTACCGTCCAGATTCTGGAAATTTTGCGTTTCAAAACCCATTATTTCATACCCTAACGTTGTTGCTGATAACCAAGATGTTTATGCGATTTAAAATAAATTGTTGTCGTTGTTGTTTAGGTCAAAAGCCTAAAAGCTGGTTTGAACCTCTAGAGGTTTTACTAAGTAAAAACGAGGACTGAGTAATTTACTCTTGCCTTCCTCACTGAGTTTAAAAGTACGCTCATCAGCATGCCAGAACTACTAAAAAGAACTACTACTTACACACACTGCAAATGACATCTTCATTTTATTCACCACAGGGTCTGGTTGTACAGTGAAAGTCAGTACTATCAGAGGAGATAACTCTGACTAGTGTCTTTTACACCTCTACTTCTTCTATTGTTAAATAGTTCAGTCATATAATTAGCTAACTATGTGATACGAAACAGAACTACTTTGTGTAGTCTTGGCCGGCTGCATAGGCGTAGTTGGTAACGTGCTTCCCTCTCATCATGCGGTCTTGGGTTCAAATCCCATTCAGACACGGCATATTTTTATACGTTACAAAAAATCATTTCATCCGTCAGTATTAGCAGTAATTGCAGAACAGTCAGACATTAAACAAAAAAAAAGAAAAAAACAATTTGTAGGCCTGGAACCAACAGATCGGGTGTAATTAATTTAACACTCCACCTACCCGTTATGGGTTTTAAAATAAATTAAAAATTAAAACAAACTGTTTTGACAGTAGAAGAGAAAGATGTTCCCAACGGCAAAGAGAGTGACCTCTAGGAGATCATCTCCGAATGAAACCCAGACGACATCCATATACTTGGCACCCGCACCATGGTCTTTCTTACAATCGGGTCAGTAGACCATTTGAGGAATTTACAATCACTTTTAATCATCTAAAGATAAAATAACCTATTTAAAAACTTACTATATAAAAACTATCACAATATTTGCTCGTAAAACTAGACTCTAAGGATTTACCGGTTATTGTGACCTCCTGAAAAGCAGACCAGTCTACAACTACGTGACTCAACCTTAATTTAATTTTTGGCAAAATAGTTTTTTCACGATTAATAGGTTACACAACAAATATTTTAATATATAGTCTATTATGAATATTAAAATAAATAATGAAACCTAATACACTATACCATTTTTTTAATATTTTTGATGGAGCACGATGTTACGGTTAATATCGTTTTAATAATAATTATTATTATTTTGAATATATTATTTAAAATATAAAAATAAACCTTCATTCAGTCATGTTTTTAAAATTTAATCTAACCTGTTTTTCTGTTGTAATTTAATCCATTTATTTTGATTAAATTGCATTTTTATGAGTTTTTTTAACTTATGACACTACTGGCATCCCTCGATTTTTGCGGTTAAATCGTTTCGAAAAATCGGCGCGTAATTGAAAACCGCCTAAATCAAGAGTATGTTTCCCATAAGATTACATTGTACTACTTTTTGAATGTATTGACCATTCCATAGTAAGGATAAAAATAATTTTGAAACGTTCATTTGGCTTTAACACGATGTAATTTAAACTAAAATGACAACAATATTACAGATTTAGTAGAAATAATAAAAAATACAGTGTCTAATTACACCTACAAAAATTACGTAATATATATTTTATAAAATATTTTATAACAATAAATTTATATTGCAATACATCATTCTCTACACTAATACATGTTCTAATTTTAAATCTTTTAGTCGTTAAATTGGCTGAGAATGAGAAAAGAAACAGAATTACATTTTACACCCTGGAACTAAAAGATCAAGTTCTTCTTTAAGAACCTCTAAATTACCTACTTATTTTATCTACCCACCCAATCTTTAACATTTTCCTACACCACCTTTCAAAAGCTTCTATCTTCTTCCTTTCTACAGCCCCTATCACCCACGCTTCCTCCCGTATGAAACACTCTAAACATAGTGTTATAAGAAGTGTTTCCTAATCTGTAAATCAATATTTGTAGTCATTAAGCTGTTTTCAATCATTGATTTATAGATTAGGAAAAAATTTTAAAACACATGTTTAGAGTTAAGCATCATACAGGAGCGTATCGTGGGTGATAGGAGCTGTAAAAAGGAAGAGGATAGAAGCTTTTGAAATGTGACGTAAAAGGTAAATGTAAAAGATTAGGTGGGTGGACAAAATAAGTAATTTAAAGGTTCTTAGACGAGTGGATGAAAGAAGAAGTATATGAAAACATCTTACTAGAAAAAGGAATAGGCTAGCAGAGCATATCCAGAACATCCAGGTATTGTTCTATCAATAATGGAGGGTAATATTGAGGGAGTGAATTGTAGGGGGAGGCAAAGATTAGAATATGTAAAGCAATTTACAAAAGATGTAGGGTGTTACAGGTATGTAGATATAAAACGACTTGTGCAAGATAGAACCGCTTGGAGAACTGCATCAAAACAGTCGAGAGACTGATGACGGAAAAGTTGTTAAATTGGCTAAGAAGAGGAAAGAAACAGAATTACAATTTATAGCCCTGAAACTAAAAGGTCAAGTTTATTAATCGGATTGTTTTTTTCAAAATACAAGTGATGGTAATTTGCTTATTATTCATAAAATATGTTCTTCCTGGTTTACATCATAATTCGAATATTGTATTCTGTTGAAGTAATGACATCGGAAAGATATCTTTGGCATACCAATTTTGTCATAATGATGACAGAATAACCTGTTATATTAAAAAATCAGCAAATGTGAAACTTTAGTAATTAAGTTATTATCTACAATTATAATAGGTAATTGATGTTATATTTAAACGTTTGTTGTTCAACGCATGTTAAATAACTAGTCATTTATTTATTAATTATTCCGAACGTCAGATGGGTGCATTACATAAATATTTTTATTGTTTTATACTGCATTCCCGATTTCAACAGTTTGCCAATGGAAATTTTTTCAGTAGAAATCTCGTATCGTATTTTTAAAATAAAAATCTTGTGTAAAACACTACACGACTTTTTCGTGTCAATTTTATTAATAAAATGTATAACCTATGTTTACTCATTAGTAAAATGATCACATAACCTAATTTTAATCATGAATGAAGAATGAATGATGCAAAATAAAAATCAACCACTATAGATTATAAAAATACGGGAAATCACTAATTTATTCTAAATTAGGCTTTGTAAAAAATTCTTAAAATAAAGCCGTTTCAATTCTTATAGCTTTGATTATACAAGTATACACTTTGGCCGTGTTATTTAAAAAATTCTTTTTACTGTTTTTGATGAAAAAATGCAGAAAATCATTAATTGACGTTTAATGTTTTGTAGAACTTAGCTTCGTAGAAACGAACATGAAAAAATTAAAGTTGTAGGATTGTTAATGTTCTACAACTTTAATTATAAACAATTTTGTCCTAGAACGCATATTTAGACCACAATCTTAAAAAATATTTTTTACCACGAGAGCTCGGGCTCCCAAGAATTTTAGCCTTTAGGTGCTTACTCTATCTTGTACAAAATAAAAAATGTAGTTGCAAAAACGAGACGATTTTTCAACAAAAAACCGTAGAAACTGTTTTGAGAAAATGTGTATTTCCGGTGTTCATATGATTTCGAAAAATCAACGTGAAAAAAATATCCTGTCCTATATATCCATATTTTGTTATCAGACTCTTTACTGGTTTGATGTAGTTCTCAAATGTGTTCTATATTCCGCAAGTCGTTCCCTATCTACATACTTGTAACACCCTACATCATTTGTAATTTGTTTTAAATATATTCTAACCTTTGCCTTCCCCTACAATTTTCACTCCCTCAATATTATTCTCCATTATTGATAAAGCAATACCTGGATGTCTTAAGATATGGCCCACTAGCCTAACCCTTCGTCTAGTAAGATGTTTCCAAATACTACTTCTTTCATCCACTCTTTTAAGAACCTCCAAATTACTAATGTTATCCACCCGCCTAATCTTTAACATTTTCCTATAATACCACATTTTAAAACCTTCTATCCTCTTTCTTTCTGCAGCCCCTTTCACCCACATTGCCCTCCTATAAGTAGCAATGTTACTACACTCCAAACATAATGTTTTAAGAATTTTTCCCTATCTGTGAACAAATGTTTGTAGTCAGTAAGCTGTTTTCAAACGTTGATTTATAAATTAGGAAACACTTCTTAAAACATTAAGTTTGGAGTACAGCATTATTACATAATTCCTCTTTCATCCGCTCGTCTTCTTGTTTTTTAGGTTCCTAACCGTTCTGGATGTTGGCCACCATGTTAACAATCTGAACCTTATCCACTCTCTAAGAACCTCTGAATCATAATAATATTTATTTATTCCACTTTGTTGTTTAGGTCAACAGCCGAAAGGCTGGCTTGAACCTCTAGAGGTTTTACTAAGTAAAACGAGGAGTGAGGTGGTTTACCTTTGCCTTCCTCACTGAATGGAAAAGTATGCTTATCAGCATGCCGGGCGCTCTGAAAAGCACATATTTTCCACTCTGTAAATGACATCTTCACTTCATTCACCACAGGGTCTGGCTGTACAATGAAATTCATTACTTTCAGAGGAGATAACTCTGATTAATGTCTTTTCCACTTATACAAATACAAAATAATAAACTTATTTACTAGGAATAAATAACCACCAACTCAAGTAAACGGTGGGTATATAAAAAAAAAACAAAATACTTTAGAGCAAGTTTACAAAATAATGAATTACAAATCAATGTCGTTATCCACTACAAATGACAATCAAAATTGTAGCGGCAGCTACAGCGCATGTTAACTATATTATTTTTAACTCTAAACATTAACCAAGCCGTCAGTCTTCAGATCAGATATTCACCTGTACATGACTAACACTAAAATTAATTATTATTGTTATATTATTTACCAAGATCAGTAAATTTCTACAAATACGGAATAGTAAGCACTGCAAGTCAGTAACGGTAAAATACCAACACTAACCAACAATTCTTACGAGTGAATCAACATCAGTGTTATATCATTGAGCCAATCTTTATCCTTTCTTGAAAATATTAACATGTTTAAACTATTTTTAATTTCAATAAGAAACAGGTTAAAACACTTCGGACCTAAATAAACAAAAGTTTTAGCAAAAGAGGATTTATTATCTTTCGGTCTTATAGTAACTTGTTGGCTTGAACCTCTAGTTCTGTGATATAAATTTTCAGTACCTCTGTTGCCACTTTTTTTATAAAATAATTTTAAAACTTTAAAAATAAATAAGTTTATCCCTATAGCCGGCAATAACATTTTTCTAGACGGACAGAGAATTTCTAGCATATAGGTCACCGAACTGTAAATAAATCATTAAAAATGTGCTTTAAATCACAAACCTTACTACGTGACTTATCAAAATAACAATAAAACTTAGGAAAATAGAATAAATACATTATTGAAATTTTTATCTGACAGTTAGAGATGCTGAAGCTATTTAAAAATAATTTCTAGAAAAATATTTTTCTAAAATTTCAGATGACCCTGTTGTTTAAAACTTTCTTACTCTCTACTTTCAAAAGTCATTACATACGAGTCGTTACTTTTAATGTTTATTTCAAAATAAAACCAAAAAAACGACTCTATGTTAAAAACTGAATAAAATATAGACAAAAACACATCATGTAAACCAAGAAATAACCAAAGTCAGCTCTGGGATAGTGTGGTTTCAACAGAGAAACACAGGCAGAATATGCATCTAAAACTATTGTATTATACGTAAAAATTTACATTTTAGATTACTAATTTATTGTACAAAACAGCAACGCTGTCTGTAGATGAATTATTTTTTTTTATTTAGCTTTTATTTGTTATTGGGAACTTACAGTTGACAACTACCCAATTTGATCGCTGCTTTTTGCTGTATTTTGTTTTTTTTGACGTAGATTAGACATGAGTTTGAACAAGGACCCCCAGTAGAGTTTGTTCATGGAGGTCTGTCAACTGGTCACCATACCAAGTCGCTTGCCCAACTGGTGACTGGGCTGGCCCGAAGGCCGTAGATGAATTTAAAGCTAAAATGACAACATTGCAATGCTATGAAGCAAATCCGATTTTGCGACGCGACCGATTTAAGAAGCGGTAACATCGTCCCAAAATCGACGATTGCCGGCTCTAGGGTTAATAAAAATAAATATTCATATGGTTTTAGAAATAAAAATTAAGCCATCATTTTAAGTGCCTGGTCTTAATTAATCGTGCCATTTCGCAAGAAAAGAGAAAAAATAGATTCTTATTAACGCAATGATAATATAATTGTCAAGCCTTAAAATATAAATAATAATTTAAACTACTTCTTAAATAACATATATAATTGTTATATGCCATCATAATTTCACGGCTGTTATACAAATGTCTCTACATCATAATGCATAATAATATCCTCAATATTAATAATTATAATAATAAAAATAACCATAAAATTTTTCTGCAAATGTTTCTTCTATAGAATTTATTATTCATAAAATAATCATAATTAAAATTTATATATAAATGCTACAATGTTATATGTTCATGACCACATCTAACGTACCTTGTAATAGTACATCGTACATCATAGTAAAACTATATATTTAGTCATATGACACATCCATTATGTTAAAACGCGTCATACAGGTTAACATTATAGCTTAAGTATTATTAAAATAATTATTATTATCATCCGTTAGTTTCTTCCTATAATAAAAATATATAGTGACAAGGTTAAAATTTAATAACTGTCTATGACATAATTTTATGGTTTTACTAGTTATCCGTCCTGGCTTTACTCGATTTTTTTATTATTATTTAATGCCTATTGTGTGAATGTTACAATCTGTTCAATTCCGTGACTCAATGAGATGAGGATGGTGTTTACGACGTGTAATTGAGGTGTAGTCTTGTACAGACTCAGCCTGACCATTCCTGAAAGTGTATAGGTAATTAACCCTTTCAGTACCAACATCCGGAAAAGAGAACGATGATATATTTTACGTAGTATAAAATTTTTTTTACCGGACGTCCGTAGTTATGCATGAAGTGCCAACGTCCGGATAACCGAACATTTCCAAAAAACCTTTTAAACAAACATTAATGGAATAATGTATTTTGAAACTGCCTCTGTGGCTTAGTGACTAACACGCTAGCCTACAAAGTGAAAGGTCCCGGATTCAATTCCCGGCTAGGGTCTGGAAATTTTAACACGTTGAAACCACCGTTATGGTACCAAAACCCACAGTAGTTGCTAATGACAAAGCTGTCGATGCGACTTTAAATAAACTAAAAAAATACTATTTTGAATACTTTTAGTGTTAGAACGATTTCTTTTTTTATGAACACAATAACAATTAATTTTTAACAGGACATTTTATTTTTCTGTAACGTTGAAATTTTGGTCAGCAATGACAGGCTTCCGTCTGCAAGTTTCCGAAATAAGGGCTGGCACTTTTTGTACACCCTTATTCAAATTAAATGGCACTTAAGATCAAACTTTTAAATATTATTTTTCGGCACTGAAAGAGTTAAACCCCAACCATCAAAGTAATTGGTAACCACTATCTAGTATTTAAATCCGTATAAAAGTAACTTCCATAATAAGATTTGAACCAGGAACCTTCATCTCCAAACATCCGCTGTTAAACAGATGATTCGTGGCAACGACTTTACCACTAGACCAACACGGTGGGGTTCACTCGAATATAATACAGTCGTTTTTTCTCGTTAATTTTTAAATTAGGGTTATAAATAAATGAAATTTTTCAATAACAGGCAGGTGGAGTGTTAAATTATTTATACTTCATCTATTAGTTCCAGTGGTACAAAAAATAGTAATTTTCTTATCTCACGGTCAGCCAATTATATGACTGAAGCATTTAAGAACAGAAGAGGTAGAAGTGTAAAAGACACTAGTCAAAGTTATCTTATCTGAGAGTAATAAATTTTTTTACTCAGCTACACCCTGTGGTGAACGAATTGAAGGTGTCATTTGCAGGGTGGAAAATATGTGCTTTTTGGAGGGTTCAGCATGCTGATAACAATACTTTTCCTCTCAGTGAGAAAAGCATAGTAAATCATCTCACTCCTCGTTTTACTTAGTAAAGCCTCAAGAGGTTCAAACCAGTCTTTCGTCTGATGACCTAAACACCAACACAAATTAATAAATAATACGATTTTCTGATAACTATTAGTAAACCTATTAGTTTAAAATTTATTAATATTTAAGGGTTAAGAATTGAATAACCTTTTCAACCCCTTAGGGGTACATTTTGGAAATTGATATAATTTTTAAGTACACTATCGGTAACTACTCCACCAAGTTTCAGACATCTACCTCATCCGGAACCTAATAAACAAAAAATATTGGTTTAAGGGTTGAACCCTGTTTTCAACCTTTTACGGATACATTTTTGTAATCGTTAAGGAATATTTTTTTTAAATGTACTGTACGTAACATTTCCACCAAGCTTCAACAATCTACCTCGTCCGAAACTTAATAAAACTTAATAAATATATTGGTTTAAGGGTTGAACATCTTTTTCAACCCCTTATGAGTACATTTTTGTAATCGCTAAGGAATAATTTTTAGGTGCACAATAAGTAACATCTTCACCGAGTTGAGCCTCCTAACTTATTCAGAACTTAGTAAATTAAAAATATCGGTTTAAGGGTTGGACATCCTTTTCAACCTTTTAGGATTACATTATCGAAATTATTAAAGGGTATTTTTTAGTTGCACTATAAAAATAACTTCACCGAAATTCAGCCATCTAACTCGTTTTGAACTTAATATCATAAATATTGGTTTAAGACAATCCTAAACGACCTAATTCGTAAAAGTTTTTAGGTTATAAAAATTAAATTTGTTGATGTAAGTAAAACAATTTATGACATTACATAAAATTACATCATCAATTTTTAAATTTCGTCCGTTACTTAAACTTTAAACAACTTTGCATACTTTTACATTACACAAAAACACCTTCGATGATAACGATCAGATAAGAAAGTACCCAAATAAAAAATATAAAAATTAACTTCATGAAATTGTTTAATTGGCGTTATAAAACAAAATTACTAAATTCAATTACATTTAAAGACAATAAACGAGAAACATCATAAAGAAAAATTGATAAAAATAATTTATAAAAAAAACCCAAGCACATAAAACAAACATATTATGTAAATTAATAAAAATTATAAAAGAATTTTTAAACATAATAAAAAATATAAAATCCTGAATAATAAATAAAAAAATAATGAGGAAAAAGTTTAAGCAAAGAAAAGAAGAGATTCAAAAATTGTTATAAAGTTTTACATACATAACTTGTTGTAATCATCTTCATGAATGTTATAACATGTATAACGCACACATGTTAATTAAAAATGATGTAACAATAACGATTGTAAACATTCCCATTAACAAAATAAGGAGACCACGATTCTTTTTAGCTCTTTAAATTTAATTCGTCCTTTCACAGCATCCTTGAGAGAACTAGAAAAGTAATAGTACTAACAATAATAAAAGTAAAAATAAACGTCGGCAGACCGCTCTAAAATTGTCCATAAAATTTAGAAATTTCAGAATTTTACTAATGTTATGACCGATTTTGATGTTGTAGGCCTATAGTTATAATTTATAAGATCAACATTGTGAAATGTCTCGACAAAAACGGCGATTTCTTTACAGAAATTCATGGTTATTTTTATTTTTTCCTTGGCTTGTGTAAGGTAACGGTATGAGGTGATATACAGACAAAAACCTTGGTGTGAAACAGTCACATGACTTTCTCTTACCAATTTAAATAATGAATAATATAACCTACGTTTAATCATGACCCACCGGGTTGGTCTAGAAGCAAATTCACCACCGTGAGTTAACTGTTTAACAGCTGATTTTCGGAGACGAAGGTTCCTGGTTCAAATCCTCGTAAAGGAAGTTACTTTTCTACGAAATTGAATACTGTAAAGTGGCTACCGGTGTACTTTGATGATTGGGGTTCAATTAACCATATTCTCTCAGGAATGGTCAGCCTGGGTCTGTACAAGACCACACCTTATTTAAACGTCATACACATCATCATCTCATTGGGAAATGGGGTTGCTTAATGTTCTGAATTGAACAGATTCCAACGTACACAAATTTACGGATAAAAAATGTTTAATCATGAGTAAATAATGTAAAATTAAAAGCATAACTTAATTTTAATCATATGTGAATGATGGTAAATAAGAATCAACATCTGTTGGATTTTTAAGAGCAAAATACTGACATTCACTAATTGACGTTAAACTAAGCTCTGCAGGAAAAAATACTTATAATAGAAAATTTAGATTTTTAATTTTTTATAATCTCAGATATATCTATATATTGAAATATATATTTTCTAACCACCAGAATACGGTAAGATAAAACACTTACCAATGTTTATAGCGCTTTCGTGTATCTTGTACACATCTTCAGTAAATTAAAATTTATTACAAGTCAAAATTTAAAACTTCCTGCTCCTACCATGGTAGATAAGGAGTAGTCGATTCTTATATTTAAAACAGTCTTGCCAACTTAATCAGTTGATTGTCGTATTCAATTTGTGTGTTCATTAATTTTTCCCTGCTATTGTATTTATAAATATAATATTTTTCCAAAATTTCAATTTCATTTTGTTTGTTATTTATTTCTAATATTTCTAGATTATTTTTTATATTCGACATATTATGTTTTTTTTATCATATGTTCAGTTACATTGGAGAATTTTCGATTTCCTTTTTTATAGTTAGAATAGTGTTCTGTAAACCGTTTTTTAAAAGATCTAATGGTTTTACCTATATATATTTCATTACATTCATTACATTTAATTTTATAAATTCCACATGAATTAAATTGATTATTTTCTTTTTCTTTATCATTTACGTTTGCCTTAATATTATGTTTTTGTAAAATAAATTTTATAGGAAACTGGGGTTTATATGCTATTTTGTATTTATTTTTATCGTATATATTGGTAATTTTATGTATTCTATGATTTATGTAATTATATGTAATGTATTTATTACCATTTTTGTTTATTTCTTCTTTATTGTTTAATGGTAATAGATGGTTTAAATATAATAAATTAAAAATTAAAAAGTAATGGGGAAAACAATAATATAATAAATAAAATATGTACAATAATAAGAAATATTTGTAACCAAAATTATTTTACATTTAATAATAAATTTATAATCAAACAGAAGGACTAGCTATGGGTTCTCCATTATCTGCCATACTATCAGAAATTTATATACAAGAATTCGAAAATATAATTGTAAATAATATATCACACACACACAACATTTTACTTTGGGTAAGATATGTAGATGACATATTTGTAATTTATAATGAAAAAATAAAGGGTGAACATAATATTATAAATAAAAAATTGAATAATTACTATGAAAAACTTAAATTTACATGTGAAGTTGAAAAAGATAAAAACATAAATTTCCTGGATATAAAAATACAAATAATAAATAATATAATAGAAACTGATATATATAGGAAACCACATGTTACAAATAACACAATAAACAGATTTTCAAATCACCCATGGATACATAAAATAAACACGTACAATAACATGATACACAGAGCATATATATACACATATAACAATAAAGAAAGATTTAATAAGGAAATAAATTATATTAAAGAAATAGCAAGAAATAATGATTACAATAATATTTTCATAAACAGATTAATAAATAAATATTTACTTAAAATCAATCAGAAAAAACACATCTATTACCATTAAACAATAAAGAAGAAATAAACAAAAATAGTAATAAATACATTACATATAATTACATAAATCATAGAATACATAAAATTACCAATATATACGATAAAAATAAATACAAAATAGCATATAAACCCCAGTTTCCTTTAAAATTTATTTTACAAAAACATAATATTAAGGCAAATGTAAATGATAAAGAAAAAGAAAATAATCAATTTAATTCATGTGGAATTTATAAAATTAAATGTAATGAATGTAATGAAATATATATAGGTAAAACCACCAGATCTTTTAAAAAACGGTTTATAGAACACTATTCTAACTATAAAAAAGGAAATCGAAAATTCTCCAATGTAACTGAACACATGATAAAAAATAAACATAATATGTCGAATATAAAAAATAATCTAGAAATATTAGAAATAAATAACAAACAAAATGAAATTGAAATTTTGGAAAAATATTATATTTATAAATACAATAGCAGGGAAAAATTAATGAACACACAAATTGAATACGACAATCAACTGATTAAGTTGGCAAGACTGTTTTAAATATAAGAATCGACTACTCCTTATCTACCATGGTAGGAGCAGGAAGTTTTAAATTTTGACTTGTAATAAATTTTAATTTACTGAAGATGTGTACAAGATACACGAAAGCGCTATAAACATTGGTAAGTGTTTTATCTTACCGTATTCTGGTGGTTAGAAAATATATATTTCAATTTTAAATAATACGGCTGTTTAAAAATCCTACATAGGATGTTTAATAAAATAATATCTATATATATATATATATACTTGTGCCCTAAAACGCGTATTAAGGTCACAATCTTTAAACGACTTTTCTTGCCGCAAGAGTGCAGTCTCTCCACGAATTTCATCAGATGTGTCACTTACTCCATCTAGTACACCACATAAACTTTAGTGATAGAGGCGATTTAATGAAATCGTTGGAGCTTTTTTTAAGAAAATTGCAAATAAAGTAAAAAATTCAACAAATAAGTTGACTGATTTTTATGAAAATGTTTGAGTCGGGTCATCTTGTTTTTTTGGTTTAATGTCCGACTGTTCTGCAATTACTGCTAATGCAGACGGTGAAGGATGAAATGAGTTTTTGTAACGTATGAAAATATTCCGTGCCTGAATGGGATTCGAACTCAAGACCTAAGGTAAGATATCTTGTTGTACTTAACTTTAATTGCCAATTTAAAGTTTAAGTGCCAATTAAAAACTTCTAACGATATTTGGTTTTTGAGATATTTTATTTACATACAGGCACTAAGACCAATGAGTGAAAACACATTTTTTTGGTTAGGGTACCTGAAAACGTGTACTTATGGTGAAAGCTTTATTTCAAAAAATCAATGTGAAAACCATATTTTTCTTCACTATATTTCATGTAGGGCTAGGGAAAGTAAAAATTATTCTCCAAATATTATTATTATTATTATTATTATTATTATTATTGCGAATAAGCCACAATGACCACATATTAGCCAAAATACAACTTTTTCTTCCTTCTAGCCAAGAGATCTACGTCCTTAACTTTTTTCCGAAAATAATTCATTGTTTCAGAACTAAATTTCCTTAATTTATCAGAAATTTTTCTAGGACCTGATACTTGATCACTTATGGGAACTATTCATGTATTTATTTATCAGGTATTTATCCATTCGTGAAATATTCATGGGAACTATTAATATGGTGATCATGAATTTTCTTTCTTTAATAGGCTCTACCTAGGCAGTCCATATCTTCGATTTGAAATTTATTGTTTTCATCTACTTTTATGTTTCTTCAATGTAAAATTATATTTTTTTGTTGAGTGAATAAAATTTTAGCCATGGGTTGACTATATAAATTGAATCCCAGACACCCGCTTACCTGCTTTAGCAAGAAGGTACAAACCAGTAGCAAACAGAGATATAGGCAGGCCGAAGAAAAGGTGGGTGCCGGAACAGGTATAAATGCCTAACCCGTAAAGAGAAGAAGATGTTTCTTCAAAATGCTTAGCACGCTTTTAATTGCATAAAATATCTACGTTTTTTTCTCCAGAATGGATAATTATCTTACATTCACAAATTTCTAAAACAATTATTTTTTTAATTGAAATGGTGATGAAACTTGAGAGATACATCAAAATCTAGTGTAAAAAATGTATACTATCGCAATACTTTTTCTCTTTTTAATGTAATAAGAGCTGGAAAAAGTAATACAGACACCACGATTTCTTTTAGCTCTTTAAATCTAATTCGTCCTTTCACAGCATCCTTGAGTGAACGAGAAAACTAATACTAATAATAAAAGTTAAAAAGAATAAACAAAAAAATAACAAACACACACAATCAATAGTAAATGAGTTTACTAAGATTCGACCAATATACCATCGGAATAGAAGACAAGATTTTGTTGTACTCGGTAGTTAATTTAGAAGAACGTGAATGACGTCACGATGTTTACAAGTGTCGTTGTTCTTATACAACAGCAGAAGTACCAATCTGTCTCGTGTAGCTGAATGTTTTAAACTCAGTGGTACAAAATTAAACATTTGAAAACGTGTTTTAGATAACGAGTTAACATTAGTAGTATATAACAGCTATAAAATAAAAAAAGGTCAAATTTTAAATGATCTCACTTGTTTTAAAAGCCAAAATTCTAATTTTCAGAAAAATGTCATTGAATTTAAGATTTATTATAAGTATACATTTTTTAGTTTTGTTTTTAAGTTGCATCAACAGTATGGTCATTAGCGACAACAGTGGGTTTCAACCTGTGAAAATTTCCAAACCCCAGCCGGCAATTGAACCCGGAACAACCACGTTGTATGCTAGCGCGCTACCACTACGGTACGGTGGCAGCCAAAAATGTTTTATAGTGTGTGGGATTCGAACTCATGGCCTCTCGTACGGTAATATCAAAAGCGAAATAAATATCAACTATCCACGACACACGTACGGCTAATGTCATAACATGACATGACGACATAATTTGTCAACATGACAAAAAACAGTACTTAGTACAAGTATTGTACTTTGTGACATGATTTGTTATATATTTATATATACGTATTATTAACTAAATATTTTTGCAGTTTATGTATGGCGTAGTGGTTAGTGTGCAAAAGAACTAAGCAAGAAGTACGGAATTCGATTCTAAACATTAGTTTGGAAATTACGACAAGTTAAAACTCACTATAGGCACCAATAACCAAGCTATATTTGCAACTCTAAATGCATGATCAAAAGTAAAATTTCTAGGAAAAATTTCTGAAGTGTTTTAAATTGAAACTAGCTTTAGGCAGGGTGATGGACTGTCACCTGTTCTTTTCAACACAGTGCTGGAGAAGGTTATCGGGAAGTGGGGTGTAGATAAAAATTCTTTACATTTCCTAGGTATGACAGTTTTGTTTTATAGATCTGCAGCTCTTCGGGGTGGTATGTAGCTACTATACTGCTTTGGAGTACAAAATAATTTAATTTTCTGTTCAACTCTTAGGCCAGGCGCACATCGGACAAAACATTTTGATCCACGACGTCTTGCAACGTTTCATCTTCTTGGAACGTATTATAAGCAAGACGTATACCATAATATTTATGTAGTCTTCTAAGGAGCCAAACACTAGCTGAAACATTGTCTTGAGTCGTTGCGAAACGACTGAAGCCTCTGCTTGCAACAAAAATGACAGAACGTTGCGAAACAAAACGTCTTTAAACAAATATTAGCTCATGCGCATATAGGCGGTCTGTCTGGCAATTATTTTATAAGTGTGAGTAATTTTTTTTCTCTTTTGGTTAATTGGATGAATCCAACACTTTTTTCAGGTTCTACATCCTTTATAAATTATAATGGAATATAATTGTATTATAAACAACAATTTATAAAATAAGAAATATACCACCAACACAACTATTCTTCATAGTAATGTCACCCTTACTGAAGCGATGTGGGTTTCCGCACAACAAATTTTCTCTAGTCAAAATGTTTCAATCTCACACCCACTGACGAAACAAAACGAAACATTTTGCTTTGATGCAATTTGTTTTAAAAGAAAATGTTGCGGCTGATGTAAGGCCGTCAAACTTTAACTCTACGTGATCGAGATGTAAAAGTTTTAGGCTACGGTTACACTGGATACGAATTCGCATAAAAAATTTATGGTACAATATTGCAGAATTCGTACAAATCATTAGTATGTAAGAAGCCTGTATTTTACGTATGTCTGTGTAGTCACACTGCTTACGATGAGAACGTACGAACTAAACCGTTTTCATTCGACCAAACTACTTTGTTTTTTGTCAAATAGGTGAAAGCAGTTACTATCAAGCATTTTAAAGTATTGTACATTATTTTAAAACAACGGGCTATGTTATAAAAGTAAACATCAAGCTATCACAATCAATCTCAATGGAAATTGGAAAATTAATTACCTTAATACATGAAAGAAACACCTTTTGGGATCAAAAGTCTAAAGACTACCATAATAGAGTTGTGAACAGAAAACTATGAAATAAAGTAGCTTTTCATTAACTTATACCCCATTCACTTTCTATGCTAATATTAGAAATTAATAAATACCTAATAAAGAAGAATGTTTTTATTCTTTATAAGAATATAAGATTCTTAATATTTATAAAGAAGAATCTAGTAAAAATAATAATTCACTCTCCGCATCCATGTCTTCAAATGATGAAAATTTCGCTCCTAATGTAACCACATAGTCTTACGAATTATTTTGTGCCAATTCGTACGAATGTTTTTCAATACGAATTCGTATTCAGTGTAAACATAGCCTTAGCAATAAGTGAGTGCGTGAAAGCTTTGGCACGTAGGCCTTTACATTATACATATATTAATAATATAAAACAAATTTAAGAAGATTAAAAAAAACTTTATAACCTTCAAACTTACATAAACTATGATTCTGACAAATAACCTGCACTCATCTTTTTATAGAAACATAATAATTTAAGTTAAATTAAATTAAAAAAACAAATTAATGAACCGATGAATATTTTGACATACAAGTACATTTTAATAAACGTAACCCATTAAGGAAATAATTTATTTTAATAAACAACAACAAAAAAAAATTGATAATTAAATTTTGAATATTACTTTTTACAAGTATCATATAAGTAAAATTATAGTACTTCATTTTGACACCGATGTAAATTAAAATTACAACATAAATATGTAACTGTTTCACATAAGTAAGGTTAACATAAATATTATATTATATTTTATTATAAAAATATAAATTTAAATTAAAACAAAATACTGTACTACTTAAAAAAACACTTAAATGTTTTTAAATTAGTAACGATTTCTAAAATCACGATCCATCATTTAAGAAGTATGTTATAATCACAACAGTAGTAATCGGTCATTCATTTAAGGTCTTCCAAGACATGAATTAATCGTGTTTGTTATGAAGTTAATAATACATGTTGATAACATGATTTAAAATCTAGTAGAATAACAAAATAATTATTCTAATATTATGTTTCAAAATATCAATTGGCTCAGTAGCTTCAGTGAATTTTCTGGCCTTTTTAGAAATTATTCATACAATTTTAAATGTTTGCAAAAAAGTTGTAGATTTTTTTAAATTACCAAGGCCGAAATCTTAAAAAAATCGATTTTTCACACGTTTTCGTGAGAAAAAAACAGAAAATCGCTAATTACCGCTAACCTAAGTGTTATAGAAAAAATGTTTGAAACAAAAGTTGTAGAATTTTAAATTCTCTACATTTTTTATTATGTACATTTTCGCGCTACAATACATAAATTAAAGCCGTAATCTTAAAAAAAACACTTTTTTTACGTAAAAACAGCCTCACCAAGAATTTTAGCAAACATGGCGCCTACGCTATCTTGTAGAGAATAAAAAATTGAGTAAACCAGGCGATTTTAAAAATAATCGTAGGACCAGTTTTTGAGAAAATCGCAAAAAAGTGAAAAATTATCCGAATAAACTACTACTTCCGGTTGACCGATTTTGATGAAAATGTTCGTGTCGGGTCCGGTAGTGGTATGTAACTTAAGTTTCAAGTTTCAAGTTCGTACAATGTTCCGTTCTTGAGATATTTTGTATACACACACACACACACACACACACACACACACACACACACACACACATACACACACACACACACACACACACACACACAGACCAATCGCTAAAAACATCTTTTTTGGGTTCAGGGGGTGCGAAAACTTGTAGATCCGGTGAAAAATCGACATGAAAACAATACTTTCCTTCCTATATATTCATATAGGCAAGAGTACGTAAAAAAAAAACACACACACACATAAACACAAACACACATACATACCTGACGGTTGCTAGATAAGATATCAGGTGTCTCTGACCCTAGGACTTGAGCTTTGTCCACTATACTGAAAAATAATAAAAAGATCATATTACTTATTACACCAAAAACTGTTAGTTCGTTTACCGGTCCATAAAATCCATGGACTTTTTTGTTAGTATTGATGATGCCTATATAAGCTTTGGCTTGTGCGTTGGTAATGATATGAAACTATGTATAGCCTAGATAAAAAAATTACAGACCTGACCGGGAATCTAAGCCGGGACCCTGGTATAGAACAGGGCCGTTGAATAATATCCCTTATTCAACGGCCCTGGTACAGAAGCCAGTTGTGCTGTCCACTACACCACGAATCAGCCCATAATCTATAAAATGTATTGTATATTTGAATATTGCATCATTTATTCCGGATTCTTTCAGGATCTTTTGGTTATTTTTAAATAATTAACTCCTTTAAAATTTTGTTTTTTGTGTTATAAATACATTGAAGTTGACATTAATGTAGAAAGTAACAATATGACAATATGTATGTTAAGTAACAGTATGTGGAGGGTTGTTTGCTGATGTCAGATCAAGTGGCCAGGCGGCGGGTTTTTGGTTGGTAAGGCGGTTGCCTCTTTGGGGCTGGACGAGGACGCCTCAATTGAGTCCAACACTACTTACCCCATTGTGAGGGAGTGAACATGAGTTTTTCTCGCCGCCTCGGAGAAAAAAGAAAAAAAACAATATGACAAAACGCAGAAAGATGTAAAGAGTATTAAGTTTAGTGGGAGGTGAGAGGGGGGTTATAAAGTTTTAAAATATGTGAAATTATTTAAATCTGTAAATCAGAAGAATTGGGAGGGAGTAAATTTCAAATTTTAAAAAACTACAATATATTATTACAATTTATGAAAAGAACCAAACTTTTTTTAACACATTTTTATTGAAAATTTAGTATCTGCTATTACGTTATCATAATTTCTAAACATGATGCTAACAGTTCCAAAACTTAAATTACTCGCAGTCATCACTACAGTCCTACAATTGGCCACCAAGATCGTTTTGGCCAGAGACGTTTTCAAGTCTGCGCTGAGTACCCAGTATCGCCCTACTGTACATGTTTTTTATGAGAGAGTTATCATGTAATTCAAAGTTATCGTACATCGTCTTGGATAGTTGTTTCGCGACGTCATTTACGCATGGGATTTGTAAATCTTTGTGCAACATTAAGTTTGTGATGTAGTAGGCCCATTGCGTTATCGTTCGTAGAATCTTGTTAAAATTTAACCGCTATTTCAGACAGCTGTATGGATTACCTGGATAGAGTTGGTGAATTTAGCGCAGTGACAAACAAATGTAGGAAAACGTCGGTTACGTAAGGAACGTTTAAGTCAGTATGTAAGATCCTATTTGATACGTACTGTAGGGCATTGGCTATAATCGGTAATAGCTTCGATTGGAAACGTTGTATTTAGATTACCACTTTGGAAATCATACTTGGCTTCCATGCATCCAAAGAAAATGCAGAAAATCTTTATAAATGGTCAGTTTGAGATGATGATTTGGTAATTTTGAAAGTCGGTTTCCAATGTAATATAGTTGTTGTTTTTGTGTAGGTTAACAGCCGAAAGACTGATTTGAATCTCAAGAGGTTTTACTAAGTAAAAACGAGGAGTGGGGTGGTTTACTATTACCTTCCTCACTGAGTTAAAAAAGTATGCTTATCAGCATGCCAGGCCCTCCGAAAATCACCCAGGCAGGTATAATAACAGGCAGGTGGAGTGTTAAATTATTTGTACTCGGTTTTTTTTGTTTCAGGGCTACAAAAAATAGTTTTATTTCTTATCACATGGTCAGCCAATTATATGACTGAAGCATTTAAGAACAGAAGAGGTTGAGGTGGAAAAAATACTAGTCAGATTTATCTCCTCTAGGAGTAATAAATTTAATTACACAGCGAGACCCTGCGGTGAATGAAATGAAGGTGCCATTTGCAGGGTGAAAAGAAGATGCTTTTCAGAGGGCATGCTGATAAGCATACTTTCTTAACTCAGTGAGGAAGGCAATAGTAAACTCATTGAGGAAGGCATAATAAACCACCTCACTCCTTGTTTTACTAAGTTAAGCCTCTAGAGGTTCGAACCAGCCTTTCGGCTGAAGCTAAACAACGACAACAAATAAAATGTTATAAGGAAAATAAACAATAAGTGTTTTTAAATTTTTGTATTAAAAGGAAACATTATTTCACAAACACTCTAAAATAAAATTCTTCAAAGGAAACAAATATTTTTAACTTTTACCACAAAAATAAGTGTTAATCTTAATGATTTATATAAAAAAACAGTAAGAAATAACACGAATTAAGTGACAGAAATATAGAAATAAAAAACTAAGATGAATATTACAAAACTGTAGTTACATAACGTAACATCGTTAGTTATATTTTTAGTTATCGTAAGATAAAAAAAATGTTAAAATATTTTTTTTGTAGTTTAACTTAACTTTTCAATTAAATTGTGCGCATGATATAAAATCATAGCTCGTTAAATGTTGTGACACGTAATACAAGAAGTAGAAGTAAGTTTATTATAATTTTCTGGCAAACCCTTTTGTCTTTTTTTTATCAAATTTTTCAAGATTGTAATTTAATTTCGTGTTTTACGGGCAACCTCTCGTATGCAATGCTTCACAAAAAACTAAAGTTAAAGTAATTAACTTCTTATAGAACTTTACAGATTGTAAGCTAAATCATGATTTAAGTTATAAACAAAAGTATGTAGCTTCTCACGTGGAGAACGATGGAAACGAAAACAACTTGGGCTTACGTTACGTCAATTGTTCTGGTTCTTAGGCAGTAAATTTTAACTCACCCTTGAAAATAAAGTTCTCTTATAAAAAGTAATATTCAAACCCGTTTGGACTTATGGGTGAGAGCTGTGGGGTGCAGCTAGTTTATCTAATATAGAAATACGAGGTGTGGCTATTAAAAAACGAGACCGACGTAAGAAATTTTATCTTTATTTTATACATAGGCCCAATCACTTATTGTCATCTTTAATATACACTCCTTCTCTATCCCTACAACGCTCCATGCGAATTTTCCATTGTTAAAAACAGTACTGGAAGTCATCTTTTGTCAGCTCCTTCAGGAGACTTTCCGCTTTCTCTTTTACAGTTTCCACAAACTCAAATCTTGTCCCTTTTAATGCAGATTTCACCTTATAGAACAGGTAGAAGTCACATGGTGCAAGATCTGGTGAATAAGGTAGATTTTCTGACAATGAGATGCTGTACTTGGCTAGGAACCTCTTGGCAGATAACGCGGAATAAGCTGGCGCATTGTCTTGGTGGAGAACCCGTGATTTATCCTTCCACATTTCGGGGCGTTTTTTCCTTACTCTTTGATGTAGTTTAGAAAGTACCTCAAGGTAGATAATTAATTAATTGTTTGATCTTCAGGAACCCAGTGAAGGCACACAATCCCATTGATATAAAAAAAACAATCATCATTGCTTTCAATTTTGACTTGCTCATTCGAGCTTTTTTGGCTGTCGGTAAAGTTCGGATCTTCCACTGCATGGAATAGCGCTTCGTTTCCTGATCATAAGTAAAAAAACCACGTTCCATTACATGTTATTATTTTCTACCTGTTCCCTAAGGCGAAATATTCATTAAAAGGGACAAGATTTGAGTTTGTGGAAACTGTAAAAGAGAAAGCGGAACGTATCCTGAAGGAGCTGACAGAAGATGACTTCCAGCACTGTTTCCAACAATGGAAAACACGCATGGAGCGTTGTAGGGAAAGAGAAGGAGTGCGTATTGAAGGTGACAATAAGTGATCGTGTATAAAATAAAAATAAAATTTTTTACGTCAGTCTCGTTATTTAATAGCCAAATCTTATATTTTATCTCTTTCCATCAAAATGCCTGAGACTAATCACTGCAACCCCATGGTACGTAACCAATAAAATATTACACAACGATCTACAGCTGCCCTTCATAAAAAAGAAATTAAACAACGTAGCGAAAAATATTTACAAAAATTTGGGGAACACAAAATTTTTTAGCAATTAACCTATTAACCTCCTCGTCAACAGCAAAAATACTCAGTGTGAAAAGTTTTAAAATATTGAACTTAGCTTTACGATTTTGTTTATTATTTAATATTTGTTTTTTCTGGTTCTATTACTAATCATCGTCATCTCATGATTGGCGTCACTATCATCTGTATCATCGTCATCGTCACCTTCAGCTTAAACAACTTCATGTTTCAAGATATCAATTCACAATATTCATCTATTTTGTTTTTTTTACAGTTTATTCTTTTTTGAAACACACTACTGAGTGTGATTTATATTTTCTTTCTAAAACGTTATTACTCAGATTTTTATTAACTTTGCTTAAAATTCGTAATTACATTAATAAAAAAACTGATTGCAATAGAATTATTCTGTCAAAATAATTTATAAACGAATATTACTTGAGCTTATTACACTAACATGGTGTAGAAGGGAAATATTTTGAACATTTATAGTAGACTGGCATACTTTCAAAATTTATTTTAATTGTAATCTATTAATGAAAACAAATTGCAACAAATGACGTTTTCTCTGAGACAACAAAACTGCCCAACCGTTAACGTTAATAATATTCCGCTACCTCACACTACTCAAACACGCTACTTAGGCAGTACACTTGGACAGAAAACTCACATGGAACGTACATGTTACACACACGCCACTCAAAACACGCTTCTATCAACGAAACGCTTACTCGATAGACGTTCTAAATTAAACATGTCACACAATTAACAATATACAAGATCGTCTTAAGACCAATCTGGACATACGGGGTTCAACTTTGGGGATCTGCTAAACCTTTACACACGAAACGTAAACAAGTGATTCAGAACAACATTCTACGAACAACCCAATGCCCCTTTTACATCACAAACTCAATGTTGCACAAAGACTTACAAATCCTATAAGTAATTGATGTCGCGAAACAACTATACAAGACGATGCATGACAAATTTGAATTATATGACAACTTTCTCATACAAAACATGTACACTAGGGCGATACCGGGTACTCAGCGCAGACGTTTGAAACGCCTCTGGCCAAGAGATCTTCTTGGCCGACTGTAGGATTGTGGTGATGACTACACGCTCTTTCAAGTAAATCAAGTTTTGGAACATTAGCTTTGCATTTAGAAATTGTTGTATTAATTTAATAACAGATACTAAATTTCAATTGAAAGTGTCAAAAAAATTGTAACCTACAATCACTCATAATCATTCCTCATTCATGCGAATATTTACAGCCCCAGCCGTATCTCGCTTCTTAAGTACCACCTCTCTCTGTCTCGCCAGTCCCCATCGAAGAGCCGTCGCAAAGACATTGCCTCCTGCACCCCAACCAACCATGTCACTTCCGGCCTACCCCTCCTTCTTCTACCGGCTGGCGTCCACTCCCATACCCTCTTTGGCCACCTACCATCCTCCATCCTCTGCAAATAACCAAACTATTTTAACTGCTTCCGGGGTATGGTATCCATGATATTTCCTTGAACGCCGATTCTGCTCCTAATTTCGGAATTCGATCGATCCGCAACACACCACAGCGCCCCCTCCAGAAATCTATCTCCACCGCTTTTAGGTGATCCTTCTGTCTCTTTGTCAATATCCACACTCCGCAGCATAGGTACACGCACTCTCGAGGATAGCATGATAAATATATATCTTTGTCTCCTGCCATATTTTTTCATTCCAAAAGACAGAAATTAACTGCCCTATAACCCTTCACCCTGGCGAAATCTTGCTGTTTACTTCCGCTGCACTTATCCCACTCCTATCAAAGATGACTCCCAGTCTACAAACAATAAAATTTATTAAATTTTTTAATCCTATCAAGTGTACGTTGCAATCTACGAGGCGTATTTTTAAAGTAAGTACCGTTTGAAAATAAAAAAAAAATAAAAGGAAATTTGCAAAAACTAATTTTATTTTCGGAATCTACATACTTTTATCTATTTTTCTACATAGTTTCCAAGTTTTTGTAAACACTTATCATATCGCACAACTAAATTTTGGAAACCTTCTTCATAAAAACTTGCCGCCTGCTGTGATAACCAAGAATTCACGGCCGTTTTCAATTCGTCGTCATCGTCATAACGGCTGCCGCCCAAGTGATGTTTCAGATGACGGAAGAGATGAAAGTTGCTCGGCGCAAGGTCAGGGTTGTAGGGTGGGTGGTCCAAAACTTCCCAGCCAAAAGAGTCCAATGCAGCTCGGGTCTGAGCGGCAGTGTGAGGGCTTGCATTATCGTGCAGAAACAAAATTCCTTTTGTGAGCATGCCACGTCTCTTGTTTTGAATTGCTCTGCGCAGCTTCCTCAGGATTTGGCAGTAGGCTTCTGCATTTATTGTCGATCCGACTCAGGATGTCGTCATCATTTTCGTCATAACGAGTCAGAAAATTCAAGGAACTCTCGAGTCTTTTGTGTTTGTGCTCCTCCGTCAGGAGTTTAGGGACCCAACGCGAGCACAGTTTCTTAAAGTTTAATTTTTCATTAACAATTTTGTAAATCACAGACCTCGAAACGTCGGGAAATTCGTCATCTGAAACATCACTTGGGCGGCAACCGTTATGACGATGACGACGATTTGAAAACGGCCGTGAATTCTTGGTTATCACAGCAGGCGGCAAGTTTTTATGAAGAAGGTTTCCAAAATTTAGTTGTGCGATATGATAAGTGTTTACAAAAACTTGGAAACTATGTAGAAAAATAGATAAAAGTATGTAGATTCCGAAAATAAAATTAGTTTTTGCAAATTTCCTTTTATTTTTTTTATATTTTCAAACGGTACTTACTTTAAAAATACGCCTCGTATTTAATTTGTATCAGTAAGCAGAAAATACAAGAAAGATAGGCATATAAAAAAAAATTACATAACATATTTAAATAAAACAATAAAAGAGAAGAATATTAACATCTGATAAAATAATAAGCTAAAAATAAAAATATTTAATAAGATTCCAAGTAAATTTAAATAAAAACAAAGAAGTAGTTCACATATGCGGAAATTCAGAGCTATGTACTTAAAAGTAAAGTGAAGTATGTACGTTTAAATGCAATGTGCGTGCGTAAGTGCTAACATTTCTTTTTTGCTGATCGATGAAGCAGATTTCGCAAACGAACGATCCTCGTATACAATATTGAAGTGCAGTATGTTGAGATTATGTCGCGTCGATTCATTCGTTCCTTTAAAATTGCAACAAGATAGAAAATAGTTGCATCTTCAGTTGCTTTCTCTGAATCGTGGTATCTGATTTCATGAATAATAGTAGCATTATTATTTCAGCACGTTCCTTCTTTATTTCGCTTAAGTTATCTTATCTCTGTGATCATTTTCTAACGTTATTAAAATTAACTGTTTATAAAATTTTCTTTAATAATTCTTTATCCTCACATTTATTCACTGTATCAAAATTTATAGCGCTATTGTGTAGGTGATTTTAATTGGATTAAACGAATAATATAAATTTTATCTCGCTGAATATTAAGGGATTTATTTTAAACTTTCTTTCCAATTTTCTCGTCATTGTTACTTTCAGAGCATAAGAATTTTATTAAATCTCGAGTAGTATCATAAATGATATTCGTTGTTTGAGTACGAAAAATGTTCATGTCTTTTTTAATAAACTAACTGTGAGCAGGCGACTATTTTCTTATGTCAGTAAGACACTAGTCAGTTGAATCAGTAATTTCAGAAAGCCCATAAGTCAAAATTTTACTTTTTTATGTTTAGTGCACTTTAAGACTAACTGAATGCAACACACTATCCCTACAAAAATTACATAAGTCTGGCTTTCCTTATTTTTTTTTATTTATTTATTTATTTTTTTTTTTTGGTTTAACGTCCGACTGTTCTGCAATTACTGCTAATGCAGACGGTGAATGATGAAATGATTTTTTGTAACGTATGAAAAAATGCCGTGCCTGAATGGGATTCGAACCCAAGACCGCATGATGAGAGGTGAGCACGTTACCAACTTCGCCAATGCGGCCGGCTGGCTTTCCTTAGTAATAAGAAAAGGTACTATAAAGAAGGCTTATCCTTAATGATATAAAGTGCTTTCTTCTAATTAACAAATGAAAGGAGTCGATCTTTTGAAGCTTAAGCTCTACTTTGTAGTGCAGAAGGCTATTCAAAGGTTCTATCCAAAAATGTTTTTAAGGGACATAACTACTTTTTATGATGACAACAAAGAACATGAATAGTCCTGAAAACCAACATTTTTCTTGATCTTAAAATTAATAATTTTAATTTTTATTCCCGAAAAACGCTACTTGAAATCACTAATGTAAACTTCTGAAGTAAATAAATGAGTATTATTGTACAATACAATTTTTTCTGGTCTAACAAATTATTTTACAGAAAATAACGAAAGTTAGCATTTAACTCCAATTTCAAAATTTTCGGTTCTCACGGTCAAAATTTTCAATTTTTTTAAATCAGTGCCTGATCTTTAAAAATATAAAGTGTACATTTTGTATAATAATAATAATTTTTATTTGTATTCCCGAAAAACGCTATTTGAAATCACTAATGTAAACTTCTGAAGTAAATAAATGAGTATTATTGTACAATAGTCTACAATTTTTTCTGGTCTAACAACTTATTTTACAGAAAATAACGAAAGTTAGCATTTAACTCCTATTTCAAAATTTTCGGTCCTTACGGTCAAAATTTTAAATTTTTTTAAATCAGTGCCTGATCTTTAAAAATACAAAGTGTACATTTTGTATAAGGGAACAGTCCTTTGAGCAAATTATATTTTTTATTATTGTTTTTTATTGAAACGTAGTAAATTACTAGTTTTTTAATTTTTTCAAAAGTTCATTTTTTGACTTATGAGCTTTTTGAAATGACTAATTCAGTTATCTCCTCTGAGAGTAATGAATTTCATTATACAGCCAGACCCCGTGGTGAATGAAGTAAAGGTGTCATTTACTGGGTGGAAAGTAGATGCTTTTCAGAGGGCCCGGCATGCTAATAAGAATAGTTTTCCACTCAGTGAGAAAGGCAATAATAAATCATATCATTTCTCGTGTTACTTAGTAAAGCCTTTAGAGGTTCAAACCAGCCATTCAGCTGATGATCTAAACAACAACACAACACTTTTTTGATAATAAAACTACCAAAAAGCAAATAAAAATTATTGATACCTGTCTAAAAATTATTTTAATTTTAAATTAAATGTATTTTTATCAAAATTATTGAGCAATTAAAACTTTAAAAGCAAATTTAGCCATTTAAAAATTCTCTACTTTCTTACTCTACCCTTTAGAAAAAACAAAATAAAAGTAAAAAATTATGCGCAATGACAATAATAGGAGCATTACAATAAAATTTTATTTTATTCTTGAAATGTTGCAAGGAATTTCAAAAGAATATAATTCCATACATTTTAATGTTAGAATAAAATATATAACATTAAAATTAACGACTGATTAATGCAAATAATAATATTTAAAACAAAATAAATATTGTGATTTATTAACAAAAAATCACTAATATTGATAACTTCATGTTACATAGAGATTATATGAAATATAATCTCTTTGTAAATTCGTCTAGAAAAAGATGAGCTTACAAGAGTCATGTCATGACTCACAATAAATTTAAGTATCTTAAGAAATACAACGAAATAATAAATTGAAGATTTAAAATTTTTTTAAAGAACACTTAATATACAAACCATGAACTAAATGACACTTTTAATATCCATGAAATAACATTATAGAACTGTAATTTTGAAATTCTTATTTTATTTACTTATTTAAACATGTTACAGTAAATTTAAGAAAGTAAATGTTAATTCGCTATCATAAACGTCTTCTTAAATTACCCGTTTCTGTATAAACACCAACAGTTTTTTATGTTTTATTTATTATTAACCATCTGCGCTCGATTTACTTTACATTCCTTGATATTTATTGGTTGGTCTTACAAAATTTTGAAGAGTTTAACTCCTCTTCACTACATAGGACAACCTTCGTATAACAATGGACTAACCATAGAATAGGGAATTCCGGCGTCAAAATGGATTTTTTGCATAAGAAAGCTGTGATAAAAATAAATTATTCTCAGTATTTTAGAAGTCTTCTCAAGTTTCCCAACAGCAGGACTTGCTATTGAAGCGTTTCTGGGTTTTTTATACCAACATATTTCCTTATTTTTACTTTCTCTTGCCTATATGAAAATATAGGAAGGAAAGTATAGTTTTCATGTAGATTTTCAAAATCGAGTTTCATCGGATATACGCGTTTTTAGACCCTCTGAACTCAAAAAACATGTTTTTCGATTGGTCTGCGCCCGCGCGCGTGCGCGCGCGCGCGCGTGTGTGTGTGTGTGTGCGTGCGTGTGAACAAAATATCTCAAAAACTTGAAACTTAAAACTAAAGTTAGGTACCACTAGCGGACCCGACACGAACATTATCATCAAAATCGGTCAACTGGAAGTAGTAGTATATTCGTGTAATTTTTCACTTTTTTGCAATTTTCCCAAAAACCACTCCTACGATTTTTTTAAAAATCACTTTATTTACTACATTTTTATTCTCTACAAGATAGCGTAGGCACCATGTTTGCTGAAATTCTTGGGGACGCTGTTCTCTCGTAGAAAAAATGGTTTTTAATGATTGCAGCCTTCATATGAATTTTAGCGCAAAAGTGTATGTAATAAAAGCTGGACAACTTAAAGATCTACAACTTTTATTTCAAACATTTTTTTTTGTATAAAGTTTAGTTTATCGGTAATTAGTGATTTTATGTTTTTTTAATGAAAATCTGTAAACAAAATGTTTTCTTTTTTAGATTTTGCCCTTAGTATGCATTTTACTACAAATCTATAATTAAATCAAGTCTATAATTAAATTTATGAGAAATTAAAAGATCTACATTTTTTTATATAGAGAATTTTTCTCTACAGAGCCTAGTTTAGCGTCAAAGAGTGATTTTCCGTATTTTTAAGCCAAACTGAGGTTGATTTTCATTTTGTGTCTCACACTCAAGATTAATATGAGGTTATGTTTTTTGAGGTTAGTTTTTTCGTTTATTTCTGATGTTTTTATTTAATTTTTTTATTGTTTATTTCCGTATTTTTAAGTTAAACTGAGGTTGATTTTCATTTTGTGTCTTACACTCATAATTTATATGAGGTTATGTTTTTTGAGATTAGTTTTTTGTTTATTTCTGATGTTTTATTACTAATATTAGGTTATATCGTTCATTATTTGCATTGGCAAGAGAAAATTGTGTGCGTGTTTCACACCAGATTTTTTTAGCTGTAGAATAATTTCGCGAGAGATTGGAATGCAGTTCCGAAACCCCCGGTATACCCAGATAACATTAAGTCAACTAATTCTCGTTTACAATGTTAATAGTTGTCGTAAAACAATCGGTAAACTGACAATTAATTTAATTGTATCTTACACAGGTGTTTACTAGTAATTAAAAAAAATTGATTCTTATCCGAGCGAAGAGTGAACAAGTGTTACAATAACGAAATTGTGCTTCCTAATTTAATGTCAATTCATATAATTATACGGTAATACAATCGATACGATCACTCTCGAATAATTTATTGTAATTAATTGTTAGATGTGGTAGCTTAAAGGGATTTTCAACTGCTATCTTAGCCCATGTTAATAATTGGCCCGTTTTCTCCGTTATCTATGGCCAAAAAATTTTCAAATTTTAACCAGTTATTCGTTGATATGTTCCTGACAGATAGACGGAGTCATTTTAAAATATATAATTATTAATTTTTTATAAATTTTTTCGTAAATGCCTACCCCAAAAACTGAAATTTTATAGAAAAAAATTATATTTTTTTGTAAGTTAACCTTTTCAGTGCCGAAACAATATTTAAAATTTTCATCTAAAGTGCCATTTCTTCTGAATTAGGGTGTGCAAAATTGCCAGCTTTTATTTTGAAAACTTGCTGGCGTAAGCTTGCCATTGCCTACCAAAATTTCAACGTTACAGAAAAGTAAAATGTTCTGTTAAAAATTAATTTTTATTTTGTTCTTAAAAAAATGAAATCATTCTAACTCTAAAAATATTCAAAATAGTTTTTTTAGTTTATTTAAAGTCGTATTGATAGTTTGGGCATTAGTAACTACTGTAGGTTTTGGTACCTTAACATGGTACATGGTTTTAACGTGGTAAAATTTCCAGACCCTAGCTGGGAATCGAACCCGGGACCTTTCGCTTTGTAGGCTAGCGTTCTAGTCACTACGCCACGGGGTTGGTTTCAAAATACATTATTTTATTAATTTTTGTTGAAAAGTTTTTTTTTGGAAAAATTCGGTTATCCGGACGTTGGCACTTTATGCATAACTTACGGGCGTCCGGTACACCGAATGTTTCAAATACGCAAAATATATATATCGACGTCCTGTTTTCCGGACGTTGGTACTGAAAGGGTTAAAATAACGTCAAATGCCTCCGTCTGTTGATGTAAGTACATGTACGGAATTTGCCATTAAAATTTAGACGAAAATGCTTCATTGGTTCTTAAGAAAACAGGTCTTTTGTATGAAAAAAACAGTTTTCGTGATTGGTGATTTAGATTTATATATACATTTATATATATATGCATTTCTTTATACAGTCACAAAAAATATAATAAAATATTTTCTAGTTGGCACAGAAACATGATTCTAACGCCGTTTTAAAGCGCACATTTCGAACAATATTTTTAACGAAAAAACGAAAAATCGATTATTTGTTTATTTTTTCACTTCACACTCCCCTTAAGTACTGCAGAGGTTGATTTTAATTTTGCCTCATTAAATCATGAGTAAAATTAGGTTATGTTTTTCATTTTACATCATTTTTTACCCATGATTAAACATGGGTTATATACTCTAAGTACATTATCTTACCTTGGCAATATAAAGTTGTGTGAGTATTCCACGCCATATTTTTTGTATAAGTATTTCACTGCTCCATCACCCAATTTTATTGCTACTTTTTGCTGTATTTTTTAAAAATGATTCGGCATGAATTTTTTAACCGGGACCCCCTAGAATTTGTTCAAAAAATGGCTTTCAGCTGGTTACCAAACAAAGTCACTTGCACAGCCAGTGTTGCTTAACAATTAATAGCGACAGTCCGGTCGACGGCTTACGGTGACAGGTCGGCGAGCGGAAGCTTTATTTTCTCTCTTGCGGGGTCGTCGATTAGTCTTCGCTGGAGTCCGGCAGCCGTGTCCCGTGGTGGACGTCTGGTCTGCTGTCTGGTTCGAAGTGAATCCCTCGGAGTCTTGATCGGAATTAAATCGCCCGGCTCAGTGCGGCGCTCTTTATATAGTCGCCGAGAGCGCTGTGGTAAAGAGCGGCTACTGGCTTGGCCTTGATGACAAAGGCCTCTGTCGGTGCGGAGCCGAAAGGTTTGTCGATGCGCCGCTAAAGGGCCTACCACGCCGACAAAGGCCGGAAAAGGTATTGAAGGCCGGCAACACAGTAAATGATTAATTAGAACGGGTGGTGGTGACATACTAAATGAGGCAATTTTTACAAAAGTCTTGAGAGCCGTTTTTGAGAAAATTGCAAAAATGTGAAAAATTACACGAATAAACTACTACTTCCGGTTGACCGATTTTGATGAAAATGTTCATTTCGGGTCCTCTAGTGGTACCTAACTTAAGTTTTAAGTTCCAAGTTCGTATGATGTTTCGCTCTTGAGATATTTTGTTCACACACACACAGACAGACAGACCAATCGCTAAAAACATGTTCATTGGGTTCAGGGGTTCTGAAAACATTTATATCTGGTGAAAACTCGATTTGTTAAAATCGACATGAAAACAATACTTTCCTTCCTATATTCATATAGGCAAGAGAAAACAAAAATGTTTTATAAAACATTTCAAAAATTTAGATTTAAATTGTAAGTTTAGATGTAAAGTTTTTAAATGTAAATTTACATTTAGTTCAAATACTTGTACAGTTAAAAACTGTATTAACTGAATGGTAACTTGTTGAGAAGATCCAACGATATAAAAAAAATGTTTGAAAAAGAAATAGGAATAGAAAATAAAAATTGTTATTTTTATTATTAATTATTCAAATTGCGTTGATAGCAGGCCTATTGCAAAACTACAACGAAACGTCTGACGTTTAAAATCCACAGTGCTAAATAACACCAGTAAGTGCTAACACAAAAATTTAATAACTTCGTTACTTAAAGCGATTGTGACCGTATAATCATCTTTCATTGCAAACCTTTCTTTGTGATTCGGGTAACGGAAGTACTGTAAGTAACTGATATTATGTTTCGTTTAATACACTCATTAATTCACTATATATATCTTACAAATGTATTATGTAATTCAATTACTTTTTTGTAGAAGTACAATTAACATTAAACTTCGGTATTGTCTGTTCAATTCAATATTTAAAAAGTAACGGTTTTCTCTTCCGGGTTCATTAATGACTTCAAAAATTCAAACTAAACTAATTTTTATGATGCTTTTTGAAAATTGTAAGTGAACTTACCAGACATATTCGTGAAGTTAAGGGCTTTTAATCATAAAAATTCTGATGTGAAACACTCACACGACTTTCTTAAATAACAATATAAAGAATAAAAATTATTAGTTGTGTTTTAATTATTAGTAGGCCTAAACAATGAAAATTGAAAAACGTAACTTAATTTTAATCAAAAGTGAAAGACGCAAAATGTAAATCAATCTATGTTCAACTTCAAAATACAGAAATTACTAAATTTGACGCTAAATTAAACTCTGTAGAAAAAATGGTTAAACAAAAAGTTACAGATTTTTTAATTATCTATAACTCCTTTATTATTGTTTATTTTAAGTCATATCAACATCTTATTAGCGACTACTTTAGGTTGGGGAACGGTGGGTTTGAACTTGTAATAAATTTCCAGGACGTGGCCGTGAATCAAACCCGGGAATTGAACCTCCGCTTTGCAGCGTAGTATGCTAACCACTGGGCCACGAAGGCGGCCAACTATAACTTTAATTACAGGTATATTACTTCTGCCATTAAACGTGTACTAAGGCCGCAATAAGCTTTTTGAGCACGTGGCTTTGGCTTATTCAGGAAAGTAATTTCTGTTCTGTTAGCTAAGAATTCAACTAATATTATGTTTCGTTTTAAACACTCATTAATTCACAATAGATCTTATAAATGTATTATATAATTCAATTACGTTAGTGTCAAAGTATAATAATTAACATTAAAGTTCGTTATCGTCTGTTCATTTCAATATTTAAAAAGTAACGATTTTTCTTTTCCGGATTCATTAATGACTCCAAAAATTCAAACTAAACTAATTTTTATGATTATTTGTAAAAAGAATAAGTGAACTTACGAGACATATTTGTGAAGTAAAGGGCATTTAATCATAAAAAATCTGATGTGAAACACTCACACGACTTTCTTAAAAGACAATGCAAAATGAAAAACATAATCTAATTTCAATCATAAGTGAATGACGCAAAATGAAAATCAATCTGTTTTCAACTTAAAAATACAGAAAATCACTAATTTCGACGCTAAATTAAAGTCTGTAAAAAATATTTAAACTAAAAGTTGCAGATTTTTTAATTAGGTATCTATAAAACTTTTTTTAGTTTATTTTAAGTCGCATCAACATCTTGGTTATTAGCGACTAGGTACTTTGGGTTGGGGAACGGTGGGTTTGAACTTGTAATAAATTTCCAGGCTCTGTCCGGGAATCAAACCTTTGCTTTTCAGGATAAAACATTAACCACTGGGCCACGGAGGTGGCTATCTATAACTTTAGTTCTATACACTTTTGTCATTGAATGCATACTAATGCCATAATATCCTTTTTGAGCACAGGCTGTGCCTTATTCAGGAAAGTTATTTCTGTTTATTTAGCTAAGAAACTGTACGTAACATGAAATCCCGTTTTTCACCGATTTTCATAAGATAAAATAGTAAGATTTTAATTTTCTATAAATTTAATTAGATAGTACAATTTTGCCTTAATAGGCCGACCATCCTGAAAGAGTATGGTTAATTGAACCCAACTGTTTAAGTACACCAGTAACCACTGTCTAGTATTCAAATTCGTATAAAACCTTTACTAGAATTTGAACCAGGAACCTTCGTCTCCAAAAATCAGCTGTTAAACAGCTGACTCGCAGTGATGACTTAATTTTTGTAACAACCAATTCTGTTTGAAATCGAAACTTCAAACTGAATTAGGTTCACTAACTTTTTGTGTAGATTACGAATCCGAAACTGTTTGTTGCTACCTCTTCTAGTTTCTGACATCTGAGTGTGACGGAAGGATGGAAAAAACAAAATGATAGATACAATTTTTAAAATTGCAACCAATAAAACAAAATTAAACCCTGCCGGCCGCATTGACGCAGTTGGTAACGTGCTCGCCTCTCATCATGCGGTCCTGGGTTTGAATCCCACTCAGGCACGGCATATTTTCATACGTTACAAAAAATCATTTCATCCTCCATTAAACAAAAGTTACACCCCAACGTCGTCGCTAATGACCGTTGTAGTTGATGCGACGTTAAATAAATAAAAAAATAAAATAAAAAATAAATAAAAAAAACTAAACCCGGGTGAAGCCTGACGGGCAGCTTGTAAATAACAATAAATAATAATGTAGTAAAAAATGATTTGAAATGTAAAAGAATTAATTAAGAGTTTTGTAGACAGATAGCGTTAAAATAACTTTGAGTAAGCAGACAGAATTAAAGTAACGTATTCGAATGAGAAGAAAAACAAAGCGTGGGATTTGGGTTAATTGGTAAGATATACCGTTTAGTCATGAATATTTCTCAAGTTTTTTTTTACTCACTCGTTTATTCTCGTTTTCATATAATAACAATCATAATTATTTTTATTATTATATAACCACTAAATAAATAAATAGGTACTTATAAAGTACCTACAAAGAAACAATTTAATATGTATTAAAACAATAAGATAATAAAATGTAATAAAAATAATTGAATGAGAATCAATTAAAGAAATATCTAGTAGTAGTAGTAGTTAGCTTACTAGCTAACAAAGAAGAAGGTCTCCGGTTCGATTCCCGGTAAGAGAGTGGACATTATTACACGTTCAAATTCATCGTTCCAGTTTCATAACGTATCTTCTTTTTCAGGTGCCAATCAGTTTCAAATGTTGGCATCCATCACACAATTTTCACTTTGTTCTTTGCACTGTGAAATAGCTCCTCTGTGCTTTGTCCTAACCAAGTTCTCAAATTTCGAAGCCACGGTACCCCTCTTCTGCCAGTTCCTCGTTTACCATATATTTTTCCCTGCACAATTGTTTGTAATAACAAATATTTTGATTCATTCACATATATTCCAAATATTAGAGCTTTCACTTAATGGTGGAAATAATTTTTATATATTTCTTCATTCTTCTGAGAACCTCATATTCGACTAGTCCGTGGGACCCTCAACGTCATCTGTACAACCACATCTCAAATACCTTCAGTTTCCTTGAGATAGTTCATCAAAAGTCCAAGATTCTACCCCGTTAGGAGCAGAGAGAAGATATAACATCTTAGATGCCTCATTTTTGTTGGCAGAGTAAAGTTGTGGCTCTTGAAAGAAGGATCTATTTTTATTAAATACTACTCTCGGCTTGACTACATGACATTTAATTTCCTATGCATTGTCTCATTGCTTGTTTATCATGATTCTCAGATAACAATTCTGTTGTACTCTCTAAATTCGGATCTGGTTGATATAAAGGTTCATTCACATGTTCTCTGGATAAACTTCAGACAGACTTTTGGTTTTTGACAGAGTCGTCCTAATCTAGGATCTAGATCCATTAATATCTCCCCGATTTCAATAGCTTAAACTACTCGTGACGTTGTGTATGGCTCATACGGTCCTCCTTGTAGGCTTGCTGAAGCAATTCCGACATTTCAGATGAAGTCGTTCCGATGTTCATGCTGTTCCTTGAAGTTCTTCATCTTCACTGTCGCACTACGTCGCAGAGCGTCAGTGTTTACTTAACCAACTCTGACTCGGTGACTGATCAAACTATTATGATAGAACAAGATGTGTTGAGTTTCCAAAGAACGCCGCTAGGTGTAGTATGACGAGCAAACTTAAACTATAAAACACTTTTCTTTTTTTGAATCCCTAATGTGTGTACGTTGCAATCTGTTCAATTTAGAACAATAAGCAACCCCACGACCCAATGAGATGAGGATGATGTGTATAACGTATAAATGAGGTGTAGTCTTGTACAGACTCAGGCCGACCATTCCTGAGAAAGTACGGTTAATTGAACCACAACCATCAAAGTACACCGGTAACCACTTTCTAGTATTCAAATCCGTATAAAAGTAACTACCTTCACTAGGATTTGAACAAGGAAACTTCGTCTCCGAAAATAAGCTGTTAAACAGCTTACTCGTGGCGACGACTTTACCTCTAGACCAACCCGGTGGGTCAACTAAGAAACATTGGCATACAATTTTAAAACCATGCTCGTTTTTGATAAAACTTGTATATCTGATGTACTAGCTGTTAACACATTGTTTTTCAGAAAATGGAATTGGCATTTCTTCTATTACTTCAAATTATATTAGGTCAGCTAAATTATCTACTAGCGTCAGAATGTCCTTGTACGACCGATAAAATAAAGCATCAACCCGAAACAATGTTACGATCGGCGTATAAATCGCTTGTGAAATTTTTTAGTGGGAATGATAGTGATAATACTGCAAATACTTTGGCTGATTACTACTGCACTCTATTTCAATTAAAAAAAAATTTTAAATCAAGTTACATGCATGACAAATGTATCCAATCAATCTTGTGGTACTTTGAGAAGAGAACTGAAGATGAAAATGCCATTTTTAGGGTAAGTTTATCTTTATATTAACTCAAAATAAGCGTATATTAAATATCAAGTATTACTTAACTCGTGGTGGGGTGTAGTAATGGGGCTTATATAGGGTGATTCAAAAAGAGCGCCGGTTTTGATATATCAAATTAAGAGATTTATTTTATTGAAAAACTGAAAATAAATACATCAACAAGTTCATCTTACCTTCCGATTTCATGTATGAAAAATGATGTCATGCATGTGTCCTCCTCTACTGCGCTGGCACGCATCAACTCTGTCCATGAAATTGGATATTACTGCACGACAAGTTTCGACTTCCATTTGCCCGATAACCCGTCGAATTTCCTCCTTCAAGTCATTGATGTTTCGGGGTTTATTGGCATACACCAATGACTTCAGATGACCCCAAAGATGAAAGTCACAAGGCGTCAAGTCACACGACCTTGGTGGCCATTGATGGTCGGAATTACGAGAAATGATGCGATCCTGGAACCGTTCACGGAGCAACAACATTGTTTCTCGTGCAGAAACTGAATTTTATACGGGTGATATTGGAGATCGTACCGAAGAATTCTCCGTACAGAAGAACATCGTAAACCCAATTGTTGAGAACGGCGACGTATTGATTTTGCTGGGCTAACAGCCACACTGTCACGAACCAACGCAACGTTCTGCTCAGTTCGGCCAGAACGACGACGTCCGGAACTTTTAAGGTCGACTGTTGAACCCGTCTCAAAAAACTTTTTCATTAGCCTGCGAACTGTTGAATCATTCGGTGCTTCATTACGTCCTAGAGTACCGCGAAGTCGTCTGACAGTAGCCGCATAACTCTCTCCACGATGGTAAAATGTTTTGACGATTAACACTCGTTGTGCAATAGTAAACTTCTTCATGGTTAGACACAGACTGCGAGAGTACTACACTGCGAACAAGAGAAACTACAACTGAATCGTCAATCGGAATGTTCTCCGAAATAGAAATGAGGTCTAACAATGTTGCCAACCGATAAACAAAAATTTACCAGCCGTTTAAAAACCGGCGCTCTTTTTGAATCACCCGTTATTATAACATAACTGGATTAATAATATGGTTACGGGATAGAGCCAGTTATCGTGGTAACAGGTTATTAAAAACACCCTGTTATTTTAATAACACCCTGTTAGCTGTTACTTTTTAACACTGTGGTTCAAAGCCGTTTAATAAACTGATGTACGAATGGCGCTTATCTGACTGTTAAAGACTGTCAAGGGGAGATAGCACGATGGTTTTAACTCAAAATTTCGATTTTTGGTTTTTTATGTTTTTCAATAGTTTAGGCCTAGATCTACCAGAATTATAATATTTTATACTGCTCAGTTTAGTGCAAAGAGAATTTTAGTTTTTAAAATATCTGTATCATTGTTCTTTGTATTCTCAGCTGTTGGTTCAGCTTTCTAAACTGTTGATGGGAAATTTACTTGTCTGTATAAATTTTGTTTTTAATTTGTGCCTTCTTGTTTCTTGCGTTTTTCCGTAAATTTAGATTTTTAACACTAGGTACATTTTCTCAGAAACCAATAAACCTACCAGTCCGAAATTTTACCAGTTAATTATCTTGAATGTCCACATATACCGACATTTTTATGACTTCCTCAGGTGCTCCAAAAATTATTAATACGCAAAAAACGTAGAAAACAATTTGTAAAAATTTTATCTTACCTTCGTAATATTTTTAAAAAATGGTATGGTCAAACAATTAAATTGAAAAAAATGTCAGTAGCTTGAGAAGAAACCCAACACCTATGGTGAGTAAAGTTTAATTTCCCTATATATTAGGCCTACCAATCCTATAAAAAATGTAAAAATAGCAATTTAACATGGGCGGGATGCAAAGTACAGTCTCCCCTTAAAACAAAATGAAGTCATCAATAACCTTTTCATCTAATAACACCACTTTTAAGTTTAGCAATGTTATAATACTGTTATTAATACAAACACAAGGGTGACAAATATCACTGAATCTCTCATAAAAATGTTATTTTAGTAACTGGTCATAGAATTCTGTTATCGAGCAGGCTGTTATTTCAGTAACACTTTATCAAAAAATAGCTTTATTTTTCATCACCAGAGGGGTGCAATGTAATTCCTCTTTGCTGTTGATCTCAAGACAAGTGGCGAGGTAAAGAAAGACAACGTACTGGTAACGCGCTATAAGTCGCCTATCATGCGGAGAACAGTATACTATATTTTCTACTTACATCGGCGAACTTGAAAGCATAAGACATATATCAAGCGCGTAACTCAAAATGTAACCACCACAAACACTTAAGAAATAAAATTCAGTTCATGACCCGTCACACTAAATAAGTAAGGAGTAGTGAAATTATTTAAAGAAAATTAATTGTTTAAAATTCTACTGCAATTTTACATAACTTTACTGAAAATAATGAAATATGAAAACCCTAAAAATACAATAACATTTTAAAATTACCTTAAAACTTGTAGTACTCGCGATAATTAGCTCGCATCGGCGGAACGGACTATCTCTACAATTGTCAGAGTGCAGTAATTCAGTTTACTGCTGATGACCAAAAAGGATACTAAATATAGCTTAGGCCTAGTATTATGGCTTATTTAGAATGAATGTTTATTATTTAGGATAATTATTAAGAATCAATAAATAATACAATGGGATGTTTATAAAACGACATAGTTGTAAACATAATAAATCAATGTAAGAATAAAACTACAACATGATGTCATGGTTAGAGCTGTAGCTATGATGTATTTAGAAAAGCACATAGTAGCACTTCCACCACCACCACCCCCCATCGATAGTCCAGTCTTACTCTCGTTGACGATCGTCAACTTATATTGCGTTACCAGTACTTACATCACTACGAATAATGGAAATCCCAAAGTAATATCGTATACTAGAAAGTCAATGGCTACTAAATTTAACAACAATGTCGGGGCAGATTGTTTATAGAGAGTCTTAAATGATGTAAAATTGGAACTCGATGACAAACTGCTTTTCAGTCTGCATGGTGATGGCATAGTGTCCAGAGCCCAGAAATTTAAGACTCATAAAGTTAATAACTTGTAACTTGTGTGGAATATCTACGATAACGAGATTATTCATTACAATAGTGGGTGTTCTTTGCCTGTCTAATATAATTTCTGAAAGCTTTCCTCTTTACAAATCCTCTTCAAATTTATTTTATCTGTTGATCACTCCATCACTAGGTGAGAATCGAAACTGAAACCTTGGGTTTAGCAGTTTGAATGTTTCCAGAAATATATCGTTTATAAATTGTAAATTATTTTTTATTTTTGTTAAGTTTCAGCATTTTTGTCAAAGTCATGATATTTTATGGGAACGCTGTTCTAATATATTAAAACGTTATAATGCAGACTGTTGGCCGATGAAAGCTTTGACAGAATTTTTCATGAAGATTCCTAATGAGATTATTGATGAGTGTTTTCAATCGCTTAATTATAACAGAATTCACTTACCGTTGTCCGATTATCTTAAATTCACGTTCGCCAACGTGTCACTGGAGCATTCTCTTCCTTATTTTATCGACTTATTATATGGTAAAAACAATCAGAAGTTTAAAAATATACAGAAATTGCTTATTACCAAACTTTTCCGAATTCTAAAGGAAGGAAACCTGGGTTGCACTGGAGTCGAAGTTATTGGAATAGGATTGACATACGGAAATAGGTATTGGTCACATTTTACTATACATATATTGGTTTTTTCTGCCCATAACAGGTAGGTGGAGTGTTAAATTATTTGCACTACGCACTCTGATATGTGTAGTTCTCAAAAATAGTTATGTTTCTTATCGCATGGTCAACCAATTATTTATCATTGAAACATTTAACAACAGAAGAGGTAGACACTAGTCAGAATTATCTTCTCTGAGAGTAAAGAATTTCATTTACAACCAGACTCCTTGGTGAATGAAATGAAGGTGTCATTTTGCAGGGTGGAAAGTGGATGATTCTCAGAGAGCTTGGTCTGCTGATAAGCATTCGTTTCCAATCAGTGAGGAAGGTAAAGTAAACCACGTCACTCCAGATTTTTACTTAGTAAAACCTCTAGAAGTTCAAACCAGCTTTTCAGGTGTTGACCCAAACAACAGTTCAATTTAGCTTACACAAGATATATTTTTTCCTTACGTTATATCAACGAAACGAATGGGGTGTTGCGGAATACTCATGCAGTAAGTTTAAAAATAAATAACAATGAAACATCCTACTCTCTCTGATCACCACCATAATTAAATTTCATCTCTGTGTAATATTAAAAATTGTTTAATTTAAATTTAATTGTTTTTGTTTATAGGATCGAAATCAATCCACGTGAATATGAACAAGGATTGATTGAGTTATATGAAGGTATTTGTTTTCTTCCTGAAGAATCAGGACATCCTTGGACATTTAATCAAATGAATTTAATCATAGGAGGACCGAATTGTCTTACAATCTTACCAACAATCCTGATACAATTTATGATGGAAGGAAAAGTGATTTCTACTTCAGGTTGGGATTCAACTTGGCCATTCGACGAAGTAATTGAAAGAACGGTTGACCCGGATGCCAACATACACAAAGCTGGACTAGAATTAGTAGCGTTAGCAATTCGAATTAAAATGGGTTTTGACGTTTACGATGAATATTTACGTACTACTGTCAATCAGTTTCATGGGAACGTTCAGATTTTCAGGAGAGTTATATTACACGAATTATTTGAAAAACCAGACAGAGTCATTGTTATGCCAGACAAAAATTTTGTGGACACATTACATCCTATAGTTAAAAATTCAACAAAATATTCAGTAAGTTTAAGGCTACTATCTTTTACAGACATCTAGATTTAAAGTAAAAATAAAATCTCTAATAGTGCTACCTCATTTATCCAAACTAATTGAGACCGGAAACGATCCGGAAAATTGAAATTCAGGATAAACCAAACACAAGTAAAACGATAGAAACAAAACTTAATTGGAAAACTTACAGATTATTTAAACATTTTACTTTCTGTTGCCCTGTATAAATATATTGGGTAAAAGTATTGTTTCATGCCGTTTCTTCGAAATCGATTTTTTACCGGAAATGCATGTTTTCAAGCCCCCAGAACCAACAAAAAACGTTTAAAGCGATTGCTTTGTGCGTGCGTGTGCGCGCGCGCTTGTGTGTGTGAACAAAATATCAATAACTCAATATCGAACTAAATTGAAATTTAGAACTTAAGTTAGGTACTACTAGGGGACCAGAAACGATCATTTTCATCAAAATCGGTCTACCGGAAGTAATAACTTATTCGTGTGATTTTCACTTTTTTGCGATTTTTAAAAACCGGCTCAATTACTACATTGAATGTTATTCTTCATATAATAAGGTAAGCGTCATGTCTGGTGAAATTCTTAGGCGAAACTGTGCTCTCGTGTTAAATATTATTGGTAAAAGAAAGTCGTGTGGGTGTTATACACCAGTTTGTTTCTCTTAAACTTATTCATAATACTTTGTTTATAGGTTGTTCTTAAAATTTAATTATATTTCTATAAACAGACCTAAACTAAATCAACAAAAATTAGTCTTGTTTAGTTTCCTTGTCGTAAAACTAGTGTCTAACGCTTGAAGTGAATTGTATAATAATAGAAAAATTCATCACTTTTTTTCCTGATGTGTGTACGTTGCAATCTGTTCAATTTAAGACGAATAAGCAACTCCATGACCCAATGAGATGAGGCTGATATGTATGACGTGTAAATGAGGTATATTCATCTACATACTCAGGCCAACCATTCCTGAGAAAGTATGTTTAACTGAACCACAACAATCAAAGTACACCGGTAACCACTGTCTACTATTCAAATCCGTATAAAAGTTTTTACCTTTAGTAGGATTTGAACCACGGACCTCGTCTCCAAAAATCAGCTGTTCAACAAGTGACTCGCCTCAGCTATACGCACTCTGATATGTGGTACAATAAATTGTACAGTTCAGTTTAATGTGCAATTTGTGTTATCTTTTACAGAATCACACGCCAGAGGAATTCATTAAAATTTTGGTCGAAATTATTACGATTAAAATTGAGTTAGATGCACATAATGTACAACTAGGTGTAAATCGTCTTTTATCGACTGCATTCGAAAACGGAATAAATCTAGAAAATGTGTGTCTCTGTTTAGAATTGATCAAGCACACTGAGAGAACTTACAAAAATGAACCGCTCATTAGTGACAACATGATCTCCGCTGAAAATCAGGTAAGTAAGGGTTTATGATTTTTTACCGATACTTTTTTTTTAGTTTTAAAGGAAATATATCACCTAAGAATGCCCATAACGGGCAGGTGGAGTGTTAAATTAATATTGCACTCGATCTGTTGGTTCCAGGGCTAATAAAAAATAAAAAATAGTTCTGTTTCTTATCATATAATCAGCCAATTATATGGCTGAATAATTTAAGAACAAGTAGAGGTGTAAAAGACACTAGTCAGAGTTATTTCCTCTGAGAGTAATGAATTTCACTATACAGCCAGATCCTGTGGTGAATGAAGTGAAGGTGTCATTTGCAGGGTGGAAAGTGAGTGCTTTTTGGAGGGCCTGGCATGCCGGTAAGCATACTTTTTCAACTCAGTGAGGAAGGCAATAGTAAACTACCTCACTCCTCGTTTTACTTAGTAAAACCTTTAAAAGCTCGAACCAGCCTTTCGGCTGATGACCTAAACAACACATTACCAAAGAAGAAAGTATGTTTCTTCTTCTCCCTCTTCCTCTACCTCTACCTCTACCTCTATCTTGTCCTCATCCTCTTCTTCTTCTTCTTCTTCTTCTTCTTCTTTTTCTTCTTCTTCGTCTTCCTCCTCCTCCTCCTCCTCCTCCTCCTCCTCCTCCTTTTTCTCCCCCACCCAATTGTTTTAAGAAGGATCCTTCCTAGAAGTTTCCGTTGAACATGATTCCTTCCATCTTCTTCTGTACTTACTGATTTTAGCATTCAGCATTTTACTCCCAACTCTGATAGAATATTTATTTTCATTCCAAAGCCTGTCTAATCTGGAAAAAAAATTACGGCCCGAAGGAATATCCATTTATTTTCAAAACAACCGCATTACCATAAAAATATGAGTTTTACTTTAACTTTTATATAATTTTGTATTACATAATTGAAAATTCACCAAATACTCAATAGATTACTCTCACCTGATCAAAATAGGGGTCGTTTTAGATATCATGTATCCAAATTCAGTTGCAATATTAAAACGACAAAGCATGCACAATTTTATCAGTGTGATTGTCATGACAAACTGATGAAAGTGTGCATGCTTTTAATATTGTAACTGAAGATGTATAAGCTTACATGATATCCGAAAAAACCTTTTGCCATTTGTAATAAGGTGCGAAGCATCTATTGTGTATATGGTTGTTTGTTATATTATATAAATCTAAATAATTCACAGAAAAATGTTTAACAAAGCTTTTTTTATTGTAATTTTGTTGTTCCTAGAATACTTTATGTGTTTTCATTGGTGGCAATTTTTAAAATAATTTAAAAGTTTCGAGGAAAATGACAGATGATAATATTATTGTCATCTATAATTTTGGTAATGTCTGTCCATCTGTCCTCCATCACACCCAGATGTTAAAAACTACAAGAAATAGCAAAAAAAACTTTCAGATTCGTAATCTACATAAAAAGTTGTTGTTGTTAAGGTCAACAGCCGAAAGGCTGGTTTGAACCTCTAGAAGTTTTATTTAGTAAAAACAAGGAGTGAGGTGGTTTACTATTGCCTTCTTCATGAATTCGAAAGAGTATGCTTATCAGCATGCCAGGCCCTCCGAAAACCACCCACTTTCCACCCTGCAAATGACAGCTTCACTTCATTCACCACATGGTCTGGCTGTATAGTGAAATTCATTACTCTCAAAGAAGATAACTCTGACTAGTGTCTTTTACACCTCTACCTCTTCTGTTCTTAAATGATTCAGTCATTTAATTAGCTGACCATGTGATAAGAAACAGAACTATTGTTTGCAGCCCTGGAACCAACAGATAGAGTGCAATTAATTTAACATTCCACCTGCCTGTTATGGGCATAATAAAAAGTGGTGGGCTTCTATTAGGTATGAAGTTCCAGTTTTTACCGTAAGTGGCTCAGAACCGGAAGTCAAGAAATAAAAGTCGGAATTTGGAAACAAAAATATTGTCATTTAATTCCTCTTAAAGTGTAGATAAAGAAATCACTAATGGTTTTTGCCATAAGTCAAAGGAAAGCCTTTTTAAAAAATTGCCACCACCAATGAGACGCGTCGTCTCATGAAAGGGATTTTTATGTCTAACTTGTTTAGTCCACCGCGGTTTTGCGCTCCTCGGTGTCTTAGTGAACGCCTTAATCGCGTTCGGAAAGGTTTTGATGTACCATAATTTTTAATGTGCATTAATTTTATCTTAACTTTTCCAGTTTCAGCAATTCAGATTCAATCTATTTGACCCTAAGTACAAACAAGACAAAGTATGTAATGTTTTAAAAATAAATGAGAATCTCTACGGTGAAGTTGTAAAAAGAGTGGTAAACAATGAAGAAATAAATTTATAACACTTTTATTATTAGAACCCGTAACGGGTACCAACTGTTGACACATGAAGAGCTCATGGGAAGAACAGGCTTAGTCACAATTTTTGTAAAATTGGGTTTTGCTGCCATCTGTTAGATCATTCTATAAACTATTTTATCATCTAATCGGATTTTTGGTAAAATAGGTTTTTTTTCAATGTAATAACAATTTAAAATGTAGGCTGCAAGGAAACAACAGACTTAGTCCATCAATGTTACGGATAAACAGACTAAGTCACAGCTAAAAATGATATATATTTAATATTTTATCTTATTAAACAGGACTTAAAAACGAAAAAGCCACCTGTAAACAAAACCAAAAATACTTCAATATATCCAGAAAAACGTTTTAAGAGAGGCCAAAACCAAAAAACAAACACTTTTCTTTATTCGTATTGAGCATTTGAATTTTTTTCATTGAATGTTTAATAACTAGATGTTATGTTTAAAAAAAGTTGTTATATTAAAATTAACAAAGTTGTAATATGAACGTAATAGATGTCGGTTAAACATTTTTCAAAATAAATTACTTTTATAAAGTCCATAATTATCATGACTACACCATATTTTGACCTAATATACAAAAGAAAAACAGGCTGAGTAAAGGACTGAGCCAATTTTTACCGTGGTTTCTTTTGTAGTATGAAGAGTTTTATCATTTTTGTAACTTCTATGTGAGTTCATTTGGTTAAAAATCAACCAAAATATTATCTTAATATCTGTAGGTGAATGTTTAATTATAAATACAAAGAAAAATATTAAAAATAGAGTAGTGGTGTGTCAGGAAACTTTAAAAATAGTTTCCTGAAAACATTTTTAAATTTGACTGAGCCTGTTCTTCCAGTGAGCCCTTTACATGTTAAAATGGAATGTTCTTATGACCTGTTTTCTAAAAAACCGTTGAAGAAAAGCAACTGAAACTTTACAAGCCTATCAACAATATAATTTATAAATGTAGTAAAAATAAAATCTCATTTTTGTTATATAATGTTTGATATATTAAAAAACTTAAAAAATCTGCAAAAAAGTCTTAATTTTATCAACACTATGTTTAAAATTTACTTCTAACCAGGTTCACAATATTAGTTAGATCTCATCGGTTGTCCTTCCTATTTCTCTCATCATTTGCTACCTCTTCAGTTAAAATCGTGGAGATTGCAAAAACCCATGAACCACCTCTTTCTCACTCTGTAGAGAGCTTTGTCAAAAAGGAGAGTTCCAGAATAAACCGGAATAAAACAGTAGAGTTTCCTGGATGTAGTTTTATAAAAGAAACCCTGTGATAACCTCATATAAAACTAGATTGAACTATATGAGAATAACAATCAAAGCTTATTGTTTAGGTAATCAGCTAAAAGGTGGTTTGAATTTCTAGATCTAGAGGCTTTAATAAGTAAAAAAAGGATTGTGGTGGTTTATGCCTTCCTCACTGATTGGAAAAGTATGCTTATCGGTATGACAAACCCTCTGAAAAGCATCTACTTTCCAACCAGCCAATGACACCTTTACTTCATTCACCACAGGGTCTGGCTATAAAATGAAATTTATTACTCTCAGAAGAGATAACTCTTAACTTGTGTCTTTTACACCTAAACTCTTCTGTTCTTAAATAATTCTTTATTTAATTGGCTGGCCATGTGATAAGAAACAGAATATTTTTTATAGCCCTGGAACTAGCAAATCGGGTGCAAATAATGTAACACTCCACCTGCCTGTTATAGGAAAAATCAAAGATTATTATTAATAATCTAATAATTAAATTGCTAATAATAAAATAATAATTAATTGTTAATCTAATAATTAAAATCTAATTAATAATTATTATTAATAATATTAGTGATCAAAGATTATTTTTCTCAGAGAATAATAATCTTGTGAGAATTATAATCTTTCGTAGTTTAGGTATTCCTGTATTGGTTTGGGCACTTAATACCAAAGTGTCAGGTTCTTTTTTTATTGAGAGATGATACTTACAAAAGTCTTACTTTGTGCGTAGGTAATGACGGGAGATGGTATTCAGGTGAAAAAATGCCAGACCTCACCGTAAATCGAACCCAGACCCCGACATTGACACCAGTTGTGTTGACCACTACACCACGGCCGTTACTTTTAACCAGTACCACTCCGTACTGGTACCAAGTTATATTAACTTAGGGAACAAAAAGACCCTATTTGGACCCACAGGCTAGTTTACCAGAAGATAAGTAAAAATTTCCTTAAACATTAGCCCTAACAAAAATATTGCATAACGAAATTGGTAGATTATATTGTTTCTACAAAAAGTAGCTATCAGATATAAAAATGTTGAAGAAGAAGTAGTAGAAGAAGAAAAAGGAGGGGGAGGAGCAGGAGCACGTGGAGGAGGAGAAGAAGAAGAAGACAAAGAGGTGCCTCTGGACAGTTAAACATGCTGATCACCAAAATACCGTGTAAACATAATACGCAAATATTCCATGAGTCAGATTCTTGACATCTGATCGCTCGTCGTTTGCATCCCATCACGACTTTACGCGACGCAATGTTAAAGCGTAATAGATAGGCAAGGGCGCGTGGAATAACCAAGGTTCATAAATATTGCATTTGTAAAATGTAGCCGAGAGTGAATGTACTTAGACATAACCTAAATACTTGACATAAATACAAATTTAGTTATAGTATTCTTTTCAAATGACATTAAAACAATTAATAAATTACCCATTTTAATAGGAATGTTTAAATAGTAACGTTATTTTTATTTGAAATGTCTACTTAACACGATCTACATACATTTTATTTATTTATTTACAATACAGTTGTTACATTACAATTTTTACTTAGAAATTGTTTACATTGTTTTCAACAGACCAAATTGCCCCAATAATGGAAACAATATACATATGAAAATATTACAAACTAAAACACAATTCCACATGTAAATTAATACACTTTTAATAACAAACAATAGTCAAAGTAATAAACAATAATAATAAGAGAGAAAGTAACTCAATTGGGAAGTGAGAGTGTCAAAATTAAAATGTAGCTCGAATATAGAGAACTGTTCCAAGATACAAAACTTACTTACTTTATAAATATTTTTAAAAACCGGATAAAATAAAATATATTTAATAATTAAATAATTTCTAAAGCTTTGGAGCTTGTCACCCTATTTTACTTTCTCTAGCCCTATATGAAATATATAGATGCGAAAGTCCTGATTAACGTATTCACTCATCACAGACTCATCAATGATTTTCCTAATCAACTACAGTAGTTCCCAACCTGTAATACGCATAGCCGTGCGATAATGCGAGAAACCGTCAAGGGATACGCGAATAAAAACCCGTTAAATTCGGATGGCAGCAGCAGAAACAAATTAAATTTAATAATAAAGTAAAATGTACAGTAAAATGTAAAGTAAAATGCTGTGGGTAACTCTTGGTACGAAAAAACGTATGTTGGTTCATTGTCCATTTTTCTCAAGTTTTATTTCTACGAATAAAATAGTTTTCCTTAGAAAATTGGTGGGAAGGGGTTGAGAAATAGGGGCACTCATAAATTAAAATTTAGTCAAAGGATGCGGGAGAGAAAAATGTTGATAACCGGTAATCTTCTTCTCTTCTTTTAGTCCCTATCCGTCTTTCCGAATGTCAACAACCAAAGTGGGAATCCTCACCCTACTGCAGCTATGCGAAAGAGTTAGGTTGATTCCAACCCACTTTCTGAGATTTTGGAGTCAAAAAATGTGACGGTGTCCAGGACCTCTTTGTCCACCTGTTTCCCCTGGTTGATGAGCTACAATAGAACGTACCCTTGAGCGTTTCGCATTATGTGTCCGAGATATTGTATAGATGGGAGCTCACTTGATTGCTAGCGTAAAAAATTCAGTTGGAGAGGATTGTTTGTAAGATTCCCCTCCTCCTTAAACCTAGTAGTATTAATAATACCATTAATATGTGCTGTTCTAAAAATATTAGTCACAAACCATTTCGAATACGGTACTACCACTGTAGTACAAAAATTTTTTATTAGATTTTAAACTAATAATATTCTAAAATATTTTATTAATTTACTAAAAGTTTATTATAATAGCCTAATAAAGTAAAAAAAGTATTAAGTTTTTTAATATTTTACACGAAACATTTTCATCAAAATCGGTCAGGCGGAAGTAGTAGTTTATTCGTGTAATTTTACACTATTTTGCGATTTTCACAAAAACGGCTCATTTACTACATTTTTTATTCTGTACAAGATAGGGTAGGCGCCCCATGTCTGCTGAAATTCTTGGAAATGTTGTTTTCTCGTAAAAAATCTTTTTAAGATTGCGACTTTTATATGCATTTAAGCGCAAAAATGTAAATAATAAAAGCTATAGAAAATTTAAAATCCTACAACTTTTATTTCAAACATTATTTTGTATAAACGTTGTTTATTTTCTGTTTTTCCACGAAAATTGTGAAAAATCGATTTTTTAAGATTTCGGCCTTAGTATGAATTTAACGACAAAAGTGTATATCATCAAATTTATAGGAAATTAAGAGATCTACAACTTTTATTTTGAGCATTTTTCTCTACAGAGCCTAGTTTAGCATGAAAGAGTGATTTTCCATATTTCAAAGTCAAACTGAGGTTGATTTTCATTTTGCGTTTTTCACTAATGATTAAAATTAGGTTAGGTTTTTGTTTATTTCTAATGTTTTTATTACTTAGGTTATATTGTTAATTTTTTGCATTGGCAAGAAAAAGTCGTGTGAGTGTTTCACATCAATTTTTTTATTTTTTTATTTTATACCAGTTAGAATTATTTGTAAACAGTTTAACAAAAACTTTCAGTAAATGTTTTAACAATTTTCGAATATACCTTGAAGAAGACAGAACTCAGCAAAGTTACTTCCGTGTGATTGTTTTGTTGTAAGTGATGAAGGGTTTCTTCTTGAATCCTGGCAATGTACAACTTTTCATTATACGGATAAAGACGTAGTTGTCGTTTTAAAATTAATGGACGAGGTGAATGAAGGTGTGAAAAGGAGACAATGAAGACGTGATACTGATGGTCTGTTTAACTGATAAGATTAAGTTTATTTAGAGATAAGAGTTGACCATTCGTAACATAATTTTGTGTTTTTAATCTTTAAAAGGGGCCCAGGTCGAAGAAGAATATCCTGGTTAAAGAACCTTAGAACCTGGTTCAATAAAACTACTCCGCAACTGTTTAGAGCTGCAGTTGACAAAGTGAGGATCGCCATGACGGTGTCCAACATTCGAAACGGATTGGCACCTTAAGAAGAAGAAGAATCTTTAAAGGATGGTTAAGAATTTTTGATCAGGTGAACCGGAATCGAAGATCTAATATTCTCGCCTTTTTGAGTCTTTGATTTTCAATATTGTCGTTGAAAAGATTTACAGCTAAATGATTAGAATAAATGACTTAATTAAATATTTTTTACTCCAACTGCTAATTTCTTCTCTCGCCGTAGGTATGCCCAGATTATGGTGGAGTAGTCTCTAATTTAACCGTAAATAAAATAGTTCTTGTAGAAAAATGTGAAAATACTGTACATAACGAACAAAACAAAATAGAATTATAAAATAAATATTAACTTAACTTCCAATTGAATTAGAGAACAGTAAATCGATATTCTGAGTAATAGTTTTAGAACAATATCGATGATGTAAGCATAATTTCTGACCTATCCCAACGATTGACAATGCAGTTGGATGTAACATGTATACAATGATGTAACGAAAGGTAATTATGTATTTGTAAGTTACACGACTCTTGAACACAACAACCCGTTTAGTTTTTAAAATGGTTACTTCTGTGAAGACTCTTTAGTTTTTATTTTAAAACAATAAAATGCCATCATCAACATTGACAATTATTATTTCATTATTATTATTATTTACAAAGTTACATTTTTGTAATACAACGAGACAGCTGTTACTCTTTTTTACTTTCTCTTGCCCTATCTATACTAATATTATAAAGACAAAGCGTGTTTTTTGTGTAGGCTAATATCCAAATCTACTGCACGGATTTTCATGAAATTTTGAGAGCATATTTGTATTTACACTTACAGCAACATTTTATTTTTAAATTTTCAAAAATAATAACCCTAAGGGCCTTAACCCTTTATAGGTCTTTGGTAAGTATACTTACCACTGACAATAAGGTTGATTTTATTTAAGAATAAGCTATGCAGTTGAACCATATTGAAATTTTATGCTTTTATAGATGTTTTCTGGGAAGTACGCTATCCACATTTTGAAATCAGTGTGTAGTGACCGTTTGTTTCGTAAGTTGCACGAATGTGGTAAGGATTCATACCAGTGGTATACTTATACCCTGGTAAGTATACTTACCAGGGCTGAAGCAATATCTTACTGTTCTGGCACTAGAAATACATAATTCAAATCCATATGAAGGCATAATTTAACATTTTACCACATGTATATTTTCCCTAAGGTTCTGCCCTATAAAGGGTTAATGAATATTTTCATTAAGTATTAATAGTATGTGGATGTGTGTACATGTGAGTACGTATTCCTGTTGCAGTAGATGAAGGGGTTTGATGTTGTGGAGAGACGTTTTTGAGAAAATTGCAAAAATTTAAAATATTGCCAAATAAACTACTACTTCCAGTTGACCGATTTTGATCAAAATATTTGTTTTTGATCCTCTCATGGTACCTAACTAAAGTTTAAAGTTTCAACTTTTTGATATTCCGTATACTTGAGTAACTTTTTTTCACATATACACGCCCCAATCGCTAAAAACATAGTTTTTTGGGGTCCAGGGGACCTGGAAACGAGTATTTCCGGTGAAAACTCGATTTGGAAAAATCGACACGAAAAAAATACCTTTCTTCCCTATACCTTATGTAGCGCAAGAGAGAGTAAAAATAGCCGTTAGACGCACTTCAGCTCATGAAAACTAGTAGAAACAAAACATTTCAAACTAAAAAGTTATTGTGAAGCAGATTCCTTATGCACACTAAAACCTCGTTTATCCGGCTTTTGTTGATCCGGTTCTCCGGATAATCTGGATTTGTAGACTTTTTTTAATGTAATGTTCACATAGATAATAATTTTTAACTATGAGAGCAGGAACATTACTATAAGTACGTCAAACATTCGCTTTTTATTTTGATTAAATATACAATTTCTGCATAGACTGTAATAAATTATGGTAATAAAATGATTTTTGTCGACTTCAAGGAATCCTTAATACTAGAGTGTCACTCCAGCTGAACTATTAATGATAAATCGTTTGCGTGACCGTGCTTCATTCAAACACCACGCGTGTTTGAAGCAGAAGACAATGGACCAATAATTACTTTGATAAGAAATGATGCGAAAATTTTTATGTTTTTTAATCTCTTTAAACAATTCTCTGTAATTTTGTACAAAATATCGTTTTTATCGTAATAAACGGCAAGTCTGTTAATTTAAGGAATTATTTTGTTTATTACCCATTATAATGTGCCCGGTTCAAAATAATTAACTGCCCTAAATTTAAGCTAGCCAAAAATGGAGTTAAATAAAAAAACAGAATTTTAAGGTTATGCTGAGAAAACAAAATTTAATCATATAGAATTTAGAATAAGATACAAAAATTAGAGTTTACTTAGTAATAGGCCTACATTAAATATATTTTTTAAATGATTTATGATTTGATTCCTTTCTTATTTTAGTAATATTAATTTAACAGATCTTATAGTTTATTTATCGTTTATTTTAAAATTGAAAGGTTTTTACCACAATGATTGTCATGCTGTTCACTTTTGATCGTCGGTATTGTTGTCTTGTTGGAGGTTCTTAGTTCATGTACTCTTCTTGATGATCTGAGACCATCCTCAAATTAAAAATGGTTTCGTTGATTTATATATTCAACAACTCCATTAACCTTTGATGTTCCATTGTTCCTTCACTCGCGCATTTATATTTATTAATTATAATTTCATTGGTTGAAATTTAACCGAACTATTTTATTTAACCTTTTTGAACATGAAGCCGAATTCAAACATAGTTGATTTACACTACACTACACTACACTAAACTATTTTATTTAATTTTTATCACTTTTACTGTTGTTCATTATGTTTTAATTTTTTATTATCGTTTTTTTCATCATGTTTTAAAGGTATATAAAATATTTATATAGTCATTAAAAATATCTACATAATTTATTTATTTTTTTATCATAGACAAGGAAACAAGCTTAAAACATAATTATATCACACACATATATTATTTAGGTTGGTACCATTACTTGCTATACCATATTTTTACTTGATGCGATTAGTTTTCGTACGCTTATTCCTTCAATTAAAGAAATCCATTTTCTAATTTGCTACACCACATTAACCGGATTATCTGTATTTTCGATTTACCGGATTGCCTTTGGTCTCAGTTAGTCGGAATAAACGAGAATGTACTGAATATTAATTCAATTTAATTCACGATATCTTTCTGTAAAAACAATTTAATATCAGTCTGTTTGAACTATTAACCTATATTTTTTTATAGTCTAATAAAAATTAAGGTTATCGAATTCAATGTCTAATGTCTACGAATAGTTTTGACTGTAATACAGTTAAGTATATAGTCACTTAGTATAATGTCTTAAAACTATTAAACTTAATGGGACGTGGGAAAAATGAGCGGTTAAAGAAAATAACAACAGTATGCACGACCGGCCATGAAAACAAAATGAAAGATTCCTCTTCTTCCATTCCGACACACCGACTGAATAATCAACTGAAAATTATTTAACGCATTTTACTTCACTTGTCGTTCGAAGCATCCCTTGTACACTCATAATTCTTCCAGTAAACATTATCATGTAATGTACGACCTTGCTATCCTCTCTAATCTACAAACTATATTGCACTTTTCAACAATAATTCAGTTATCACGAATTTTATAACTGTTATTACTTTTATTATTAAACAAATTTCTATTCAATATAATTAATTCTTAACAAGTTGATTCAACATTTTCAACATACATTCTTCATTTTATTAAATTTAAGTTTTTTCACTTAAATGTAATTTTCAATATTTTATAACATAAATCTATAAAATTATAAAAATATTTTTCTAACCGATAAAGAAGAACCTGCGTACTTGTGTGAATGTTTCCCAGCGCGCCTGTTATTTATCCAAGAGTAAACACCTCTACACCGATTGAATTACATTCTTTTCTTTCTCCTCCTCTTCTTCTTCTTCTTCTTCTTCTTCTCCGTCTCCTTTTTCTTTTTTTCTTCTCCTTTTTCTTTTTTTTCTTCTTCTTCCTCTTCTTCTTCTTCTTCTTCTTCTTCTTCTTCTTCTTCATCTTATTCCTCTTCTTCTTCTTCTTCTTCTTCTTCTTCTTCCTCTTCTTCCTCTTCCTCTTCCTCTTCTTCTTCTCCTTTTTCTTTTCGTTTTCTTTTTCTTTGTCTTATTCTTTTTCTTCTCCTTTTTTTTTTCTTTTCCTTTTCTTCTTCTTCTTCTCATTTTTCTTTTTTTTCTTTTTCTTCTTCTTCTTCTACTTCTTCTTCTTCTGCCTTTTCTTCTTCTCCTTCTTCAATTTTAGACCAAGTGAGGTGACTTTAGAATTTCTCATCATTCTCACCATTGAAAGCTCATTTTGCAGCCGACATTCTCACCATTCGCTCACAGTATGAGTTTCTCCTGTCTTCCACCCGGTGTTTTGTTTTCTCTTCATGGAAACCCTTAAAGTCCGTAACATTAGTTGTCTGAATTTGGTTCGGTTCATTAAGTTTTCTTGACTTATTCCGGTTTTCTCAATATCTTTACTGACTTCTTTAAACCATTTATTGCCGGCCGCATTGGCGATGTTGGTAACGTGCTCGCCTCTCATCACGCGGTCTTGGGTTCGAATCCCACTTGGCATGGCATTTTTTCATACGTTACAAAAAATTCATTTCATCCTTCACCGTCTGCATTAGCAGCAATTTGCAAAACAGTCGGACGTTAAACCAAAAAAAAAAAAAAAAAAAAAAACCATTTATCAGACACCTTAGGTCAATTGTTTAGCGTTTTAAAAATGTGTTTTGTCAACCGGTTGTCATTCATTGTATACAGGTTTTCGTAAAATTTTATTCTTGTTGTTTCCATTAATCACTAATTTTCCTTGTACAGTTCTTCTCGACCTTGTAAGTTACTACCATAAATAAGATTTTTTTTTAAATTTTTTATGGTTTAACGTCCGACTGTTCTGAAATTACTGCTAATGCAGACGATGAAGGATGAAATGATTTTTTGTAACGTATGAGAATATGCCGTGCCTGAATGGGATTCGAACCCAAGACCACATGATGAGAGGCGAGCACGTTACCAACTACGCCAATGCGGCCGGCTATATAAATAAGAAATAAAAGAAACATTTTTATAGAGTGTAACATTTTTCAATGATATTGGTGATACCCTCCCAACAAGTCAATAATAGTTTACGTATAATACAAGTTACAGAATTCACAAAATTGGTGCCAATTTTTTTAAATAGTCATCTATCATTTCGTTTTGTCCGGCTGTCCGTCGCACCCAGATGTCAGAAACTACATAAAAAAGCAACAAACGGTTTCCGGATTCGTAATCTACACCAACACTTGTTGTTGTTTAGGTGATCAGCCGAAAGGTTGGTTTGAACCTGTTGAGGTTTTACTAAATAAAATAAGGAGTGAGGTTTACTACCTCACTCCTCATGTGGTTTGCCTTCCTCACTGAGTACAAAAGTACGCTTATCAGCATGCCAGGCTCTCTAAAAACCACATATTTTCCACTCTGCAAATGACACCTTCATTTCATTCACCTTAGGGTCTGGCTGTATAATGAAATTTATTACTTTCAGAGGAGAAAACTCTGATTAGTATCTTTTGCACCTCTACCTCTTCTGTTCTTAAATGATTCAGTCATTTAATTGGCTGACCATGTGATAAGAAACAGAACTATTTATTTTAGCCCTGCAACGAAAAAACACTTAGTGGACCTAAATTGAGGTTGAAGTTCCGGTTTTGACCGGAAGTGGCCCAAAACCAAAAGTCAAGAAATCAAAGTCGAAATTAGGAAACAAAAATAATGTCATTCGATTTTAAAGAGCAGATACAGAAATCACTAATCGTTTTTTTTACCATTTATGTCAAAGGTATTTGCTTTTTTTAAAAAATTGTAAACAGCCATGAGACATGAAAGGGATTTTTTGAATTCAAGTCATTTCCAATTGGTTCATTACGTTTTCTTCATTTAAAAATAAATAAATAATAATTATTTTTGCAAGTTCATTGATAATTTGAATTATAATTGTATCAAAATATATCCCGAGTAAATCCTACCTTAATCATGAGTTGATTTTATTTTTTATTTTTTTGTCATCAGTCTCTCGACTGGTTTGATGCAGTTCTCCAAGCTATTCTATCTTGCGTAAGTCGTTTCATATCTACATACCTGTAACACCCTACATCTTTTGTAATTTGCTTTATATATTCTAATCTTTGCCGCCCCCTACAATTTACTTCCTCAATATTACCCTCCATTATTGATAGCCCAATACCTGGATATCGTAAGATATACCCCACTAGCCTATCCCTTTTTCTGTTAAGATGCTTCCATATACTTCCTTTTTCATCCACTCGGCTAGGAACCTCTAAATTACTTATTTTGTTCACCGACCTAATCTTTAACATTTTCCTATAACACCACATTTCAAAAGCTCCTATCCTCTTCTTTTCTACAGCCCCTATCACTTACGTTTCACTCCCGTATAATGCTACACTCCAAACATAATGTTTTAAGAAATTTTTCCTAATCTGTTAATCAATGTTTGTAGTCAGTAAGCTGTTTTTCATTTCAAAGGCTTTTCTAGCTTGAGCAATTTTACTTTTGATATCACCTGTGCTTCTATAAAAATACACTTAAATAATTTTGAAAATATTTGAAACCCGACTTACAACTACGGTTATCTACATTTAATATGCAATAAAATGCATAGTAATGTATAACACGTGTACGATTAATGTTTTAATGTTCAATAACTAGTAATAATTTATAGATTTACATTTTAGATTACAAGGATGACTACTTAGGTTTCTTATAACATTAACCTATGTAGAAATTATTTTTCCACTATTTAAAAATCCTTAATGGTGAACTTTAACCTAACGGTACTTGATTCTTGATTGATTGATATTGACAATTAAAAGGGAAGATGAGTTAAATCAAAGATTTAATGTTTGAATTACAAAATGAGAAAGAAAGGTGACTAGAAACTAGATAAAGGTAATATAGTGAATAGATAAAATTGATCAATTAATTTGTATGCTAGAAATATCTACACGTAATCTATTATTTATCTTGGTATTTTATGTAGCTGTGTATAATAATTAAAAACAAAGTAATATAATATTGTAGTAATAGTAGTAATAGATTAAATCTGTACTTTATATTGTAGAAGAGCAAGTAGTCATACCTATATTGTAACCCTTAACTTCGTTCGGGATCTGGGCATGATATTTATAAATCAGACTTACTTTAAACTTTTATAACAATTAATTATAAAATTAAGGCTAATAAAAAATAAGGCTTATAAAAATAAGGCTAAAATAAATAGTTCTGTTTCTTATCACATGGTCAGCCAATTAAATGACTGAATCATTTAAGAACAGAAGAGGTAGAGGTGTAAAAGACACTAATCAGAGTTATCTCCTCTGAAAGTAATGAATTTCATCGTACAGCCAGACCCTGTGGTGAATGAAGTGAAGGTGTCATTTACAGAGTGGAAAATATGTGCTTTTCAGAGGGCCCGGCATGCTGATAAGCGTACTTTTCCACTCAGTGAGGAAGGCAATGGTAAACCACCTCACTCCTCGTTTTACTTAGTAAAATCTCTAGAGGTTCAAACCAGCCTTTCGGCTGTTGACCTAAACAACAACAACAACAACAATTAATTATTAAACTTAGCCTACAAAGATAAATTTCTCCATCATACGAGGTGTGGCTATTAAATAACGAGACTGACATTGTAAAATATTTTATTTTTATTTTATACATAATCACTTATTGTCACCTTCAATATACACTCCTTATCTATCCCTACAACGCTCCATGCGAATTTTCCATCGTTAAAAACAGTGCTGAAAGTCATCTTCTGTCAGCTCCTTCAGGACACGTGCCACTTTCTCTTTTACAGCTTCCACAGACTCAAATCTTGTCCTTTTTAATGTTTTGTTTTTTAATTGTTTTGTTGTTGCAACACATCGGATTCATTTAGAGGCTTATAACTCAAAACCCGCTCGACCGATTTATTTGAGATTTCGTCGGAATACATAATTGTATGTTGTTATTTTACATACGAAATTTCAGATTTTTAGCATATTTATATTTTGAATTAGTAGCTAGTGTAACTCAGAACCCCTGTTTACTCCGTAACCGCTCATTAATTCGACAATTTCAAAAAACCGTTTTATTCAGTATAAAGAAATTAATACAAATTCATTAATGTTATGGAACAGCGATTGACCAGTTATTTGGTAGAATTTTTTAGATATTTAAATAATTGTAGATACTGCGGGGGATGGAAGAAGCTTAACCATGTTGCCACGTCTTTTAATCGGTTGTGTTCTTTTCTCTTCCTGCTAAAGTCGCCTTCCGACGTAACATACAACAAGAAGTAGTTTAGTAGACAATTTTATTGTAAGTAAACGATGAATGGGTATTAACATTGCATTGTCATGTTTGTTATTAGTATGCTGGAAGGACAGGTCCCAGGTTTGCTAATAAAATTACGTAGTAGGCCTATCGAATTATAACGCGGCGACATAGTTAAGCTTCTTCCACCCCGCAGTATCTACCATTAATTAAATATTTAAACAATTCTACTAAATAACTGGTCAATCGCTGTTTCCTAACATTAATGAATTTGTATTAATATTTGTATACTGAATACAACGGTTTTTTTGAAATTGCCGAATTAATAAGCGGTTACGGAGTTAACAGGTGTTCAGAGTTTCACTAATAACTCAAAATATAAATATGCTACAAATCTGAAATTTCGTACTTAAAATAACAACATACAATTTTGTATGCCGACGTAATCTCAAATAAATCGGTCGAGCGGGTTTTGAGTTATAAGCCTCTAAATACATCCAATGTGTTGCAGCAACAAAAATTCGGCTCTTTTTTCCTTCTCATCCTGATATCGGAATATTAAAAAAAAAACGCTAGAAATATGAAACTTACATTTTACAACGCAGATTGAAATTAGCTAAAATTTGGTGCATAGTACTTTAAAATTGAACAAGCGGTTTTGAAGAAACAAGGCTCCAAACTCGGGTATCTATAATAAACAAATCGACAGTAGTGTCTTTTACACCTCTACCTCTTCTGTTCTTAAATGCTTCAGTCATATGTTTGGCTGACCATGTGATAAGAAACATAATTTTTTTGTAGCCCTGAAACTGGCAGATCGAGTGAAAATAATTTAACACTCCACCTTATTGGCAAAATTATAGCTTATATTACAAAAACAAAACACAAAAGAGTCGATACACTAGTGAAAATAAATTTATAGTGAAGGGATTAAAGAATACAAACATCACAAAACCTAAGAAGGCCCAGTTGAAAATTATAGTAATTTTTTTTTTTTTAATAAAGACAAAAGCAGATGGTGAAAAGTGATAAATGAATATTAGTAATGAAAAGAATGAAAGATCTAACCGGGGATCGAACCCAAAACCACCGGCGTATAAGTTAATTGCGCTGACCACTATACCAACCTGATATTACACCATGAACTGAGTAAAAAATTATAGAATATGCCTTAAGACATTGAGGAAGTTAGTGCAGGTTTCCGTACTTTTATTAAGTCAAACAAGCGTGATCATCATCCTAGATAATGCATAACAGGATAAATTTATATAAATAAAAGTAAAATTTCACTTTGTTTCAAGTAACGGTTATATTATGTACTTGGTTACTTAGATTCATGCAAATATTACGCCTATTTAAAGACTATAACATTTGTTACACTGCAGAGTTCACTTCCATACTTTGTTACAGTACGCGGATACCATATGAAACACATTTGACTTAAAAAAATAAATTTTCTTTATATATTTTTTGTATTACATTGCACGATTCTATTCTTTCTTTCGTGAACTTAATACCGTGACTTTAAAGTAAGTTTAAGTTAGTTTGTTAAGCTGATGAGATAGGGATGTGATTGTAAGTTAAGTTTGTGTAGCTGTACTGCACAAAAGAACGCGTTGCTTATAAATAAAATTGTATCACCACTTTCTGTTGTATACGACGACGGATGTAACCGGAAGAGTTAATGTCGTTGTACTTTACTATTCTTAAATTCTAAAAGTACTTAACATGTTCCTCTTTCTTTCTTCCTTAATTCCCATATCGGATTTAAATTTATTTATGTTAAGTAATAATTATTTAATTCAATGCCACGTTTTATAATCGATGTAAGTTAATTTTTTCAAATATTTAAACGTGATTGAGTTTCGATTTTCTTACAGTAGATTCAATTTGTTAAGACACTATTGTTTAAATAAGGAATATTTTATGATGTGGTTAGAGAGGGAATTTTTTTGTTATTGTTATACTGCATTCGTTATCGATAGAGGGTTTTTTCATAATTAATTTTGTAAATTATCATATCAGCTGTTTAAAGTAGTAATCTATTTATTTATACCTCGTATTACAATAATTGCTTGTTACCATTGTAAAATATAGTTTAAATCTTTCTTTTTTTGATTTCTAATATGTGTACGTTGCAATCTGTTCAATTGAAACAATAAGCAACCCCATGACCCAATGAGATGAGGATGATGTGTATGACGTGTAAATGAGGTGTAGTCTTGTACTGTTCCAGGCCGACCACTCCTGAGCGAGTATGGGTAATTGAACCCCAACCATCAAAGTACACCGGCAGCCACTGTCTAGTATTCAAATCCGTATAAAAGTAACTACCTTTACTAGGATTTGAACCAGGAACCTTTGTCTCCGAAAATCAGCTATCAAACAGCTGATTTTGGCAATGACTTTACCTCTAGACCAATCTTTCTGAAACCTTTATTCTTAAATAAATGTTAATAATGTAAAATACTTTATACGAGATAATTATAAGATAGATTTTATTAATATATTTTATGTAACATTATATTATGAATTACAACAATAAAAATAAATTAAAAACTTCTAATAAAACAATTAAAATTTTTTTAAATTGTAGAGGAAAAGTGTTTCAAATAAACCTAAAATATCCCTCAGCGGGAAAGTTGCTATTTTTATAATTTGAAACAACTATATGTATATGTTCTGTCTTCGTCTTCTTTTTCTTCTTCTTCTTCTTCTTCTTCTTCTTCTTCTTCTTCTTCTTCTTCTTCTCCTCCTCCTCCTCCTCCTCCTTTACCCTCCCCTACTCCTTAATTAATGATGAGGGAATGACGCTAAGTGAATATTAACCCTTATTCGACTTAAAATACGGAAAATCACTAATTAACGATGAACTAGGCTCTGCAGAAAAAATTCTTTAAAGTATTAAGCAAGTTGTAGGTTTTAATTTTTCTGAAAGTTTAATTATAAATAGGTACAATTTTGTCGTAAAATGCATAATAAGGCTATCTTTTAAAAAAATCCCATATTTATTTAACCAATTTTAATGAGTAAAATACAGAAACTCACTAATTGACGCTACCACTTACCTTTGTAGAAAAAAATGCTTCGAAAAAAAATTGGAAGCTTTTAAATTGTCTATAACTCTGATTTTACGTTTTTACTCTAAAACCCTTATTAAGAATGTAATCAACTCAAGAAGATGATTTTTTTAAATTTTGATTGTTTTTGCATGTATTTAAAGTTTAACATTTTCTAAATTACAGCATGTGTTTACTTTGTTTGTACGTTGACAAAAAGTTATAAAAACATGCGTTTGAAATAAAGCTCACTATCAAGGCGAGTAAAATTATTCCTTAATTTTTAAATTAAGTTTTCCGGAAATGTATTTTTGCATGATTGTGCATTCTTGGGAATTGAATATTTTTGTTTGTACTGGAGGTATTTGGATGGTTTTTTTCAAATGTTCATAATTTCTTGCTCTATTATCTGTTGAATGATTATTACAAAAAACTTAATAGGGATTTAGTTAAAAAATAATTTGTGAATACTTAAAATAAATATTTTTGAAAATATGGTTTTTCTTCAATTAATTTCTTGTAAGAAAGAATACACACAATAGCAGAATTATGTTGATCTCTTTCTTGGTTCCTGAGATATTTGATTCCCCGTAAAAGCCTGCTTTTCCACCCCCACCCTTATATTAGGGGCTGTAATTATATTTTTGGTCTGGTTCAAGTGGTAGATCATTACTAGTAAATTAACCTTTCATTTAAAATATATAATGATAAATTATAGCCTGTAGTTTTCATTTTCATTTTCTGGGTTGACTACCTCCTTAAGACCGCAATCTTAAAAACCCGTTTTTTTCCAAGAGAACATAGTCTCCCAAGAATTTCAACAGACATGCCACTTACCCTTCCTTGTATAGCAAAAAATGTAGTTCATGTGGGTTCGAGTCATTTTTGGGAAAATCGCAAAAAAGTCAAAAGCTCCACGAATAGACTACTACTTCAGATTGACCAATTTTAATGAAAATTTCCATATCGGGTTTGCTTGGGATACCTAACTTAAGTTTAAAGTGTAACCTCTGTAACTTGTTACATTGCTTATTTTGAATTTCGTACCGTGGTTTATGTCGTTATTTGCTTGACTGTACGCCTGTTCCATCTCTCGGCTGTTTTTGGTATTACGTGTGGCGACTTAGTAGTGGTAATTGTCTCTTATCTACCTGCTTTTGTTATCTCTCGAAAATCAGCTGTTTCAAGTTAAACGTACTTTTTCCTTCTCTGTGTTAGACTGACCGTTAAGATGATATGTTGAATTAGTCCGCCGAAAATAAAATAAAATTTTTAAGCGTTTTTTAAAATGTCGTGATTTGTTTTTTGGATGCATTTTTCTAAAATGCAGCGCTGTAAAGTATTGCGGATATGTTTGGCAGTTTTTCTATTTTTTTTAAAATAATGTTCTCTACGTTTAAAAGGCTATTTTCAACTTGTTTTGTTCTGCTTTAATCAGTGCCCAGACACGTATTTTCAATTTTCACCAGCGACATAAAAAGGGTGTACGAGTGTTGAAGAATGTTTTTTTTCTTAAATTCTACCATGTATTTATATATATATATTCTACACGAACCTTGACTGAAAATCAAACTACGTTAAGTATCTATTATTTTGTTATGCTGATCTCATCTGGTATGTAAATTTTTTTTAATTTTTTCAATCAACCATCAATTTACCAATGTTCTACGTTTGTTCTCACTACTAAGCATTGGGCTGCATGTTTGGGCAAACTTTTTCTGTTTTTTTAATTTTCACTGAACTGTGGACCAGCACATGATTTTCACCAGTTTTTTTTAATATCTTTTTTCTAAAAGATAAATATATATTGTTGTTTTGTTATTTTGAATGAACTTTATGTTTTTTTATATATTTAAAGCTTATAAATTTTATTAATAAAACAAAACACTTTTTGGATTTGAACTTATAATATTAATAAAAACTAATAATTAAATAAAACGTATTTTATTATGATTACTATTGTTATTTGATAGCAGACTATATCAATTCTTATAATGTCTGCATATTCGATTGTAAAAAAATTGTTCTAAGCATATTTTTTTTATTTTTTTTATTTGGATCCAAATTAACATTAAATTCAAATTTGCTGTAAAATTTTTTTGATCATATTAATTCTGATTTAAAAACTATATTGTTTTTTTTTTAAATAGAGTCATTCTTAAAATGCTATAATAATTATATACCATATAATTGCTGTTTGGTAGTTAATTTGTTTAATAAGAATCTATTTTCATTAAATTTTGTTAATTTCATTTTATTTTTTTTATTGTATTGCAACAACTATACCCAGTCGTTTCCTCTTTTGTATCTCTTCCCCTGATATTCTGGGAATTGATTACAAAAGTTTCAACTTCGAACGATATCTCTTCTTGAGACACTGTTCACACATAGACCAATCGCTAAAGACATGTTTTTTTTTTGATGGGGCCTGAAAATGTGTATTTCCGGTAACACTCGAGTTCAAAAAATCGATTTGAAAACAATACTTTTCTTCTCTATACATTTAGATAGGACAACAAAAGTAAAAAATTATAGAACTTTATTAACTTCTTATTAAATAGTTTTTTGAATGCTATTAAATAAAGTATATTTTTATTTAATGCGTACGAATGTTTTTATTTCATGCTATCTTTAGTCGTCGGGAATAATTGTCCAGAAAATTATCTTTATGCATTTGGTGATTTAAAACATGTCTGCCTAACTATCCGTGAAATTCATTTTTTATAAATTCAAATTGGTTTGAAAAGAAACGTTTCAATGCTAAAATTAGGTTCACCCATTACAAAATGTTTAAAAATCTAGGACACCTTAAGACTAAATTAATTTAAGTTTTCATTTTAAATTTATATTAATAAATTTAAAATTATATCATTAGTTTGTTGGCATAATTTGAAATTCTAATATTAAATAATGAGGAAGTATTTGAAACTTATTGAATTCATTTAAAATTAGTAGATAAATAAATTTAATGAATTAAAAATAACGGAGATATCGTATTATAAATATAATAAATTTTAAATAATTAAAACCAGACCACCATGAATACACCAGTAAGTTTCTCATAATATTTTTTAAATCAGGGACAAGCAGACGTCGGTCATGTTTAGAAGATGAAAAAAATTGTGAGATTTCGTGAATCATGTAGCAATCCTTATGTAATGATCGTGCTGAATTAGACCAGCCACATTTATTACATACTGCCCAGCGGGTTTTAACCCAGACTATATATTTTTATTAATCATTACACATTTTACTTACCGTTGGAAATATTCCATTTATTTTTTCTTTTAGTTTATTTAAAGTCCCACCAACAGCTTGTTTATTAGCGACTATGGTGGTTTGTGTTGTTTAGGTAGGCCTATACACCCAAAAAGGTGGTTTGAACTTATAGAGGTTATACTAAGTAAAAACGAGAAGTGAGGTGGTTTACTATTGCCTTCCTTACTGAGTTGAAAGAGTATGCTTATTAGCATGCCAGGCCCTCCGAAAAGTACCCACTTTCCATCCTGAAAATCAAACCTTCACTTCATTCACCACAGGGTCTGGCTGTATAGTGAAATTCATTACTCTCAGAAAAGATAACTGTAACTAGTGTGTCTTTTACACCTCTACCTCTTCTGTTCTTAAATAGTTCAGTCATATAATTGGCTGACTATGTCATAAGAAACAGAACTATTTTTTGTAGCTCTGGAACCAACAGATCGAGTGCAATTAATTTAATGCTCCACCTACCCGTTATGGGCAAATCGTTATGGTGGGTTATGTAACTAGAACAGTAGGTTTTGATTTGTAGAAATTTCCAGACCCTAGCCGGCAATGAAACCTGGGACCTTTGTGATGTAACCACTACGCTACGGAGGTGGCCTTCATTTGCTTTGGTAGCCTACTTATGCATTAAACCGACTACCACCCTTTGGTAACTTATGCAACCATCTCATATCACCTTTGGTAACTGACAACCATCTCATATCACTCAGAAACCTGAAACTGCAGGTAATACACACATGAAAGTGCAGAATGAGCTAAAGCGTCACAAGACAGTGTATAAAACAAACTACAGAGTAATTAATAAGAACATTATATTTTATTATATTTATTTAGCATTAATAATATCGTTAATAATCAAGTTATTTAATGTAAGAGCCTTTTCACACCGAAACAAGAAGTGACTAGTTGTGTGGCAGCTACCTGGCCAGCCCAGTTTCTCTGTAGATATTGAACGGAATGAATTCTGAAGAAGCCATTTTGTTATGGTGGTACCGTAAGAAACGGCGGAGGCAAAGAACAATTTGGGTAACACCTCTTTTAAGTGTTTGGACTGGCCTGGAAGTTCACCAGACTTTAACCTAATTGAAAATGTGTGGGCATTTGTGATAAAAAGATTAGGAAAAATATACTGCACTACCAAAGAAAATATGATTTATACTGTGATTAAGGTGTGGTTTTACGATCACGAAATTAAAGAAATATGTAAAAACATTATAGATTTAATGTTTAAAAGAATTGAAATGGTTATTTAAAAGCGAGTAGGACATATTGAATACTAAAAAATCCATAATAAATACCCAACCATCAAAGTATAGTGGTTACCGGTGTACTTTGATGGTTGGGTTTCAATCAACCATACTCTCTCAGGAATGATTGGCCTGAGTCTGTACTAAACTACACCTCATTTACAAGTCATACATATTATCCTCATCTCATTGAGTCATGGGGTTGCATATTGTTCTAAATTGAACAGATTGCTACGTATACACATTAGGAATAAAAATGAATACTGTACATTGCCGGCCGAATTGGCGTAGTTGGTAACGAGCTCGCCTCTCATCATGCGGTCGTGATTTCGAATCCCACTCAGGCACGGTTTATTTTCATACGTTACAAAAAATAATTTCATTCTCTATTGTAAACAGTTACACCCCAACATCGTCACTAATGACCGTTGCAGTTGATGCGACGTTAAAAAAATAAAATTAAAAAAAAATAAAATATTACTTACATTGTTTATATGTAATAAATTTGATTATTTTTGAAAATATATACTATTGTTTACATTAATTTGCACAAGACTGTAACTTCTAAAGCCACGGCAAGTGTTACGGCTCAATAGAACAGTCCTAATCAGTGTAATGAAAAACTCGTCGCCACAATGGCGACGCAGCAGTCACGGACCGAACACTCGTCTTTTGTGGCCATTTGGCTACGTCATAGCTGCCATTTCCATCTGAAGTTACTCATTCTAATTACTGGAAAACGTGGCGACGTGGCCACTGGCAGCGTGGCCATGGCCACGCCATGTGAAAACGCTTTAATATTATTATTCTGTTTTTACTTTAAAAATATCGCTAATTTTTTTTTGAAATTTAGGTTTGGAATGATTTCATCTGCATATCAACTTATATCATTATCTACACATAAAACCAGCTTATGCAGGCTAAGTATCATTAATCAGTAAAGAAAAGTAATTTTAGTACCTTCCTAAAAAGCTGTAATTTGGAAAAACGGTATGTATATTTTTTATAAGTATTTAGAAGAAATAAAATTTTGAATTGAAATTGGGAAAATTATTTATCTAATGCACTTTATCTTCTGCCGGCCGCATTGGCGCAGTTGGTAACGTGCTCGCCTCTCATCATGCGGTCTTGGGTTCGAATTCCATTCAGGCACGGCATATTTTTATACGTTACAAAAATCATTTCATCCTTCACCGTCTGCATTAGCAATAATTGCAGAACAGTCGGACGTTAAAAAAAAAGAAAAAAAATGCACTTTATGTCTCTCTAGTACCAGCAACTGCTAGTTAAATTATAAAATACTTAATCATTTACATTGTCTGCGCGTATGCTGAAAATAGTTTTATTACCAAATTATTCAGTTAAAACTAGAAAGATTACCATGGGAAAATATTTCTGTGACTACAAGTAGTACAACATTACCATGTTAAGTATTTATTAGTGTAACTCCAATCACATTTGTAAAATCAAATGCGTGGGGTGAAAAAGTCTTTTTCTTCGGTTTTGTATACTTTCATATCTGTTTAGAGGGAAAGGACATTTGATAACAATCAGAGGACGTGAAGATTTGCAGGAGTCTTCTTCGTAATGTTACGAAACGGTTTTATTCACTATAGAATTAACTCCTTCATTACCCAACCTGGTATTTACTTGTTTTTATAATCCATGTATTTAATTCCATTAAAAACAATATAAATATTATTACTATACAGAAATTTCGTTATTTTCATTTTTACTTAAACCTTTTCTATTGCCTTTCATTTTTTGCAAATTATATATGTATTTAAAACCAAAATTTCCTCACTAACAATTATTGTAGCTGGTCTGGTTAAAGAAGTAATCTCCTTTTATTTTTTAGAAATAAAAAATGTTCATTATTACCTTCTCTTGCCCTATAAGAATATAGAGTATAATATATCCTTACTTTTAGGGCTACGTTGTAATTCCAAAACCCCCTCTGGGATCAGTTAATGAACCCTTAGGTTTTAATTTCACCCCAATCTGTTCAGTCATTTATAAGCAGAAGAACGAATATAACACATATACAGGGTGATTTTTAAGTATGGAAACAGCTTTATATTGTGTAACTGAGACGTATTTGGCGAAAGAAGCTTATGCAGATCTGCATATTTTTAAAAATCCAACTTTTTTTTTTAAATGATGGTCCGCCATCTTGGATCTGCCATATTGGATTCAACTTTATTTTTTTAAATGGGATGTTGGTCGTGAGATACGTCATTTCAATGTGAAATTTTAAGAAAAGTTCAATGGCGCAAACCGTTCTTCAATAGACGCCTTCGTGTTTTAGTTATAAGCATTCAAAGTTGCAATTTTGGGAAGATTGTGTTAGCAATAAAATAAGGTAGAACGCACTGCATAAACCGTTTTATTGCATTTTTCAATCATAAAGTATATAATAATTAAGTTTAAACGGCGGTAAGACATGATAATAATAAGAAAAAATAATTATAAATAAATAATACAACAAAAAATTGGCTATGTTAATGTTTAACTAACTGCAATTCAGCTACCAGTCTTTATATCAGTCAGTATCATGAACAAAATAAATTTGCTGAAACAATTATTTAAATATTGTATTATAAATTTATTTGACAAAAGCATTTTAAAATCAGCTGTTAATTTACAACAATGCAGTTTGTTTTACGTTGCAGCAATACAACTTATTGACTTATTTAATATGTTACTTCAGAGTACCTGAATTGGTAAAATACGTTAGTACTAGTAAAGATTAAGTTGTATGCCTAGTTGTTCCAATTTCTTTATAAAAAATTTGTTATTATTTTCTTGGTATATTTACTTAGTTTATTGAATTATAAATATTCAAATGACAATGCCTCCTTTAAGTGAAACTGAAAGAATAACACTGTTGATGATGAACGGTTATGGTGACAGAGTTCGGCCTATACAAGAGGTATGTGATTTATTTAATAATACATTTCGAAACAGAGAACCAATTACAAAATCCACCGTGAGCAAAACAGTACGACGATTTGATTTGATTTACATTATTTACAATTCCAGGGCTACAAAAAAATTATTCTATTTCTTTTCACATGGTCAGCCAAATACATGACTGAACCATCTAAAAACAGAAGAGGTGTACGTAAAAGACACTAGTTAGAGTTATCTCCTCTAAAAGTAATGAATTTTACTATACAGCTTGACCCTGTGGTGTATGAAGTGAAGGTGTCATTTTCAGGGTGGAAATTAGAAGCTCTGTGGAGGGCCTGGCATGCTGATAAGCAACTCAGTAAGGAAGGCAGTAGTAAACCACCTCACTCCTTGTTTTTACTTAGTAAAACCTCTAGAGGTTGAAACCAGCCTTTCGGCTGATAACCTAAAAGAACAACAACATAGAAGGAAAACCCATGTCGATAACAAGTTTTTGGCTTCAGGAGGTGATACCTACGCAATACTTGTTCACTCTATGCCATAGATAGACTAGGAGAAAGTAAAATGAAGTATCATCGTATATAAGTTCCTAAAATTACGTATTGATACTTTTATTAATTTAAAAGAAAAATATTTCAGTAGCTAAAGACGTGACATAAAAGGCGTGATGAATCTTCTCTTATGCTGTACGAACTGTATAAAGTGGAGATAACAAGGTTGAATCATAGCCTAACATTCATGGAGTAGCTGAACTAAGTAACAGAAAATGTTGTGACTGCATTAGAAAATATTCATCTGTAATAAACATATTGCATCACAATATTATGTAATGAATGTTACCTTATTTTATTTCATTTTATAAATTATTTATTTATTATAAAATAAAATATTATAATATTATTTATAGGAATTTATTCTATATTTTTAAATATTGCAGTACTATTTCGTTCTTTCATATTTTTATGACAACTTTGTAGATGAACTGATTTTAAACAATTATAGTTTTTCGGTCTATTGATTACATTTCTTTAATATTATATTATGTCATATCACAATTTGAAATTTAAAAACATTAAAAATAGTTTACTACTACGATGCTCAATCAGCGCTCTCCTACGGTATTATTGATTGGGGAGGAGCATAATATATGACGCTCATGTAATGCCGCTTTTATGAGTGTAAAAAGCAATATTGAAAGAAATAACCAAAAAATCTGGTGTGAAACACTCACACAACTTTCTCTTGCCAGTGCAAATAGTTAACAATAAACCTAACATTAGTAATAAAACATTAGAAATAACCAAAGAAACTAACCTCAAAAACATAACCTTATTTTAATCATGAGTGAATGACGCAAAATGAAAATCGTACTCAGTTTGGCTTAGAAATACGGAAAATCACTCTTTCTCTCTAAACTAGCCTCTGTAGAGAAAACTGCTCTAAATAAAAGTTGTCTTTTAATTTTCTATAAATTTAATTATATACATTTTTGTCGTAAAATGCATACTAAGGCCGAAATGTTAAAAAAATCAATTTTTCTCACGTTTTCGTGAGAAAAAAAACAGAAAATTGCTAATTACCGCTAAACTAAGCGTTATACAAAAAAGTTTTTGAAATAAAAGTTGTAGAATTTTACATTCTCTACAACTTTTATTATATAACGTTTTGCGCTAAAATGCATATTAAAGCCGCAATCTTAAAAAGAAAATGTTTTTACGTAAAAACAGCCTCACGGAGAATTTCAGCAAACATGGCGCCTATCCTATCTTGTAGAGAATAAAACCTTTCGTAAATGAGGCAATGTTTAAAAAAATCGTAGGACCAGTTTTTGAGAAAATCGCAAAAAAGTGAAAAATTATACGAATAAACTACTACTTCCGGTTGACCGATTTTGATGAAAATGTTCGTGTCGGGTCCGGTAGTGGTATGTAACTTAAGTTTCAAGTTTCAAGTTCGTACGATGTTCCGTTCTTGAGATATTCTGTTCACACACAGACACACACACACACACACACAGACCAATCGCTAAAAAACATGTTTTTTGGGTTCAGGGGGTCTGAAAACGTATAGATCCGGTGAAAACTCGATTTCGAAAAATCGACATGAAAACAGTACTTTCCTTCCTATATATTCATATAGGCAAGAGAAAGTAAAAACACAAACACTTTTCACCTGATGAGCTCCTAAGAATTTTCAAGTACTAGGTATTCGACAGCTTTATGCACGAGAAGTAGTTATTCAGACATATAACCTTTTCAGTGCCAAAACAATATTTAAAAGTTTGATGTAAAGTGCCATTTAATTTGAATAAGGATGTACAAAAAGTGCCAGCCCTTATTTCAAAAACATGCAGAAGAGTAAGCCTGCCATTGCCAACCAAAATTTCAACGTTACAGAAAAATTAAATTTCCTGTTAACATTTTTTTTTTAAATTTATTTATTTAACGTCGCATCAACTGCAACGGTCATTAGCGACGACGTTGGGGTGTAACTTTGTACAGTAGGATGAAATTATTTTTTGTAACGTATGAAAATATGCCATGCCTGAGTGGGATTCGAACTCTGGACCGTATGATGAGAGGCGAGCACGTTACCAACTACGGCAATGCGTAAAAAAATGTTTTATTGTGTTTATAAAAAAATAAATCGTTTTAACACTAAAAATATTCAAAATAACTTTTTTAGTTTATTTAAAGTGTCATCAACAGCTTGGTCATTAGCAACTACTGTGGGTTTTGATACCTTAACGGTGGTTTTAACGTGTTAAAATTTCCAGACCCTAGCCGGGAATCGAACCCGGGACCTTTCGATTGGTAGGCTAGCGCGCTAGTCACTACCCCACGGAGGCGGTTTCAAAATATATTATTCCATTAATTTTTGTTTTTGGAAATTTTCGGTTATCCGGACGTTGGCACTTTATTCATAACTTACGACGTTCGGTAAACTGGATGTTCTTCTTCAGGTGCCTTCTCCATTACGAAGGTTGGCTATCATCATGGTTAGTCGTGTCTTGTCTACTGCTGCTCTGAAAAGGTCATGCGACGAGCAGTTAATCGCTTTTCTCAGGTTTCTTAACCAGGATATTCGTCTGCGTCCCACCGAGCGTTTACCAACGAGTTTCCCTTGAATTATGAGATGCAGAATCTCGTATTTAGGCCCCCTAATGATGTGTCGGAGGTTGCTTCGAATACCATGGACAGACAGGGTCACAAAAATATGGAGGTCCTCAGAAGAATGGGGCAAGAGATGGAAATCCTGCAGAGCGTAAAGATAAGAAAACTGACATACCTTGGACACATCATGAGGGGGCCTAAATATGAGATTCTGTATCTCATAATTCAAGGGAAACTCGTTGGTAAACGCTCGGTGGGACGCAGACGAATATCCTGGTTAAGAAACCTGAGAGAAGCGTTTAACTGCTCGTCGCATGACCTGTTCAGAACAGCAGTGGACAAGGTGCGACTGACCATGATGATAGCCAACCTTCGTAATGGAGAAGGCACCTGAAGAAGAAGAAGATGATGTGTCCAAGGTATGTCAGTTTTCTTATCTTTATGCTCTGCAGGATTTCCTTGCAGGTAGTCTTGGTAGGCTAACCACTACACCACGGAGGCGCCCATTCTTCATTTTTCTTTATTTGCGTTATCATTTTTCTCAGTAGAAAGAAAATTTATAGAGTAACGCCCAAAAGTAAAAACAACTTTACATTCATCAGAAATATAGATATTTAGAAACGAAGTTAATAAAATATTATTATATATATCTTCCTTGAAACCATTCTTAATTATAAACCTATATTTTTTTCATTTCAACAACGTAACTGCAACATTTAGAAGGTTAATTACGTATGACAATTATTATCAAAGCAATAAAATGCATCGGATTAGAAATAATTTCAAAAATAAAATAAATTATTTATAATAACAAATAGTTGCCTGAAATTCTAAGAATACTATAAAAAAATTTATAATTTAGTTTATAAATTTAAGAAAATATAATAAAATGTGGTTTATGAGATAATTTTACCATCATCATTCGAATTACTGACCTTTTTCTAACGACTAAAATAAATATCACTAAATAATAAACTAAGTTATAAAATAATAAAAATAAAACTTTAAAATTTATTTGCACGTATCACTAATGTAATTATTTCAAATGATGAAACTAAGTATAATAAATTTATTTATTATTGTCATAAATGAATTAAGATAGGAATCATTAACATAATTTTCTAACATTATTTATTTTATAGATATAATTACATGTATATATTTAAATTTATTAGATTTATTTTTGGTAATAAAATATTTATGACTTTTATTATGAATAATTTATTTGTATTTGTTTAAAATTTTAATATAAATTAAATAACTTCCAAAATTATTAAACTACTGCTTAAGGTAAAGTCGTCGCCGTGAGTCAGCTGTTTAACAGCTGATTTTGGAGACGAAGGTTCCCGGTTCAAATCCTAGTAAAGGTACAGTTCAGCCGTCCTAAGTTTGCTCCTACTGTAATCAAAGCCAGCTACTACAGGGTGAACGCTAGGGTCCACGACTTTATAGATGTCGTTTTCCTAGTAAGTTAGCTATGTTTTAAATTATAAGTACTTAAAGTACTTAAAATATCAGTCATGATTTGATGTAGGCCTAACAATTTCATTTATAAAAATACTTTTAAAAGTATTTTGTATTTAAATACCTACTTTTGGAAGTTTTTTGCTACTTTTTAATCAGCGTGTATATATTTTTATAAATACGCATGCTTAGTGACGTCATTATTTGTTGACAGTAGGAGCAAACTAAGAAAGGCTGGACTTTAGTTACTTTTATTCGGATTTGAATACTAGACGATGGTTACCGGTGTACTTTGATAGTTGGGGTTCAATTAACCATACTCTCTCAGAGATGGTCGATCTGGGTCTGTACAAGACTACACCTCATTTACATGTCATACACATCATTCGCATCTCATTGGGTCATGGGGTTGTTTATTGTTCTGAATTGAACAGATTGCAACGTACGCATATTAGGAATTAAAATAAATAAATAAATGAGCACGCTAAAATGAAAACTCACATGTTCCAAAAAGTCGAAAATGTATAAGGTAGTGAATTCTTATAGTATTTTTATCGTAGTATTTGAATATGCTATTGGTTGGAATCAAAACACACTAGTTGATACATAAAATGAAGGATAAAGTTCATGGTTTGTGTCAAAACTAACAAGTTCCATTGTAACATACGATTTTTAGACTAGCAGTACTGACAGCCAATCAGAGGCCGCCATTTCTATTGTTTCGTTTCATTATTGAGGTTATGTCGTTTAGCTATACCAGTACGAGTTGTGTTAGACTGTGCAATTTTTCATTAATTATTCCAAGTCGTACTTTTATTAAAATATAGAGGAGACCGGGGCTAGTAGGCGCACTCGCGATAAATCTTGTTAAGACGTTGTCGATCCTGAAACTTGGATCACTGTTTCCGGTAGCCACTGTGAGTATTTCGTTGTGTTTTGAGCCGTTTATGTAAGCGTAACAACGTTCCAGACTAATTATTTGTTTTTTACGTATAATAGGTAAGTATAATTTCGGTTTCTCTGTTATTAATTGCTCATACAAAAACGTGGCTAAACAACCCATTAATATTTGTATCATTAAATTCACCAGTTCTTCAAGGTTTTTACTGTGCCAAGTTTAAGTAAATTAATTGCTTAGTTTTTTAACTACGCCATCGTTTTCCAAAACGGTGAGTCGGGGCTAGTTGGCGCATGCGCCAACTTGCTCCAACTTGAAATGTTCATAACTCACAAAATATTTATATTAAAAAATGTACAAAATTGGGACTTTAAGGCTAATACGTTAATGCATGTCATCAGCATAAAACAAAGTCTCAAATACTTCATAAATAGCTACAAAAAATATATTTGTAAAAAGTGCACCAACTAACCCCGGTCTCCCCTGCCTGAGGATATTTTGATTAATAATATTGACTGTTTAACGCATATTTCACCTGATCAACAATTGTCAAAACTTATAAGTTTCTTTGCCCAGGGTCTAAACTAACAAAACAAGTTCCAAACTTAATTCGTAAATATTATCTAAACTACACAGAAACTGGCCATTTTGATTATGAATTTGCACTTTTCAGTCTGAATTACATATGAATAGTGTAATTTCCTTTTAAGTTTGCTTCAGGAAGTACCTATAATAATGGTTTTTCATGATTTCTGAAAAATCACTTTTTTGGAAAATGAGAGTTTGATTTTAGCGTGCTCAGATATTGTTCTTCTATTTCGTTGAACATTGACTGAAATATTTATATTTTAAAAATTTTTCTTGAGAAAACTAAATAGGTCGTTGGAAGGTCAGGACGCTATATACAAACTATGGGGTTTATTTGCACTCAATCTCTTTGTTCCAGAGCTACAAAAAAAAGTTCTGTTTTTCTATTTATTTATTTAAAGATTTGACATATTAACAAATGCAGAACGAGCTATCTCTATCCTTCTGTTTATTTCGACTGTGTGATTATTATCTTCATGCACTATTGCACCTACATATTGATACTTTAAAAAGAGAGGTTACTATAGTTCAATATAAGTCTAACATCTCAATTAAAATAAATGACTGTAACATTTCATTACATAAAGAGATTACCATTAAATATTTGATTACTTATAGAAAAATCAAGAATTTTACTCATATTTATATTTCAATAAAAGTATATTTTTACTTTCAAAAAATACAATATGTTATATTTTAACTGAATATCAATGCATGTTGATGTACAGTTTACCTCAGATATAGAACTTACTGTATAGGTAGTTAAAAATTTAAAAATAGAGGTATAAATTTTATTTTGATAACTTTATCGTTCTTGAAAGATAATTAACAAAAAGGTTACACAATTAATTTTAAAGTTAAGTTAGATCTAAGTTTTATTTAGAATTAAATATATATTGTATTTAAAGGTCAAAAACAACGTTCTGTGATAAAATGTTTGATTTATATCGTTATTTTATTGGTTTTAAAGGATTTGAACAACGGTTGTATAGAATTATTATTCTTTTTCTTATAGTGGCAACTCTATTACTGAAGGTTGGCTACAACACTTGTATGTCGCTCTCTATCATGAACCACCCTCTAAAAGGTGTGCGGACTCAAGTTTTTCCTGTCTCTAATGTTCTTCAACCATCAGCATTTCTTTCACCCAGGTCCCCCCAAATTTTCGCTCAAAAATCAGTCAGAGAAGTTCATACTTATCACCCCTGTATAAATGACTAGGGTAGGTCTTAAGGTAATCTTAAGGAAGGTAGCACTCGATCTGCTACTGCCAGTGCTACAAAAAATAGTTCTTTTCTTATCACAAAGTCAGCCAATTATATGACTGAAATATTTTAGAACAGAAGAGGTAGAAAAGTAAAAGACACTAGTCAGAGGAGTTTCTGAATGAATTTCACTATACAGCTAGAACCTGTAGTGAATGAAGTGAATGTGTCATTTGCAGGGCGGAAAGAAGATGCTTTTTGGAGGGCCAAGCGTGCTGATGAGCATACTCTTTCAACTCAGTAATGAAGGCAGTAGTAAACCACCTCACTCCTTGTTTTTACTTAGTAAAACCTCTAGAGGTTCAAACCAACCTTTTGGCTGTTGACCTAAAAAGCAAAAGGTAATCTTTCTTCTTTTGATTATGTTAATCAACTCACAGTGCACACCCATAATTATGTCTCAAAACATCAATCTTGGTGACATTATAGGTCCACGAAATCCGGAGCATTCTAAACACCCAAATTTTGAAAGCTTCTAAACGATGAATGGATTTCATACTCAAAGTCCATGTTTCAACGCCTTATAAGAAGTCAAAGTAGATGTATGCCCTTACAAACCTACATTTTAAAAGGTTGACTGCTGTGAGACATATTTTTATGTCTCAGTTCACATTGCCGGAAACGCTTTGAGACACATAAAAGGGAGACCCTTTTATGTGTCTCAAAGCGTTTCCGTTTCCCATTTTTTATCGTTTTTGACTTACTCTTTTTTTTAACAGTATAGTTTTTCTTTTGCAATCAGTTAATAAATACAATAACTTTAAACAAATATGAGAAAATCTGAGTAATGTCCTTAGAATTAAAACACAAACGACACTCAGTAGTGTATTTGAAAAATACCAAACTGTGAAGAAACAAAAAATATATCTATACAAAATCTAACTTGATGAACCGTGAATCGACGTCCCGAAACACAAAGTGTTGAAGTTGGAGATGACAATGACGATGGTAGAGATGAAAACGACGCCAATTATGAGATGCTGATGATTAGGAGTTGAAGTAGAAAAGATGAAAAAAATTTAAATGACTAACAAAATCGTAGAGGTAAGTCCAGTGGTTTAAAGCGTTTCAGTCTGTATCTTCGCTGTTGTCAAGGAGGCTAATCGCTAATGGATTCTGATGGTCTTCTAGTTTTTGTAAATGTTTTTCGCTATGTTGTAATTACTTACAACATAGCGCTATTCTATTACTTACTCTAATAGTGAAAATTATACGGACATCAGCAATGTCTTTAGCTATTTACTAGCTTTCTTTACTCGAATGTTATTTAATTTTTTATTCAGCATTAAATTTTTCAATTTAAGAAATTGTCGCTTCCTCTAGACATAGTGGTTAGCGCGCTTGCCTACTAATGGAAAATCCCAAGTTTGATTCTCGAAGAGGGTCTGGAAATAACATGTCAAAACCTATTATTTCATACTTCAAAGTAGTCTTTGATAACCAAAATGTTAATACGATTTGAAATAAACAAATCTGTATTTTCATAATGAAGGGCACAATATGTTCAAAATTATGCATGACAACTACAAAAATTATTTTTCCAATTTATGTGAGACAGATTCTTGTCTCAATAGGTTGATCCACTTTTAGTTACTATAACACTTACATTGTGTCTCAATATGTTTCTTTGTATTAAAAAATAAAAGAATGAAATTAATTTTTTCATACTAGTAACCAATTTTCTTATACTATACTGCCTTAAATGAAAAAAATTGTAGCATTTGTGCCAAGACTAGTCACTAGTCGAATAGTAGTCAACCTATTAATCTGTTGAAACATAAAATTTAAACAACAAAAAAACGAATGATCTAAAATTTGTAGAATTTGTTGCTATGTGTTTTGCATATTTCTCATTTTTGGAGCATCTGAAGAAGCCATAAAAATGCTGGTGTATGTGTATGCACAAGATGAATAAGAAGAATTTTAGCCAGGTAGGTTAAATGGTTTCTGAGAAAAATGTACTAAGAGTTAAAACTCTAAATTTAATGGAAAATCAAAAACAAAATGTACACAAACAACTAATTTCCCATCAACAGTTGGTTAGAAAGCTGAACCAACAGCTGAAAATATTAAAAACAGACATGTAGATATTTAAAAAAACTAAAATTCCCTTTCCACTAAAACGAGCAGTTTAAAATTAAGAAAAATATTCGTTCTTGGTGACTTGATAATTTTTCTGGGTAAACCTAATAAAAACTTAATCTCTTAACGTAATTTAATATTTTTCTAGTAGATCTAGGTCTAAACTATTGAAAAACATAAAAAAACCGAAAATCGAAACTTTCAGTCAAAACCATCATACAGTCTCCCCATAATAGTAATAATAATAATAATAATAATAATAAAATAATAATGGTATGAGACTGATCCAACTCTGCCAACAGTTTAACATGAAAATAAGCACTACATCTTTTAACAAAAATCCAAGGAAACAGAAAACCTGGAGATGCCCTATAAGTCAATTGGGAGAATTCCAAATAGATCATGTGGCCATATCATATGATTTCCAAAAAGAGATTAGAGATGTACAGGTTAGACGAGGTGCAAACATTGACTCTGATCACTATCTAACTAGAGTTCGAGTCCAATTCACCCCAAGATGAAAAACGCCAAGAATACCACCAGCAGTCCAAAAATTCAACCTAAAAAATCTAAAAGAATCAGAAACAATAGTCAAATGGGAAACAATTCCTGCATCTAACTGGGAGGAATTCAGGGAGAAGATAACAGAAATAGCCACAGAAGAAATACCATTGCAGAAGAAACAAAAACATCCATGGTGGAATAGGGAATGTGAGGAGGCAATTGAATCACGCAGTAAAGCTTTCCGGAAATACAGTTCAAATAAAAGCGAAGAAACTCATCAAAACTTCTTAAAAATACGTAAAAGTACAAATAAAGTAATTAGACAAGTGAAAAGAAAATACATAGCTCAACAGTTAGAATCAATAGAAACAGCTTTCAGAAACTACAACGCACAGCAATTTTACAAGACTTTTTCAAACCATATCAAAGGTTATACCCCTCAAAATGTATGTTTTCGTAAACCGGATGGGAATCTAGCATTAAATGATGAAGAAAACTGTGAAGAATTAGCAAAATATTTTGAAAATCTCTTGAACTGCCCAGAGCCATTAGAAGCTCTCACAGTTTCCAACATCTTAGCCCCAGAACAAGAGGATTCTACACCACCATCTGAGGAAGAAATTGTGAAACACATTAAAAATTTGAAAAATAACAAAGCATCAGGTGAAGATGGTATTGTAGCTGAGTTTCTGAAACACCTAGGGCCCAAGTCAAGAAAAGAGTTAGTCAAAATTATACAGAATGTATGGGTCACTGAAGAAGTGCCAGATGATTGGAAATGCGCCCTAATTCATCCATTACATAAAAAAGGGGACAAAACCAATGTAAATAATTTTAGAGGTATTTCCCTACTTCCTGTAGCATATAAGATTCTCTCAGCTTGTATTCTTGAATGAACGCAAAAACAATTGGAACCCAAAATCTCTGATTTCCAAGCTGGCTTCAGGTCTAACAGATCGTGCTCAGAATAAATACTGAACTTGAAATTGATAACAAAGTTGAGAAAAATGCGTGGAAAACCAACAGTTTTTTGTTTTGTTGATTTCAGGAAAGCCTACGACTCAATCCACAGACCCACACTTTTTAAAATTCTTGAAGAAAGGGGACTGGATCGGAAAACTCGGAGAATAATTGAACAAACATTAACAAATACAATATCCAAAGTAAAATTCATGGGGAAGCTTTCAAAGCCGTTTGAGATAAGGACTGGCGTCAGGCAAGGTGATGGTTTGTCTCCGTTGCTATTCAACATAGTTCTGGGTAGAGTAATGGAAGAGTGGGAGAGGAAACTCAAAGAAGGAAACCTCTGGAAGCCAATCTCGCTTGGGACTAAGAAAAATAATCTGCAAATACCTTACTTGGCTTTTGCAGATGATCTTGCAATAATGGCAGACTCGGGCGAAGTTGCAATAAAGCAGATAGAGACTCTGAAAGAGTGTGCAGAAAAAGTTGGTTTACAGGTATCCTTTGAAAAAACAGTGCTCACAACTACAAACCTAGAAGTTACCAGACTACAAACCAAATATGGAACAATTAACAGGGTGTCTTTTTTTAAATATTTAGGAGAAGTTACTTCGGAGAAATTTTCACAGCAGGAGAGAATAAAGAAAGCTCGTAAAGGCCTAGGGCTGGTGCAATTTATTTATAATAAAAAATGCTTGTCTCTTCACACAAAAATTAGACACTACAACACAGTGATCAGGCCATCAATGCTTTATGCCAGTGAGACCCTGAACCTCAACAGAAAAGCCGATTTAGAAAATTTGAAAAAGGAGGAAAGGAAAATAATAAGGAAAATTCTCGGTTCAAGATTAACTGAAAACGGTTATAGATTACAAAAAATAACACAGTTGAGCAACATTCAAATATTGTAACAGACATGAGGAAAAGGCGTCTTAAATTTTTTGGTCATATCATGAGGCTTCCTGATCATAGAGTTACAAAAAGGATGGTAAAATATGTAGCTTCGCTTGTCAATGGAGGGGAATGGATTCGACACGTTAAGAAAGATCTAGTTCTGGCAAACATTACTGATAATGAAGTTACCAATCGAAATAGTTTTAGAACAAAAATTAATGAATGGGAGATTATTCCAGAGGTTAAAATTCCAAGAGTTGGAACAAGATGGAGTGAGGAAAGAAAAGCTGATTTTTCTCAGAAAATGAAAGGCTGGTGGGCAAACAAGAAAAACACCAAGTCCAATAATCAATGATCGTGAATAATGCTCAGCGTCTTCCACTTCAGGAGCTCTACGGCTAATAATAATAATAATAATAAAATAATAATAATAATAATAATAATAAAGACAAATATGCAGCAAATTTTTTTGGTGATACTTATTTTCAACATCCAGTTAAGCGGCTGTTAGCGGTTATCTGTAAGCTTAAACGAACCGCATCAATATCGGTCCATTTAATATTGTCTGGAATAAATTTTGTGTGTTTAGCAATTCATTTAAAAAATATTTTTCTTTTCTGGCTTGAAAACCAGTAGGCTAGACAGTGTAAATTCTTCAAATATTTAGTTATCAAAACACTTGAATTAAAGTAATGCCTATTATATTTTAAAGTGTAAATTGTTTACATTTATATTTATATGAAACTCACAAAAATAATACAAAAGACAATACAAGTAATATTAAAATAATGATACAGTATATTACATGTAGAAATATATAATATAAAATAAATTATATTTTTTGCAATCTTTAAAATAAATGTATACATGTAACTTGTTAAATGTTACATCCGAAAAATGTAATAGATCTATTTTCGGCAACATTTAAAAAAAATAAAGGTTTATTTAGTAATTTCTAAAAGTAATGTCCTTTAACGATACTGCAAAATAAAACAGAAAACAAAATTTTTTTAATATAGTCGTTAAATATTATGACACATTCAGAGAGTCATTTTCACCGGCTAATAACATATTGTACATAAAAATTCTTTTGGAAGCATCAACAAGAAGTAGCTGGAATGAAAGAAAGAGATAAAATGAGAGTGAAAGAGAGATATAAGAATGAATACGTGCGGGAGAGAAAGAGAGAAGAAGAAGAATGTGCGAGTTGTTAAGATGACATGACATAGTAATTGCATGGTGTGGAGTAAACCATAATTTCCGACCGACTTATGAAATACGATTTTTAAATTTGTATTTTCTTTCGTTGTTAAGAAATAATATTGTATATTTTAATAACAATAGTATTTTCTAGCTGAATATTATTACACCGGAGCGTCAATAAACCGAACGTCAATTATCCGAGCCATTCATCGATGTAAAAAATACATATTTTCTCATGCAGACGCCTTTCTGCACTAAAACTGCAATGCCATGGTACGAACAACAGCCTAAATTTAGTCCTGCTTCGTTACTAAAAAGAATGAGACATGTTGGTGTTACAAAAAGTTCAGTCTTAGTTCAAAAGAAAATTCAAGATTTTTTTATTAATTACTGTCTAATATTTACAAGTGCGGTAAAACAAAAAATTTCATAAAGGATTTTATGGTAGTTTATTTCGTTAATTTGAGTTTAAAATTCTGTATTTTCCCGTTTGTTTTTATTATCTTTAGTACTTGACATTTACAATAAATGCAATAAGTTAGTGTTTTTATACTAAAGTTTATGTTAGCTTTTATTTAACATTTATTAACCTATTAAACAAATAAATTTATTATTACATTGTTAGGTGCAATGTATCAAACTACAGTATTTAGCGTGTTTGATTATCCGAACTGTTGGATTATCAGAGCCACTCTGGTTCCAATTAGTTCGGATAAATGACGCTCCACTGTGTTTTATATGTAAGGGGAGACTGTACTCTGTATCCCGCCAATGTTAAATTTGCTATTTTTCGGTACATTTTTTAAAGGATTATTAAAGAAAGAGAAATGAAACTTTACACACTATAGGTGTCTGGTTCCTTCTCGAGCTACTGACATTTTTTTCAATTTAATCTTTGAACCATTTTTTTAAAAAATTACGAATAACAAAATTTTTTTACAAATTGTTTACCAAGTGTTTTGCGTATTACTAATTTTTGGAGCACCTGAGGAAGCCATAAAAATGTCGGTATATGTGGCTATACAAGATAATTAACTGGTACAAATTTCAGCCTGGTAGGTTTATTGGTTTCTGAGAAAAATGTACCATAGTGTTAAAAATCGAAATTTACGGGAAAAGGTAAGAAACAAGAAGGCACAAAAATCAAAAACAATATGTACACAAACAAGTATTTCCCATCAACAGTTGTTTAGAAAGCTGAACCAACAGCTGAGAGTATTAAAAACCGTGATGCAGATATTTTAAAAACTAAAATTCTCTTTGCACTAAAACGAGCAGTATAAAATTATGAAAAATCTGGTGTGAAACACTCACACAACTTTCTCTTGCCAATGCAAATAATTTACAATATAATTTAACATTAGTAATAAAATATTAGAAATAAACAAAAAACTAACCTCAATAAACATAACCTTATTTTAATCATGAGTGAAACACTCAAAATGAAAATCAACCTCAGTCTGGCTTAAAAATACGGAAAATCACTATTTCACGCTAAACTAGGCTCTGTAGAGAAAAATACGTTAAAAAAAAGTTGTAGATCTTTAAATTTCCTATAAATTTGGTTATATACACTTTTGTCGTAAAATGCATACTAAGGCCAAAATCTTAAAAAAATCGATTTTTCACACGTTTTCGTGAGAAAAAATCAGAAAATCGCTAATTACTGCTAAACTAAGCGTCATACAAAAAAATGTTTGAAACAGAAGTTGTAGATTTTTAAATTCTCTACAACTTTTATTATATAAGTTTTTGCGCTAAAATTTATATTAAAGCCGTAATCTTAAAAAAAACAACGTTTTTACCTGAAAACAGCCTCACCGAGAATTTCAGCAAACATGGCGCCTACCCTATCTTGTAGAGAATAAATAATTGAATAAAATAGGCGATTTTTAAAAAAATCGTAGGACCAGTTTTTGAGAAAATCGCAAAAAACTGAAAAATTATACGAATAAACTAAGTTACTACTACTTCCGGTTGACCGATTCTGATGAAAATGTTCGTGTCGCGTCCGGTAGTGGTATGTAACTTAAGTTTCAAGTTTCAAGTTCGTACGATGTTCCGTTCTTGAGATATTCTGTTCACACACACACACACAGACACACACACAGACACACACACACACACACAGACACACAGACACACACACAGACCAATCGCTAAAAACATGTTTTTTGGGTTCAGGGGGTCTGAAAACGTATAGATCCGGTGAAAACTCGATTTCGAAAAATCGACATGAAAACAATACTTTCCTTCCTATATATTCATATAGGCAAGAGAAAGTAAAAAATATTCGTTCATGGTAACATGATAATTTTTCTGAGTAAACCTGATAAAAACTTAATTTTTTTCATAAAAACAAATATTTTTTTTGACTTAATTAATGTTTTTCTGGTAGATCTAGCCCTAAACTATTGAAAAATATAAAAAACCAAAAATTGAAATTTTGAGTTAACTCAACCCAACAGTTTGGTCTAGTGGTAAAGTCGTCACCGCGAGTCTGCTGTTTAAAATCATTATCGGAGATGGTGGTTCCTGGTTCAAATCCTGGTTAAGGTTGTTACTTTAATACTGATTTGTGAATAATAGAGTTTGGTTACCGGTGTTCTTTGATAGTTGAATTTTAATTAACCATACTCTCTCAGGAAGGTCGGACTGAGTCTGTACAAGGCTACACATCATTTACACCTCATACACATCATTCTTATCTCATTGGGTTATTTGATTGCTTATTGTTCTTAAATATTATTATAATTATTTTTAATCTGTTCGAACAGATTGCAACGTACACACATTACGGATTAACCCTTTATAGGTCTTTGGTAAGTATACTTACCACTGGCAATAAGGTCGATTTTTTTAAAGAATAAGCTATGCAGTTGAACCCTATTGGCATTTTATGGTTTAATAGATGTTCTCTGGTAAGTAGGCTACCCACATATTGAAATTAGAGCGTAGCGACCATTTTCTTTGTAAGTTGCACGAATGTGGTAAGGATTCATACCAGCGTACGCTACCGTGTTGTTTTGTTGTTACTTTTGTACAGTGCTTAGAAAATTTGGGTTTTGTACGGGAAAAAGCAAGCATTCATGCTAATATATAGTTAAGATAAGTTATTCTACACATTTTTTGTTATACAATACTACAAGTTGTTTTAATAAGTATTCTTATCACTAAACATTATATGATTCCCATTTCAATAAACGTTCCTTGGTAAGTATACTTACCAGGGCTTAACCTAAAAAAAAAACAAATATCTTATCGTTCTGGCACTAGAAATACAGTATTGAAGTCCCTGTAAAACACAATTTAATATTATACATGTATATTTCCCCCCGTAATACCTACTGCCTTATAAAGGGTTAAAAAAAATTTTGTGTAAATGTTTGTAAAAGTTTTCTTTGTAAATTGTACACAGTTTAATTCTCGTTTACTTAATAAAATTCTACATGTTCAAACCAGCGGTTTTTGCATCTTGAACTCAAAACCAAATGTCTGATAATACATTTTTTTTAATTTAAGTATTTTGAACTATTTTATAGCATAATATTTTGTGTATTTATCAGTTATGCTAAAGAGCCAAGGTTCTAATAGTATCTAGGCATTCGGTTACAGAAAAACATATCTAGAGTTCCATCAATGACTAAGGACGGCCGCACACAGGAAGGAGCAGGAGTTATGAAATATTTTGCTTCGAGTAATATAAATGCTTTGCTCCTGGCAGTGGGTGGAGCCAAGGCTGGCGCAAGACGCGAGGATCGTGGAGTGGCTATTGGATCATTTTGAGTTTGCGATTGACAGAGTAGACATGAGTGCCGAGGTTGTGGAAGAAGAGGTCAATGTTACCATATACTTTTATGGCAGTTCGTTCAACGAATTGACGTTTGCTCCCGACCAATTGACGTGCAACATAAATTCAGAGCTGACATCGCGCGCATGCTCCGAGTAACGCGTGGTGTTGCGAGGCGTTGCGACGCACTTGCTCCCTCTGAGTGCGGTAGTCCCACGGTTACTTTACTAGACGGTAGGGATCATCAACAATATGCGCAGTGACAAGCCCCGCCCTCTGACGTCACTGGTCACCAACGACAGCCGACGCACGATATGTACCGTGTCAGTCTGTGATGTTTACTAGTCTTAATACGGTCTGTAATACTTTACTAGCCTTTAATAATGGTGTGTTGTGCGATTGCCGGTTGTTCTAATCATGATAAAAACCAAAAGGACATTATAAGTTGGGCATTATAAGTTTTACCGTTTTCCAAAGGCCATTGAAACTATATTGAAGTGGATAAATGCTTGCAAGCGGGCCGATTCATTTTTTGCTGATAGTGGTCGCGTGTGTTTAGTACATTTCGACGAATTGAATTATGTACGTGATTAAAAGTCTGAATTGCTACATCTTCCATTAAAACGTATCTTAAAGACGAATTCAGTCCCACATTTAAATTTTCCTATTTGTATTGCCGTTCTACGTCCGGTAAACCCGACTTATTGTGAACGAAAAAATCGAGCAGAGAAACGATACGCTTGTAAGGAAGTTTATGACATTTTACACTCGTCATCCAATTAAAACACAGGCAGTTCACAAAATGAAGGGATAGCGTAGAGAAATGTAGGCTTGGTTTTTAAATGAAAAACCGCCAAATTTTAATGTGGCGCAGTTAGAGGAAACTGATCTCTTAAAACGTGAAAACGCCGAATTAAAAGAAAAAAATAAGTTACTTAGAGAAAAACTTCAGACCGCAAACGAAGAAATATTAAAATTAAAATCAATTTCCCATGTAAACATACCTAAACCGCTATGTTTGTAAAAACAATACAAAAATCCTACCGTCACTACGCACCGGCCGAGTTGTTGAGGACCAGCTACGTCATCTTATATCTCACAGCAGCTGCGCATGACCGAACCGTCTAGTATAGTAACGATGGGTAATCCCATTTAATCGTTTATAAAAGTTGTGGTCCGACAAAAACGAAGGAGCAAAATGTTTCATTGCTCCTGTTCCTTTGCACCTGCTCCTTCCTCTGTGCGGCCGGCCTTACCTGTACAAATGTTTCACCATATTCCCAAAAACTTTGGTCGTAAAAAATAAATCATATCAAAATTCACTGACCGTTTTTCTAGTGGTAAAGTCATCACCGCGAGTCATCTTTTTGACAACTGATGTACAGAGATGAAGGTTCGGTGGTTCAAAACCAACTACATTTTTACAGATTTGAAGGCATTACCGGTGTACTTTGATGGTTAGGGTTAAAATAACCATACCTTCTCAAGAATATTCAACCTGGGTTTGTACAAAACTACATCTCATACCATTCTCACTTTATTGGGTCAAGGGATTGCTTACTTTTCTAAATTGAACAGATTGCAATGTAGGTATATTAGGGTTAAAAAAATTAAGTTACATGGAAAATTATGCGAAAGTAAGTTACCCCGCATTATCATTCCGTTAACCTCTAATAGGTCACGGACAGAAGCACCATAAAAGAATAAAATTTAAACAAAAATCCTTATATTTAAATGTTATCCTTCATATAAGCGAACCATAAATAAATTTTCCCTTCAAATAATATAACATAATAATTTCATTTATATTGTAATTCTAAATTAGCTTTTATAAGAAAATTTTATGGTGCAATAATTTTATTTTAATAGCTAATATATTATATATTAATGTTAATTCAAAAGCAAATAATAACAAAATGAATACATATTACATTAAACTGCCAATTATAATAATAATAAAACTATATTACAAATGAGATAACCTAACTGAAGACGTTTGCTTAAATAACAAATAAAAAAATAAAATTACAAGATTTCCACTTTAAAATTAATTACCTTTCTTTGCATTTCGTGGTAAATTTTTCTTAAAAGAAAAAATTGAAGAAATGATTAAAAATTTATAATTATAAAATTTAAATAGAATATTTTATTAGTCTGTTTAAATAAAATGATAATGACGAAGATTATGAATAAATAGTTAATCTAAACATGTTGTTTAAGAATACAATTTTACAAGTTGAATGATCAAGCAGCTATTTAAGTATTAAATTAATCTGGTATGGTTATTTCTTTCATAAATTATAGAAAATACCGGGTGTTCATAAGTTATTAACATCAATGATGCTAATATTAAAATTTAATTAACTAAAACAAATCTGCTGTCCAAAAAACTTTCTCTTGTCAATGCAAATAATTAACAATAAACCTAACAATAGTAACAAAACATTATAAATAAACAGAAAACTAACCTCAATAAACATAACTTAATTTTAATCATGAGTGAAAGACGCCAAATGAAAATTAACCTTAGTTTGGCTTAAAAATACGGAAAATCACTCTTTTACGCTAAACTAGGCTCTGTAGAGAAAAATGCTTTAAATAAAAGTTGTAGGTCTTTTAATTTCCTATAAATTTTATTATATACACTTTTGTCGTAAAATGCATACTAAGAGCGAAATCTTTAAAAAAAAACAATTTTTCATACGTTTTCGTGAGAAAAAACAGAAAATTGCTAATTACCGCTAACTAATTGTTATACGAAAAATTTTTGAACTAAAAGTTGTAGGATTTTAAATTCTCTACAACTTTTCTTATATACATTTTTCCGATAAAATGCTTATTTAAGTCGTAATCTAAAGAAAAATATTTTTAAAGGAAAATTTTTTTACGCAAAAGCAGCCTCTCCAAGAATTTCAGCAGACAAGACGCCTACCCTATCTTGTAGAGCATAAAAATGTAGTAAATGAGGCGTTTTTATAAAAAAACGTCGTAGGACCTGTTTTTGAGAAAATCGCAAAAACGTGAAAAATTAAACGAGTAAACTACTACTTCCGGTTGACTGATTTAGATGAAAATGTTCGTGTTGGGTCCGGTAGTGGTGTTTAACTTGTTTCAAGTTTCAAGTTCGTACGAAGTTCCGTTCTTGAGATATTCTGTTCACACACACACACACACACACACACACACACACCCAGACCAATCGCTAAAAACATGTTTTTTTGGTTTAGGGGGTCTGGAAACGTGTAGATCCGGTGAAAACTCGATTTCGAAAAATCGACATGAAAACAATACTTTCTTTTTTTTTGTTTATGACCACAAAGGATCACTTTAGTCTCTTTGGTTAGTTCTCTTTCTTCAGCAGTTTATTTCCTTTTCATTTCTTTCTTGCCAATACCTCTTCATTCTGTCGGATCTTGCTTTTCTCAATTCGTCTGAACAAACCTGTTCTTTTCGTTTAATTGTTCTTACTGATAAAATTTTGTTTCTGTCATTAATTGTTTCTGTGTAAACCGGTGTGCGATCTTTGACATCAGCAATTGTTAGATTTAATTCTGTTCTGTCTTTTTTGACTTCTTCAAGCCAAGGAATTGTAGCTTCTTCTGTTTTTGCACACATGAATTTTTCTACAATTTTTCTTAATAATCGGTTTTCTGGAGTTCTGAGGATATAATATACAATACTTTCTTTGCTATATATTCATATAGACAAGAGAAAGCAAAAAACAGAACTATTTTTTGTAGCTCTTGAACTAGAAGATCGAGCACAAATAATTTAACACTCTACCTGCCTTTTATGACCAGGTACACACTTTAGGGATAAAAGAAAATGTAACGGTTCTAAATGATGAAAAATAAACAGGTAAAAAACTAAGGTTGTTACTGACTATTTGTGTACATCCTATACCAGTACACTAAAGAATATCTTAATAAAACAAACTGCCAAGGTTTATAAATGTAATAAGATATTAATTTGTTGTAATTTTATTGAGATAATACACTCCTGTACATTTATTGCAAGGTTATAAAGCAACATCTCCGTAATTAAATCTAGTTGAATACATTAATATGTTAACTTTTAAAAAAAATCGAAGGATTAGTTCCCCATTTCATACGACCACTAAATAATTAGTATATGAATGTAACTGCATATTAAAACAGTAGCCTTTGTGGGGTAAAAATATTGACTTATGTTCAAGAAGGTTCTCAACATTTCAAAGACAATTAATTTATCTAAATTACATCATTTTCTACCTAGAATTTTGCGTACTCTATACTCACAGTGGATTGACCTACAGAAGTTAACTTACTGTGTTAATACATTCCTTTTTACTTTCTCACAGTCCATCTTAAATAAACCTACTTTAAAACAAAATATTGCAATAGTGTCTTGTCATCACGTTTCTTGACCCAATGAAGAGTCAAAAAAGAGATTTTTAAGTTTAAAAGATTTAAGAGATTTTTGTAGAGATTTTTAAATTCAATAATAATTAGAGAGACAATTTAATAGCGATAAAAAACGGTTTATTAAATGGTAATGAACAAATTGATGTTTAATCATGAGTAAAATACCTATTTAAATTTAATTAGTTAACCCTATATAGGTCTTTGGTAAGTATACTTACCACTGGCAATAAGGTCGATTATTTTAAAGAATAAGCTATGCAGTTGAACCCTATTAGCATTTTATGGTTTTATTGATGTTCTGTGGTACGTAGGCTATCCACATTTTGAAATTAGTGCGCAGTGACCATTTGCTTCATGAGTTACACGAATGTGGTAAGGATTCATACCAACGTACGCGACATGTTGTTTTATTGTTACTTTTATACAGTGCTTAGAAAATTCGAGTTTTTCATGCAAGCATTCTTGCTAATACAAAGTTGAGATAAGTTATTCTACAATTTTTTTGTTATATAGGGCTACAAGGTGTTTTAATATGCATTCTTACCACTAAACATTATGTGATTCCCATATCAATAAACGTTCCTGGTAAGTATATTTACCAGAGCTTAACATTAAAAAAAATATCTTACTGTTCTGGAACTAGAAATATATTATTCAAGTCCCTATAAAACGAAATTAAACATTTTACAACATGTATATTTTCCCCCGGAATACTGCCATATAAAGGATTAATCTTGAAAACTTCTTGGTTATTCAAAAATTACTTAATACCTGTGTTGCTATTGTTATAGTCCAAGTAAATTTCACAATTTCATCTTTCCGAAATAGGTGGCAAGGAAAAATATGTCTGGTGCGATTGTTGCCCATTTTGTTTACTCGGGTATCGGTGGGTCGTTACCACAAAATGGCCTCTCGGTTGCCTTCCGAGATCATACAATTGACTTTTTCCAGTATTTTAATTATGATTTCTGTAAAAGTGACAGAACGGTACGTTTCAACATTACATTGTTAAAAGAATAATAAAATCTTTTGTTCAAATGCTTTTAAGTGACCCATCAGCCACAGCAGATCTGTTTCGGTAGGTCACGAAAATAAGATGTTCCAGTGGCAGTTTGGGTTTTCACTACTGCAATCGTTCATTTAATCTTAAAAAATAATTAGTTATACAAAAATTCTCTTAATACCTGTGTTACTGTTGATATAGTCCAAGTAAATTTAACATTTTCATCTTTCTAAAATAGGTGGCAAGTAAAAACATGTCTGGTGCAATCGTACCACCCATTTAGTTTACTCGCGTATCGCTGGGTCATTACAACAAGATGGCCTCTCGGTCACCTACCGAGGTAGTACTACTGACTTTTTCCAGCATTTTAATTACTATTTATGTAAAAGTGACAGAACTGTAAGTTTTAACATTAAATTATTGAAAAGAATAATAAAATCTTCTGTCTTAATGCTACGAGGTGACCTATCACCCACAGTAGATCCGTTACGGTAGATCACGAAAATGAGATGGTTTGGTGGCAGTTTGATTGCACTACTGCATTCGTTCATTTAATCTTGAAAAATATTTGGTTACGGAAAAAGTCTCTTAATACTTTTGTTGATATATTCCACGTATATTTAACAATTTCATTTTTCCAAAATATGTGGCAAGTAAAAATATGTCTGGTGCGATGGTACCGCCCATTTTGTTTACTCGCATATGGGTTCGTCGTTACAACAAGATGGCTTCTCGGTCGCCTGCCGAGATCGTACAACTGTCTTTTCAAGTATTTTAATTATGATTTCTGTTAAAGTGACAGAACTCTACGTTTTAACATTAGATTACTGAAAAGAATAATAAAATCTTCTGTGTCAAAATGCTTCGCATGACCTATCACCCACAGTAGATCCGTTTTGGTAGGTCACAAAAATGAGATGGTCTGGTAGCAGTTTGGGTTTCAACTTCTGCATGCGTTTATTTAATCTTGAAAAATATTTGGTTAGGCAAAAAGTCTCTTCACCTTTGTTACTGTTGATATTATCTAAGTAAATTTAACAATTTTCTCTTTCCAAAATAGGTGGCAAGTAAAAATATGTCTAGTGCGATGGTACCGCCCATTTCATTCACTCGCATATGGGTTGGTCGTTACAACAAGATGGCCTCTCCGTCGCCTGCCGAGATCGTACAATTGACTTTTTCCAGTATTTTAATTACGATTTCTGTAAAAGTGACAGAATGGTACGTTTATAACGTTAGATTGTTGAAAAGAATAAAAAAATCTTCTGTTTCAATGCTTCGTCGTGACCTATCATCGACAGTAGATCTCCTTTTTGGTAGGTCACAAAAATAAGATGTTCCGGTGGCAATTTGTGTTTTCACTACTGCAATCGTTCATTTAATCTTAAAAAATAATTGGTTATACAAAAAGTCTCTTAATACCTGTGTTACTGTTGATATAGTCCAAGTAAATTTAACAATTTTATCTTTCCAAAACAAGTGGCAAGTAAAAATATGTCTGGTGCGATGGTGCCGCCCATTTTGTTTACTCGCATATGGGTGGGTCATTACAACAAGATGGCCCCTCGGTCGCTTGCCGAGGTCGTACTACTGACTTTTTCCAGCATTTTATTTACGATTTATGTAAAAGTGACACAACTGTAAGTTTTAACATTAGATTGTTGAAAAGAATAATAAAATCTTCTGTCTTAATGCTCCTAGATGACCTATCACCAACAGTAGATCCGTTTCGGTAGGTCACGAAAATGAGATGGTCGTGTGACAGTTTGATTTCACTACTGCATTCGTTCATTTAATATTGAAAAATATTTGGTTACGCAAAAAGTCTCTTAATACTTTTGTTACTGTTAATATAGTCCACGTAAATTTTAAAATTTCATTTTTCCAAAATAGGTGGCAAGTAAAAATATGTTTGTTGCGATGGCACCGCCCATTTTTTTTAGTCGCGTATTGGTGGGTCGTTACAACAAGATGGCCTCTCTGTCGGCTGCCGAGATTGTACAACTGACTTTTCAAGTATTTTAATTATGATTTCTGTAAAAGCGACAGAACTCTACGTTTTAACATTAGATTACTGAAAAGAATAATAAAATCTTCTGTGTCAAAAATGCTTTGACATGACCTATCACCCAGAGTAGATCCGTTTTGGTAGGTCAGGAAAATGAAGTGGTCTGGTGGCAGGTTGGGTTTTAACTTCTGCATGCGTTTATTTAATCTTGAAAAATATTTTGTTATGCAAAAAGTCTCTTCACCTTTGTTACTGTTGATATTGTCTAAGTAAATTTAACAATTTTATCTTTCCAAAATAGGTGGCAAGTAAAAATATGTGTGGTGCGATGGCACCGCCCATTTTGTTTAGTCGCATATGGGTTGGTCGTTACAACAAGATGGCCTCTCCGTCGCCTGCCGAGATCGTACAACTGACTTTTCAAGTATTTTAATTATGATTTATGTAAAAGTGACAGAACTGTACGTTTATACATTAGATTGTTGAAAAAAATAAAAAAATCTTCTGTTTCAATGCTTCGTCGTGACCTATCACCCACAGTAGATCTCCTTTTTGGTAGATCACGAAAATAAGATGTTCCGGTGGCAGTTTGGGTTTTCTCTTCTGCATGTGTTTATTTAATCTTAAAAAAAATTTGGTTGTACAAAAAGTCTCTTAATACCTGCGTTACTGTGGTACAGTCAATGTAAAATTAACAACTTCATCTTTCTAAAATAGGTGGCAAGTAAAAATATGTCTGATGCGACCGTACCACCCATTTTGTTTCCTCGCTTATCGGTGGGTCGTTACAACATGATGGCCTCTCCGTCGCCGGCCGAGATCGTACAACTGACTTTTCAAGTATTTTAATTATGATTTATGTAAAAGTAACAGAACTGTACGTTATAACATTAGATTGTTGAAAAGAAAAAATCTTCTGTTTCAATGCTTCGTCGTGACCTATCACCGACAGTAGATCTCCTTTTTGTTAGGTCACGAAAATAAGATGTTCCGGTGGCAATTTGGGTTTTCACAACTGCAATCGTTCATTTAATCTAAAAAAATATTTGGTTATACGAAAAGTCTCTTAATACCTGCGTTACTGTTGTACAGTCAATGTAAAATTAACAATTTCATCTTTCTAAAATAAGTGGCAAGTAAAAATATGTCTGGTGCGATGGTACCGCCCATTTTGTTTATTCGCGTATCGGTGGGTAATCAAGATGGCCTCTCTGTCGCTTACCGAGATCGTACAACTGACTTTTTCTAGTATTTAAATTATGATTTATGTAAAATTGACAGAACGGTACGTTTTAACATTAAATTGTTAAAAAGAATAATAAAATCTTCTGTTTAAATGCTTCGACGAGATCTATCATCTACCGTAGATCCGTTTCGGTTGGTCACGAAAATAAGATGGTAGTGTGACAGTTTAGGTTTTCAATACGGCATTCGTTCAGACAGTCTTAAAAAATATTTGGTTATACAAAAACTCTCTTAATACCTGTGTTACTGTTGATATAGACCACGTAAATTTGACGATTTTATCTTTATAAAATTGGTGGCAAGTAAAAATATGTCTGTTGCAATGGCACCGCCCATTTTGTTTACCCGCGTATCGGTGGGTCGTTACAACAAGATGGCCTTTTGGTCACCGGCCAAGATCGTACAACTAACTTTTACCAGCATTTGAATTATGATGTAAAATTGGCGCAACGGTGCGTTTTAACATTAAATTGTTAAAAAGAATAATAAAATCTTCTGTTTTAATGCTTCGACGTGACCTATCACCTACCGTAGATCCGTTTCGGTTGGTCACGAAAATAAGATGGTCATATGACAGTTTGGGTTTTCAATACTGGATTCGTTCAGATAATCTTGGAAAATATTTGGTTATACAAAAAGTCTCTTAATACCTGTGTTACTGTTGATATAGACCACGTAAATTTAATAATTTGATCTTTTTAAAATATGTAGGTGGCAAGTAAAAATATGTCTGGTGCGATGGCACCGCCCATTTTGTTTACCCGCGTATTGGTGGGTCGTTACAACAAGATGGCCTCTCCGTCACCTGCCGAGATCGTACAACTGACTTTTTCAAGTATTTTAATTATGATTTATGTAAAAGTGATAGAACAGTACGTTTTAACATTAAATTGTTGTTAAATTAATGTAAACTTAAAAACAAGATATAATTGTAATCATAAATGAATGATGAAAATAAAAATCAACCTCTGTTTGACTTAAACGAAAACTAGTAATAAATTTTAAACGCTTTAGAAAAAAAATGCTTGAAATGAAAATTTATTTGTAGATATTTTTTAATTTTCTATAACTTTAGTTGAATATACTTTTGTAGTAAATTATATAAAAAGGCCGCAATCTTAAAAAATATATTTTTTACCGATTTTAATGAGCAAAATACAGAAAGTCCGTTTTTGACGCTAAACTAAGCACTGTACCAAGAAATTTTAAAGAATAGTGTAGGGGTTTTTTTTAAATTTTCTATGACTTTGATTATAATACGCTTTTGCCGTAAGATGCGTTTTAAGACGGTAATCTTAAAAACAAAATGTGTTTTACCACAACAGCACAGCCTTCCCACGAATTTTAACATACAAGCCGCTTACTTTTTCTTGTAGAGCATTAAAATTTAGTAAATTAAGCAATTTTAAAGAAAATCGTAGGAGTCATTTTTGAAAAATTGTTAATAACTGAAAAATTGGATTAAAATTGGAAAAATTGGTTTCATTTATGTGTCAACTGTAATTTTAGGTAGATTAGAATTGAAACATTTTTTATTTAGTCTAAAACTAGTCATAATTACACTTAAAAAAACCAGGAGAGTAAAATTTAGTGCGGTTTTATAAAAATACTAGCTAAAGTACCCGTTCTTCGAACGGTTTTCTTGGTGTCGTGGACCTTTGTTGGTTGGGATACCAAGTTCGATCCCTGTCAGGTCTGATATTCTTTAACTATTCATTATTATCTACCTCCTTTCAACGTCAGCATTATTATTTATGAAAAAATAGTTGAAATTAAAATAAAAGCGAGATCTTGGTGGTTATAAATTAAGATATGCAGCGCTTTATTGTTTTCATAATAAATGAAAGGTACACCACAACAGGAACACCACGATGATGACCACTATTAAGACGACTGATTCATTTTTGACAATGTGACCGAGAAAAGGTGTGCAGGGAACTGGTGGAATGGGTAGTTAGGTAACTGACTGAATGAATACGGGTTTTACGGGCGTGTAGGCCTGTGTTTATTCTCCTGTTTATTTTGTATGTTAATATTTAAAAAATATTGGTTAATTTTTTTTTAATTGGTAATATCTCCGTTATTATGCATGAAAATGAAAAACTTAACATAATCAGACCTATTTGTATATAAACGTTTCGTAATTTCGATTATATAAAATGTTTTGATACATTGACTTTTAACGGAGATATTCGTAGTTTTTTGTTTACCCGTTCTTCTGAACTCCCCCATCCTTTTGTGATATTAAAAAAATTTATACCCTATTTTTATTTCGATTATGTCCAGAACTTAGATACCGAAATTCATTGAATTTGGTTCAGCGGTACTTGCGTGATGCCTTAAAATACAAACAGACAAAAATTCAGCTGAACTTATTTTTAGTGTTTACGTGGTACATCTGGTGTAGAAACAAAATTTGGGACATTTTGAAAAATTGTACAGACAATATCACAATTTTATTTATATAGATGTTAACAAGAAAATAAGCGTAGTCTGCCTTATTTAATAATAATTTAAATTCGTGAAGAAAACTTAATTAAAACTTCCAAAATTAAATAAATAGGTATCTTAAAAATGCTAGTTAACATATAAGGAATTATAAAATCAAATTACATTCACAACCAATTGTATGTAAAATAAATTATGAAATTCACAACATAAATAAAAAAATAAAGAATACAAACAGCAAATAAATATTTATAATGGATGTATCTTATCACATGATTTTAGAAGAATGAATACAAAATACAAACATGAGTGGATGAGTTACAAGTATTTACAACTGGCTGTAGTTTGTTAAAACAAGCTAGATACAAGTTAACCTGAACTAAAACTAGTATTCTGTAGCTGCATGACACGTTATCCGTTTGTTGACTTATGCAACCGTAGGTGAATCTTAGTACGTTTCTTCTTCTTTTTCTTCTTCACATGTCCGTGATGCAGTGAGCTGACAGGAGGTCATACCATAAAACTTAACTTCACTTTACTAACAGGCTGCGTACTTTTCTATTTAATGTTAACCTATTTAAAACTTGAAAATCTTGGAGCTTTCAGAATTGAATTCTTATTATTAAATACATTATAATATTTTGATAAAAATGTTGTAACATTTTTTTTAATCCGTAATGTGTGTAAGTTGCAATCTGTTTAATTATGAACAATAAACAATCCCACGACACAATAAGATGAGGATGATTTGTATGACGTAAATAATAATAATAATAATAATATTAATCTTTATTCCACATATTATAATAGTCTACCTGCCCATAATAGACAGGTGGATTGTCAAATTTTTTACACTCAATCTGTTCGTTGCAGGGCTAAAATAAATAGTTCTGTTTCTTATCACATGGTCAGCCAATTAAATGACTGAATCATTTAAGAACAGAAGAGGTAGAGGTGTAAAAGACACTAATCAGAGTTTTCTCCTCTGAAAGTAATGAATTTCATTATACAGCCAGACCCTGTGGTGAATGAAGTGAAGTTGTCATTTACAGAGTGGAAAATATGTGCTTTTCAGAGGGCCCGGCATGCTGATAAGCGTACTTTTTCACTCAGTGAGGAAGGCAATGGTAAACCACCTCACTCCTTGTTTTACTTAGTAAAACCTCTATAGGTTCAAACCAGCCAGCCAGGCTGATGACCTAAACAACATAATAGTCTACAACATAAAGGTAAAATACACAAATCAGTATACAAAATTTAACTTAATTAAAATTACACTAATGCACCTTAAATTAAAAACAATGAAACAATATTAAATTAAATTAAACAAAATACGAATTTTATATAAAATGTGGGTATAGGTATCTCCTGTAGCAAAAGCTGTGATGGAGTATACCATCCATGAAAATACAATATCAAAGATGTAACAACTTATAGACAATAATAACATAAATACAGTATATATAAAAATACAACAAAGAGATAAAATAAGAATTAATACAAATTACGACAATCTTTTACCGCAAAGAAGCGGATAACTAATCAAAAGTAACTATAGAAAAAATACCATTTAAATGTCTTGCACATATTAACAAAAAAAAAAGTTAATAGTAAATAAAGAGAATGAAATAAACTGACATCAGAAAAATGTCTCTGCATCCTCAGCCGTAAACAACCAATCAATCATCTATGCGGAAAACCGCCAAAAACTTTTAGTATTTTTCATATCCTTTGATACGTAGTTGAAGATTTTTATTTAAATGAAATATAATCTTGTACAGACTCATGCCGATCACTCCTGAGAGAGCATCGCTAATTGAAACCCAACCATCAAAGTACACCGGTAACCACTGTAGTATTCAAATCTATATAAAACCTGTACTAGGATTTGAACCACAGAACCTTCGTCCCCGAAAATCAGCTTTGACACTCAGGTTAAAACACTTAATGCATGTTTGTTTGGGATTTGGTTTAAATAATAAACAAACTTTTTTTGAACTTAATACAAGACTATTTATTAACAAAATGATAAATAAAAATTAGACTAGATTCTCATAATAGATAGGTGGAGTGTTAAATTATTTGCAATCAATCTGTTAGTTTCAGGAGTACAAAAATTATTTTCGGTTCTAATCATATGGTCAGTCAATTATTATGACTGAACCATTTAAGAACAGAAGAGGTAGAAGTGTAAAAGACACTAGTCACAGTTCACCTGTAAGAATGGATGACAAAACAAATTTTTAGGACAAAACAATGGACCGAAGGTATCGGATTAATGGTTTAAAAGATTTAGAAAGGATATTGAGAAAACCAGAATAAACTGAGAAACTTAATGAACCGAACCATCAGAGAACTAATTTCTGAGTAAGGACTTCCACGAAGAGCAAAAACAGAACACCGGGTGGACAGAAGTAAGGAAACAAGTTTATAGTGTGCGAATATTAAGAATGTGGGCTGCAAAACGAACTTCCAGAAACGTCTAAAGTCACTACACGTGGTCTAAAATTGGGCCTGTAATAGAAAAAGTAAGTTATGTATAAGAAATTTTAGTGGTTGTTGCAATGTCCAGTTTGGGATTGTTGACAGGGCACAAGAAAGTAAAAACAGAAGTATATATTTTTTTTATTGTAGATTTACTGCACCTAGTTACTTGAAATTAAGGAACAGTTTTTCTTTAACAATAATATCCTCCCCTTATGTATATAATCATGCAGTCACCCACTGGTGCTAGCACTTATTTTCTAATGACACTTCACAGTATTCTATAAACTTATTAATTTCTCAAATCTCTAACTTAATCCTATTGTTAATTTAGACATTAATTTAGTAACTTACATGACTATATTACTTAAAAGTAGCTTAATATTACATGTAGCTAACCATTAGTTTTAGTAACTTATATTATATATATGACTTAAATGTAATTTATTTTTATTTATAGTTTTTTTTCAATTCCTAATATGTGTACGTTGCAATCTGTTCAATTCATAACAATAAGCAACCCCATGACCCAATGTGATGAGGATGATGTGTATGACGTGTAAATGAGGTGTAGTCTTGTGCAGACGCAGGTCGACCACTCCTGAGAGAGTATGGTTAATTGAACCCCAACCATCAAAATACACCGGTAACCACTGTCTAGTATTCAAATCCGTATAAAAATAACCACCTTTACTAGGATTTGAACCAGGAACCTTCGTCTCCGAAAATCAGCTGTTAAACAGCTGTTTTTGACGACGACTTTACCTCTAGACCAACCCGGTGGGTTAATTTATAGTTTAACAGTACTTTTATTATTTTCCTTAAAACCTAAATCTACCAGCTGAGTTTTTTCACTCGCACACTATTACAATTTAGTAATCTTATTTCAACACACTAATTCTACAGCTTAGTTCTTTTCAGTCGCCTAACTATTACACTTTTAGTAATAATTTTTGTTTTTTTAACATACTAAATCTACAGGCTTAGTTCTTTTCAGCCGCCTGACTATTACACTATTCTTCAACAGTTGAAGGGAAAACAAAAATATGACTAAAATTTTATAATTTGTATTACTATTATTAAGCGTAAGAATAATTTCTGAAATTAAGCAAGTTACTTAAGTCATGAATAAGCTTTAATTTAAAGAGCAACACAAAGATTAATCCATTGTTATTATACGATTAAACTAAATTAAACGACTTACAATGAGTTCGAGAAAAATAGACAAGATTATAGATAAGTTAAATATGATCTAAGTTCCAGCATTAGTCCACTATTTAGCTCAGTAAACAACAAAGATAATTGCACGTTACATCGCAATAACGAAAATGTGTTGAAATTTTATAAAATTGTTAAAAAATTTGACAATAATTTTATGTAAGTTTTAGAAAAGAGTCCTATAATAATGCGCATGACCTGGATGACCTTCTAATAAAGGAAGGTTATAAGATAACCTCAAATCCGAAAATAATAATAAAAGAATTTTATGAAAAAAATACATTGTAATTATAATTGGTATGTTGGTGCATCTATTAGGAATGTCCAGTTTGGTAATGTTAACAATTAGGATGGAGACGGTTTTTATTTATTTTGAAAAAATATATTTATATTTAATAATACTTGTAGTGTAATCAAATCAAAACTGTACATAAAGTAATATTTGAATGTATGATACCTTTTTTTTGTTTAACATCTGAGTTAAATTCTTAATACTTGTTTCTGGCGTTCCATTTTATGTAAGCAATAAACCCTCCACGATGATTTCAAAATTCCTACAGTAAAGGAGCTAACCGCATCCTTGTATAGTACATTTCACGAAAGACTAGATGACTATCCAAACCAACTAGCCCGTGATCTAGTTACTAGGAACTTCCCAACTGTACGTCGTTTAAAGCGAAAATGGAGTAGAGATCTCTTGGTCTGAATAACGGACAATACCCGAAGTTTTGAACAGAGAATGTATCACTGGGTACCTCTTCTCCTAAATTAAGGTGAAATTCCCCACCGCCATTTAATTATCAAATTCGGAAGTTGTTTAGCTCAATGTACAGTACCGTAATAAAAATTAAAGACAAAAAAAATCTGAGTTTATTTATAATCAGTTTAAAAACAAAAACTATAGGTAAATATATGAAAGTGTTCACATGACGAAGACAATACCCAATGCTATTGCTTCCGAAAAAAAAACAAAATTGTTAACAATTTTTGAAAACATTAAATCTAGATAAAAAATACTGAATAAAGTAGAATGCGTAGAAAAAGATGATGTTGATAGATATTAATACGAAATTCAATCATTTACAATGTAGGTTAGTCTATAAATCTAAACAAAAGATCAAGTAGTTTTATTCTTTTTAAGTTTTGTTAAGTCTTCCCTATTATCAAGTAAATTAAGCGCCAAAGAAATCGGGTGATCTGCTAATTTTTCTTGATATTTTGAACTTAGCTGCGTAATTTCTTCTTTCACGCTGTTGACACGTGATTTCTTATGCAGCGAATCATTTGTCACAAAGTTTTATAATTTTTATGTTTTATAATTTTTCATGTTATCAGACATTAGTTTATAATCCGTAAAACTTTTAACTGAAATCTTTGGATGATTTTTTTTTTTTTTTTGGTTTAACGTCCGACGTTCTGCAATTACTCCTAATGCAGATGGTGAAGGATGAAATGATTTTTTGTAACGTATGAAAATATCCCATGCCTGAATGGAATTTGAACCAAAGACCGCATAATGAGAGGCGAGCACGTTACCAACTACGCCAATGCGGCAGGCTTTTGGATGATAGCAAATTTGATTTCGCTGCTGATCCCCAAAGCGGTAACCCATAAGTCCACAGCGGTTTTAATATGGCTTTGTATGATAACTTAATGGAAAAATCTAGATCCCCGTACAAACGGAAAAATAATAACAAAAATATCCTGTCGAATTATATTTTTATACCGGCCGAAAAAATTAATCTATCTTATTTATTGTCAAATTTGTTTTTTTTAATCCCTAATGTGTACATTACAATCTGTGTTATTTAAGAACAATAAGCAACCCTATGACCCAGTGAAATGAGGATGATATGTATGACATATAAATGAAGTGTAGTCTTGTACAGGTTAAGGCCGACTATTTCTGAGAGAGTGTAGATAATTGAATCCCAACCATCAAAGAACACCGGTAGCGACTGTATAGTATTCAAATCCGTATAAAAGTATCAACTTTTAATAGGATTTTTTTTTTTTTTTTGTGAAACATTATATTTATTTACAATCAGTTATCTAAGTAACTATAAGTAAATGATTAGAATTAAGTATGACAAGAGAGAAGGCCACCCAGTGATGGTCCTCCTCAAAAATATTCTAACATTGAAGTTTTGATAACAGTACTTACACAAATTAAAAAGTTAACAAAAGTATATACATTGACTTAACTTAAATACAAAACTGAACGATTTTAAAACATTAAAAGTTATAAAGAGAAAACAAATTGAAAAAAAATATTGATACATTGAAGCTTATTTACATTAACAGAATAAAGAAAATTTTTATAAATTTATAATAACTATATAATTTAGAAGAAAAATTATTTACAAATCTAAAACATGGATTCTTTTGAGGCGTCTGGTTGTCTGACTATTGTCCAAGAGGTTAATTGCTAAAATGTTTTTATGATAATTTAGACGTTTTTGGTACATCATACTAAACCGTTGTATTTCATCACGAACTTGGGGTACGTCGAGATATTCATGAATTTCATTATTCCTTATATACCATGCTGCATTCACTATATTTCTAAGTACTTTGTTCTGGAATCTCTGCATTACTTCTACATTACTCTTACTCGCTGTACCCCATAACTGAATGCCATATGTCCAACAAGGTTTAAGTATAGTGTTGTAAATTAACAATTTATTGTTTAGTGTCAGAGTTGATTTTCTGCCAATCAGCCAATACATGTTATTAAACTTCAAATTAAGTTCTCTTCTTTTGGTTGTTACGTGCTTTTTCCATGTTAAACGTTTATCCAAATGTATTCCCAGGTATTTCACTGATTCGCTCGTAGGAATAATAACATCATTCAGTTTAACATTTGGACAGGTACCCTTTCGCATAGTAAATGTCATATGGCTTGATTTTGTCAAATTTACTTTAATCTTCCATCTAGACAACCATCCTTGAACTTCATCTAAATCTTCCTGTAAACTATTTGATGCCACAATGGGATCAGCATTTGAAGACAATATCGCAGTGTCGTCTGCAAACGTAGCTGTTAAACCGTTTTTAGACTCTGGCATATCTGAAGTAAAAAGAGAGTACAAGAATGGTGCTAATGTGGATCCTTGAGGGACTCCTGCATGTATCTCTTGAAAAGATGACAAGGCACCGTTATACTTAACTTGGAAGATTCTTCCAGATAGGTATGATCGCAGTAGTAAGAACAAAGAATGGGAGAGGAATAACTTTATCTTGTACAACAGACCAATGTGCCACACTCTGTCAAAGGCCTGCTGAACATCTAAAAATGCGGCTGTACAGTATTCTCTTTTTTCCAAACATTGAGTTATGGTATCAACCACTCTGTGTACCTGCTCAATAGTAGAATGACCTTCCCTGAAACCAAACTGGTGATCAGGAAGTAGTTTATCTGATGGCACAATTTCTTTTAGTCTGTTTAACAATAATTTATCAAACAATTTTGAAATGCATGGTAGTAAACTAATAGGCCTATAGGATGATACTTCATGAGCAGGTTTACTTGGTTTTAAGAGCATAGTTATTTGAGACACTTTCCACGCAGAAGGATAATATTGGACTCTTAAAATGCTATTAAAAAGATAGGTTAAAAAAATTATAGCCTTTTCAGGAAGCATTTGTAGAATTTTTCCAGTAATTAAGTCAAAACCTGGCGCTTTTTTAGTATTAAGATTAGCAATCCCATTTTTAATTTCAGCAACGTTATAAGACCTTACTGGCAGATCCAACTGCAAAGGACTTTCTAAAAATTGAGTTACATGATCATCATTAATTGTTGATGGATGTGCCTCAAAAACAGAGGCAAGGTGCTCAACAAATATTTCTGCTTTTTCTCTATCTGATCTTGCCCAATCACCTTGTGGTCTTCTAATAGGAGGAACTGCATGCTGCGGCCTTTTAAGATGTTTTGTAGCTTTCCAAAGACTATAATCATCCCGTTCATTTGTTGATAGACTTTGCAGGTGGTGTTGGAAAGTTTCATTTTTACAATTGTATAAACTTTCTTTAAGTTCCCTTATCGCCCTGTTCAAAGCTGTTTTATCAGCAGGGTTTCTACTCAAGTGCCAGACCCGTCGCAACCGCCGTTTCTCCGATATTTTCTCCATGATGTTCCTTGGATAATTCATGCCTTGTGGTTCATTCTTTTCTGTGGCTGGAGTAGACAACCATGCAGCCTTTTGAATAACCTTGGTTAAGTGTTCAGCTGCAAACTCAATTTCTTCGTCTGATTTAAGAGATATATTTGTATTAATATTATTTTCTACAGAGCGTTGAAAACTTCTCCAATCAGTATTTTTATTACAAAGAGTATGATACGTTTCTTTTTTAATAATATTGGTACTGATTGTAGCAATAACTGGGGTGTGATCGGACGAAGAATCACAACAATTTTCAATATCAATATAAAATTTAGAAATATTATTTATAACAAAAAAATCTAACAGGTCTGGAATTTTGTTGGCATCTGTTGGCCAGTACGTTGGTTGACCACCAGACAGTGTGTCTAAATTGAGATTATCAATACATTTTTTTAACGTTCTTCCTCGTGGGGTTGTTAAACGAGAACCCCAAAAAATGTTTTTGGCATTCCAGTCTCCTCCTGCTATGAAACGGTAACCAAGTGTTTCAAAGTATTCAGTAAATTTAATTTCTGTAACAGAATGTCTTGGTGGACAATACACTGAGGATACTACTATGGGACCACACCAATCCAATATTTGGACATTAGTAGCTTGTAAGTGAGGAGTGCAATACTGCGGAAGTTCATGGTGTTTAATTGAATTTCTTATGATCACGGCTGTACCACCATGGGCTCTACCATCTGGATGTTGCGTATTGTAAAAAGAATAATTTTTAATTTTAAAGAAATTACGATCAGTGAAATGGGTCTCTGATATTAATAGAATATCAAGTTTATTTATTAAAATTAAAGTTTCTATTTCCTGGTGTCGCTGCGCTAAACCATTGATATTCCAAGAGGCAATTCTCAAGAATTTCATGCACATAACTTATTTATCACAGTTGTCAGAAGGTTCATTAATGTACCCATTTGATTAACACCAATAATTCAATTTGATCTGATAATTTACTAATTTTATTGTCATTATTACGCAAATCATTCTCATCAATTTGCTGTACAGCATGGGCATATGATCGGTACAGCCTTGCTTCTTTTTGAGAACCTAAGTTTTGCTGTGCGAGTTCTGGAAAATGTCCATTACTGTGACCATTATTCAAGTTAAATTCTCTTTTTTGTGATGGATTAGTAGGTGAATTCCTCGTTGCTAATCGCCCTTTCATTTTTCTCTCTAAAATTTCTTTGTAAACCCTACATCCCCTGTAATTGGCAGGGTGGTCATCCAGGCACAATGCACACGTAGCAGGTGTAATTTTATCTTTCGGACAATCTTCCGTTTTATGACCTTGTGCGCATTTTACACATCTATAAGGACGCATACAATTGTTACGAGTATGGCCGTATTGTTGGCAGCGCATGCACTGCACAATGCCAGTGGTTTTCCTCGGCGGTTCAAAGGAAACAGCGCAATTACATACATATTTTATGTTAAAAATATCTTTGTTATTTTCTTTTGGCTCTAAATTTATAAAAAACATTGAAAGATTAGCCTTGGTGATTCGACTACGAGCATTAATTATTTCACCTCGCACTTTGTGGCCGTGCTGTTCGATCTCTTCTTTAATTAACTCCACTGGTGTGGAATAGTGAAGATTTTTTAGAACTACCCGATAGGCTTTGGTGTCTTTTCTGGTGAATGTATGTCCTATCAATTTTTTCTCCCGGATTATCTCAATTAATTTTTTATATGTGTCTACATTTGTTGTTGATATTTTTAATTGTTTATTATTAACTATTCTAATTGTATAATCATTTTTATCGATAACCATCTCTATGAATTCGCACAACTTAACAATGTCTGTAATACCATACAGTATTATAGGTGGTGGTTTCGGGACTTTTTTCTCTACAATATGAATTTCTTCCATAGGAAGTTCGCTAAATCTATTCGTTAGCTCAATTTCAGTTGCATTTGTCTTAGTTTGGTTAGAATTCAACCGTACTTTATTTTTTGTGGTTCTTAATGTAGGCACTGTATGCCACTGAGATATATCAGAATTAACAAGTTCTGTTTGACAGCTGATGACAGTGCCTTCGTTATTATTTGGTCTGCAAACCTTTATGGTATCCTTTGTTGACGATAAGGAAGAAGAAGAAGGTCGTTTCAACTGAGAGGCAGAGCGCGTTGCCTGTTCAAGATTTTGATCTCTTTGTACATTTTCATTGATGATCACAGGGATATTCCCATATGATTGAAAATCAGCTGGATTGTTAAACATATTAATATTTTATGATATCCCTTTGAAGGTTAATATTTTTTAAACAAAAATAAATTATAATAAATATTAAATTCAAACCTGAAATATGGCTCCCCAGGCACAAAAACTGTTATTAATAAAAACTACATACTGCAAACGGAGTTCACATACAAATAACTTAAGAAATAACCCAATATTCCAGACAATGAAATCTAACGACTTATCGGTATGACAACAATGACTCGACTCTAATAGGATTTGAAACAGAAACTTTTGTCTCTGAAAATCAGCTGTTAAACAGCTGACTCGCGGCAACGCTCTACCTCTAGACCCACCCGGTGGGTAAATTTTGTCAGATAGGCTAAAAATGTTAAATATAAGCTACAGATTCTAAAAAAATAATTCTAGCAGTTCTTTTCTAAAAGTAAACCATTTTAGAATAGAAGGAAAAAAATACTATTGGCAGTATCTCAGCTTCTTAAAGAAATAGCAAATTACTAACTTTGAAGTTGAAATAGGCCTAATCCATTGGCGCAGTTGGTAACGTGCTCGCCTCTCATCATGCGGTCTTGGGTTCGAATCCCATTCAGGCGCGGCATATTTTCATACGTTACAAAATATCATTTCATCCTTCACCGTCTGCATTAGCAGTAATTGCAGAGCAGTCGGACGTTAAAAAAAAAAAAAAAAAAAAAAAAAAAAATCCATATTATTTAATTTGATAAAATTTATTCATATATTTTTCTAAAATTTTCTGTCATTAGGTAAATTAAAATTAAGAAAGGGCACGTCTGATAAACTTAAATCTTCTTCACTAATGACCTAAATTACAAGAATGATATTTAAAAAAATTAAATTTTTATAAACAAATAATTTTAAACTCCTACAATAAAACCCTTAGTCTTTATATAATATTTTAATATATTTGAAAATAATTAAATTTCATAGTACCTTACGACCTGTCTGTTATATTATATATACATATATATATAAACAGCGGCCTTCCCCTTGGGTATTTTTTGATTCTTGCCATCACTTACGTTTTTGAAAGTACAATCACTTTTTAAATTTAATCTTCTCTTTTTTTCATCAACATATTTTTAAAAATACCATCCTAAAGGTTTTTTATGTTGTTTTTTTTCTTTAAATTAGAAAATTAATTAATTTTAAACCGTTTTGGTTGATAGGTGTATAATATTTACCAATTTAATATTTAATTATTTTAACGCCAAAGTCATCAAAATTAAGGATGTTTTCTTATACAGTATCATAAAGATTATTCGAAATTATTTTATAACATCGTTGGGTGTATTACAACGTAAGTTAGTTAAATTATATTCATATCATCATTTGTTTTAACTAATATGGTGTATTTTCAATTAACTTTTTTACCATAAAAGTTCTATTTAATAACTAACTTATAAGTTTGTTCATTATTAATTATGCTTAACTAATAATGAATTCACTCTTTAGTCACATAAAATAACTAAATTCAGTCACAGAGTTACTAGAATTACACAATCCTCATAACTACAAGCCGTAGATACTTGAAATTCATTTGTTACTTCTATCCAGATCAGGAGGGGCTTAAGCCAGATTGAACCATGTACAATTTTTTTTTTCAGTATTGGACTTTTAAATTTTAATTTTAATTATAAATTCCCATTTTACACGAACAAAACTATCGTAAAAAATTCCCTAATTTTCTAATTTTCTCTTGGTTCATTATTGCGTATGAAAATCAACTACTTTTACATTTTAGTCATGGCATTAATTCAAAATGGAAAACTTTGTAGTTGGTTCACTCTGGCACAAGCCCTTCCGATGTACTCGAAAATAAATAATTTTGGAAAAATTTGAAGTGAAACACCCACACTCTTGCCAAAACAATGAAAAACATAACCAAATTTTAATCATAAGAGGATGACTTTAAATGAAAATTAACCAGTGTTGAATTTTGAGGAACGAAATATGAAAAATCTGGTGTGAAACACTCTCACAACTTCTCTTGCCGATGCAAAGAATTAATAATATAACCTAACGTTAGTAATAAAACATTAGAAATAAACAAAAAACTAACCTCAAAAAACATAACCTAATTTCAATCATCAGTGAAAGATGCAAAATGAAAATCAACCTCAGTTTGAATTAAAAATACGGAACTCTTTCACGCTAAACTGTAGAGAAAAATTATCTAAATAAAAGTCGTAGATCTTTTAATTTCTTACAAATTTGACTATACGTTTTTGAAGTAAAATGCATAATAAGGCTGAAATCGTTTTTTTACACGATTTCGTGAGAAAAAAACAGAAAATCGCTAATTACCGCTAAACTAAGCGTTATACAAAAAAATGTTTGAAATAACGTTATAGAATTTTAAACTCTCTACAACTTTTAGTAGATACATTTTTGTGCTAAAATGCATATTAAAGTCGCAATCTTAAAAAAACAATTTGTTTACGAGAAAACTGCCTCACCAAGAATTTCAGCAGAAATGAAGCCTACCTTATCTTGTAAAGCATAAAAACTGTAGTAAACCAGGCGATTTTTAAAAAAATCGTAGGAGCCGTTTTTGAGAAAATTGCAGAAAGTGAAAAATTACACGTATAAACTACTACTTCCGGTTGACCGATTTTGATGAAAATGTTCATGTTGGGTCCTCTAGTGGTATCTAACTTAAGTTCTAAGTTCTTACGATGCTCCGTTCTTGAGATATTTTGTTCATACACACACAGACCAATCACAGAAACATGTTTGTGTGAAACATATCACACAGAAACATGTTTTTTGGGTTCAGGGGGGTCTGAAAACGTGTAGATCGGGTGAAAACACGATTTCGAAAAATCGACAAGAAAACAATTAAGTTATTTTCCTTCCTATATATTCATATACGCAAGAGAAAGTAAAAATTGTTCAATCATAGGAACTATCAATTATTATTACTGGAAATAAGCAGTAGCCAACTCTGATAAAAACGAAAAGAAAACAAATATACATTTTATGAACACAACTATAAACAATTAAGTACAGTAAAACCTCACTAATTCGGACTTCATTAATTCGGAATTCGCAATATTTCGGACTACTCCAAGAAGAGCAGCTTTTCAATTTTTTTAGAAGTTTTTTAGTTAAAAATTAATAAAGTGCTACTTCAAAAAAATAGCTTTTAACTGTCTAATAAAAAATTTTCATCCTGTAATACATTATTGGTTACTCAGTGAAGAAAACATTCCACAATTTAAGCTAGTGAAGTGAGAAACCACCTAGACGAACTTATTGAATTTGCAGACTTCAATCCGGAATTCAATGAATATTATCTTGTCCTAAGAGAGATGCGCCAACAAGTTATAAGAAGCAACAGTGTAGCAAAGAATCACAGAAAAAATAACAAGTTTTTTTTCTAAGCAACCTCAAATGATCCCTGAGGATATTTGTCAACCCTCTACTTCAATAAGTGCCAAATAATCGGTACGTAAGTACAGTGTTTTAATTAAATATCATTTTACACTGGACATTTATTATTTAACAATATTTTTACTGCCGTAAATATTTTTATTTCTATACTTTAACTTTGTTGTTTTTCAATATACTGTACTGTAAGTTCATTAAACATCGATATTTCAGACAAGTAACGTTTATTTTTTAATTTTAATTGCCTAAATTATTCAATTTTTAGATGTAAACAAATATTTGCGATAATTCGGACTTTCAATAATTCGGACTTCACTTCCCCCCAATTAGTCCGAATTAGTGAGGTTTTACTGTAATTTATAATTGGAAATACAATAAACTGCAGCGATTTAAGAATGTATCAAGTATAAAGTCTAACAACGATCTATAGTTAGGTTAAATTCAACTTCAGTATACAGACTAAACCACTGGATTTCGCATGCTTCCTACATTGCATGAATTTCAATTGTTTGTTACGTATAAATAAATCACAATTTGCAGTAAAGGTACGTCAAGAGGTAATAAAGGTAACCACTCCTTCTTCTTCTTCTTCTTCTTCTTATTGTGTTGCGTGAAATTGCAGACAAGGTAGGTCATTCAGGTCATGTCTAGATTAGGTTAGGTCAGGATACACCGTAATAAAACATTCGTAAGTAAACTAAATAAACAGTTACGATTTACAGAAAATTAATTTAATTTAATAAAAAGTGTTAAAAAATACGGTGTCCAAAAACTCATACGACTTTCTCTATCCAATGTAAATAATGAGAAATATGATCTAATTTTAATCATCAGTGGACTGTAAATAGTGGCGGATTTGCATATTTGGGGGCTCGTCCTAATAAGTTTGTTACGGGCCCCTTGTCTGCCGTTGAACTATTATAAGAGTGCGTAGGTATTAATTTGAATTAATAACAATAATTTATGTTGTAATAATATAGTGTTTATGAAGTCATAAACTATTAAACATAAAAATATTTCAATTAGTTTTAAGCTACTAATAGTTAAATATCTCCCGCAAAGTGTACATACTACGTAAAAATGAATCTTTGTTTGTCTCTTATATGCTTTGAAACACTAACTTTTTCGACGTGACTGTAAATTTCCTCATTACTACAGGTATGGATAAAGGTTTTATTTACTGCTTCCTAAGACTTTGCGAAGGATTTTCCTTACCTCCATTTCCAATCTCTGTAGATCTCCCTTTCTATACAGGGTTAAACACTCAGCATTGTATAGTGTTTCAGGGGTGTATAACTGAATTTATTTTACAATAAAGATTTTATATTCCATGCTAAAAATATTAAGAAATTTGGGATTACACCCGAAATTGATCAAACTAATCCAGTTGACACTAAAAGATACTAAATCCAAATACGATTTAGAGGAGAACTATCCAAAGAATTTAACATCACAACAGGATTAAGACAGGAAGATGGACTGTCTCCATTACTGTTTAACTGTGCACTAGAGTATATAATGAGAGAGTGGCAGAGAATCAATCCTCCCACAGTGGTATTAGGAAGAAAGAACAGGATTGAGATTTAGTTGTCTGGGATTTGCAGACGATCTAGCGCTACTAGCAACAAATGCAGAGGGAGCCATTTCCCAAGTTTTAAGTCTCTATAAGATATAGCAGGAAAGATAGCACTCAAAATATCGTATGAAAAAACTAAAATGATGAATTTAGGAGAGGACAAATGTAAACACATAATGATAAATGACAACAAAGTGGGATTAGTTGAGAAATTTTATTGTCTACGGGAAATAATCAATAAAAATAATAATGAGGCAATAAATTGGGCTGAAAGATCAGCCAAGATAATTGCCCAATAGTGAAGTTTACAAAATTATTGATCCAGTAACTGAGACGATGAGGAAAAAGAGAATATCATACCTCGGTCACATATTGAGATATCCAGAAAATAGATATGTCAAACAGATATTGAATTTCTGTTGTGAACTCGCTCTCAAACCGGTATGGATGAGAGAAATAAATGAAGATCTGGAGGAGATGGGATTAAAAATTGAAGACCTCCAAAACAAATCCGAAAAATTAAACATCATTAAAAGCTTTAAATTTGCACCTCCTCCAACTAAACAATATAAAACGAGTGTCGTATCAGATGAAGTGAGACTGGCCCGATCGCTTAGAATGAGGGCCAACTGGGAGAAGAGAAAACAACGTAAGACTAAATAAATGTTAAAACTAACTTAAAGTGATCCAGTGTGGTCTAAAAAGTAAAAAAAAAAGATTTTATAATTTATAAATTCAATAATTATTATAATTTATTTCTATATTATAATTATAAATAGAAATAAATATATAAATATTATATTATAATTTTATAAATTCAAAACGAGATGAAAGAACTCGATCTAACCATGACCTAACGCACAGTACCCCTTGGTATAAACACTAAATGTGAAATCACAAAGTTCGATTAACCACCATAACAATCAAACTCACAATTGGGGTTTGTTCAGATGAACTAAAGAAAATAAGATCTGAAAATATGAAAAAGTTTTGAAACAGCAAGAAGAAGAAATTGAAGAAGAACCATCCAAAATGACTAAAGTGATCCTATGTGGTCATAAAAAAAATTATAAAATATTTCAGGCTTAATTTTTGTTTACGGATTTGAATACTAGATAGTGGTTACCGGTGTACTTTGATGGTTGGGGTTCAATAAACCATACTCTCTCAGGAGTGGTCGGCCTGGGTCTGTACAAGACTACACCTCATTTACACGTCATACACATCATCCTCATCTCATTAGGTCATGGGGTTGCTTATTGTTCTAAATTGAACAGATTGCAACGTACACAAATTAGGAATAAAATAATTTTTGTATTTTTTTGTTTATTTATAGTGGCATCAACATCTTGATCGTTAGCGACTTCTATGGATTTCGGTACTGCAGCGGGGAATCGAACTGGGACCTTCTGCTTTGTTGGTTAGCGCGCTAACCACTACGGTACGGAGGCGTCCAAAATTATGTTTTTAATTTTACGTTGTTTACTCATGGTTAAACATAGTTTATATTGTTCATTATTTAATTTTTTTTTTATTCCTAATTTGTATACGTTGCAATCTCTTCCATTCAGAACAATAAGCAACCCCATGACCCAATGAGATGAGGATGATGTGTATGACGTGTGAATAAGGTGTAGTTTTGTACAGACCCAGGCCGACCATTCCTGAGAGTATGGTTTATTAAACCCCAACCATCAAAGTACAACGGTAACCACTGTCTAGTATTCAAATCTTAGTAAAAGTAACTACCTTTACTAGGATTTGAACCCGGAACCTTCGTCTCCGAAAATCAGCTGTTAAACAGTTGATTTTGGCGACGACTTTACCTCTAGACCAGTTAAATTGACCAGTTTTTACGTTATAAAGATGTCTTTGTATAGGGTGATTCAAAAAGAGCGCCGGTTTTGATATATCAAATTAAGAGATTTATTTTATTGAAAAACTGAAAATAAATACATCAACAAGTTCATCTTTCCTTCCGATTTTATGTATGAAAAATGATATCATGCACGTGTCCTCCTCTACTGCGCTGGCACGCATCAACTCTGTCCATGAAATTGGATATTACTGCACGACAAGTTTCGACTTCCATTTGCCCGTTAACCCGTTGAATTTCCTCCTTTAAGTCATTGATGTTTCGGGGTTTATTGGCATACACCAATGACTTCAGATGACCCCAAAGAGGAAAGTCACAAGGCGTCAAGTCATACGACCTTGGTAGCCATTGATGGTCGGAATTACGAGAAATGATGCGATCCTGGAACCGTTCACGGAGCAACAACATTGTTTCTCGTGCAGCGTGACAGGTGGCACCATCCTGCTGAAACCACAACTCGTCAATGTCCATTCCATCCAAATGACGCCACAAAAACTCCCTAATCATCGTACGGTATCGGTCTCCATTTACTGTCACGGCTTGTCCTTCTTGATTTTCAAAAAAGTAAGGGCCGATGACACCGCCCGACCAAAAGCCGCACCAAACTGTCACTCGCTGTGCATACAAGAGAAACTACAACTGAATCGTCAATCGGAATGTTCTCCAAAATAGAAATGAGGTCAAACAATGTTGCCAACCGATAAACAAAAATTTACCAGCCGTTTAAAAACCGGCGCTCTTTTTGAATCACCCTTTAATTTATCCAATACTCCTACCTCGATTAAGTCCGTAACTGAGATAGTAGTGTCTTCTGCAAAGGTACTGTCGTAGGGTCAAATTGTTGTACCACAAAGTTGCTTATAACTTTGAACATGTACGAACTATTAACAGGTTTTTTTGTCTAATTGACCAGAAATATCTGCTCTATAAATAGTGTTTAAGTACTATTCTAAAAGAGTTTATCAACAACATCAATGATCTGAAAAAAGTAATATAAAACAATGGAAATATTTATAAAAAAAGAAATGAATACATTTTAACAAAGTGGCTAATAAATATTACCTCTAGAGTGCACTAGGCTCTTAATGTGAGTAAAAATAACATAAGAACAACCATTTTGAAATAAAATGATACTAGGAGGAAATGTCTTTATTACTGAATACATAAATAGATATTTTAAAACATAAAATTTTACACGATCATATTATTATGTCATGAATTATTATGCAATTGGGTAAAAAAGAGTTAAGAGAAAGAAGTTTTTTTTTATATAGAACTTATTCAGTAAGATGTCACATCTGTGAAATCGTTAATAATATAGGTACTCCAATACGAATTTGAATGTTACATTCAATTGAATGTTAACGGTTTTTAACGTTTGTATTTTTCACTATAAAGATTGTTCGATTTTATCGATTATAATTTTTGAAGTTAAGGAGGGGTCTACGTTTTTATTAAAACCTTCTTCTTCTTCTTCTTCTTCTCATAATCAAGGATTAGGCTCCCGTCTGTTCCGCCTTACAACAGCGACAAAACTATTTAATTATTTCCATCTCTTCTGTGGCCTCCCAAGATCTCTCCTTTCCACCGATCTATATTGCAAAACATTAAGGGGATCCTTCCTTTAGGTTATCTCTCTACTTGCTCCCTTCATCCCTTCAACCCACGACTACAACCCTTTGTTCTTTCTAAGACTCGCATCTCTGAACCCTGTACTCTACTCTCCTAAGGTTTCGCACATTAGTGCGAAACCTTAGGAGAGTAGAGTACAGTAGAGTAGAGAGTGTTAATACACGACTCACTTCCATAGAGTAGGACTGGGGCAGCCATCACTCTTTTTTATCCGAGGCGGCGAGAAAAACTCAAGTTCACTCCCTCACGATGGGGGAAGTAGCATTGGACTCAATTGAGGCGTTCTCGTCCAGTCCCAAGGAGGCCGTAACCGCCTTACCAACCAAAAACCTGCCGTCTGGCCACTTGATCCGACATCAGCAAACAACCCTCCACCTTCCTCGGAACTGTTTATATAAAACTACAAGGGAATGTCGGGCAAATATCGGGTTAAAAAAATTTTACATAGTGTCAGCGGGGCGTGGAAGGGAACTGTAGCCTAATTCCCCTCTCGCTGTCACCGACCAACTCTCACTCGCTCACTTTCATTCATCTCTTTCATCATCATCACCTTGTAAAATTTTATCTGAGTTTCTTTTCTTGTTTTCCTGCCGAAGGTTCTGCTAATATTTTCCCACTGCTTGAATTGACTATAGAAAAAATTCTTGAAATAAAAGTTGTAGATATTTTCATTTCCTATAATTTTATTTATATTATACACAATTGTCGTCAATACATACTAAGGCCGCGATATTAAAAATACAATTTTTCACTGATTTTGATAAAAAATACAGATAGTTATTAATTAACGTTAAACTAAGTGTTGTACAAAAACAATGTTTCAAATAAACGTTGGAGGTTTTTAAATGTTTTAAAACTTTGATTATTATTATTATTATTATTATTGATTATTACGCATTTTTGCTCTAGAATTCATAATAAGGCCGGAATCTTAAACCCCCATTTTTTATAAGAGAGCACAGCCGTCCCAAGAACTTCATCTGACCCTATCTTGTAGAAAATAAAAATGTAGTAAATAAGACAATTTTTTTAAAAAATCGTAGTAGCAATTTTAGAGAAAATCGCAAAAAATTAATAATTGCACGAATAAATTACTACTCTCGGTTGACCGATTTTGATTAAAATGTTCGTGTCGGATTCTTTAATGATATTTAACTTAAGTTACAAGTTTCACCATCGTACACATTCCGTTCTTGAGACATTTTGTTCACACACACAAACCAATCGCTAAAAACATGGTTTTTGAGTTCAGAGGCTTGAAAATGTGCATTCTGGTGAAAACTCGATGTCGAACAATCGTCATGAAACAACTTTCCTTCCCTGTACAAAATTTTATAATTTTAATTTTTCAATCTTTAACGTTTTTCCTATCTTACATTTTTATAGGTTAGTATCGTTTCTCATGATTGTGTTTTTTTTATGTATTTCTTATTTTATATTTTTGTTTTTGTGAATAGTAAAACTGTGTCAATGGACTATAGTTATGTTTATCATGTCGTTTTGTATTTTTTTAATTGTTAGTTCAATAATTTTGATTTTTATACTTTTTTGGACAGTCACCAATTAATAATTAAAATTAAAAACATCAATATAAGTTAAAAATTAATGAACAACGAGATGTAGAATAACAAAATTTCATTATAAATGTAACACAATTACAATTTTTAACGTGAAATAATCCTAGACAATTATGATGCGACAATAATTTTAAAAATTTAATACACAAATTTAATTATTTACTTTATAAAATAATTAAAATTTAAGTATTATATCTTTTATAAAATTGTAAATTGAATCTTTAAATTCTATTGTCAGTTAAAGGTTATATATTAAGTTAATAATTTCATTTTGTAGTGAAAGGTATGAAGAATATTATTTGTTATTAAAATATAATCTCGTACAATATGTAAATCGAAACTGACACCTTTCAAAGTGATTTCATAATGTTATAAAATTAAAGGTATTGGAATAAATATAGCATCAAACACATAGTGTAAGTATTTTAGTGTTAAATTATACTTAAGCACTGAAGAGTTACAAGCTAAAAATACAGTAATAGTATTTTCAATAATAGTATTTGTAATACATAAAACACAGTCAAACCAAGTATAATTATTTTGCATGCCTTTAAACTATCTTCTTCACAAGCATAATTTTTTAATACACATACACGTGTGTATAATTTTCTTACATAATATTGTATTTTATAGAAGAAAATATCTTGAAATAATAGAGGTGTTTCATACTGGATTATGATTTTTATTACTTACATAAAAAAATTCACTATAAATATTTTAAACATGTGATTTATTCTTCATAAAATTTATAACCCACCGGGTTGGTCTAGAGGTGAATTTGTCGCCAAAATCAGCTGTTTAACAGCTGATTTTTGGAGACGAAGGTTCCTGGTTTAAATCCTAGTAAAGGTAGTTACTTTTATACGGATTTGAATGCTAGACAGTGGTTACCGGTGTACTTTGATGGTTGGGGTTCAATTAACCATACTCTCTCAGGAATGGTCGACCTGAGTCTGTACAAGATTACACCTCATTGACATGTCATACACATCATCCTCATCTCATTGGGTCATGGGGTTGCTTATTGTTCTGAATTGAACAGATTCCAACGTACAAAAATTAGCGATTACAAAAAAATAAAAATAAAGTTTATATTTGCCTATAACAGGCAGGTGGAGTGTTAAAATTATTTCCACTCTTATCTGCTAGTTCCAAAAAATAGTTCTGTTTCTTATCATATGGTCAGCCATTGACTGAAGCATTTAAGAACAGTAGAGGTAAAAGCGTAAAATACACTAGTCACAGTTATATCCTATGAGAGTAATGAATTTCATCATCATACAGCCAGACCCTGTGTTGAATGAAGTGAAGATGTCATTTGCAGGATGGAAACTAGATGATTTTCAGAGAACCTGGCATTCTGATAAAATATACTTTTTCACTCAGTGAAGAAGGCACTGGTAAATCACCTCACTCCTCGTTTCACTTAGTAAAGCATCTGGAGGTTCAAACCACCCTTTTAGCTGATGACCTAAACAACAAATTTTACATATAAAAATCTGTTGTGAAACACTCACACAACTTTCTCTTGCCAGTGTAGATAATAAACAATATAACTTATGTTTGATCATGACCAAACAATGTAAAATGAAAAAATAATATTAACCGAAAAATAAAAATAAACCTCTGTTGATACTACCCCTAGGAGATAAAAATGATGTTCAGCCCTAAAACCAATATTTACTGTTAACTAAGTTCCAGACGAGTAAGATGGCTGAATTTCTGTGTTGTTATTTATAGTGCAAATAAATGAATTACCGCATATAATTTGCAAAATGTTGCCCTTAAAGGTTAAAAAGGGTTTCTAGCCCTTAAATCAATTATTAAGTTCCGGACAAGTTAGATGCCTGAAACTCGGTGAAGATGTTACATACAGTCCACCTAAAAAAAATTACCTCTTAATGATTACTAGAATGTTCCCGTAAGGAGTCGAAAACGTTGTTCAACCCTTGAACTAATATTCTTTGTTTATTAAGTTTCAGACGAAGTTGAAGGTTGAAACCCTTCGAACTTAAATCTATATAAATTTTAAACTATAACCTATGTTTCATCATCAGTGAAAAAGTAAAATGAAAACATAACCTAATTTTAATAATGAGTGAATAACTCAAAATGAAAATCAACCTCTGTAATAAAACATAAAAATACGGATAATCAGTAATTGCCTATAAAGGCTCTGTAGAGAAAAACGCTTAAAATAAAAATTGTAGGTTTTTAATTTCCGATAACTTTAATTGTATACACTTTTGTCGTAAAATGTATACTAAGACTCATACTAAATCCCATTTTTTGACCGATTTTGATGAAAAAACTGGAAAAAATCACTAATTTACTCTAAACCTCATCGTTTCAGAAAAAGCGTTTGGAATAAAACTTGTAGGTGTTTTAATGTTCTACAACGTTATATACTTTTCCCTAAAATGCATGTAAAGGCATTAATCTTTAAAAAAAAATTATGTTTTTACCATGAGAACAAAGCCCCGAAAAATTTCCGCAGATGTGACGCTTACCCTATCTTGTAGAGCATAAATAATTTAGTAAATGAGGTGATTTAAAACCAAACCATAGAAGCCATTTTCGAGAAAATAGCAAAAAATTGAAAAATTACAAGAATAAACTACTACAAACGGCTGACTGATTTTGATGAAAATGTTCGTGTTGGGTTTTCTGTACTCAACAATTCAGATTTTAAGTTTCAGTTTTGTATTCTATTCGGTTCCTGAAATAGACTGTTTTGTTCACACGCAGACCAACCGCTAAAAACAAGTAATTTTCGGTTCAGAGGGCCTGAAAACATGTATTTCCTGTGAAAACTCGAATTCGAGGATTTGACATGACGACATTACTTTCCTTTACTTAAATATTGTATTATAGTTTACTTAATATTATATCCTTAAATAAAAATCAAGAAAGTAAAAATCACGTCAAGAATTTCAATAAAAACTCTTGGTACAAATACATAATTTATACAAGTAAATTAATATTATAATAAGACCTGTTATAAAGAAACAACTTAAAACTATTAGCATACCATTGCCACCTCAATATAAAATACAGGGTGATTATAAATGAAATAGACAGTTTCGATAGCTTATAGAAAATTTATTTTTGAAAAGTTAAGGTAATTACTTACATGATTATATAGAAGAATTCATTAAGTTTTTATTGAAAATATTTACAGATGTTCAATGTGTGCACCATTTGTAACACGACACATATCAACACGGTAGTCGAATTCTTCCCACACACTATTAAGCATATAACGGTAAACTGTAGCAAGAGCATTTGCGGTACGCTGTTTTAGATCATCGATATCTACAGGAAGCGGCGGTACAAAAATTTTGTCTTTTACATAACTCCATAAGAAAGAGTCGCAGGGCGTTAAGTCTGGACTACGAGTTGGCCACGGCGTAAACACAATGTTTTCCTCACTTGCACTGCCGATCCATCGTCTAGGAACACATTTATCAAGATAATTTCCGATCTGTAAGTACCAGTGAGATGCAGTGAGGCGGAGCTCCATCTTGTACAAAAAAGAAGTTATCACTATATTCCTGGAATTGAGGCATTAACCATTCGTTTAATATGGCCAGATAAATTACTCCGATTACTGACACTTCGTGAAAGAAGAAGAAAAAAGGCTCGTACACCTTTTCACGAGATAATGCGCAAAAGACGTTTACTTTAGGGGAATCGCGGGTATGCTGTAAAGTTTTTTGGGTTTTCTGTGCCCCATATTCTAACATTATGTCTATTTACTTTTCCACTAATGTGAAAATTACATTCATCACTGAAAATTAGGCGATTAAAGAATGCGTCGTCATTTTCAACACAATGTTGCATCTCCAGACAGAAATGTTTACGTACGACTTTATCACTGGTATTTAAACTTTGTACTAACTGCAATTTATAAGGTGTCATTTTCAAAAACTTCTGCAGAATTTTCCACACAGTCGGTTGAGGAATTTGCAATTCTAAACTTGCTGATCTAGTTCATTTTTCTGGACTTGATACATAAACGTCACGAACACTATCAATTTGTTCTTCTGTAACAGAAGGTCTTCCAGTACTCTTCCTTTTACACAGACATCCACTGTTTTCAAAATGTTTATGCTAGTCATAGATTGATTGCCTTGTTGGTGGTGGTTTACCGTATCTTGTTCTGAAATGACGTTGCACAACCGTAACCGAGTTTGTTTTAGCTAATTCAAGAACACAATAAGCTTTCTCCACTTGAGTAGCGGCTATTTTTCTAGACTGGTCGTTGTAACAGCAGCCAACAACAAAATGCTAGCAACCATTGTACCAACATATTAAAAAATTCCCTACAAACCTATATCATTTACTATATTCAAATACACCAGTTTGATGTTTAAGAAGCTGTCGAAAGTGTCTATTTCATGTATAATCACCCTGTATATTCATGTATCAATAAATTTGTTATAAAATGTATTTTAATATATGATAAGAGTACAAAATAATGACTATTATTAAAAGTAATAGGAACATTAACGTGTTTTATGGATTAAGGTAACTCGATAATATAATTTAATCAATGAGAAATATTAGGAAAACTTAGATTATAGATAGGCTAATTTGACTAAAAATATGTAAACATGTTATCGAGATTCTTTAAAAAATTTTAAAAACAAGTCATTAAAGTGTGAAATGAACTGACGATGTTAGATCAAAAGAAAGATTTAATTTTGATTAATTGCATAAAAAGACAGTAAATTTATTAGTTAGGATATGGTAGGATATTGGGTCGGATTGCGCAGCAAATTCTATTCAAATTGCTACTTATAAATGGAAATAAGAAAGATCAGAGTGGAAGATGCGTGGTACAGCATCAGATAGTCGTGAGGCAAGCAATGCTTGCTTGCCTCATCAGAGAATCGCGTTGTTTAACCTGCTCGTCAAAGTAGTATTTAAATCGGGGGTAATGTTTCATACCCCACAAGGGGTTTCGCCACTGATAATTCCCACCTGTCTATTCTGTCTAAATCAATTTCCAGACGACGTTGCGCGTTGTTAATTCTATTGCAGTTCAACAGACACACATTGTTTTAAATTATTTGTTCCAGACTAACTAAGAAACCAGTTATTTAAGACGCTACAATCTATCCTTATAAATCTTATTAAATAAATATATATTAATACCCGCACATTATAACTCCATAATAATGTGTATGTAATTTTTGTAAATAAACAAATATATGATAAATAATAAGGTGTGAAACCCTCAAATGACTTTCTCTTGCATTGTAAATAGTGAAAAATTTAACCAATGTTTAATCATGAGTAAACAATGTGAATATTATAAACGTAACCTAATTTTCATCATGAGTGAATAAAACAAAAAATCAATCTTTGTTAGACTCAAAAAAAGGAAAAATCGTTAATTAACGCTAAACTAAGCTTTGTAGAAAAAAATGTCCCTGCAAAATATTATAATAATAATGAAAAATATAACCTGTGTTTAAATTAATTGCACTTGATCTTTGGTTTCAGGGCTACAAAAAATAGTTCTGTTTCTTATCACATAGTCAGCTAATTATATGACTAAACTATTTAATAACAGAAGAGGTAGAGGTGTAAAAGACACTAGTAAGAGTTATCTCCTCTGAAAGTAATGAATTTCACTGTACAGCCAGACCCTGTGGTTAATGAAGTGAATGTGTCATTTGCAGAGTGGAAAGTGGGTGCTTTTCGGAGGACCTGGAATTCTGATAAGCATACTCTTTCAACTCAGTGAGGAAGGTAATAGTAAACCACCTCACTCCTCGTTTTTACTTAGTAAAACCTCTACAGTTTCAAACCAGCCTTTCGGCTGTTGACCTAAACAACAAACGTATCCTAATTTATATCATGAGTGAATGACGGTAAACGAAAATCAATCTCTGTTGGACTCAAAAATTCGGAAAATCTCTAATTGACCCTAAACTAAGCTTTGTAAAAAAATGCACCTGCTTAGAGTCAAGAATTCTTTCTACGTAATAAAGTACTTTTGTTCAAAATAATTTTATTTGTTTATTTCTATTTTATTTTATTCATGTATAACATTCTTTGCCATTACATGAAATTTTTTTTTTTAATTTATTTTTTATACTTTTATCCTTTTTTGTATATTTACGTTAGGAAATTTTGTTGTAAGATTTTTTGTAAATTTTTGTTTCTTTTCTTTTATGTAAATTCAGTGCAAATGTAAAAAGCTATTATTATAATAGAATAAATAAAATAAACCAACTCATACCCGTGCACAGGCTAGACCTATGCGGGTATTAGGAAATAAGATAAGATAAGATTCATTGTACTTGTTTTTAGCAATAATAAATAAATAAATAAATAAATTTAAGTTGTTATAAAACGAATACGAACGTATCCCTACAACAGATAGGTGGAGTGTAATCTTTTCTTTTTTTGTTTATTTAAAATCGCATCAACAGCTCGGTTATTAGCGATTACTCTGGATTATGTAACAGTGGGTTTGACTTAAGAAAATTTTCAAGTCCCTAGCCTGGAATCGAACTAGGGACCTCCACGTTGTAGGCTATCGCCCTACCACTACGCTACGGACATCGCCATCTTAATCTTATTGCATAACTTTATACTCCATCAAGAACTACAGTTATTAAATAACAGTTAATATATGTTAGAACTTGTTAACGGTTCATAAATTTCATTTATGTTTCTATCTATTGTTTCTTATACAGTAACGGTTTTATTTATGTTAATAATAATAATAATAATAATATCATTTATAACCTATTTTTACCCTTAGTACTATATTTTATTACCATTATGATTCATGTTCCTTAATAAAATAAATAGAGAATTTATTCAATTTACAAAAACATTTATCTTTCTTTTATTTTAATTACTAAATTTACAATTATTAGCCCAGGGTTTATAGTAATTTAAGTGGCCATCCGATGACAAGAATACAAATGAAATAAATTTTTTAAGTCACCGGTGTACTTCGTGTACAGAGTACACCAGCGTACTTTGATAATTGGGGTTCAATTAACCATACTTTCTCAGGAATGGGTGGCTTGAGTCTGTACAACTACATCTCATTTACATGTCATACACATCATTTCATCTGATTGGGTCATGAGGACGCTTATTGATCTAAATTGAACAGATTGCAACGTACGCATATTAGTAATAAAAAATCGAATACGGCGAACGAAGCCAAGTCGTAGAATGGCGAACATTTGTTATGTTATTTAAATAGCTTTCAAGAGTATGTGTACAAAAATTGAATACCATATAATTTTTTGTTTAATCCCTAATGTGTGTACATTCCAATCTGTTCAATTCAGAAAAATAAGCAACCCCATGACCCAATGTGATGAGGATGGTGTGTATGACGTGCAAATGAGGTGTAGTCTTGTACGGACTCAGGCCAACAACTCCTGAGAGATTATCGTTAATTAAACCCCAACCATCAAAGTACACCGGTAACCACTATCTAGTATTCAAATCCGTATAAAAGTAACCTTTACTAGGATTTAAACCAGGAATCTCCGTCTCCGAAAATCAGCTGTTAAACAGCTGACTCGCAGTGAAGACTTGTCTTTACCTCTAGACCAACCCGGTGGGTCGATAGCATATACATGAATTATTTACAAAAAATAAAATCGAAAACGTAGCTGTGGGGACTGGGCTAAATAATAACAATGTACGTTCAATCATGCATTAGACAATTTAGCAATAATTATTATATAATAATTTATTTCTTGATGATGATTATTTAAAACATTTGATTATACGCACGTTTTAACATTTATTAACACTTCTTAAGCTATTAAATTTTATTACATGGTTTTTAAGAAGATATTTTATTTATTTTATTACTCTATTAACTCATGTTTATTAATTTACTAGCAGCCCCGGCTGGCTCCGTCTAACATTAGTAAGGTAAACATTATGTATGTAACTTCTAGTATCACTTAACAAAAAACTCTCTTGATTGGTTAAAAAAGTGGAAAATCAAAGTTAATTCTATAAAATCTACGGCCCCAAACATGTCCCCCAGTTTACATAAACAATATACTCATCTCATAGACACAGTTAGATATTTGGGAATCACTCTTTACATTGGTAGACCTTACTTTTCACAATAAAAGACAAAAATTCACATACCGAAAGAAGTACTGAAACATTCTAATTGGTAAACATTCTTCTCTTTCATTAACAAAAAAATTATAGCTATATTATTTTCCTTTTTGAAATCCATATGGACACATGGTTTCCACATTACCAATCTACCAAACCTAAAATACAGCTCGATCACAGTTCTACCAGTACAGAGTACTTTGAATTATAACGGACTCCTCTTGGTACGTTAGAAACGATACTATAATAATATGTTATTATTTTATCTCCTTATTTTTACAATATCAACTCACATACGAGGTATGGCTATTAAATAACGAGACTGACGTTGTATAAAATTTTATTTTTATTTTATACATAATCACTTATTGTCACCTTCAATATACACTCCTTACCTATCCCTACAACGCTCTATGCGAATTTACCATAGTTGGAAACAGTGCTAGAAGTCATCTTCTGTCAGCTCCTTCAGGACATGTGCCGCTTTCTCTTTTACAGCTTCCACAGACTCAAATCTTGTCCCTTTTAATGCAGATTTCACCTAAGGGAACATGTAGAAGATAATAACATGTGATGAAACGTGGTTTTTTACTTATGATCCAGAAACGAAGCGTCAATCCATGCACTGGAAGAGCCGAACTTCACCGAGAGCCAAAAAAGCTCGAATGAGCAAGTCAAAATTTAAAGCAAAGATGATTGTTTTTTTATATCCATGGGTTTGTGTACCTTCACTGGGTTCCTGAAGGTCAAACAATTAATCACCGTTACTACCTTGAGGTATTTTCTAAACTACGTCAACGAGTAAGGAACAAACACCCCGAAATGTGGAAGGACAACTCAAGGGTTCTCCACCAAGACAATGCGCCAGCTCATTCCGCGTTATCTGCAAGAGGTCCCTAGCCAAGTACAGCATCTCAGTGTTCGAACATCCACCTTATTCACCAGATCTTGCACCATGTGACTTCTACCTATTCTCTAAGGTGAAATCTGCATTAAAAGGGGCAAGATTTGAGTCTGTGGAAGCTGCAAAAGAGAAAGCGGCACGTGTCCTGAAGGAGCTGACAGAAAATGACTTCCAACACTGTTTCCACCATGGAAAATTCGAATGGAACGTTGTTGGGATAGAGAAGGAGTGTATATTGAAGGTGACAATAAGTGATTATGTAAAAAATAAAAATAAAATTCTCTAAAAGCTGTAGTACATTATTTTATAATTTACATTAATTTTGGTGGAGGATTGCCTATAATAAGCAGGCGAAGTTTAAAATTATTTGCACTCGATCTGTTAGTTCCAGAATCTACAAAATAAATCGGTTTCTTATCACATGGTCAATCAGATATATAACAAGCATTTAAGGAAAGAAGAGGTAGCGGTGTAAAAGACACTAGTCAGAGTTATCTCCTCTGAAAGTAATGCATTTCATTACACAGCTATACTCTGTGGTGAATAAAGTGAAGGTATCATTTTCAGGGTGGAAAATATGTGCTTTTCTGGCTTTTTGGCATGCTGATAAGAATACTTTTCTACTCAGTGAAGAAGGCAGTGGTAAACCACCTCACTTTTTGTTTTATTCAGTAAAGCCTCTAGAGGTTTAAAGCAGCCTTTCGGCTGATGACCTGAACAATAACAACAAGAATAATACCTTACATCGTAAACTTAAGACTAGACAAAATATTTTAAATCGACTCGTATTTATTATTGTAAAACCATAAAACATAATGGTAATATTTTATAATCTATCAAATCCTAGCATTGCGCAAACAAGAATATGGAGTTATTAAAAGCATATAAAACAGAGAAGAGTTATTAAAAGCGGAGAAATTAGAATAACTTACATTATTGCACAATAATATAAATTGAAATAGATTTGCTTAACAAACTAAAAAGGTTTTGGAAATTCCATTTAAAAATGTAGTCACTTAAAACAGTTATAATTCCTTTGTTTTCAATCTTATTATCTTCTACTACTCCATGTAATCACTTAAAAACAATAAAATAAAATTTTATGTATAACACAATGTTAATAACAATCAAACGCGTTGATAAATTTTTAATATTTTTATAAACAACATGTCTAAAAAGTTTGGAAGCTTAAATTAAAAACCTAAATAAAATTAAAGGATGTTTTAAGAGTAGGCCTGTATTACGTATAAAAGGTTTAATCAAAAACTAACGGAAATTTCTTAATTTCGCGGTTTTTGTAAATCCAATTTCCAAAATTTTTGATCACCAACAAGGTACACTTGTTTCTAACATAAGTTTGCATTTGCAGCCGTTTTGAATGTACAGTTTATTGTTAGTAGTTGACTAGAGTATACTGTGGACAATTAGAACTGGCACAACTCTTGCTCTATGTGTAAACACAGTTCCACATAATCCATAACCTATTCTTTCAACAAGGTCTACAAATTTTAATGTACGCAAATGCCTAACACCTTATTTTAATGTACAAACATACAATAATAATTATTTCATTTTAAAATATGTATTTAATTTGTCCCAGTAAAAATTTAAATTATAAATTATAAGAACTGAACTGCAAAAACTCACTAAACTATACTCTACAGACGCACGCAACTAATAAACAAATTGGTCTGAATATTATAATGAGCAGAAAATCATATAATATATGAAAATAAAATTAGTCACAACATTATGTTCGACAGATTATAAATAACAATGAAAACAAAGCGTAGTGACCGTGCGTGAGTCGGACATAACATTAGCGATTGTATACTTTTGTGACTGAACCGTTGTTGCAAGGCGAGGGCCGAAGAGAGTAGTAGATAAACACCGAAGCTGCTTGTGCCAATTCGAATTGTCCAAGGTATACATGTGTTTGCATTCACTCGGCTATTTGTTACTCCCGAAAGAATGGATCAAAGAGTTTGCATTAAATTTTGTGTGAAAAATGATATCAAGAAGTGTAGTACTACATTCGAAATGTTAACAGTGGCTTTTGGTGAATCTACTATGAGTAAAACAAGAGTTAACGAGTGGTACAAACGGTTCAAAAATAGCAGTGGAAGCGTTGAAAATGACGACCTGAACGCCCTAGCACATCAATAACCGACGGCAGCGTCATAGAAGTGAGGCAAATGATTCTGGAAGATCGCAGTATCATTATCAGACAGGTTGCTGATGAGGTCATTATATCATTTGGATCACATCAAGCAATTTTTTCGGATGTTTTGGATATGAAACGCGTGGCAGTAAAGTTCGTTCCGAAATTAGTAAATTTCAAACAATAAGAACGTCGAGTGGATATCGCCCAAGAATTAGTGAATTAAGTCAACAATGATCCGGAATTTCTACAAAGGGCCATAACAGGTTACGAAACATGGGTATGGGTATGATGTCAAAACCTGCTTTCAACGTTTCAAGAGAACCATAAAATGACAATATTTTGCCACCATTGATGGCATAAAAACAAAATCGCTGATAGAGCTGAAAGCTATTCCAGAAAGTGAGTTTCAGAAGTTCTTCCAAGATTGGAGAAAACGCTGGCACAAGTGTATTGTATCTGAAGAGGATTACTTTGAAAGATAAAATTGATATAGATGAATAAATACATTTTTTTAAACTAAAATTCCCGTTATTTTTTTTATCAAACATAGTATGCTATTAATTTATGATAGGTCCACCATTTTGTATTCCATTTTGAATCCGCCATCTTAAATTCAGCTTTATTAATCTGAATAGACAATTTTACAGACACCTGTATAGAATGGATGACAACCGGTTGAAGTCTGTATATACGTATTTCTCTATACGTATATATTCTTTCTTCTCGTAGTATAGGCCCAATTTTAGACCACGAAAGTTACGTAAGACGTTTCTGGAAACTCTTTTTGCAGCCCATATTCTCAGCATTCGCTTACTATAAGCTTTCCTCCTCTCTTCTATCCACCCGGTGTTTTGTTTTCTCTTCATGAAAAGCCTTAAAGTCCGTAATTAGTTGTATGAATTTGGTTCCGTTCACTAAGTTTTTTCAGTTTATTCCGATTTCTCGATATCCTTTCTGCTTTCTTTAAAGCAGAAAATCCGACACCTTAGGTCTATAATGCTAGTGTCTTAAAAATGAGTTTTGTCAACCGGTTGTCATCCATTCTATACAGGTGTCCGTAAAATCGTCTTCTTTTTCTAATAGTTTCCATTAATTGTTAATTTTTCTATGTATAATTTTTCATCGTATCACCTCTGCTGTTTGCCTCTGGTAAAGTAGAACATATCTAATTTTCTTCTTTCTTTTTTTTGTTTATTTTTATTAACTATTTTGTTTTAAAGAAAATTAAGTCAATTTTATATTTGTTTGTAATGTTTAGTTCAATCTGAAAGCTTATTATGTAATATCGTATACTGTGATAGTGTAAATAAATATTAAATAAAGAAATAAATAAATAAAGTTGTAAAAAAATAAAAAACCCACTGGTAACGCGTTATAAGTTGACGATTGCGCCCATCATGCGGAGGACAGTATACTATCCACCCTACTTACATCGACCAGCCCGAAAGCATAAGACAAATGTATCAAGCGTGTAGCTCAAAATGTAATCACCACAAACACTTAAGTAATAAAATTCAATTCATGACCCGTCACACTAAATAAGTAAGGAGTAATGTAATTATTTAAAGAAAGTGAATTGTTTAAAATTCAATTGCAATTTAACATAAGTTTACTAAAAATAATAAAATATGAAAACCCTAAAAATACAATAACATTTTGAAATTACCGTAAAACTAGTATTACTCACGATAATAAGCTCGCATCGACGGAACTCACGGACTAACTAGTCTATCACTACAAATGTCAGAGTGCAGTAATTCAGTTTACTGCTGATGACCAAAAAGGATACTAAATATAGCTTAGGCCTAGTATTATGGCTTATTTAGAATGAATATTTATTATTTAGGATAATTATTAAGAATCAATAAATAATACAATGGGATGTTTGTAAAACGACATAGTTGTAAACATAATAAGTCAATGTAAGAGTAAAACTACAACTTGATGTTATGGTTAGAGCTGTCGCTATGATGTATTTAGAAAAGCACATAAGTAGCTCTTCCAACCCCCGCATAGTCAAGTCTGACTCTCGCTGACGATCGTCAACTTATATTGCGTTACCAGTACAATTTTTATTTCTAGCGGTTGTTTCTGTACTTGTGTAATGTTAGTTTAACGTTACTTAGTGATTTTCTTTATTTTCTTATAATAATTGGTAAAATATTCGAGTTTTTAAAGATTGAGGCCTTATTTTAAGATATAAGTGTATAATATCTTAGTTATAGGAAATTAAAAACGTACAATTTTTATTTCAAGCATCTTTTTAGAGCTTATTTTGGCGTCAATTAATCTAATTTTTCGTATTTCTAAGTCTTACAGAGGTTGATTTTAATTTAGCTTCATTCAATCATGATTAAAATTAGATTATGATTTTCATATTACGTTGTTTACTCATGATTAAATATAGTGTATATTGTTCATTATCTATATTAGCAAGAGAAAATGTGTGTTTCACACCATATTTTTTTTTATTTAATTGAATTTCAATTATAAAGTACCTTTAAAAACTCCGCCAACGGTGTTATTTAATGCCGCCCGTTGCAAGCCCGGGGCCTCATCTAGCAAGGAGGAGGAAGGAGGAGCAGAGGAATAACAACCTCGTTAAAAAACCAAGGTCCATCTGGCTCTGGATGGTAGCACCTTGTCAAGGCTCTTACTTATGGATGCTAGGCGAAAATGGTCAACGGCCTAGAAAACGTAAGTAGAAGAAATTCCCAATGGCAGAAAGGGCGAAAGAACCTAGAAATACACCTCGAATAAGAGATCCTGTATGCTTAAAGGCCGTAAAGTAGCGACCCTACTGTCAAGCTCAACTTGCGCAGCGTTCGTAACGCGGCCAGGAAGTTTATTAATTTACTGGTACACTCACAAACAACCTTGAATTCAGGACTATAAACTAGGGAAATAAAAATAACAGGAATGTCAAAAAGAGGAGAGATGTTGGGAGGCCACGCAAAAGATGGCAATAATTCATAGTTTGTCACTGTTGTGAATCAGAATGGTGGAAACCTAATCCTTTATTGTGAAAAGGAAAAGAAGGAGGAGGAGAAGGAGGAGGAGGAGGAGGAGGAGGAGAAGAAGCTTTGAAATTAGTGTAATTTAGCCGGACCAAACATTTTTACACACCCTGTCTTCTTTTATTTATTTACTTAGATATATTTAAAATACATTATTTAAAATACAGAGTAGTAGTGGTAATAGTTTTAGTTGTAATGGAATGATTTATTATACGAGAACTAAAACCATATTCTTCACCATGATGCAATGGAATAATCGTGCTTTTAGACACATTATATTAAAAATTTATAGGACTGTAAATATTTTATTTTTTTATAATATATTGAAATGGTGAGCAGATTTTAAATGTTGTGGTATTTTTGTTAAGAAAATAGTTTATTTACCTTACAAATTTTTATACTATAACTATTATATATACAAAAAATGAAATAAATATGTAAATTTTTCTCGAATACAAGTACAACGTGATTTTAATATAACAAGAAATGAAATCAAATAATAAAAAGTGCGTGAAATGGCCTTCGTTGCGTTTGTAGGCCTTGTAAGTTAATAATAATATGAAGTGGGGTTAATTAAATATAAATTATTATTCAAATTTTATTATTTAATAGTTTTGTGATTAATTTACATAAAGATTATTGTTTGATTCGTGATTTGTAATTAAGGACTAAATAAGGTAATCTTGTCCTTTCTTGATTTTATGAGTATCAATCACATAATATAATGGGAAAATTTATTATTTAGTGTTAAAAATGAAATTTTCTAATAGTATTTCATTATTTTATCTTATGTTGTTTAGGTCAACAGCCGAAAGGCTAGTTTGAACCTCTTGTGATTTTACTAAGTAAAAACGAGGAGTGGAGTGGTTTACTATTGCCTTTCTCACTAAGTTGAAAGAGTATGCTTATCAGTATGCTATGTCCTCCAAAAAGCACATAATTTTCATCCTGCAAATGACACCTTCACTTCATTCACCACAGGATTTGGCTGTATAGTGAAATTTATTACTGTCAGAGGAGACAACTCTGAGTAGTGTCTTTTACACCTCTACCTCTTCTGTTCTTAAATAGTTCAGTCATATAATTTTGGCTGACTACGTGATAAGAAACAGAGCTATTTTTTTGTAGCCCTGGATTGAGTGCAATTAATTTTACACTCCCGTTGCCCGTTATTGGCGGGGGGAGGTATTATTTCAGGTATTTTGTATTAACTTAAATATAACTTCTTGACATGTCTTACGCTCTCACAGGAGTCTCACGGACGCAATTTTTTAAACACTGTTTTAGGATACTTTCTCCATTACAAATTTCAAAATTCTAGTTTTTCGGAAAAGTTTAATTTTATCTTATATAAAACTGAATTGTGTTCAACCACTCATTTCTACAATGACAAAAATAAACAATTACATGTTAAAACAAGAAAACTACCGACTAGGGTTTATACAGATGAAGAAAGACAGAAAAGGTCTGAAAAAATGAAAAAATACTGGAAACAGAAATTAAAGAAAACTAAAAAGGAAGAAAAGGCAATCCTAAATTGACTTAAGTGATCCAATATGGTTGTAGAAACGAATAAACTGGATTGTCACGCGCTATGTCCGGAAATTCTAACCCATTAAAAGAATACAGGAGATCTATTTTGTTCCTCATCTCTTAAACCCCCGGAAAGACTCCAAAATCCGAGGTACGACCCCCACTCAAAAACCCGGGGGCTCAAAAATCTGAAATTATGCCGCAACTCTTCAACGGCTGAAGATATTGAGCTCGGATTATCTTTAATAGATTTCACGACCCAGAAAACTAGAGACTTTTACCAACATAATACCGATTAAGTTAACTTTATTGCAGACTTTTCTTAACCATATAGCCGGCAATAACACTTTTCTAGACCGACAGAGAATTTCTACCATATGAGTCACCGAACTGTAAAAACATCGTTGAAAACTTGCTATAAATCACAAACCTTACCACGTGACGTACCAAAATTACAAGAAAACTTAAAAAAATAGAAGAAATAAACTATTGAAATTTTAATCTGACAGTTAGGGATGCTGAAACTATTTGAAAATAATTTTTAGACAAATATTTTTCTAAAATTTCAGATGACACTATTGTTTAAACTTTATTATGCTCTACTTTCAAAATTCATTACGTACGAATTGTTACTTATAATGTTTATATCAAAATAAAACAAAAAAAATATGATTCTATGTTCAAAAGGTTTCAATAGAGAAACACAGGCAGAATATGTGACTGAAACTATTGTATTATACGTAAAAAGTTTTTCTTTATATACTACTAAACTATTGTACAAAACAGCAACGCTGTCTGTAGATGAATCCAAATTCATAATGCCTTACCACTAAACTAAAACGACAACATTGCAATGCTACGAAGCAAATGCAATTTTGCGACGCGACCGGTTCAAAAAGTGGTAAATAACATCGTCTCAAAATCGACGATTGCCGGCTCTAGGGTTAAAAATAAAATTTTGGACCTGGCGGAATCCTACTCACTAACGCATTTTTGTAATTGTGCTAATAGCCAATTTCCCCCACTCATATAGCTCGCTGGCCAAGCGACTCAATGGGTACAGGATGACTGAGCGGTGCGTGAACGGTGTTCATTTTTGTTTTGATTTTAAATCTTTACTCATATAGCTCGCTGGCCAAGCGACTCAATGGGTACAGGATGACTGAGCGGTGCGTGAACGGTGTTCATTTTTGTTTTGATTTTAAATCTTTACATTGGCGTAATAATCAAAATAACAAACCACTTTACGAACTAGTTCTTTTACGAACTTCGTGTTGCGAAAAGATTAGATTACATAGAAAATAACAATCAAATTATTCTTCGTTTTATCAAAAACAGAAAATTATATTACGAATGGTCAACTCTTATTTCTCAATAAACTTAATCTCATCAGTTAAACAAACCATCAGTATCAAGTCTTCATTCTCTCATTTTCACACATTCATTCACCTCGTCCATTAATTTTAAAACGACAACTACGTCTTTCTCCGTATAATAAAAAGTTGTACATTCCCAGGAGCCAAGAAGAAACCCTTCACCAGTTAGAACCAAAAGATCACACGGAATCAACGCTGCTGAGTGCTGTCTTCTTCAAGATATATTCGAAAAATTGTTAAAACATTTACTGAAAGTTTTTGTTAAACTGTGTATAAATAATTCTTAACTGATAAAAAAAATTCATCGTTTTATTATCTTATTCGTTTTTTGTAGCGTTTTAAAAAATACATACTTTAAACGTCTTTTATCTTTGTGTTTCTTTTATTTATATAATTCTTAATTTTTTTGAGTCTATTATTCACAGCGTTTCCTTTTTGGTTTATTTTTATTGCCGCACTTGCAAAGAATCACACGGGAACTTCATTTTTATAATTTGAACGGAACGGATATAAATAAATAGCCAATTAATGATATAAATATTGATTTAATGGCCTCCCTCCGTGACATCATAGGCTCAGTTAGGCTTTTGCTCTGATTTGGGCGGTTGCAATGACCAACTACACCGTTCATAACTTTGCTTCTGCGTGATTTAGCTGGTATATATGATTACAGTCCAGCCTCTCTAAGTTTGCTCCTAATGTAAACAAATAATGACGTCACTGAGCATGCGCATTATGTAAAAATGTGTACACGCTGATTAAAAAGTAACAACAAAATACTTTCAAAAGTATTTAAATACAAAATACTTTTAAAAGTATTTTTATAAATGAAATTGTTAGGCCTACATCATATCACGACTGATGTTTTTAGTACTTTAAGTACTTATAATTTAAAAAATAGTTATCTTAATTGGAATACGACATCCATAAAGTCACGGACTATAGCGTGCACCCTGTAGTAGCTGGTTTTGGTTTGTTAACAGTAGGAGCAAACTTAGAGCGGCTGAACTATAGATGGTTTTAAATTAATTCATTTCTATTGTAGTACGTTAGGTTCCTATAGTAACCGTGGGCGTACTCTATTTCCAGGCGATAAAATATTTCCCACCCAATTCCGCTACAGTGACGTCAAAGGGCCGGCCATCTTGGTATCTGCCTAATAAAACGCCGCCTAATCCATGGTTAATTTTAAATTATTACAATAATATTTTATTATTATTACAGATTTCAATGTATTACAGAAATCAACAGCTATGTAATATAGCTGTATTACCAGCAGAGGTAGCTATTGTAGTTATTACTGTAACGCAGACTTACCTAAATAAGTCCGCAGTAAAATGGATGCAAAGTATAAGTTATACCCTGAAGTAACCCTGATTGTAAGTATAATAAATGAATCGTTTATTTCAAAAACCCCATAAGTAACAATAATGAAATTTTCGGTAAACTGAAAAAAAACTACCTGGATTAATAAGCTTAATTTTTACATGAGTGATTTCATGCTTATATTAAAGTACATATAAAAACACATCTTTCAGTATAAAATAACTGTGTTTTTCTGTTTTATTTTGTTAGAAATTTCATTAAATATGGTGCTGTACTTATGGTGTTTTTAAAATAAACAATTTTTTTTGTACAAAATTTAAACAGAAACAGTGTTTTTATAAAATAAAATATTTATTTTTACTAAAAATTTCAATATTAATTCATATTTTAAATATAATAAGTAGTTCGTGATACATTATTTGACTTTTTTTTTAAATTACATAATTTTCGTCATTAAATATGGTGCTGTACTTTGGTGTTTTTAAAATAAACATTTTTTTTGTTCAAAAATAAAACAGAAACTGTTTTTATAAAAGAAAACATTTAGTTTTACTAAAAATTTCAGTATTAATTCATATTTTAAATATAATAAGTGGTTCGTGGTACATTATTTGATTTTTTTTTTAAATTACATCAATTTTCGTCAAACTCGTCATAATATGAAACATAAATATTATGTTTCATTCTCCATTGTTAGCCATTGGTAGATTTCTTCATAAAATGATTTCTTTTCCTCGGGCATATACTGAATAACTTTTTTTAAATCGTTGATTTTTTTAATATGAATTTTTACAGGATTTTGATAAATGCAGGTTCTGCTGGAAATGCGAGATGCTGCTGCAGTTTACTTTTTTTTGATATTCTCAATGTAAAATGAAAATTTGATACACCATCGATGAACTGAGAACACTTTACTTTACCCAGATGTTCAGTAGAGTGGTAAAATTCATTATACTTTGAAACTAGGAGTCACATAACCCTCAAAACAGCTGATAGATTGATCAGCTGATAGCAAGTTTGTTGCAGGAAGCCCATATGTACAGTACATATGGGGTTTCTGAAATAAACACTCGATTTTGTCAATTTCATCTGCCTATTACTTTGCCTTTAAAAGTTGTATATATGGTGTTACTATACCAAATGGTGTATTTTCAGAAATGGTGTATTTTTTACAGAAATCAACAGCTATGTAATATAGCTGTATTACCAGCAGAGGTAGCTATTGTAGTTATTACTGTAACGCAGACTTACCTAAATAAGTCCGCAGTAAAATGGATGCAAAGTATAAGTTATACCTTGAAGTAACCCTGATTGTATGTAGAATTCATTGTACAATAATTTTACAACAATTATAGACATCATCCATTATCGCATCATCCAATGTGATCATTTGCTTGTGTGTGTGTTTGTGTGTGTTGTTGTTGTTGTTGTAAAAAAAGCGTATTGAAAAAACGATCCAGTAATACTGGGACCTCTATCGACCTTCAAGCTGACAATGATACGATGCACTCTTTTCTAGCCTCAATAAGCGTTTTATGTAACAATTTTTACCAAATAATACACACTTTACCTCAATGTTTACTTTGAAATTTATTTTTAAAATTAAAATAAACACTATACAATTTTTAATCGAACAAGTAGTATTTTTTCAGTGTAGTAGTTTTTTCAGTGTAGTGTTTTTAAAAACACTTTTTACAGCCTGTGATATTTTTTTTAAGTATTTTTACCTGCATAAGTTGGGGTTTGTTCAAAGAAGTTTTTTTTTTAACAGTATAGATTTTCTTTTGCAATCAGTTAATAAATACAATGACTTTAAGCAAATATGAGAAAATCTGAGTAATGTCCTTAGAATTAAAACACAAACGACACTCAGTAGTGTGTTTGAAAAAGACCAAACTGTAAAGAAACAAAAAAATATATCTATACAAAATCAAACTTGATGAACCGTGAATCGACATCCCGAAACACAAAGTGTTGAAGTTGGAGATGACAATGACGATGTAGAGATGAAAACGACGCCAATTATGAGATGCTGATGATTAGGAGTTGAAGTAGAAAAGATGAAAAAAATTTAAATGACTAACAAAATCGTAGAGGTAAGTCCAGTGGTTTAAAGCGTTTCAGTCTGTAAGTATCTTCGCTGTTGTCAAGGAGGCTAATCGCTAATGGATTCTGACGGTCTTCTAGTTTTTGTAAATGTTTTTCGCTATGTTGTTTAATTTCTTCTTTTATGAAGGGCAGGTTTAGGTCATTGTGTATTATTTCATTTGTTACGTACCAAGGGGCTGCAGTGATCAGTCTCAGGCATTTTGATTGAAAGCGCTGCAGTATTTCTATATTTGATGAACTAGCTGTACCCCATAGCTCTAACCCATACGTCCAAATTGGTTTGAGTATTACTTTGTATACGAGTACTTTATTTTAAAGGGAGAGTTGAGACCTACTGCCTAAGAGCCAGAATAATTGACGTAACTTCAGCCCAAGTTGCTTTCGTTTCGCCCATATATGACTTTTCCACGTGAGTCTTCGATCTAGATGTAAACCCAAATATTTAACTTCATCCTTCTGTGGGATTACTGTACCGTTCAAGCTGACCACTGGATATGTTGGTTTCTTTAATGTAAATGTTACGTGCGTTGACTTATGCTCATTAATCTTCACTCTCCATTTCTTACACCATTCGTGAATGTTGTCAAGATGGGTTTGTAACTTCTCCGAGGCACATGTCGGAGAAGCGTCCGCTGCTAAAATCGCTGTGTCATCTGCAAATTTTGCCATCATTACAGATTCATGTTCTGGAAGGTCGGCTGTATAAAGCGTATATAAGAATGGGCTCAAAATGCTGCCTTGAGGAACGCCGGAATTTAATAAGTAGAAATTGGAAAAGACATTATCATATTTAACTTGGAAGAAACGATTTAAAAGATAGTTTTTAAAAATCAAGAAGTATGGATATTCTAAGAAGTTAGAAGATATTCAAGAAGATATTCAAAGAAGTTCGTGTTGTGGGTAACAATATAGTAATCAATATTATGCTTGTTGTTTTGTGATTTACTATTTCATGCAATCATTATTTTTTATGATTTAGTGTTATAATATTAAATAGTTCAATCATAAATTCAATTCAAAAAGATATTGTTGCAATAGATGAAAGGAATTCTTTATATTATATTATTGTTTTTTTTTCTTTCAATAATTATATATCATAACACCCAAAATAAGTTAACAAACCACTTAATTTACGAGCTGTGAATTTTGAGAATTATGAGAACGTTAGTACTATAAAATTATATGTATTTTTTACAATTGAAATGAAAACAAATAATAATTAATTAAAATAAAACCCATGCACAGAAATAAAATATAAAAGTAGATAATACGATACTAATAAAAACATTGCGTTACAATTTGTAATCAAAAGATCAGTTTAAAATATTTAGAGCAGTTAAGAAGAAAAATCGTGTTAAAACGATTCTCAAGGAAGAGAAATACGCATAGTTTAATTATTAGTCATATAGTATAATGGATAATATTTTTTTTTAAAGAGTGACAACTCAGTAAAGTAGTACCTAGGAAACAGTAATAGTTTAATGGAACACCACCATGAGCGCTACTGTAGTACAAATTAACGTAAACCGATATACAGACCAACAAAACTGAGCGCAATGCTAATAAAAATAATGTTATAACAATAAAAGAGTAAATAAAATGAATGGAAGTATAGTAATAACATAATAGTTTCACACACTTAAACGAATCGCACTTTAAAGTTCTTCTCTTATATTTATTGTTCATGTTTTTCTTTCAAGAAAATACATAGTATTCATTATAAATACATTATTTCATTCATCTAAATTACTTACTGTTTGTATTGTGAATACAAATACCCACTACAATGATAATATGTCCATAAAAAAACTAGTAGTTAAAATACATAGTACGTATTATTATGTTCATTGTAAAATCAATTACAGGTGAAGTTGTTACTTTTCAATTTTCTCTCATAACATAAGATGTTATAGTTTTCTTTCTTAAAAAATTGTCTGTTACATACAAGGATATAAGTAATTTTTTTATGGCCTCCTTTAAAAAAATAGTGCAACATTTTTTAGGATAGTGGAACATTTTTTTTCTTTTTAAGGTATTTCCACTAGGTAGCCTATCTTTTAATGATAAACAACTTTTGATCAATATATTTATTGTTCTGAAGAAAGTGTATTATTTTTATATTCTGTTAATAAAAAATTATAACATAATTTGATGACCTAATAAAAATACTTTGTTGATAAAATAATAACAAAAAAACATTAAAATATTGAGGAATACTGGTTACAAAATAAAATTTATTTGAAGTCTGAGTCAACTTAATTTTAGAGTCCATAAGTAAAACAACTACGATTACCCGATCATCCTCTGGACCCACATGAGAAATCACAACATCTGGAATACAAGATTAGGAAGTATTCTTAAACTAACGAAGGTTTTGATTAAGGAAACGCACTGCCCGTGTATCAACAAAATGTTAGCTGTCTGTCAACCAGTGTCAAGCGGGGACCGTGTGGAAGCGCCTTTCAAGAGAGACAACAGCCTTTGAAAAAAAAAATTTCAAGAGCCTAACAGGCATCCGGATCAAGATCGACTCATAATACAAGTAAGTTTCACTACAGGAGAAGACGTTGTTGTTGTTTAGGTCATCAGCCAAAAGGCTGGTTTGAACCTGTAGAGGTTTTACTAAGTAAAATGAGGAGTGAGGTGATTTACCGTTGCCTTCCTCACTGAGTGGAAAAGTACGCTTATCAGCATACCGGGCCCTCTGAAAAGCACATATTTTCCACTCTGCAAACAACATCTTCACTTCATTCACCACAGGGTCTGGCTGTATAATGAAATTCATTACTTTCAGAGGAGATGACTCTGATTAGTGTCTTTTGCACCTCTACCTCTTCTGTTCTTAAATGATTCAGTCATTTAATTGGCTGACCATGTGATAAGAAACAGAACTATTTATTTTAGCCCTGCAATGAACAGATTGAGTGTAAATAATTTGACACTCCACCTGTCCGTCATGGGCAGACATTAGTCATAACATTAGACATAACATAACATAATAACATTAGACATAACATTAGACATTAGACATAACGTCATGAGAAGACGTTAGTCTTGCGAAACCTACTTGTATGAGGACTCCTTACTTGTATGAGGTAAGACTGTGTGAAGATTTTACTGAAAATTTCAATTTTTGGTTTTTTAAATTTTTTAATAGTTCAGACCTAGATCTACCAGAAAAACATTAAATTACGTCAAAAAATTATTTTAATGAAAAAATTAAGTTTTTAGCAGGTTTACCCAGAAAAATTATCATGCCACCAAGAACGAATATTTTTCATAATTTTATACTGAGCGTTTTAGAGAAAAGGGAATTTCAGATTTTTAAAATATCTGCGTTAACTTTTTAAATATTCTCAGCTGTTGGTTCAGATTTCTAACCAACTGTTGATGGGAAATTTACTTGTTTGTGTACACCTTGTTTTTGATTTGTCCCTTTTTGTTTTTGCCTCTTTCGTAAATTTAGATTTTAAAATTTAGGTACATATTTGTCTTAAACCATTAAACCTAGCAGCCTGAAATTTTTACCAGCTATTCATCTTATACATGCACACATACCCGCACTTTTATGACTTCCTCAGATGCTCCAAAATTTAGCAATATACAAAAATCGTAAAAAAAATATTGTAAAAGTTTTATGTTATTCATTATTTTGTTTCCAATTTTCTGCTCCAACAGATCAAATTGAAAAAAATGTCAGTCGCTAGAGGAACTCAACAACGATTAAGTGTGTAAAGTTTCATTTCCCTACCTTTTACCAATCCTTTAAAAATGTACCTGAAAATAGCAAAGGCGGGATATAAGGTACAGTCTCCCCTTAAGGGAAGGAGAAAGGACAGGAAGAAGAAAGAGTGAATGACAAGAACGCAGAGTTGTTCACAAATCCCTCCACCCGTAACGGAACGGTGCATCCCCCCCCCCCCCAAAGTATCATGCCATCCAAGCAACCGGCAATCACTGAAAAGACCCTACCGATTGCGAGTGGCAGTCACCAAGTCTCCGACGGAATTCTACAACGGGACGATCGTAGGAGGGGGCACTTGGTTGGGTACCCAATAGATTACATAAAACTCTCCAAAAATTCCACAATAGTCCATTGGCGCTGTACCCTCACAAACCGTCCGTTTTAATTCCCTGAGAGAACATCAGGTACTAACAGGTCACGCCATGTAAATGCACCAGTTAGGTGTAAAGAAACTGTAACCCACGCTTTACCATAGTTCTGCACTGAAAATCAATGTCCAGCACATTCAATGCTTCTTCAAAATGAGTCCGACCGTCCATTTTCATTAAAAAAAGATGTAATAAACCTGCTGCTACTCGTTGAGCTCCTATCATTGAGGCAGAAGGATGAATTCAGGAACAATTCACCGAACACACTCAGAAATACTACAAAAGGACTAATATTAGGTTTTTAGATGTGTAGACAAGCATCACAGTTTGAAGTGAATGAAATAAAAATGTCAACGTCCCACCCAAAAGAATCAACTCTGGAAAGTGTTAAGTTACTCTGCTGACTATAAAGGAAATAGAACTTTAAAATATTATTTTTAATAAACAACTGTAAGGGACTGGCCGGGTGAAATAACTACACAGGTTATCAACTAATATTATGTTTAATTAAACAACTAATTACATTGCTAATACTTAATTGTTTACCTACTGATCTTATTACTAGCCTATAACTACCCCTTAAACCTACGTTGGTTGGCCGGTCCCCGCCTATACCAGCCCAAACTGCCTTCGCCCTCAGTTCGGGGCTTTCCCGAACTTTTGCAAGTCGGGTAGCGCTTCACGAACGGGCTCGGTATCTGTTGGAGCTGGCAGACCACGGAGAGGATCGTACAACCAACCACTAAATCTAATTTATACACTACTTTTAGCCTACGTGGTTTCTGTCCATTACCAAATTTAAACACTAAGTTATAATATATAATTGTATAGAATATAGTACCTCGATATGGTCCTGTCCACCGGTCTTTAATTACGCACTACACACTTAATCTAAACCTTAACACTAAAAAGTCACACACCCGTACACACGATTGTTCTAAACACTACTCGACTAACTAACTGTTCACCCACTTTACCGCCCAACGCTTGTCCACACCCGTACTATACAACTGTCCGTTCCTCACTGCCCTCTCCGTAGGCCTACTACACACCTGCAAGGGTTGAATAGCAGACCCGTTATATCATTGTTCTCTTTTTGCCTGCTATCAACCCTCACACTCACATTCCACAGAGTTCACTTACCCGCCCACTCCTCACTTCGCTTATATCCTAAAAGTAAACCTATTTTAACTATAACTAACCTAATGTACCGTATAAATCGGTACCTTACACAACGTATCCTAAAAACAAAATAATTCTTAAAAATAAACAAAAATTTCAATTATCCCACACATATTTTTTTGATTCTGTAAGAAAACTTAATCGACCTTGTAATTTCGTAATTGAAATTTACTAAAATAATATGTATATTATATTAAATATTAATTACAAATATTGTTTGATATTTTTTTTATTTAAAATAAAATACTGTTAAAGAAATATGGGGACATATTATACAAAACTTAATGAAAAGATTTCTTTATACTGTAAAATTGTATTATATATTTAGTTTTATGTTTGTACATAATTATTACATAATTACACCAAGAATTTGAACGTAAGTATGATACATAGATTTAGAAATGTAAAAAGAAGAAGTTATTAATTACCATAATTTTATTGCGTTAAAGCGTAATTCACGCTTCGAGGACGTGAAATTCTGATTCTAACATCAAGTTAAATAAATTACGACAACTCCAAACTATTCACGAAATTAAATTACACATTAAAAATTTGAAATAAAAAATAAATTTATTTTTTTATTAAATCGAATCATTAATATGGTTATATCATATAATAATATTGAATGTAATTTTTTTATAATTGCATGGTTTAAATATAAAAATTTAGACAGAAGATTTAATATCAAATTATATATGCTTACCAAAACCGGAAGAAAATAATTATATTATTTTATGTGGTCGTTAAAACCACATAAAAACCCCTTCAATATATTATTTGAACCTTCAATATATATTTTTTTACTGTTATGAAAGTCATCAGCCGAAAGGTTGGTTTGAACCTCTAAAGGGTTTACTAAGTAAAACAAGGAGTGAGGTGATTTACCATTGTCTTCCTCTCTGAGTGGAAAAGTATGCTGATCAGCATGCCTGCGCTCCAAAAAGCATTTACTTTCCTCCCTGCAAATGGCACCTTCACTTCATTCACTACAGGGTCTGACTGTATAATGAAATTCATTACTCTCAGAGTAGATAACTGTGACTAGTGTCCTTTATACCTCTAACTCTTCTGTTCTTAAATGCTTCAGTCATATAATTAGCTGACCATGTGATAAGAAATAGAACTATTTTTGTAGCCCTGGAACTAGCAAATTGAGTCCAAATAACTTAACTCTCCACGTCCCTGTTATGGGACTTTAGCAATAGATTTAGCAATAGTGTAACTGAATAGCTTCATGCAAAAAGAGCCTCAGTCCAATTTTTTACGAAATTGACTTTTGAGTATTTCTGTATTTTTTATACTTAAACGCACTTTTTCATTATAAATAGACTTCAGTCAGAGCAGTGTAAGTGATAGTAAACATGTGTAGATTTTTTTTACAATTTATGCTAAAAGAGCCTCAGTCATGGACTGAAGCCCTTCTCGCTTGAACAACCGATCAGGTGTTTTACATTTTATAACTTCTAAAAATCGTACTGCCAAAATATCTCATTACAAAGAAAAAAAGTCCAAGTATTTAGATGCAAAATTAAATATAAAAACAATTTTTGAATTGATTTGAAATGAAATACCACACAACGAAGTAGGGTTTATTACGTTTTATAATTGTTTAAAGAAAAGTTTTGTTTATGATTTGGGCGTCCGCAAGTAGTTAGATGTTTGTTGCGTTTGTGAGTTTTGCAATTAAAATTAAATTCAAGATTTCGAATTTATGCAAAAATACCCTCAGTACATCACATTTTAAGGGCAGTATAGCAAAATTTAAATCATGAAACTATCATTTTATTTCATAAATTATTTTCTTAAGTCAAAAACTAAAATTCTAGCACTTTATCCCAATGATATATGTTTATTTTAGACATGAAATCAGTTTTTTGTATTTATTCGAAAGTTTAGGCTACCGGACTGAGACGCATTTAGCATGAAGCGATTCAATTATTACTTCATATTATTACTCCTTATTACATTTTTGAAAGATAATATATGTTGTGGTTGGAGGTGAGGTAACGGATTTGGAAATAGGAGGAAATTTGGTTAGCAAATGTGAAAAATAGAGATCTGGGATATTTGGTAATACACGAGTGAAATTTAAAAGAGCTTGTTGTTATAATTGTTTTATCCAAATGTTTTCGAACTACTAAATTTCTATAAAAAAATTTGATACACAAATTTTTACAATCAAATTACTTTCTAAATGGATAATTAAATAATATAAATAATAATGCAAAAAGAAAGTAAAAATATAATAGACAAATAAATTGAATTAAATAAAGTTAAAATAGTTGATTAATTATTATATAACATGGTTAAATTAGCACCGAACAGTAAGAAATCTAATTTTTAATTGAATTAAGGTGAAATAAAAAAAAGAACATACTTTAATGCTTATGACCAAGAGAAAGTGATTAAGTGTGAAGTAGCAATAATCTTAAATAAATTTAATACAAGTTGCATTGTATACACATGGTAAATAAATATAATGTGCTGATGTGTTGTCGACTACGTTCAAATGAAATTTTAAAGATGCGACCGGACCTATTCAATTTGTTATTATTATTATTGTTATTGCATTGTTAAATAACATCTTGTCTGTACTAAACATCTATCTGTTAAAACGTTTGATGTTCTTCTATCTTCTATCTGAATTCAATTCACTTTCAACAAAATTGTATTGTTCAATAATAATAGCGAATGTTAAGGTCAATGTATTTATTTGTCCATTCGAAAAAAAGGTTTTTTTATTTGTGTAGTATGTAATAATGAAATAACTAAAAGGTAAATAAATTAAAAGGTAAATGACATAAAAAGATTGATAAGTGTAATTATCAATTATTAAAAAATACTATTTATTACATAATGTTACTATGTATTATTATAATTGTTCAAAAAGTATTATGCTTTATAAATTGCCAGGAAGATGTTTGTTCGATTTTGTTTTGTAGTAATATACTTCGGATGTTTATCTTCATTATGTCAATTCACTTCCGTTATTAAAATTCGTGTAAATTTTATAGGCATGTGAGTTCATGGTTAACAGAATCTGGTTGTCTTGGTTTGGTACATTATTTTGTTATATTTGAGCTCTTTGGAGTACTGGTAACGCGCTATAAGTTGACGATTGCGCCCATCATGCGGAGGACAGTATACTATCCACCCTACTTACATCGGCCAGCCCGAAAGCATAAGACAAATGTATCAAGCGTGTAGCTCAAAATGTAACCAACACAAACACTTAAGTAATAAAATTCAGTTCATGACCCGTCACACTAAATAAGTAAGGAGTAATGTTATTATTTAAAGAAAGTGAATTGTTTAAAATTCAATTGCAAATTAACTTAACTTTTCTGAAAAAATTAAATATGAAAACTCTAAAAATACAATAACATTTTGAAATTACCGTAAAACTAGTATTACTCACGATAATAAGCTCGCATCGACGGAACTCACGGACTAACTAGTCTATCACTAAAAATGTCAGAGTGCAGCAATTCAGTTTACTGGTGATGACCAACACGGATACTAAATATAGTTTACGCCAAGTATTATGGCTTATTTAGAATGAATGTTTATTATTTAGGATAATTATTAAAAATCAATTAATAATACAATGGGATGTTTGTAAAACGACATAGTTGTAAACATAAGAAATCAATGTAAGAGTAAAACTACAACATGATATCATGGTTAGAGCTGTCGCTGTGATGTATTTAGAAAAGCACATAAGTAGCTCTTCCGACCCCCGCATAGTCCAGTCATACTCTCGCTGTAGATCGTCAACTTAGATTGCGTTACCAGTACTTCAGCGCCATTTTTCCTAAAAATGCTTGTCAAAATTTAAAACTTAAATCTTACGTTTTCGGTATACCACAAGGGGACCATTTTCATTAACCAACGAATGCGAAATAAGAAGAAGAAGATTGCGAAATAAGGGCAAGTTGTTTTGTACTCCCTTTTCAAATTAAATGGCACTTAAGATCAAACTTTTAAATATTGTTTCGGCACTGAAAGGGTTTTTTTTTTTTTGAAAAAAAAAACTTTTAAATATTGTTTCGGCACTGAAAGGGTTTTTTTTTTTTTTTTTGAAAAAAAAAAAAACTTTTAAATATTGTTTCGGCACTGAAAGGGTTTTTTTTTTTTTGAAAAAAAAAACTTTTAAATATTGTTTCGGCACTGAAAGGGTTTTTTTTTTTTTTTTTGAAAAAAAAAAAAACTTTTAAATATTGTTTCGGCACTGAAAGGGTTTTTTTTTTTTTTTTTGAAAAAAAAAACTTTTAAATATTGTTTCGGCACTGAAAGGGTTTTTTTTTTTTGAAAAAAAAAAACTTTTAAATATTGTTTCGGCACTGAAAGGGTTTTTTTTTTTTGAAAAAAAAAACCCTTTTAGTGCCGAAACAATATTTAAAAGTTTGATCTTAAGTGCCATTTAATTTGAAAAGGGAGTACAAAACAACTTGCCCTTATTTCGCAATCTTGCGGGCATAGGCCTAAAGCCTGCCATTGCCGACCGAAATTTCAACCTTACAGAAAAATAAAATTTCCTCTTAAAAATTAATTTTTATTGTGTTAATAAATTAAATAAATCGTTCTGACACTAAATATATATTCGAAATATTTTTTTTTGGTTTATTGAAGTCTCATCGACTGCTTGGTCATTAGCAACTGCTGTAGGTTTTGGTACTTTAACGGTGATTTTAACGTGTTATAATTTCTAGACCCTATCCGGGAATCGAACCCGGGACCTTTCGCTTTGTAGGCTAGCGCGCTAGCCATTAATAATTCAATTAATTTTTTTTTAAAGTTTTTTTGGAAATGTTCGGTTATCCGGACGTTAACACTTTATTCATGACTTACAGGCGTCCGGTAAACCGATGTTGTAACTACGTAAAATATATTGACATCCTGTTTTCCGGACGTTAGTAGGCCTACTGAAAGGGTTAAAATCGGTTAACCGAAAGTAGTAGTTTATTCGTGAAATTTTTCACTTTTTCGCAATTTTCTTAAAAGAAAACTAAAAGTTTTCAGAACAAATGTTTCGACGACGTTATAATGACTATCATATGCAGTCATGTTGTTAAATCACTCTTCTCTTCTTGTTATGATATATGATCTACACGAATGATCTGGAAAATGATGACATATTAAATCCCACTGATAATATACAACAACCCACTGTATCCGTTAACAACCAAGCAACTAATGCAACTTTAAATTAAATTAAATTAAATATTGTAAAAGGATGTTCTATTGTTCTATTAAAACTACTTATACTATACTATTAATTAAATATTTATAAGTCGTCGTGCTAATGCACATAATCACGCACAATATATTATATATAAATGAACTGAAAATGGTCGTGTAATTTAAAAACAATACAATTAAATAGTAAAAGTACAACAGATTTAATTATATCTATAAATGGTAATATTAGGTGATTAAATAATATAAAATGACATCCAATAATTTTGACCTATTTCACAGTAACAGATCCCTGACTCATTTAAACTTGTTCCTTTCAATAGTTCATGTTGTACTCATTGTCAACAGACCGGCGTACATTATAGTGCTAAGTACTGCAATACGTTTCCCCAAAAAATACAGCAAGAAAACTTTTACAGAAAGTGTAATGATTTTGGGGAAAAAATGACCAATAAACCTATTAATTCAGACAATGGTTATTTAAACCATTACAAAGAAATTAAAATCTAGAAATAATTTTTCTAATCATATATAAAATTAACCTTAGTTTAAATTGTTGTTTAGGTCATCAGCCAAAAGGCTGGTTTGAACCTGTAGAGGTTTTACTAAGTAAAACGAGGAGTAAGGTGGTTTACAATTGCCTTCCTCACTGAGTGGAAAAGTCCGCTTACCAGCATGCCGGGCTCTCTGAAAAGCACATATTTTCCACTCTGCAAATGACACCGTCACTTCATTCACCACAGGGTCTAGCTGTATAATGAAATTCATTACTCTCAGAGGAGATAACTGTGACTAGTGTCTTTTACACCTCTAACTCTTCTTTTCTTAAATGCTTCAGTCATATAATTGGCTGACCATGTAATAAGAAACAGAACTATTTAATTTAGCCCTGCAACTAACAGATTGAGTGTAAATAATTTGACACTCCACCGTCTGTCATCGGCAGCAGTTTAAATTATTGTTTGTTATTTAGTAGAAATAATAATTTTTTTTTTATTTATTTATTTAACGTCACATCAACTGCAACTGTCATTAGCGACGACGTTGGGCTGTAACTGTTTACAATGGAGGATGAAATGATTTCTTGTAACGTATAAAAATATGCCGTGCCTGAGTGGGATTCGAACCCACGACCGCATGATGAGAGGCGAGCACATTACCAACTACGTCAATATAATATTGTACTGTATTTTAAAAATATGTTACTATACATTAATATAACTTTTGTATTATTTATGAGTAAATCTGTAAAAATAAATTGGAACAGCCCTCACCGACTGACTGACTGACTGACGGACTTAATCACTCATTTCTAGAACTCGTGCATTTTGCTGGGAACCGCGGAACAGACATGCGCACTAGCAGCCGAGCGTTCCGTTCCTCGTCTTTTCTATCACGTACAGTCACGTAGGCATACGTAAACACCCTGTGCTGCATCATGCACAACATCAATACGTACAAAACCCTTTCGTTTAGCACGAGCCATACTGTACTGCATGTAGCGCTGTGACCGCAACGTCTATTTCACAGCTCAGCAAAATGCAAAAGCTAAACTAATTCTCCTATTTGTACAAAACAAAATTTCCATTTCTTATAAAAAATTACCAGACATTAGGCCTAACAATTGGGTAACAGGACTACAAAATCCCTCTGTATTTAAAAAGAAATTCTTATACAATATCAAAAGTTGAGTCTTTTCTGTTAACCCCCACACCAGCATAATTTTTTACATTTTATGAATATTTCGTATGGAATCTTACAGAATATTTAGCGATAAAAACGGGAAAAATATTTTAAAAAATTCAACACCAATATTCTTCAAGTTAATGTTAAATATAGGTAGAGTAAATACATTGCTTTTTCTCAATATTTTTACTGTATGTAATTATGAAATATAAACTCATTGAGTACATGACATCATTAAATAAATTATCATTAAATTAATTTTACATAATTAAATTAAATGCCCATAACGGGCAGGTGGAGTGTTAAATTAATTGCACTCGATCTGTTGGTTCCAGGGCTACAACAAATAGTTCTGTTTCTTATCACATAGTCAGCCAATTAAATGACTGAACTATTAAAGAACAGAAGAGGTAGAGGTGTAAAAGACACTAGTCAGAGTTATCTTCTCTGAGAGTAAAAAATTTCTCTATACAGCCAGACCCTGTGGTGAATGAAGTGAAGGTGTCATTTGCAGGGTGGAAAGTGGATGCTTTTTGGAGGGCCTGGCATGCTGATAATCATACTCTTTCAACTCAGTGAGGAAGGCAATGGTAAACCACCTCACTCCTCATTTTTACTTAGTAGCCTGAAACCTCTAGAGGTTCAAACCAGCCTTTTGGCTGTTGACCTAAACAACAATTAAATTAAATATTATTACATAATTTAATAATTTTTAGTAAAAAGTTTAATGTTAACTTGAAAAAGGAAAAACTTAACGCTAACTTCAAAAATATTGATATATGATTTTTTTAAATATTTTCCCGTTTTTATCGTTAAAAATACTGTAAGAATACCTACATCCGAAATATCCACAAAATGTGAAAAATTATGCTGAGCGGGGGGATAACAGAAAGACCCCAAAAGTTTCACCAATGAAGTAATTTTTCAGATTTTTTTTAAAGGAAAGCAAATTATCACAACATTTTAAAAACTGGGGTAATTTATTCATGTATTTTTCCCCGCATGTTCAAACAATTTAGTTTTATGGTTATCCACATAATAATCGTTTCTGTTTCAAAACAATGTAAATGTATCTCTCGTTAATTCATTTCTTGTGAAACTACTTTTATTTTTATTACTGTATTTTAATGTAGAATGTGAAGATGTTCTACCAGACGATAAATGATTGTCAACTATTATTATTTCTTTTACAAAATGATCTTCCTCCGTCGTTACTGAAGTTACTTGTTGTCCTCTAGCCTCGTTGACACATTCGGTTGTTTATACTACTTCCGATACATGAAATCGTGTCTAACTTTTGGTACCGTTCACAATAGTACAACTACAGTATGTAACTTTAACACAGGGTGATTAGAAAAGTCTTTTTATACTTATATCAGGTTCTCAGGATCTGGTTATAATAAATTATTAACTTTTTTCTTTTTTTTTTTGGTTTAACGTCCGACTGTTCTGCAATTACTGCTAATGCAGACGGCGAAGGATGAAATGATTTTTGTAACGTATGAAAATATGCCGTGCCTGAATGGGATTTGAACCCAAGACTGCATGATGAGAGGCGAACACGTTACCAACTACGCCAATGCGGCCGGCTATAAATGATTAACAAAGTTATTTTTAAACTCATAACAATTATTTATTAACAAAGTAATTAATTACCACGTTAATCACTGCTGTAAATTCGTGGCAATATTAATTTCCATCTATAATTTTTCCTACGTCCGGCTGTCCGTCCATCACTTCCACATGTCACAAACTACAATTACGTACTGTATGTACATATTTTTCATGTTTTTGTTTATGACTATTTGTTTCCCAAACAATCATTAATGTTATTTCCCATCCTTATAGACAGAGGGTCATATTTGATCCCAATATATAACAATTATGATGCTGATTTTTAAATGTCTTGAAAAGCCATACGCTAAATAAATAAATAAGAGATAACAACGAACGGTTTTCGGATTCGTAATCTATACAAACAGTTTGTGGATCTGGATTGGTTTGGAGTTCCGGTTTAGACCGGAAGTGGCACAAAACCGGAAATCAAGAAATCAAAGTCGGTATTTGGAAACAAAATTAGTATCTTTCGGTTCCTCTTAAAAAGTAGGTAAAAAAATAGGTCAAGCCAATTGCTGTGAGCGCTAGACTACGCATGTGCATACATGGCTTCGACTCCGCATACCCCCCCCCCGACCTACTGTAATATGTACAGTCAGAGTGTTGTTGAAAATTGACAACACCCATTGTATTGTCTAGGCGTGCTGTTTCATTGTTGATTACATACGCTGCACTACTGCAGTACAAGACTATACTAATGCAGTCGCATGTTTTGCCCCGCGCTCTCCTTACGAAAATCAGGCTATACAGAAATAGCCTGTGTACTCAGTGAGATTAATTAACTATAAAACATTTCTTACAATTTTAAAATTTTAACAAAATTAAAGTAGCTATTTACATTTAATAATCGACTCTTTTGCCATTACAGGCAGGTGGAGCGTTATTATTTGCACTCAATTTACAAAATCCAGTGCTACAAAAAATCGTTCTGTTTCTTATCACATGGTCAGCCAAATATATGTCACATAGGATATTGTAGGATATTATATTATTATATTATATTATTATAGGATAGGATATTGTGTTTGAAATTCCGGTTTCGACCGGAAAAGACACAAAACCGGAATTCAAGAAATCAAAGTTGGAATTTCGAAAAAGAAGTAGTCATTCGATTCCTCTTAAAGAGTAGATACAAAAACCACTGAGTTTGAAGTTTCGGTTTCGATTAAAGTGATCCAAAACCGGAAGTCAAGAAATCAAAGTCGGAATTCGGAAACATAAGTACTGTTATTCGATTCCTTTCAAAAAGTAGCTTTCTTACTTAGCTTTTTTCTTAAGAAAGCTAAGTGGGCTTAATCCCATTATGAGGAAGGATAACCATGAGTTAAGTGAACACGGAATAAGACTTCTTGGGCCGACTCCTTTTCTTAAGAAAAAATGCAACCAGCCATGCGAAAGGGATTTTTATAATTAAATTACTTAACGAGATTTGTTATAAAATTGTTATTACAATTTTAAAATTTTAACTAAACTAAAACTAAAAGGTAGCTATTTAAACTTAATGTAAACTGTTCCCTACAACCAATTGTATACAACGTTTCCTGTACATTGGTTTTGTTAACGTACTTGTTACAATGCATAATTTTTTTTATTTTTATATTTAATTTCTTAAGGTGAGACTGTACTTTGTATCCCGTCAATGTTAAATTTTCAATTTTTAGGAACATTTTTCATACGATTGGTTAAAGATAAGAAAATGAAACTTTATACACTTATCGATGTTGGGTTTCTCTAGCTACTGGCATTTTTTAATTTAATCTGTAGAACCATGAAATAAAAAATTAAATAACGAATAACATAAAATTTTTACAAATTTCTTTCTACGTGTTTTTGCATATTACTAATTTTAGGAGCATCTGAGGAAGTCATAAAAATTCCAGTGTATGTGCATGTACGAGAAAAATAACTGGTAAAAAATTCTACATGGTAGCGTTAATGGTTTCTGAGAAAAATGTACCTAAATGTTAAAAATCTAAATTTCCGGGAACAGACAAATAACAAAAAGGCACAAATCAAAAACAAAATGTACACGAACATGCAAATTGCCGATCAACAGTTGGTTAAAAAGCTGAACCAATAGTTTTGAGAATATTAAAAACAGTACGCAGATGTTTTAAAAACCTGAAGTTCCCATTTGAGCTAAAACGAGAAGTATATAATTACGAAAAATATTCGTTCTTGGTAACATGATAATTTTGCTGAGTAAACCTGCTAAATACTTAATTTTTTCATTAAAATAATTTTCTTACGTAATTTAATGTCTTTCTGGTAGATCAAGGCCTGAAGTACTGAAAAACATAAAACACCGAAAATTGAAATTTTCAGTCAAAACCATCGACAGTCTAACCTTAATGTGTGTACGTTGTAATCTGTTCAATATAAGAAGAATAACCAACCTCATGATCCAATGAGATAAGGATGAAATGTATAATGGGTAAATGAAGTGTAATCTTGTACGTGTACTCAGAAAGATTAATTAACTATAAAACATTTCTTACAATTTTAAAATTTTAACAAAATTAAAGTAGCTATTTACATTTAATAATCGACTCTTTTGCCATTACAGGCAGGTGGAGCGTTATTATTTGCACTCAATTTACAAAATCCAGTGCTACAAAAAATCGTTCTGTTTCTTATCACATGGTCAGCCAAATATATGACTGAAGCATTTAAGAACAGAAGAGGTAGAGGTGTAAGAGACACTAGTCAGAGTTATCTCTTCTGAGAGTAATGAATTCCACTATACAGCCAGACGCTGTGATTAATGAAGTAAAGGTGTCATTTGCAGGGTAGAAAGTGGGTACTTTTTGGAGGGCCTGGAATGTTGATAAGTTTATTCTTTCAACTGAGCGAGGAAGACAATAGTAATCACCTCACTCCTCGTTTTTACTTAGTAAAACCTCTATAGATTCAAACCAACCTTTCAGGTGTTGACCTAAACAAAAACAAAGAATGAATTAGTGGTAATAAATGAATTGTTAAGTAACAAATTTAACAAATTGTTAATATTTAGGCTTACCAATTTTATTTTCTATACCATCTTTTAGGAGTCTCCTAGATTCAGTTTAAAAACAGATAAATGTTAGTTTCTTGAACACCCAGTCTATATTATATTTACTTAATTTTATTGTATGTGCTATCCTCCTTTAACTGATTCCATAAAACCTATTCTTAACGTTCAGATGAGTGAGTCCGAGAAAGAGAGAGTAAGATGGAGTGATAAAGGGCGAAAGAAAGAGAGGGAATGTGAAAGTTTAGCAATTTTTTTTCTTGTTTTTCTTCTGGAAACGGTAAATCACGAATCAGGATTATCATCAAGTTATATGATTTATTATTTCTAGTCGTCCTTTAAGCATTCCTTCTTTATTATATATCTTATTACATACAATTTATCTAAATTTCATAATCCTTAAAAAATTTAATTTCTATTGGATATTTTCGCTCATGAAATTTAAACATTTATTTTTTATTTTTCATGCTCTTATTCATACCTATTCTATTTAGTATCTACAACTTACAGAACATAGTAATTTCACATTTTTCTTCAAACCTGTTAATCTTTTTCGTCATAATCATGACAAAATTGTCATCAAATCATTTACAATAATTTAATGAAATAAGTGTCTTTCACTGTGTCCCTATATAACTTTAGATAAATATTTGAAATGATACTAATGAAATAAATGAAAACTCGATCTGTTATTTCTAGGGCTATAAAAAATAGTTCTTTTTATCAAATGGACAACCAATTAAACATTTAAAAGGCGAGACTGTATGATGGTTTTAACTGAAAATTTCGAATTTCGGTTCTTTATGTTTTTCAATAGTTCAGACAGAGATCAACCACAAAAACATTACGTGAAAAAAATTATTTTAATGAAAAAATTAGGTTTTTAGGAAGTTTCCCCAGAAAAATTATCGTGTCACCATTTTTTTTTTCATATAACTTTTTTTTTAATGCATAATCTGTTATAAATAACAATAAATGCAACTTATCAAATAGATATAACTCATGAAAAATTACAACCCACTGGTGTAATTAACGAATTAGGCTATAACATTAAAAACATATTATACCATTCTTAATTAATATTTACAATCAAAATTAGATAGTGCTTTTTTAAATAAATAAATAAAAAATAAATAAAATAAATAAATAAAAAAATAAACAAAACCTCCTGTAAAACGAAAAAACAAATAAGAAGTAATAAATAAGAAGCACATGATTTCGAAATATATGTACACCTAACTTTTCTGGAGATAATTTAAAACGTTCATTCAGTTGTTCACAACATTCACACTCAAACACAACAGTCATCTACATAATACTAACATTATAATATTTACAACACTTTAAAATCACACTATTAGAATCGCCCTGGGAGATCCAGTACTGTAGCACGTTTTAGTCTATTGACATCATTACTGTTGTCTAAGAGATTCAGTGCTAAGTGATTTACGTGGTTGTTTAGACGTTCGATGTATTTGCAACTGAAACTTCGTATTTCTTCTCGTACCGTCTGCACATCCACATCACGATGTATATCGGCATTGGTAATATACCACGGTGCATTCAGTATGATCCGCAGAACTTTTGATTGAAACCGTTGCAGAATCTCGATGTTTGAAGTTGATGCTGTTCCCCATAACTGAATTCCGTAGGTCCAAATCGGCTTCAGCATGGATTTGTACAAAAGTAGTTTGTTGTCAACCGAAAGCTGAGAACGCCTACCAACGAGCCAATACATCTTCCTAAATGTTAAATCCAGTTGTTTCCTTTTCATCTGAATGTGTTTGCGCCAAGTCAGACCTCTATCTAAATACATTCCTAAATATTTTACATCTTTTGCCTGTGGAATATTCTTGCCATTCAGTTGGACAGGAGGACAAGTTGCCCTTCTGGTAGTAAACGTTACATGCGTAGATTTGCCCTCGTTCACCTTGATCTTCCACTTTGTCAGCCAGATTTCCAGCTCACTTAAATACATCGGCACTCTGCGTGTCGCAATAGTTGGGTCTGCATCACATGACATTATTGCTGTATCGTCAGCAAAGGTGGCAATGATTACATTTTCAAGGACAGGCAAATCAGCTGTGAACAGAACATATAAAATTGGTCCCAGAACGCTTCCTTGCGGAACACCCGCCTTGATCTCTTTCAAACTTGTTAAGTGATTTCCAACCCCGACTTGAAATAACCGCTTGTTAAGATACAAAACCAGAACACTGTACAGATTCTCCGGAAACACAGCTTTTAATTTATGGAGTAGACCAGGATGCCAGACTCTATCAAATGCTTGAACAACGTCTAACAGAACAGTCGAACAGTACTTCTTTTCCTCTAAACATTCACGGATGACGCTTGTCAATCGATGCACTTGCTCTATGGTACTATGCTGCTGCCGAAACCCAAACTGATGGTCCGGAATAAGATGACGATCTTCTATAACTAGTTTCAACCGCTTCAAACATATTCTTTCAAAAACCTTTGACATCACCGGGAGTAGACTAATAGGACGATACGAGGAGACCTCATTTTCCGATTTACCTGGCTTCAATATCATGATAATCTTTGCTACCTTCCACTGGCTAGGAAAATATCCTAAGCGGAACACAGCATTAATTATCATAGTAAGCATTACTAGGGCTTTTCTCGGCAATTCCTGTAACATCCTCCCTGTAATGAGATCGTATCCTGGGGCTTTCTGAGGATGCAATTCAGAAATCGCACGCTTAACTTCACGAACTGTAACCCGTTCCAAATGGTGCTGCCGCTGCTGCGGGTCCATTACTACCGACCTTAAAATTTCTGCTTCCTGTGCCGGGTCACATTGCACATCATGGGGCTGAAAACGCTGCTCCAAGTGTCACCATGAACGAATATTTTTCAAAATTTTATACCGATCGTTTTAGAGAAAAGAATATTTTAATTTTTTTAATTATCTGCATTACTGTTTTAATACTCGCAGCTATTGGTTCAGCTTCAAACTAAATGTTGATAGGAAATTTACTTGTTTGTGTACATTTTGTTTTTGATTTGTGCCTTTTTGTATTTTTGCCCGTTCCCGTAAATTTAGATTTTTAACATTTAGGTACATTTTTCTCGGAAACCACTGAACATAACAGGCTGAAATTTTTACCAGTTATTTATTTTGTACATTCACATATTCCGGGACTTTTATGATTTCCTCAAACGCTACAAAATTATTAATATGTAAAATACCGTAAAAAAATTTGTAAACATTTTATGTTATTTTTTATTCTGTTTTTAACTTTATGGTTTAACGGATTAAGTTGCGAAAATGTCAGTAGCTCAAGCAACCCAACAACTACAAGTAAGTAAAGTTTCATTTCCCTGTCGTTTACCAATCTCGTGAAAAATGTACCTAAAAATAACAAATTTAACATTGGCGGAATTCAAAGTAGAGTTTTCTCTTAAGAACAGAAGAGGTAAATGTGTAAAAGACACTAGTTAGAGTTATCTCCTCTGAGAGTACTGAATTTCATTATTCACCCAGACCATGTGATCAACGAAGTGAAGGTGTCATTTTCAGGGTGGAGAATATGTACTTTTCAGAGGGCTGGCATACTGATAAGCATACTTTTTAACTCAGTGAGGAAGGCAAGGGTAAACCACCTTCTCCTTATTTTAAACCAGCCTTGCGGCTGTTGACCTAAACAACAACAACTCTGAATAATGACCATTTAATTTATCAACAAGGGTAGGCATTACAACGACACGTGAACATAATTTCACAAACAGAATATGAAATTACCATAAAGATTAAATATATGATAAACAGAAACCCAATATTTTAAATGAGTTTGTACAACAGTTTGAATTTTGGTAATACAATTTTGACACATGACTAATGGAAAAATATTTGGAACAAATTTAAATTATATAAATATGCATTTATGTTACAAGAATAAACGAACGTAATGCATCATCGCAAATAAATGCAAAAGACAACGTTAAAATTGGTTGAATAATGTGAACCAATAAGAGAACATCATGATCACCATCACCGGAGTGAAGGTGATTAACTGAGTTGATAAAAGGATAAGAAAAAGGACACATTCTTATTTTTCTCATCCTTTCGATTTTGAATGACCTTCTTCAATTCGTTCTGTTACATATGAACAAATTTTAAGCGGCCTAGTTGCATTTTTTAATAGTAATGAAACAATTTCAGGGCCTAAATGACGGAATCTTCAAATTTAAAATATATTACCTTTTAGTATTTTTATACGAAGGTCGGATTTCTTACAGTTTTGATTATTATTCATGATAGTTTATGTAACTTAACACATGGTAAGGAAACATTCAAGAATAACTTCAAGATGGTTTCATACCTAACAACAAATGTTGATGCTTTACTCACGACAAAAATAATTTTAATGTTTATCAATATTTAATAATTGCTCGGAATCGACCAATTTTAATGTGGTTTTACAGAAAATCCTTAATGGCCATTGAACTAACAGCTGAAAAATATACACTACGTAAAAAGTTGTAGAACTAGCCGCCTCCGTAGCGTAGTGACTAGTGTACTAGTCTGCAAAGCGTAAGGTTCTGGGTTCGATTCCCAGCTAGAGTCTTGAAATTTCAACACGTTAGAATCCATCGTTACTGTAACTACCGAAACCAACAGCAGTCGCTAATGACCAAGCTGTTGATGCAACTTTAAAATAAACTAAAAACATAAACAAAAAAATTTGTAGAATTTTCAATTGTTTTTAGTTTTTATAATAATATTCTGTCATGTATTATTAATTAATTAAATAGTAATTGTATACTGGTATTGAAATTATTTCAAAATAAACCGATTTTTATGCGGATATTCCCGCAAGATTATAAATTTTGGCTTAACTAAGAAGAATTAGAAAAACGTGAAATAACAGTTGTAGAATTCTAATATTATTTTTAACTATTTTATGAGCATTTTTATTTTCTGTTGTCCTATGAAAAATATAGAAATAGAAAGTATTCTTCCCATGTCGATTTTTACAAATCGAATTTTCACCGGCATGGCAAGTTTTCGGGTAACCTGAACCCGAAAACACTGTATTTACTGATTGGTAGTGTGTGTGTGTGTGTGTGTGTGTGTGTATGTGTGTGTGTATTTACACCAAATTCATAATATACTATTCTTGAGATATTTTATTCACACACGCACAGACCAATTGCTAAATACATGTTTTTTTGGGTTCGAGGGACTTAAAAATTTGTATTTCCGGTGAAAACGCGATTTTGTAAAATCGCCATTAAAACAAGTTACTTTTCTTCCCTGTATATTCATATAGGGCAATAGAAAGTAAAAATGATGGACAAAATACCAAATAAAAACGTTACTTGGTACTCAAAACCATCCCAAAAAAAATTTAATTCCAGCTTTTCATGAAATGAGCTGTAACAGTTTTCACAAACTCGAACATAAAACAATATGTTGATGTAGGCATGATTTTGCCATCACGCATGTGAGACTGGTTTGATGTATACTTTCCAGCCTTCCTGTCTCAGCATGTTACTTCACACTTTCATTCACAAATTCACGTTTGTAACTCATAATGTTCTTTCACTATTCAACTCTTTGTCTCCTTCCACAATATTATTTACCTCTATAAATAATAAATCAAAATTTAGAGGAAAAAATTTCAAAGAAGAATACTCTAGGCTACTTTAAATTTTTACTAAGTTTTTCATGTTACAACGCGTAGTCAAACCCTGATATGAAACACTCACACTACTTTCGTTTGCCAATGTAAATAATGAAAAATATATCTTATGTTTCATCATTAGTAAACAACTTAAACGAAAAACATAACCTAATTTTAATTTTAATCATGAGTGTATGATGCAAAATGAGAATCAATCTCTGTAGGACGTAAAACTAAATGTAAACTCGCTTTCTCTTCTTAAAGGGGCCTCTCCGGTACGAATGTTGGCGATCATCATGAAAATTCTCAATAATGGAAAAATCACTTATTAACGATAGCCTAAAGTAGGCTCTGCAGAAAACATTCTTTAAAAAAAAGCTGTAGAGTTTTTTTATCTTCTATAACTTTGACGTTTGTCATTAAATGCATATAATCTTAAAATTCAGTTATTTACCAATTTTTATGAGAAAATAGGTTACAGAAAATCACTATTGTGTTTAGAAAACACTTAATTGACGCTAAATTAAGTGTTGTAGAAAAAAATTTAGAAATAAAAGTTGTAGATTTTTAATTTTCTACAAATAAATTTTTCTCCTAAAATGTATACTAAGGCCGAAATCTTCAAAAAATATTTTTTACCACGACATCACAGCCTCCCTAAGAATTGCAGCTGACATCGCGTTTACCCTATCTTGAAGAGAATAAAATATGTAGTAAATAAGCCGATTTTGGAGAAAATCGTAGGAGCCGTTTTTGAGAAAAATTTTAAAAAGTTAAAAATTGTACAATTAAACTAATACTTTAACTTTACCGATTTTAATGAAAATGTTCGTAACAGGTCCTCTTATACCGACCCGACTTAAGTTTAAAGTTCTAACTTTGAACTTAAATATATATTAATGAGGTTAAATTTTTATAAGCATAATTGTATCAAAGAGGTTATTTCTTTAAGGTTAAACATGTATTTTCGGTAAAAATTCGATTTCGAAAAATCGACATGAAAACAATAATTACTTTCCTTCTCGATATATTCATTAAACAATAATTTGGAAACCATTCGGACATAAAACAAAAGAACGTTTTTTTTGTTTATATCGTAATTAATAAAAATGCTTTATATAAATAATAGGTATAGTTAGTTGAAGCTAAGATTAGACACTATAATACTGAGATAAAACCTGTTTCACCAACGCGAGTGAGTGCCTTAGAATAACCGGGAAGGCTGGTCTAAGAGAAGCAGGGAAATTTTAGGGAAAGATCCTCCGCAAGATAATGGGTCTAAAGATAACAGATGGACAATATAGGTTACGAGGCCGTGAAGAACTGCACAAGGAAAATAAACGATTAATAGAAACGTATAAGAAAACTACAATTTTACGGACACCTTTATAGAACAGATGAAAACCGGTTGACAAAACAAATTTTGAAGACACTAAACAATAGACCTAAGGTGAAAGGTCAAAGATTTGAAGAAGTCGAAAAAGATATTGAGAAACCCGGATTAAACCGAGCAACTTAATAAATCGAAACCTATTCAGACAACAAATTACGGACTTTAAGGGTTTCCATGAAGAGTAAAAACAGAACACTGGATGGACAAAAGAAAGGAGAAAAACTACAGTGACGAATGCTGAAAATATGGGCTGCAAAAAGACCTTTCAGAATCTTTAAGTTACCTCAGGTGGTCTAATATTGGCTCTACTTAATAAAATTAAATAATAAAAATAATAATTACAGGCCCGTGTTGTTGTGGTCAACGCAACTGGCTTCAACACCAGGGATCCCGGGTTCGATAACCAGTCAGGTAGCAAATTATTATTCATTTATCATTTTTATCCATCACCCTACATCTTCTGCATTAGCAATAATTTTTAAAATAGTCAGACATAAAACAAAAAACTGTTATTTTTATTTGTATCATAATTTATAAAAATTCATTATGTAAATAATAAGTTAAGTCATTTGAGAAGATAATAATAAATTAAAGGAAAGGAAAATTGTAGAAAAAACTAACTAAAGAAGACTTGTAACAACGTAATCATTGTCAAGGACATAATAACCTTGATAAAAATGTGAAAGAAAGGTTTAAAAAAATAATATAATGAAAGAAAGAGAATTACCAAAGAATCAACCAAGATAGAATACCGACGCAGTATTATTATTATTATTTTGTTGTTCTTTTCTTTATTTATATAAATTTTACAGTTTTACCATAATTTATTATTGTTATAAAACAGTCGAATGAATGTAACACTGAATTCACAGCTCATTTAAGAATGAAATACAAACGCAACCAAGTTATTTTTTTAAACAATACATTTTCACATTAACATAATTCTGTTAACATAAATTTGCATATCAACATGTTTTAATCCGTTAGTTAAATTGCTAAATTTATTGTACCGGGTGTCCATAAATCATGGATTTCATTTAAAAATTCAATAAAATAAAATGAATTTCTTTATGATCAATTTATGAATTAAATAGAATGTTTTCGATTCGATACTGTACTCCAAGTTGAATTATTTTGTATATTATTGTATAAAAAGTTACTCTGAGAAATAAAAATTAACAGTTTTTGGCACAGAGCATAGAGTGATTCTAATATTGTTAATTCTTATAGCCGACGAGAAGGGTGATAGATTAAATTAGTGATAAAAGAATTCCAGAACTGACCGGGAATTGAACCCGGCATAACAGATATTTGCACTGATCACAAAGATATAGTTAATTACCGCGCTTAAGTAAGAAGGCTTTACTGTACCATTTATATAATAATTCTTTTATCTCAGATGTGTGTGCATTGCAATCTGTTCATTTTAAGAACAATAAGCAACCCTATGACTCAGTAAGATGACGATGATGTTTATAATGTGTTAAGGTGTCTTGTACAGACTCAGTCCGACCATTCCTAAGAAAATATGTTTAATTGAACCCCAACCATCAAAGTACACCGTTACCACGGTATAGTATTCACATCCGTATAAAAGTAACTACCTTTACTGGGATTTAAACCGTCGGCCACATTGGCGTAGTTGGTAACGTGCTCGCCTCTTATCATGCGGTCTTGGGTTCGAATCCCATTCAGGCACGGCATATGTTCATACGTTACAAAAAAATCATTTCATCCTTCACCGTCCGCATTAGCAGTAATTGCAGAACAGTCCCACGTTAAACCAAAAAAAAATAGGATTTAAACCAGGAACGCTTTTACGAAATCAGCTGTTTAACAGCTGACTCACGGCGACGATTTTACCTCTTAGACCGTTGGTCTCCAGCTTACTTTATTCGAGGATCCTTTTAATTATTAATGTTGTCATTGCGGATCCCTAAAAAATGACCCTTTACAATTTTATTAATTTTGTAGTAATAACCATTTGAAAGATATTTATTTTAAAACGAAAAGCTGTAGGCTGAAAAAAGAAAACTTTTTGTTTGTTTTGACATATATTTCTTATTTATTGAATACATTTGTTCATTACATTGAATACAATTGCAAAAAGACAGGGTTCTTGGTAATAATTACAAAAATTTACCAATAATAAACTTAGTAAGAAAACCTTAAAATAACCTAATGAATAATAGTAAAATACCAAAATTTCAGTGCAAAGGATGGCGTTATTGTTTTGCGTTTGACAATCTCTGAAATATTGAGGTGCATTTTTAAAAGTTTCTGCCTTAAATCTGCTTCAATATTCTTGAGTCGGGTTGTTTTTGCAAGCTTTAGGTTGCATAGCTCAGAAAAGGTATTTTTGCACAAATGAGTGGTGCAAAATGGTACAATATGTTCAAGTGCTTTTTTGGCAAGTTTTGGTAGTTCAGCTTTTGCAAATAGCCAAAACCTTGCAAAGTTATTTTTTTCACAAACTATCTCCCAGGCTGTGATACATGAGAGATCCACAGTCCACGTCACCTTCAGCCGCTGGGTCAAAAAAAATATTGCCCAGTAAAATGGCTAGTCGTGAAAATTAAGGTATAAAATTGACCTAAGCGTGCAAGTAGTGTTACGTGACCAAAAGTTGTAATCGTAAGCAAACGCCACCTACAAATTTTATAATAATTTTGTAATAAAAAATTAAAATGTTTGTTCGCAGAAACAGCGGGCGTTCTTGGTACAAATACTTTTAAAATTATATTTTAATATCTCCCGTGGACCACAATTTAATAAAACAATGCTCTAGACCAACCCGGTGGGTAAACAAATTCAAATAAAGAAAATACAATCGAACTTCCATATAGCGAATCATCACGGAACTTCTGATAAAGTTCGTTGAGTAGAAACTTCGTTAAATGGAATAATCCACTTACTGACGGCGTAGCTACATTTATTGTATGTGTATTATTAGTAGACAATAAAATCACTAATACAGAGATACAGAGATATACAGAGTCTTTCTAAAACGGTGGTTAGTTATGTATTTTTTCAAATTCTACCTTGTAAAAATAAACAAAAAATATCAGTAGGAAAATTGGCGATTTATCCTTCCTTCTCTTCCTGTCCACCACTTTGTTATTTTTCTATAAAAATTTATATCTCAAGATCGGATAGTGTAATCACTTCAATCATTGGGGAGAGTCTTAGTAAAAATGTTTGAAAATCTGCGAAAAATCATAACTAAATTTTAACTTTTCTGTCATATGACGTGTATGTGCTGGACAATTTTCTATAAACAAAAAAAAATTTATTTTGCCTATTAATTTTCATATTATCAAGTTGAAGAAGCCATTTGCCCAGTTTCTCTGATGTTATCCACGCCTTTTTGTTGATATTGTAATTGCATTCAATAGATTTAAATTTTTTTAAACACCGTGGACGTTGACTTTTCCTGATTACGAAGAGTTTTAAGTTTTTCGTTACATGCCATATTAGCAGCTAACATTACTGTAACGCATTCTTAATTAAGCTTGCCTCCAAAGCACTTATCTTTTTTTTAAGTTTAATATTGTTCGGTAAACATTTAAAAAAATAGTTCAGTCTCATCAGCGTTAAAAATTTCGTTTTCGTAGTACTCTGCAAACAATTTTTGTAACTCATCTTGTCTCCAAAAAACACAATATTCCATGTTTACAGCAGCACCTTCTCCGATTGCGCACACGGAACAGTGTACAAAAGGTACGTCGGTATATAAACAAAGGTTTAATCGAAACTGACACTAACCAAAAATGTTATAGAGTTGATATAGAGTAGGTGTCGTAAGAACTATTGACGTGTTCGATTCTCTCGAATTGCTAGGATTAGTACGATAATCGAAACTGACACTAACCAAATGTTATAGAGTTGATATAGAGTAGGTGTCGTAAGAACTATTGACGTGTTCGATTCTCTCGAATTGCTAGGATTAGTACGATTGCTAGGAATAGTGATTAGTTATCACTAGTTTACGATTCTCTCAAAACTGTTTAGTGTTACTCATCACTCTTGTTTTTAAATGTCCTTGGACATCTAAGGAGGTTGTAATACAGAAATATTTTTTCGCTAAATAGAAGTAATGAGAGGTATCATGCCTAATTATTTACACTCAATCTTTTCGTTGCAGGGCTAAAATAGATAGTTCTGTTTCTTATCACATGGTCAGCCAATTAAATGACTGAATCATTTAAGAACAGAAGAGATAGAGGTGTAAAAGACACTAATAAAAGTTATCTCCTCTGAAAGTAATAAACTTCATTATTACAGTCAGACCCTGTGGTGAATGAAGTAAAGGTGTCATTTGCAGAGTGGAAAATATGTGCATTTCAGAGGGCCCGGCATGCTGATAAGCGTACTTTTCGACTCAGTGAGGCAATTGTAAACCACCTCACTCCTCGATTTACTTAGTAAAACCTCTCCTGGTTCAAACCAGCCTTTCAGCTGATGACCTAAACAACAACAAATAGAAGTAAATAACACTATGAAAGTAGTACCGATATCTAGGGGATGGCACCGAACTACGTTAAATGAAGAAATTCGTTAAATAGAACCTCGTTAAATGGAAGTTCGACTGTACCTTGATATTCCAGAACAAAATAATATAAAAAAATTGAGAAAATAAATAATATAATAAACATAACATCAACAACGAAAAGGAAGCATGAGAGGAAAGAAACAAGAAACTAACATCTTCACAACTAACCACCAAAAACACCTACAACAAAAAATTCCTATGAATCAAAACCAAAATAAAACACTACAAAACGGTCGTACAACCAAAGATGGGACGTATGGGTGAGAAACTCTATTCAAATTAAACCAGGAAAACAGAATAGATAAAATCCAAAAACTTGAAAGGAGGATCCTTAGGACCAGCATCGGAAAGAGACTCCAAGTAGATGGAGAATGGAGATTACCAAATGAACAGGTCTACCAGAAGACCGAATCGGTAATAGATACGATGAGGAAAAAAAGAATATCCTACGTTGGTCATATAATCAGAAAACCAAAGATAGAATCACAAACCAAATAGTCAGAAAACTCAACCAGAAAAAGACAGAAGTAATGTGGTTAAGAGAAATCAAGAAAGATATGGAAGAATTAGGCATCACCTTCGAAGATCTAGAAAATAAAACTGAACAGCTGAAACGATTAAAAGATAAAAATATTAGGTTCCAAGGAAAGGTACATAAAAGAGGAAGCAGGAAAGTGATCTTTTCGGAATTAGAAAGGTAAAGAAGATCTGCCAGAATGAAAGAATACTGAAGGAAAATCAAAGAAAAGAACCAGAAGAGGATCTCAAGTAATCCACTGCGGTTTAAAAAAAACATTGAGAAAGTTGTTATAGAATTTTGTTCACCCGGTATCTACTTTGTTTATCCAATTATCATGTTTACACAAATTAATTAATTTATTAAGGATTTCGGAATAATTAATACGGACGATATGTATTATAAAATGAACGGGTTTTCTCAGTGGTCTCATAACGTAGTTTTTAACAGTAATGAAACATTTCATAATTCTGTTTCCAGTAAGTAACATATTATAATGTTTTGGACATTGAATGTAAAAAATGAGGTCCCACAATTCTCAGGAGTTAAGAGGTACCTGTTGTAGTTATGCAATCTTGCAAAATAATCACTTCTTCACTTTACATACGTACATTATCTCTCCAAATGTATACAATGTTCTTCATTAAAATCATACATGTATAACTATTCAGATAAAAAAACTAAGATTATTAATTTTATCCGGAATTCATCTGAAAGATATTACTTAAAATCTGGTGTGAAACACTCACACAACTTTCTCTTGCCAATGCAAATACTGAACAATATAATCTTACATTAGTTAAAAAACATTAGAAATGAACAAAAAAATGAACGGCAGTACACATAACCTAATTTTAATCATGAGTGAAAGACGCAAATTGAAAATCAATCTCAGATTGGTTTAAAAATACAAAAAATCACTCTTCACGCTAAACTAGGCTCTGTAAGAAAAATGCTTAAAATAAAAGTTGTAGATCTTTTAATTTCCTATAAATTTGATTATTTATGACACTTTTGTCGTAAAACGCATGCTAAGGCTGAAATCTTAAAATAATCGATTTTTAAACGTTTTCGAAAGAAAAACCAGAAAATCGCTAATTACAGCTAAACTAAGCGTTGTACAAAAAAATATTTGGAATACAAGTTGTAGGAATTTAAATTCTCTACAACTTTTAACATACATTTTTGCGGTAAAATGCATACTAAAGCCGCAATCTTTAAAATACAATTTTTTACGCAAAAACAGCCTCCCCAAGAATGTCAGCATACATGACGCTTACTCTATCTCGTAGAGCATAAAAAATTTAGTAAATTAGGCGATTTTTAAAAAAAATGCAGGACCAGTTTTTTGAGAAAATCACAAAAAAGTAAAAAAATACACGAATAAATTACTACTTCCGGTTGACCCATTTTGATGAAAATGTTCGTGTCGGGTCCCGTAGTAATATCTAACTTGAGTTTCAAGTTCGTACGATGTTCCGTTTTTGAGATATTTTGTTCACACACACAACAATCGCTAAAAACATGTTTTTTGGGTTCAGGGGGTCTGAAAACGTGTAGATGTGGTGAAAACTTGATTTCGAAAAAACGACATGAAAACAATACTTTCCTTCCTATATATTCATATAGGTAAGAGAAAGTAAAAATTACAATTACATCGGTTTACAATTATTTATATTTTTAAAATATTTATTTGTAGTGGTTTAGGTCATCAGCCGAAAGACTGGTTTAAATCTAGACTCTAGAGGCTTTACTAAGTAAACTAGGAGTAAGGTGGTTTATATGCATTCCTCGTTAATTGGAAAAGTACGCTTATCAGCACGCCAGGCTCTCTGAAAAGTATCTACTTTCCACCCTGCAAATGACACCTTCACTTCATTCACTACAGGGTCAGGCTGTATAATGAAATTCATTACTCTAAACAATCCGATTTCTTTCAAATATGTTAACTCTATTCAAAGTTTTTATCTTTGTCTGCCCTACACTCCGTTTTTGTAGTCTTGATGTCATTCACAAAAAAAATAACTAGCTCCTTGGGTTTGGTTTCTGGTCAAGTTTGGCATTTGTACATCACTCATTTTTTTCTGTCATCCTTCATCATCTGCATTAGCACTGATGGGTAAAATAGTTAAATTTTAACGAAACATAAAGAACCTAATTTGATTCCCGGAACAATACACTTAACTTCAGTAACTTATAATGAAGGTACAATATACGAGGTTTGGCTATTAAATAACGAGACTGACGTTGTAAAAAATTATACTTTTATTTTAAACATAATCACTGATTGTCACCTTCAATATACACTCCTTTTTCATCCCTAAAATGCTCCATGCGAATTTTCCATTGTTGGAAACAGTGCTGCAAGTCATCTTCTGTCAGCTCCTTCAGGACACGTGCCGCTTTCTCTTTTACAGCTTCCACAGACTCAAATCTTGTCCCTTTTAATGGAGATTTCACCTTAGGGAACAGGTAGAAGTCACATGATGCAAGATCTGGTGAATAAAGTGGCTGTTCTAACTCTGAGATGCTGTACTTGGCTAGGAACCTCTTGACAGATAACCCGGAATGAGCTGGCGCAATGTCTTGGTGGAGAACCCATGATTTGTCCATCCACATTTCGGGGCGTTTTCTCTTTACTCTTTGACGTAGTTAGAAAGTACCTCAAGGTAGTAATATTGATTAACTGTTTGACTTTCAGAAACCCAGTGAAGGTACACAATCCCATGGATATCAAAAAATAAAAATCATCATTGCTTTAAATTTTGACATGCTCATTCGAGCTTTTTTTACTCTCGGTGAAGTTCGGCTCTTCCAGTGCATGGATTGGCGCTTCGTTTTCGGATTATAAGTAAAAACCACGTTTCATCACATGTTATTATCTTCTACCTGTTCCCTAAGGTGAAATCTGAATTAAAAGGGACAAGATTTGAGTCTATGGAAGCTGTAAAAGAGAAAGCAGCACGTGTCCTGAAGGAGCTGACAGAAGATGACTTGCAGCACTGTTTACAACAATGGAAAATTCGCATGGAGTGTTCCAGAGATAGAGAAGGAGTGTATATTGAAGGTGACAATAAGTGATTATGTATAAAATTAAAATTAAATTTTTTACAACGCCAGTCTCGTTATTTAATAGCCACACCTCGTATATTCAAAGTGTTTATTTCGGTCTGTCTTATACTCCCTTTTTGGAATCTTGATGTCGTTTGCAAAAAAAATAACTAGCTTCTCGGTTTTGATTTCAGGTCAAGTTAAGCATTTGTCACTCACTTTTTATCTGTCACTAATTTTTATCTGTCACCTTCATCATCTGCATTAGCACCGATAGGTAAAATAATTAGATTTTAACCAAACATAAAGAACCCAATTTGATTCCCGGAACAATACACTAAACTTCAATAAGTTATAATGAAAATACAATATATAATAGTTCTTGTAGATCAAAGATTATCCCATTACAACTTAAAAGGTCCAATTTTGACCTCCGAAACAAAAAATAACGATGTTACATTCTTATTAAATAAGGCACACCGAGGCCTACATTTACTGTGAGAGTACTCTGCATCATTTTAAACGAAATTTTAAAGATAAAAATAATGAGGTACTTTAGGCAAATATAATGACCTCTTTCAAGGCTTGTATACAATAATTGTGTGATTTTGTTGTCTACGATTTCGATAATTTGTTAAAACAAAAATTTAATGCATCATTTATTTTTTTGCTAGGTTTATGTGTCGTGAATACTTTGTTACTAGAAATAATTTCGTCGAATAAATTGCAAATTTTACTAAAATTTATTTTCTGTGCATTTGTTTGAAATCTATCGAAGTGTAAAAAATACATAATATATAAAAAATGTTTACTTAAATTCTTGTATTTACCACTAGAAACTTTCCGTTTACTGCACTTCGCGGCACAGTAGTACCATCGAAACTTTCCTTCATTCATTTTAGTATTTACTTAGAACAAATACCTTTACAGCTTATACTCGTATACCTACCAATTTTCATTTTCTGATATTTCAATTTTCTGATATTTTCAGAATCCCGAAAGTATCCCCTTTACAAAGATATACTTTTTTTGTAAATCCGTTCGGTAGAACTCTGTATTTAAGAACCCTAGAATCTCCACTTGACCGCCTTCGTTGTGTAGTGGTTATCACCCTAGCCTACTAAGCGGAGGTCCCAGATTCGATTCCCGGCTACGGGTCTACAGTCGTTTGCACGTTCAGTTGACACAACGGAGCAGTATAGGACAGTGTATTTCTTATGGAGCTCTGACTGCTACTAGCCTACACAAACATCGGCTTTGTACATCAATCAATGCCACCATAACCAATAACATTCCCCTCCTCCATGCCCCATTGACTTCATCTGCGGATTTCAAATGTGAAACATGTTTTCGATATCTGTACTGGGAAAGATATTTTTAGATTTGTAATAACTGATTGCGTCATTTGTTTACATTTATCACGCAGTGTTCAGAAAGTCTGACGAGGGAATGTGGAGAAGGTATTAGTAGGTCTACAGTAAAATAGATAAGATATTAATTTTAACCCCCCTTAATAGAAGAACATGCTTTTACAGTTTTTTTTTTGTTTCTTTACACTTCATTAAACATTCTACGTAAAACATAATTTTTTTTTCTGGTAAGCCAAACTTGAATTGTAGTTCTACCTTGTGATCTATAGAGGTTTTACGCATCCTGATGCCTTTGATGTTTTTAGTTGCGCTAATAGCGGTGACGATTCCTATTAGATCCATTGTGTCAACTGAACGTGCAAACGACTATAGAAATGTTTACGTGCCAAAACCCACCATTCCAGTTACTTAACCCACCGTAGTCGCTAACGACCGAGCTGCTGATGCGACTTAAAATAAACTAAAAAAAGAATCTCTATTTAATAAGCACTCCAGACAAAATTTGTTAAATCAAAGTTGTAGGAAATTAAAATAACTTCAACTTTTATTTCAAACATATTTTTCTACAACTTTCTTAGTTCAGCGTCAATCGGTGATTTTCCATATTTTTCAAAATCGGTAAAAAGGGGGTTTTTTAAGATTGCCACCTTAATACATGCATTATATGACAAAATTGTACAATATGTAGTAAAACTTATAGGAAATAACAAAACTACAACTTGTATTTCGAGCATTTTATTTCTACAGAGCTTGGTTTAGTGTCAATTAGTGATTTTCCGTATTTTTAAGTTTTACAGAGTTTGATTTTCATTTTTCATTATTCACTCATGATTAAACCACAGATTATATTGCTTATTATTTACATTGGCAAGAAAAAGTCATGTGAGTGTTTCACACCTGATTTTGTTTTTGTTTTTTTTTAATTGTAGGCAATGATATGAGGTAATATGAAAACCTGAAATATGTTTTTTTTTTACTTTATTTAAAGTCATATCAACACCTTAGTAGTTTGCGAATACTGTGGATTTTAACCTAATATTTTAAAGGTTTAGCCAGGAATCGAACCCGGGACCTTTTTTTTTATACCCTAACATGATAACCACTACACTTCAGAGACGGTGTATAATTTTATAAAAATCTATAAAGATTATAATATTTTGAAAAAACTAATTACCGATCTGATATTAAAGTTCGGTATAGTAAATATTGTAAATTTTGTAACATTATGCACATAAAATGTATTTCTTTAAGTTCTGTAGATAAATAAACAGTATTATTATGATTAATAATTAACAATTGCGGTCCAAGACATAAAAATTACATAATTTATTTTATTGATTTACAACAGGACAAAATATCTATTCAATGTTTGCACACAACCAAACAAAATTATGACAAAATTTATTGCAATCTAATAATTCTATTTATCTATTATTATCCTTGACACACCAAAACATTTTGTTAAAATATATATAAAATCATATTAAAATAATTACCATATAATTCAGTTACTTTTATTATTTTGAAAAAGGACAAAATAAAAATAAAATTTTAATGATGTCACCCAAAATAACCTTTAACTAGTATTATTTTATAAAATCTAATAAAAAGAAAATTAAACTTGAAGTTAATTTGCGGTTGAATTTTTATCACAAAAACTTTTAATAAGTGTATTATTACTGTGGTCTATTTAAATGTAACTTAACTTGTTAACCTTTTAACATTATTGTAATCTAAAATTATGTAATTAGTATATGTATTGTAGTATTTATTGAATGGTGAAATCTGTTTTTGTAAGAATATTATATTTTATTGTAAAATAAATTATAGTATATTCTTGTAAATTCTAATTATTATTTTCACAAAATTTTAAATTCCCTTGATATTTGTGTTAAGATATTATATTATATTTATTTTTATTTTACTGCGAATTTGGAGTAATACGAAGACAAAGAATGCTGGGAAGTTTTTTAAGAAAAAGAACATTTAAAATGAACTGTAAGTGAAGTTAAATGTTTTTTATCTTTAATTTTGTAGTACTATACAATACAGGGCGTTTCGTAATGTACTTCGGGATTACGAAAATTCAGTACAAAAAAAGTATTTCACTTATAACTCTACAATTTGTTTAATTGTTTTTATTACAAGTTTTATTTTATTTTTATTGCTGTAATTCATAGTATAATGTTACATAAAATATGTTAATAAAAAGTTTATTTATCTCGCATAAAGTATTTTACATTATTAATATTTATTTAAGAATAATGTTTTCAGAACGATTTAAACTATGAGTATATTTGTTTACGATGGTAACTACAGTCCAGCCTCTCTTAGTTTGCTCCTAATGTAAACAAATAATGACGTCACTGAGCATGCGAATTATATCAAAATGTGTACACGCTGATTAAAAAGTAACAACAAAATACTTTCAAAAGTATTTAAATACAAAATACTTTTAAAAGTATTTTTATAAATGAAATTGTTAGAGCTACATCATATCATGATTGATTTTTTTAGTACTTTAAGTGCTTATAATTTAAAAAATAGTTAACTTAATAGGAATACGACATCCGTAAAGTCGTGGACTCTAGCGTGCACCCTGTAGTAGGTGGCTTTTGTTTATTGACAGTAGGAGCAAACTAAGAACGGCTGAACTATACAGATTCTTGTAATCCGTGGTATATATAAATCGATACTACTTTAAACAGCTGATATGGTCATTTATAAAATTATAAAAAATCCCTCTAATGATGACAAAATACAGTATAATAATAACAAAATAATTTCTCTCTTTAACCACTTCATATAATAATAAATGTTCCCTATTAAACAATACTGTCTTAATAAATTGAACCTACTGTATTCGTGATAACCATATCAAATCCTAGTAAAGGTAGTTACTTTTATACGGATTTTAATACTAGATAATGGTTACCGGTACCGTTATGGTTGGGATGTAATTAACTATACTCTCTCAGGAATGGTCGGTCTTAGTCTGTACAAGACTACACCTCATATTTACACGTCATACATATCATTCTCATCTGATTGGGTCGAGAGGTTGCTTATTGTTCTAAATTGAACAGATTGTAATGTACACACTATTGGAATAGAATTAATTAAAAATCTGGTGGAAAACACTCACACAACTTTCTTATGCCAATACAAATAGTTAACAATATAATCTAACAGTAGTAATAAAACATTAGAAGTAAAGAAACAAAATAACGCCAATAAACATAACCAAATTATAATCTTAGTGAAAGATGCAATATGAAAAAAAAACTTCAGTTTGGCTTTAAAATACGGAAAATCACTCTTTCACGCTAAACTAGGCTCTGTAAGAAAAATGCTCTAAATAAAAGTTGTAGATCTTTTAATTTGCTATCAATTTCATTATAGCCTACACTTTTGTCGTAAAATGCATAACAAGGCTGAAATCTTAGAAAAACCATTTTTTACAGATTTTCATGAAAACCCCGAAAAATTACTAATTACCGCTAAACTGAGCGTTATACAAAAATATATTTGGAATAAAAGTTGTAGGATTTTAAATTCTCTAAAACTTTGATTATACTGTAGTATACATTTTTGCGCTAAAATTCATATTAAAGTCACAATTTTAAAAGAACAATTTTGTTACGAGAAAACACACTTCCCAAGAATTTCAGCTGACATGGCGCCTAACCTATCATGTAGATTGTAGAGCATAAAAAATGTTGTAATGAGGCGATTTTTAAAAAAATGACACGAATAAACTACTGCTTCCGGTTGACCAATTTTGATAAAAATTTTTGTTTCGGATCCTCTTGTGGTATCTAACTTAAGTTTCGAGTTTCAAGTTCGTAAGATATTCCGCTCTTAAGATATTCTGTTCACACACACACACACACACACACACACACACACACACACACACACACACACACACACACACACACACACACACACACACACACACACACACACACAGACCAATCGCTAAAAATGTTTTTTGGGTTCAGAGGGTCTGAAAACGTGTAGATCCGGTGTAAATTCGATTTCAGAAAATTGACAATTGACGTGGAAACAATACTTTCCTTCCTATACATTCATATAGGCAAGAGAAAGTAAAAAATGATAACCACAAATATAGGTTATTTTTTTTAATTATTTACATCAGCAAGAGAAAATCGTGTGAGTGTTTCAGATGAGATTTTGCAAAATCTTATAAAATATATTATTAAGACGTATCATAAAATAAATGTAATTATATAAACTACTACCATGCGCCGTCGCGGCTTTGCACACGAAAAATGGTGTAATCACTTTTTTTTAAATGTGACCTGGAATACGAAAAGGGACCTATTGTCGAAAATTTTGTATTTTCAGCTATTAACCCTTTTAAATTTAACATTAAATTCTGACCAATACATACAAAATTCAGAATTTTCTCTCAAAAGTTGTGTAAGTTACGGCAGTTTAAGTTTTTGATTAAAAAAATTGGTGTTAAATGCATTTTCTAATTATTACAACATAATATTCTAAATTTTACATTTTAAGAACAAATTACACGTAGAAATTATTCTAAATGTTTTAAATAAATGTTGATGGTTGACAATGCTGAACGTTCTTTTAAATGAGTGCCTTCACTTTTATTGAGTGGTTCTGCTACTGAGTCCAGTACCTTTGACTACTCGGGCTTAACCCAATTGAACCCAATGAAAGGTCTCGGGATTCTTCTTTACCAAATACCCCGATATTTGATATTTTTGAATACATATTTTATTGCGTAGTCATTCCTACAGGAGTAATTACATGGAAAGTACTACCGGACAAAGTTAACTTAAAAATCTACAAAATGAATCCAAATATCGATCCTAACTACTCATTTTCCTTCCGACAAGAGGTCCCTTTTCCCGTTCCACGTCACAAATATGTAGCAGAAATTGTGTAGCTGCTAGATCGACTGTATACTCCAATGTACAGAATAAAATATCAAAGCAACTGATCACTCGCCAATTAAAAGAAAATTAAAACAAATTAATGAAAAACGGAACTTTACTTTTATAAAATACTCTACAATACAAAATCATTATCTACATAATAAAATTATCATGTGATGTTGTCACGAGCTGATCCTTAGCACCACGTCCTATTTGCTAAATCATATGACTTTATTTATGACAAATCTTTATTTGAATCACATCAACTGGTTTAAAAGCAGCAGATTATCTAACGTCATAAAACCCTTAATGTAGGACATAAACATTATTTTGAACCCTTTAGGGCTAACTTTTTAAGGGTTTCAATAGCCTAAAACGTGCACCGGCATCATAGTTACAAAATAAAACAAACTGCATAAAAATTGGTTCAGTAATTTAGAAGATAAAGGGGAACATTTACACACAGACATACATACACACACACATACACACATATATATCGAATTTTATATTTATAAATTTTAACAATGCATTGTCATTGTTGTATGAGAAGATAAAACTATTTAAGATTCGTGTCTAGTTGCAACTGTAATTCAAGATCCAAATAAATATTACAGTAGATAAGTTAAGACAACTAATAGTCATGAGAATTATGAATCACGAAGAAAGCACCATCGTAAACCTTTTCATTCCTAAATCATGCAAAATTATATTTGTCTTTTAAATATTATATACATATAAGACTAACTTGACGTTATTGATTAAATTATTTATTGCAGCAATAAAGCAAATACCTCTTTTTAAAAAAATACTTATAACCTGTAAATAAACTTATTAAGAATGAATATTTATGTAATTATTTGGTTGATAAAACAATATTAATGTATTTAATATAAAGTTAAAAGTTCAAAGATTTGTTTGTCTTTTAGATAAATAAATTAAATTTTGCATAATATATAAAACAAACATTTATACAATACATTATGCAATAATTTTTGAAGCATGTTATAACAATATTTTATTTATGTTAATAATTTTTTTTAATGTGTTTGTACGTTGCAATCTGTTCAGTTTAAGAACAATAAGCAATCCCATGACCCAATGAGGTGAGGATGATGTGTATGAATTGTAAATGAAGTGTAGTCTTGTACAAACCCAGGCCGATCACTCCTGAGAGATTATATCTAATTGAACCCTAACCATTAAAGTACACCGATAACCAGTGTTCAAATGCGTATCTACTTTTACTAGGATTTCAACCAGGAACTATCGTCTCCGAAAATCTGATTTTCGGCGAAGACTTTACCACTAGATCAACCCGGTGGTAATTTGATGTAATATAGTATAAAAACTCTGGTGTGAAAGCACTACTCACACGACTTTCTTATGCCAATGTACGAGTAAATAATAAATATTAGCTTCTTCTTCTTCTTCTTCTTCTTCTTCTTCTTCTTCTTCTTCTTCTTCTTCTTCTTCTTCTTCTTCTTCTTCTTCTTCTTCTTCTTCTTCTTCTTCTTCTTCTTCTTCTTCTTCTTCTTCTTCTTCTTCTTCTTCTTCTTCTTCTTCTTCTTCTTCTTCTTCTTCTTCTTCTTCTTCTTCTTCTTCTTCTTCTTCTTCTTCTTCTTCTTCTTCTTCTTCTTCTTCTTCTTCTTCTTCTTCTTCTTCTTCTTCTTCTTCTTCTTCTTCTTCTTCTTCTTCTTCTTCTTCTTCTTCTTCTTCTTCTTCTTCTTCTTCTTCTTCTTCTTCTTCTTCTTCTTCTTCTTCTTCTTCTTCTTCTTCAACAATCTGATCAACAATCTATCATCCACTGCTGCTCGAAACAGCTGTTTTGTAACACATTGCTGCTGTAACAGTTGTCTTCGAGTATCACATTTTCAAATTTTTAACCAGGAAATACATCTTATCCCCACACTACGTTGTCCACCTATTTTTCCTTGCAATATAGATTGCAGCAACCCATATCTTTACTTTTATTTTTTGTTTTTAAATGTTTTGAATGAATTTATTAATATGTTCTGAATGAATAGTTATAACTTATAATATAGTTATAAACTATAACTTATGTTTAATCGTGAGTAAACAATGTAATAAGAAAACATAAACAAACTTTAATCAAGAGTGAATAACGCAAAATGAAAATCAACCTCTGTTCGACTCAAAATTACGGAAAATAATTAATTGCCGCTAAACTAGGCTCTGTAGAAGAAAATGCTTGAAACAAAAGTTGAAGTTTTTTTAATTTTCTATAACTTTTATTATTACACTTTGGTCCTATTTTTATAAAAACATTTATTTGTTTTCATTTTTAGCTTTACAATTACTACCTAGAATTTCACTATACCTTTTAAAGAAATCTGTATGTTCATAACATAAAATGTGATCCAATGTATTTTAAGGCCGCAATCTTTAAAAAAAGTTTTTTTCTGCAAGAGCACAGCCTCTTCAAGATTTTAGCAGACATAGCGCTTATCCTTATCTCGCAGAAAATAAATACTTAGTAAATGAGGCAGTTCATAAAAAAAATTTGAGAAAATTGTAAAAAAATGAAAAATTGGACAAATTAATTACAGCCAGTAGACCATTTTTGATAAAAATGTTCGTGTCGGGTCATGTAGTGGTACTTAACTTAAGTCTCTAGTTTCAAATTTGTAGAGGAAGTCCGGGTAAAGTGGACTCTCTGTCTAATTTACTTGTTACAGTGCTGCTGCTAGTGGTTGTTGACTGAACTATCTTCTTTTTTGTTTTATGTAGTAGTTAGTCTGTTACAGAAGCTGTTTATCACATATTCATTTCATGAAGGTACAATTTCATTTTCGACGTTCTTGAAAATTTTGTAAAGAAAACTGGTTTTTCTTATTTTTCAGTACAGTAAAATATTTTGCCCGTTCATTTATCTCCCCTTGTCATCTAGTAGCCTTAATTTACTTTAATATTGTGTCACTTGTTCATTCAAAGGGATACTGGTTGTAATGTAACCACAAACCTCAAGATGGCGGATATCAGGTAAAGGGGACCCTACTGATGGAGGTGCTCCATATTTCAACTCAAATAGTAACACTCAATGTATTATTTCTGTTATAAATCTCTATTACACTGCTTTTTGTTCAAATCAAGTGTACACCCAATTTACAACACGTAAAGTGGCCCGTTGGGTCCACTTTACCCTCTATTCTTGTTGGAGTGCGTGCGTACATCTATGACACAAAATATCAGAAAAGTCAACTTTTTATAATTTTATAAGTATTGGAACTAATTACAATATTATTAGAAGCTAATTTTTTAAGATTTTCCTGTTAAAAAAAATTATAAAAAGTACTATCCATTACGAAACATATTGCAAAAACAAAAATGGGGTCCACATTCCCGCATTTTCTCTATAATATTCAGTTCTTCAGATATTTTTTTCACACACAGGCCAATTGCTAAAAATATTTTTTTATTTTTTGTTTAGGGGCCTGAAAACGTATATTTCCGCTGAAAACTCAATTTGAAAAAATTACATAATTACAATACATCTATTGTATAATAGCACAAGAAGAATGTAAAAAATATTTCAGTTGATCGGGGGTTTCGTATACTTTACCAAAACAAAAAATAAGGTTATAGTAATAAACGGGTTAATGTAAGTCAACCCTTTATATTTTTGTTTTGTTTTACGTCCGACTGGTCTGCAATTTATGCTAATGCAGACAGTAGATAATGATGATAATGAAAATGAGTGATGAAAAATGCCAGGCCTGACCGAGAATCAAACCCGGGACCCCAGCGTAGAAGCCAGTTGGGTACGGTAATTGAGTACGCGGTAATTGAGTAAGCGGTGGTACGGTAGTTCAGTACGGGGGAAAATATATATATGATATGAAACGTTAAATATTGCTGTACAGGGACTTGCATAATGTATTTCTAGGCCCAGGACAGTAAGATATTAATTTGTTTTGATGTTAAGCCCTGGTAAGTATACTTACCAAGGAACGTTTTTTGAAATGGAAATCACATAATGTTTAGTGGTAAGAATGCTCATTTAAACAACTTATAGTACTATATATAGCAAGAAAATGTGTAGAATAACTTATTTTAACTTCATATCATCATGAATGCTTGCTTTCCCGTAAAAAAACTAGAATTTTTTAAGCACTGTACAAAAGTAACAAAACAAAGCGGTACGTATGCTGGTATGAATCCTTACCACATTCGTGCACTCACGAAGAAAATGTTCTCTGCGTGCTAATTTCATAATGTGAATAGCCTAGTTACCAGAGAACATCTAAAACATCATAAAATATTAATAAGGTTCAACTGCATAGCTTATTCTTTAAAAAAATCAACCTTATTGCCAATGGTAAGTATACTTACAAAAGACTTATAATGGGTTAAACAATTATATTATAGTTTGTACTTTTTAAAAAAAAACTTACAGAGAATAATACATTTACGCCTGATTATTTATGAGCAATAACAAATGACTTATAATCTGCGTTAATAATTTTTTCATTTTCATAAAATAAGGAGTAATAAAATTGAATTACCTTTCATAATAACACTAACTTATAATTCAAACTTAAAAATTTATTAATTAATTACAAAATTATGATTATCAACGGAATTTAATTAGTTAAATTAACTAACTGTAATTAACCAATAAATTATTAAATAGGAACTTAAATCATAATATTGTCATAATATTATTGCTAATCATAATATTGTTATTTTACCATTCGTTAATAAATCACAACCATTAATATTCAATTAAATATAGATTTTCAAGGAGATTTACAAGGACCTCATTCGAAGCATGTTGTAAAAACACATAAATTGTAAGATGGACTAAAATTTCAGAAAATAAATAAAATGCATGCAAACTATATGTACTGTTTAATATAATAAAAAATTTTTAATGTATGATTCTATCTTACATAATCATTGCTACGTTGAACTGAGGATTATCATTAAAGAGACAACAGTCACGATCTGTCACCGTTTTCTACATTAACATAAAATTCTTTCTTACAAAACGATGTCCTGAAATTTAAACTTTGTAAATTGTAATTTCTTATTGAATCTGCATTCAACCCTTCAGGACTTGCGTCCGACATTGGAACACTAGAACTCGCGTCAGGGCTTTTTGTTCCCTAAAGATCTATTGCCACTAGCTTCTAATACTAGCAAGACTTACTAGCACGTCGGTGACGGTTCCCACGGCGCTAGTTAATTATTGCCAGTGATCTGAAATTATAATATGTTAGTTGTGTTGTGTATTGCTATACAAAGTACAGCTTAATAGCAACTAGCAACGTTTCCAAACGATCGCACTGAGCTAGTTTACTAGCTCAGTTTCTAAAACTTAGTTTTTTGACTTATGGGCTTTCTGAAATGACCAATTCTTACTGTATGTACTGCAGGCCTATTTACAATTGTTTTCATTGCTAATTTATTTCTTTTAATGTGATTGTTTTGTGGAAAAAACAAATAAGATCAGTTTATTTTATGTATACGAGGTGTGGCTATTAAATAACGAGACTGACGTTGTAAAAAATTTAATTTTAATTTTATACATAATCTCTTATTGTCACCTTCAATATACACTCCTTCTCTATCCCTTCAACGCTCCATGCGAATTTTCTATTGTTGGAAACAGTGCTGCAAGTCATCTTCTGTCAGCTCCTTCAGAACACGTGCCGCTTTCTCTTTTACAGCTTCCACAGACTCAAATCTTGTCCCTTTTAATACAGATTTCACCTTAGGCAACAGGTAGAAGTCACATGGTGCAAGATCTGGTGAATAAGGTGGATGTTTTAATACTGAGGTGCTGTACTTGGCTAGGAACCTCTTGACAGATAACGCGGAATGAGCTGGCGCATTGTCTTGGTGGAGCACCCATGATTTGTTCTTCCATGTTTCGGGGCGTTTTTTCCTTACTCTTTGACGTAGTTTAGAAAGTACCTCAAGGTAGCAATATTGATTATGTTTGACATTCAGGAACCCAGCGAAGGTACACAATCACATGGATATACAAAAACAATCATCGTTGCTTCAAATTTTGACTTGCTCATTCGAGCTTTTTTGGCTCTCGGTGAAATCGGCTCTTCCAGCCCTTGGATTGGCGCTTCGTTTCCGGATCATAAGTAAAAACCCACTTTTCATCACATGTCATTATCTTCTACCAGTTCACTAAGGTGAAATCTGCATTAAAAGGGACAAGATTTGAGTCTGTGGAAGCTGTAAAAGAGAAAGCGGCACGTGTCTTAAAGGAGCTGACAGAAGATGAACAATGGCAAATTCGCATGGAGCGTTGTAGGGATAGAGAAGGAGTGTATACCCTATTTAAGGTGACAATAAGTGATTATGTATAAAACAAAAATAAAATGTTTTACAACGTCAGTCTCTTTATTTAATAGCCACACCTCATTTATTATTATTAAGTTATTTTATTCCAAAATAAATAATTGTATTTTACTCATTTTAAACATTAATACTGCCTTTTAGACAAAAATTCGCTAATCCGAACAGCCTCAGTTTTTATTAGTTCGGATTAGCGACCTTGTACTGTATATCATGTCCTTAAATGACTCCAGCGTCGTTTAAGTGTTCGATGAGGAGTTCCTGATAAAAGATAAAAAAATAGCTCTTGAATCAGTTGATTTTCGTTTGATACTAATCGCCGCTAAAACTTAATAAAAGATAAATAGGCTAATAACAAATGATTATATTAGCGAATACAGTCATGACGGCTGTGATCTTTGTTATTTATCAATATAAGTAAGTATACTTGTTAAGTCTCGGTAAATTTTTGAAAAGGTTCATCCTGAGTGTTTCGGCGTATTTCTTTAAAGGACAGCATAATATTGTGATCATAAAAATGGTAGTAGTATTTATTATTTTATTAAAGTGCATGTAAATACTAAATTTACAATTAATTTCAATAAAAGTTTAAGATGATATTTCGAATGCGGTGAACGGTAAATTTATGAGTCTCAAGGATAATATAATAGTTAACTGTCGCTGGTAATGAGTCATGGGAAAGGTGTGGGAAACAATGAGCATACAGGTTATATTTTATGAAACACTTTTTGTTTTCCTAAAAATATTATAGCTCTCATCAAATTTGTTGTTAGAGACAGATTAGAGTAAAAATTTCCTAATTGAGCAAGCTAGATTCAAAACTCACAAGTTCTAAAAAGTCGAAAATTTAGATGGCAGTGAATTCTTATAGTATTTTGAATATGCTATTGATTGGAATCAAAACAAACTAGTTCATACATAAAATGAAGGATAAAATTCATGGTTTGTGGTTTAATTAAAATTTTCCCCAAGTACGTAAGACTGCCCATTCCCACCCTCCCCCACCGAAAATCACACAACAGTACAAAAAAGAAAAAGGCCACTGAATAAAATATTAAACAAAAGAGAAATAGAAAAAGAAAAAAAAATAGAAATTAAAATAGAAAGACTATTTAATAAAATAATATAACTTAAACAAAAGAGCCGCCTCCTCTTCCTTTCACCTGTCCCACAAATTTTAATAAATTGCCACAGCCCTATAAATTTTTAATTCGCTCCATTTTAATAACTATTGTCCCCAAGTACATAATACTTCCCATTTCGCCCATGAACCCGAATCCTATTTACTAAAACTGATAAAATTCCCCCGAATTTCCCCGAGGTTGCATTTATTCCGTAAATTTGTTCACCGAGCAACCAGGTGTTTCTTAACATGATGTCGCCATATCAGGACTTCTTACCCCTCTTAACCAGGATTCAGGATTCAGGAATCATGGTTTCTGTTAAAACTAACAAGTTCTATTAGAACAAGTGAGTTTTTAGACCAGTTGTACTGTCACCCAATCAGAGACCGCCATTTCTGTTGTTTCGTTTCGTTATTAAGGTAATGTTGTTTAGCTATACCAGTTCGAGTCGTGTTAGACTGTGCGATTTTTCATTATTTATTCCAAGTTGTATTTTGATTAAAATATACCTGAGATTATTTTGATTAATAATGGACTGTGTAACGCATATTTCACCTGATGGACAATTGTCAAAACTCACAAGTTCCTTTGCTCAGTGTCTAAACTAACAAGTTCCAAACTTAATTCGTAAATACTATCTAAACTACACAGAAACTGATCATTTTGATTATGATTTGCACTTTTCAGCCTGAATTACATATGATTAGTGTAATTTACTTTTAAGTTTTCTTCAGGAAGTACCTATAATGGTTTTTCATGATTTCTGAAAATTCATGAAACGTTTTTTGGAACATAAGAGTTTTGATTCTAGCGTGCTCTTGTACTCAGTCGATGCAGGAGTACCTCAGGAAATGTGGTGGCTCCGTACGTTTTCTCAGCGAGCACAAATGATTTTTAGAGCGAGGAACATGTTTTTAACATGTGTGTAAGACAAAAATATTAATTTGATAAAACATTCTAGTATTTCGTTTAAATCTAACATTTCAATAAACTGATGAATTAACCTTCGGGGGCTGGCGCTAAAAAAATAGCACGAGGACTGGCGCCGTTGAATTTTTGCAACGTCTTGTAACATTGAAAATATTCCTACAAACACTGATTACCTACTTAAATATTATTATCTTATTATTAAAGCAATATTATTAATTACAGTATAAAGGAAATTTAGCACTTTACCTTTGGTTGCTTATTTAAGTTTAAAAAACTTACGTGCGTTTCGGTGGTACCACCTTCTTCAGAGCATATTTTTTTTAATTAAAATTTAAATTTAAAACGGTGTTTCCATTCAGTCATTTAGATTAAAACTCCTTACAATCTGAATGACAAAAATGAGTTTTAATCTAAATGACTGAATGGAAACACCGTTCTAAATTTTTATTTTTATTTTTTTTAAATATTCTCTGAAGAAGGTGGTACCACCGAAATGCCACCGAAATTTTTAAACTTAAATAAGCAACCAAAGGTAATGTGATAAATTTCATTTATACTGTAATTTATATTAATGGTTGGCAGGATGCATTTCAAAAATTTATTTATAAACAATATTATTAAATATAGTACATTTGTTTTAGGAAGAAGCTTGTGAGGGGAGGGCGAGTAGGTAGAGTAGGGATAGTTTTAAGGGGCAAGTGTTGTCTCCTTCTCACTTAATGATCATTCCCTCTCTTTCTAACTGTATACTACTGTTACAACTACGCGGTGCTTCCCCCACCACTAAACAGAACAGCTCAGCGGCACAGAGCGTTGGAGGGAGAGCTTCTAGCTAGAACAAATGACCTGTACATGTTTGAATAATTTTGCATTTTTGTAAAATATATTTAAAAAATACGAAAATTAAATTAGCCTACTATAAATTTTAAACTGTTACAAAAACATAAATTTTTATTATTAAAAAACAAAATATTACAGATTGAAAAACTTTATTTTAAAGTTACTACTATAATATTACTGCATTACGAGTATTTTGTAATATTTTTTATTTAGAAAAATCATTCAAACAGTATTTGGCCGGCTATTTATCTGTTGTTAAGCAACTAAAAAATCTGGTGTGAAACACTCATACAACTTTCTCTTGCCAATGCAAATGATTAATAATAAACCTAACATTATTAATAAAATATTAGAAATAAACAAAAACTAACCTCAAAAACATAACCTTATTTTAATCATGAGTGAATGACGCAAAATGACAATCGAACTCAGTTTGGCTTAAAAATACGGAAAATCACGCTTTCACGCTAAACTAGGCTCTGTAGAGAAAAATGCTCTAAACAAAAGTTGTAGATCATAAATTTAATTATATACACTTTTGTCGTAAAATGCATACTAAGACCGAAATGTTAAAAAAATCGATTTTTCTCACGTTTTCGTGAGAAAAACACAGAAAATCGCAAATTACCGCTAAACTAAGCGTTATACAAAAAAATGTTTGAAACAGAAGTTGTAGGTTTTTAAATTCTCTACAACTTTTATTATATAAGTTTTTGCGCTAAAATTTATATTAAAGCCGTAATCTTAAAAAAAACAACGTTTTTACGTGAAAACAGCCTCACCGAGAATTTCAGCAAACATGGCGCCTACCCTATCTTGTAGAGAATAAAAAATTGAGTAAAATAGGCGATTTTAAAAAAAATCGTAGGACCAGTTTTTGAGAAAATCGCAAAAAACTGAAAAATTATACGAATAAACTACTACTTCCGGTTGACCGATTTTGATGAAAATGTTCGTGTCGCGTCCGGTAGTGGTATGTAACTTAAGTTTCAAGTTTCAAGTTCGTACGATGTTCCGTTCTTGAGATATTCTGTTCACACACAGACACACACACACACACACACACACACACACACACACACACACACACAGACACACACACAGACCAATCGCTAAAAACATGTTTTTTGGGTTCAGGGGGTCTGAAAACGTATAGATCCGGTGAAAACTCGATTTCGAAAAATCGACATGAAAACAATACTTTCCTTCCTATATATTCATATAGGCAAGAGAAAGTAAAAATGGGTAACTTCTTGTCCCAGTTATAATTTTCCCTTGAAAATTCATTCTTCAAGATTTTTTCTTCTCCTGCTGTTGTTTATTTTCAATTTAACCCTTTATAGGTCTTTGGTAAGTATACTTACCACTGCCAATAAGGTCGATTATTTTAAGAATAATCTATGGAGTTGAAACTTATCGACATTTTATGGTGTTATAGATGTTCTCTGGTAAGTAGGTTATCGTTATTTGAAATTAGCGCGCAGGGACCATTTTCTTTGTGAGTTCCACGAATGTGGTAAGGATTCATAACAGCGTACGCTACCGCTTCATTTTGTAGTTACTTTCGAACAGTGATTAGAAAATTCTAGATTTTTACGGGAAAGTAAACATTCATGCTAATATAAAGTTAAGATAACTTATTCGACATATTATTTTGTTATATATTACTACAAATTGTTTTAATAAGCATTCTTACCACTAAACATTATGTGATGTCCATTTCAATAAACGTTCCTTGGTAAGTATACTTACCATGGCTTAACATCAAAACTAAGAAATATCTTACTGTTCTGGCACTAGAAGTACATTATTCAAGTCCGTGTGCAGCAAAATGTAACATTTTACAATATAATATTTTCCTCCGTAGTACTGTCCTATAAAGGGTTAAAGGAAATGAAAATATTTTGGAAAAAGTTCTAAACAAATTGACACAACAGAAGAAATATCTAAGTAAAAACACCAAAGTTAATTCAGACATTTAACTGATCATTATAGAAAGTGTTGAGTATAAGAAATCTGTGATGGTGTTTGACAAGTTGTCACACAATTTGCCTATAACACGGCGCTTGTATTTTCATTTATTAAATTAACAGTACTACAAACATTTTATTGCGTTACTAAAAATCTATGATCTGCTCTTGTAGAACAATGCAAAGATGTGTTGTATGAGTCAAGAGTGATTAATACATTGTGGTGTCACACTGAAAATTATTATACTGCGCCAATGCCGGCCGCATTGGCGCAGTTGGTAACGTGCTCGCCTCTCATCATGCGGTCCTGGGTTCGAATCCCACTCAGGCACGGCATATTTTCATACGTTACAAAAAATCATTTCATCCTTCACCGTCTGCATTAGCAGTAATTGCAGAACAGTCGGACGTTAAACCAAAAAAAAAACTGAAAATTATAAATTTGTTATCTTCTTGCCGTAAAAGTATTAAAATAAATCTGTAGAATGTAGTCTGTGCAGTCTCCGTGTGTTTCACTGTGTAGGAGATTGGTGGCTTCTAAATTCTGATGATTTTCAAGCTGTGTTTTGTAACTTTTTTTTGTAATCCCTAGTTTGTGTACATTGCAATCTGTTCAATTTAGAACAATAAGCAACCCCATGACCCAATGAGATGAGGATGATGTGTATGACGTGTGAATGAGATGTAGTCTTGTACAGACTCAGGTCGACCATTCCTGAGGGAGTATGGTTAATTGAACTCCAACCATCAAAGTACACCGGTAACTACTGCCTAGCATTCAATCCTTATAAAAGTAAAAGTACTAGAATTTGAACAAGGAACCTTCGTCTCCGAAAATCAGCTGATATTGGCGATGACTTCACCTCTAGACCAACCCGATGGATTGTGTTCTGTAACTGGTGCAAAACATTTATTTTTAAAAATATTTCTGTCTTTATTTAGCAACAATTAAAAATGAATACAACATTCCTACATACAAACAGCAGTATTTATGTCTTGTTTTCGTCTTGAAGAAGTGTGAGGAAATCATTTACTGTGACTTATTGTGATTACTAATAATGGTAACTAATTTAAGTTCCAAGTTTCAACGCTGTTTCGTTCATGAGATATTTTGTTTACACACACACGCACCCATCGCTAAAAATATATTTGACCTGAAAACGTGTATTTCCAGTGAAAATTTGATTTTGAAAAATCGGCATGAAAACAATAATTTCCTTCCTATATATCCGTGAGCTTCGGATTAGCCCAGTCAGTCAGCTGGAAGAAAGTCGCTATTATTTGTTAATCAACACTGGTTGGGCAAGCTACTTTGTATGGTGACCAGGTGACAGCCATTCCTGAACAAACTCCACTGGGAGTTCCTGTTCAATGCCAAACACTTCAAAAAAAAGTAGCGAGAACAGTAGGTTGTTAAAAAAGTACAGTTTCCGTAAACTAATAAAAGCTAAAAAATATATATACTATACCGGATGTTCCACGAAGAGGTTGCAATTTTTAAATTAATACGTCGGACGTATCACACACTCTACAGACTGGAAATTTTACAGTTATAATAAATAGATATGTTAACAAAGTACCCTTGAGTTTCATTTCCTCATGATTAATCAAAACAAAATGGCGGAATAAGAAAATAATATCAAAAATGAAAAATAATCTTGTGGAGAAAACCACTATATTTACAATAAGATTCAAATAGAAAAAACAATTATGCTGTTTTTGCCATTCCAAATCGATCAGCATAGCTATTGATGGACATCAGTTCGAATAAAGGTTAATGAAAAAATTGTGTTCATTAAGAATTTATCAATTTCATATTTCTTTCATTTTATTACTTAAGTAACATTGTAACAAATCACCAATTTGAAATGGTTATGCAAATAAAATTACTTTCCACCATTTTTGTTTTTTTTTTTTTTTTGATTAATCATAGGATAATGAAACTCGAGGGTACTTTTTTACATACATCTTTTTATTATAAATGTAAATTTTCTAGTCTGTAGAGTGTGTGATACGTCCGACATACGAGGTGTGGCTATTAAACAACGAGACTGACGTAGTAAAAAATTTTATTTTTATTTTATACACATTATCACTTATTGTCACCTCGAATATACACTCCTTCTCTATACGTATAACTCTCCATGCGAATTTTTCATTGTTGGAAACAGTGCTGGAAGTCATCGTTTGTCAGCTCCTTCAGGACACGTGCCGCTCAAAAATGTTTGAAATGAAGCTGGTAAAATGTTTGTACTGACACTTTGTACGCGATTGAAAATGACCCAATTTTTTGGAAACGATAATAGGCCTAACATGTGATGAAATGTGGTTTTTTAATTATGATCCGGAAACGAGGCGCCAATCCATGCACTGGAATAGTCGAACTTCACCGAGAGCCAAAAAAGCTCGAATGAGCAACTCAAAATTTAAAACAATGATGATTGTTTTTTTTTATATCTATGGGATTGTGGACCTTCACTGGGTTCCTGAAATTTAAACTATTAATCAATATTACTACCTTGAGGTTCTTTCTAAACTACGTCAAAGAGTAAAGAAAAACCGCTCCAAAATGTGGAAGGACCAATCATGGGTTCTCCACCAAGACAATGCGCCAGCTCATTCCGCGATATCAGTCAAAGGTTCCTAGCCAAGTACAGCATCTCAGTGTTAGAACAACCACCTTATTCACCAGATCTTGCACCATGTGACTTCTACCTGTTCCCTAAGGTGAAATCTGCATTTAAAGGGACAATATTTGAGTCTGTGGAAGCTGTAAAAGAGAAAGCGGCACGTGTCCTGAAGGAGCTGACAGAAGATGACTTCCAGCACTATTTCCAACAATGGAAAATTCGCATGGAGCGTTGAAGGGTTAGAGAAGGAGTGTATATTGAAGGTGACAATAAGAGATTATGTATAAAATTAAAATTAAATTTTTTACAACGTCAGTCTCGTTATTTAATAGCCACACCTCGTAATTTAAACATTATAAATTAAATGAAGTGTTTAATTAGAATGAGCTACAGCAATAGGTATCGATAAGGCCTATTCCCACGACCCTAGTTAACTAGCCGCTAGTACTAGTAGGATAGTATTGCTTACTAGCGCCAGACTCAGAAAAAAACCTAAGTGTAACATTATGTTAATATTGTTACACTCGCTTAGGTGTAATAATAGACTATATACCTGAAAATAAATGATGTAATATTTATGGAGATTAAAATTTTACCGTGTAGTATTCCTATTACAACCCTTATTTGATGTCAACGTGAAAGTAAACATAAAACAGATTTTCCCCTTTAATATTATATTGAGTAATATCGGCTATCAATGTTATTACATAACACTTAAATTAGCACAGCAATGACGAAACGGTATTGTATTCATGTTTTTTTTCTGAATTTAACCGATTTAATAGACTTAAGTTAATGTCGATACCCTTTAACACTAATATTTAATTTAAATATTCGAATGGGTTTACCTCATGTTATTGTTTAACTAAAACTAATTACTAATGCATAACAGATGTAATAAAATTAAATGCGTGGATAATTTTTTGAAAAAATTAATAGCATTTCTCATCTTACTGACATAATAAAATAATGTCATAAATTTCTATTTCTATAATTAATATGCTTTAATGTTTTGTACTAAATTATCAATGTTCCTTCTGTTCATTGGTTAGTGTATGTGTCGACAAGTTTATTCAGTCATTTTACTACATGTCATATCACGATGACGTTACCGTATTACTTGAGTCACGAGTTTGCCCTTGTTTGCAACGAGGGGTAAAGAGGGAAAATCATCAGTGCGCATGCGCGACTGCTTTAATTTCAGTACGACCAACATAACAACTTATACTATACCCAGAGCATATTGTACAGTATATCGCGGAACCTTTGTAGGTTAACTGTACGAATATAACTCTTTGTTACCGTAAATAGCAATGTTAGTTTCTCAAAAATATGGTCGAACTATTCACAGTGCTGAACGCAATGTAATAAAATGTGAAGTTGAAGTTAAACAAAAATACCTATCCGTGCCTCTTAATAAAAGCCGTGAGCGAGCGGCTAACTACTGTGATGCTTCTCTTTCCACAATTCGAAAAATAAAGAAGGAAATTAAGGACGTGAAGAAGCTATTCTTTAAGAGTTTTGTTGACACCTGGTAAAAAAAATAAAACGGTTAGGTAGATTCTAGAGTGTCTGATAATGAAAAACACCGATGACAGCAATATAGTAAAGAAGGCGATTCATTCGTAATTACAGTAAATCAAACATTTCTGGTCATGTAATTAAGCTATAGGCTACGCAATATTACAGGTCATATTTATTTATGAAGAAAACATTTTCTCAGAATAAACCACAGTTTGCAAAATGTATCTAGAAACTGCACGGTAGTGAAATATACGAGTAGCGTCTCACTGTTGAGGTTGGCAGCACTGCAAATATTTTACTGCCCTCCTCATAGCCCATACATATGCAAAGGCAATCTCGTGACTTCAATATCTATAGTATGAAATGCATTTTTCAATAAATGGTCGGCGGTAAACCATTTCATCATTCTCGCTAATTTGGAGAGATCCTACTCCCCAAACTTTTACTTTCTCTTGCCTATTTTATCTATATATATAAAATTCGATGTATGTGTAAGTATATGTTCCACTTTATCTCCTAAATTACTGAACCAATTTTCATTCAGTATTTTTATGTTGTAACTATGATGCCGTCGCAGGTTTTAGGCTATTGAAACCCTTAAAAAGTTAGCCCTAAAGGGTTAAAAATAATGTTTATGTCCTACATTAAGGCTTTTATGAGGTTAGATAATCTGCTGCTTTTAAACCAGATGATGTGATTCAAATAAAGATTTGTCATAAATAAAGTCATATGATTTAGCAAATAGCGACGTGGTGCTAAGGATCAGCTGGGGAAAACATCACATGATAATTTTATTGTATTTTATTATGTAGATACGATTTTGTATTGTTGAGTATTTTATAAAAGCAAAGTTCCGTGTTTCTTTAATTTTCTTTTAATTGGTGAGTGATCAATTGCTTTGATATTTTGTTTTGACTTTTATTTTATTCAACGTAGATTTAAGTTTTCGGTTTTGACAATTATTTTTCTGGTTTTTTTTTTGGTTTTTTCCATTTTCAATAATTCCATCAAAAAAACATCACTAGGAAGAAAATCTTCAAAAGCAAAAAACGTCAAAAAGCAAGAACTGCTGAAATTTTAAACTGCTACATATTTTAAAAAGAGTGATTACACCATTTTTTGCGTGCAAAGCCGCGACGGGGCATGCTAGTGAATATATAGGAAGGAAAATATTGTTTTCATGTCGATTTTTCGAAATCGATTTTTCACCGGATCTACCGTTTTCAGACCGCCTGAACCCAAAAACATGTTTTTAGCGATTGGTCTGTGTGTGTGTGGGTGTGAACAGAATATCTCAAGAACGGAACATCGTACGAACTTGAAACTTGAAACTTAAGTTACACACCACTACCGGACCCGACACGAACATTTTCATCAAAATCGGTCAACCGGAAGTAGTAGTTTATTCGTGTAATTTTTCACTTCTTTGCGATTTTCTCAAAAACAATTCCTACGATGTTTTTTTAAATCGCCTGGTTTACTAAATTTTTTATAACTCTACAAGATAGGGTGGCGCCATGTTTGCTGAAATTCTTGGTGAGGCGGATTTCACGTAAAAAATTGTATTTTCACGAATAATAATAATAATAGCTCCTGAAGGAGCTGACAGAAGATGACTTCCAGCACTGTTTCCAACAATGGAAAATTCGCATGGAGCGTTGTAGGGATAGAGAAGGAGTGTATATTGAAGGTGACAATAAGTGATTATGTATAAAATAAAAATTAAATTTTTTACAACATCAGTCTTGTTATTAAATAGCCACATCTCGTAAACGACAGACCTTGAACTTACACTATTATATTTTGTCTATAACATTATAGGCCCAAAATGCAAAAAAGTAAAGAGAAAAATAAAACAACAGTATATACAGAGAAAAATAAAGTATAAAAAAATTACAACTATCTTAAAAATTAAATTCATTAATCAGACATTGCTTGTACCTTAATCCTTTCCTTACATAATTAACTAAGGCAAGTCAATTAGCCCCATTTAACTGTTCTACAACTTTGTTTCTGTCCAAAAGCCTATTTTCCAACCAACGACTTCTAATTTCTGACAATATAGAACACCTACTATGATATGAAGGAGGAGACATCCTCCTCCTCTCTCGAAATGCACAGGGAGCAGATCCTACTATTTATTTCCCTATATGGCCTACAATTAAGCGGCAACAATGATCCCTTGAGTGAAAAATGAGGTTAATAAAACTCCTTTTATTAAAATCATTATTATGTGTATTATCCCGCAAATCAAAGTTAAGTTCTGTGTACAGATAATGAAAACGAGCTCTGTTTATTTTTTCTACCCACCGATCACGTGCTCTTACATTCAGAGATTTCAATATCGCATCATAAAAATTCCTCTAAACCCTTATATTATTAACCGTAAAATGCATACGAGGTGTGGCTACTAAATTATGAGACTGACCTTATAAAACATTTTATTTTTATTTTATTTACAATCACTTATTGTCACCTTCAATATACACTCCTTCTCTATCTCTAGAACGCTCCATGCGAATTTTCCATTGTTGGAAACAGTGCTGGAAGTTATCTTCTGTCAGCTCCTTCAGAACACGTGCCGCTTTCTCTTTTACAGCTTCCACAGACTCAAATTTTGTCCCTTTTAATGCAGATTTCACCTTAGGGACCAGTTAGAAGATAATAACATGTGATCAAACGTGGTTTTTTACTTATGATCCGGAAACGAAGCGCCAATCCATGCACTGGAAAAGCCGAACTTCACCGAGAGCCAAAAAGCTCGAATGAGCAAGTCAAAATTTAAAGCAATGATGATTGTTTTTTTTTTATATCCATGTGATTTTGTACCTTCACTGGGTTCCTGAAGGTCAAACAATTAATCACCATTACTACCTTGAGGTATTTTCTAAACTACGTCAACGAGTAAGGAACAAACACTCCAAAATGTGGAAGGACAAATCAAGCGTTCTCCACCAAGACAATGCGCCAGCTCATTCCGCGTTGTCTGTCAAGAGGTTCCTAGCCAAGTACAGCATCTCAGTGTTAGAACATCCACCTTATTCACCAGATCTTGCACCATGTAACTCCTACCTGTTTTCTAAGGTGAAATCTGCTTTAAAAGGGACAAAATTTGAGTCTGTGAAAGCTGTAAAAAAAAAGCGACAAGTGTCCTGAGGGAGCTAACAGAAGATAATTTCCAGCACTGTTTTAAACAATGGAAAATTCGCATTGAGCGTTGTAGGGATATAGAAGGAGTGTAAATTGAAGGTGACAATAAGTGATTATGTATGAAATAAAAATAAAATTTTTTACAACGTCAGTCTCGTTATTTAAATGCCACAACTCGTATCTAATCTAAATTTCTCTACCGTAGCCAACCAGCTGTTAAACCACCACGTTTTCTCAATAATGCAGTCAGATTATTGTCTGGGCAACCTGTTTTCCATCCATAAGTTCACCCTGTGGTATGTCTTTGAAAAAATGGTATTTTAGAGAACCTTTCCGGGATCAGATTTATCCTCATAGATGATGAAGGCATGACTGCTTCTACAGATGTACATTTTGGTAGGCTTCGTCGGTCAGGTTGGATCTCATGTCTGTAAACAATTTATCTGAACTCTTTTATGCTAAGTCTTTAGCGTAAATCTGTGCTCTTCGTAGATTTCGCCATTTTCATTTAACAAAATGCTTTTTGTTTTTTCACCCAAAGAATTTTCACATTGACGCTCTGCCAAAATACTTTAAACCTTCTAATTTACTCCACGGAATGTGCGCAAGTGGATAGTCTGACCGTTTCAAATTGTCATAAAAAATAATTATCGAAATTTCGCGGAAATGTATAACAACAAATTAAAAATATTAGTGTGAAACACTCACACTACATCTTTTGCCAATAAAAAATGAACAAAATATAATCTAATATTATTAAACAACGTAAAAAACGGAAAAATGGTCGTCTGAGTGACGTAATGAATAGCTATTAAGTGGAGATTTCGGGTTCAATTCCTGACTAGGGCCTTCAATTATTATGTGCCAAAACCCATCATTACAGTTTCTTAACCCACCGTAGTCGCTAATGATCAAGCTGTTGATGCAACTTTAAATAAACAAAAAACTAACCTCAAAAAACATAACCTTATTATAATATTATGAGTGAATGATGCAAAATGAAAACCAATCGTAGTTTGGCTTAATAATACTGAAAATCACTGTGACGCTAAACTAGGCTCTGTAGTGAAAAATGCTTAAATAAAAGTTGTAGATCGTTTTATTTTCTTTAAATTTTATTCATACACTTTTGTTGTTTAATGTAGGCCTATACTAAAGCCGGAATCTTAAAAAATCCTTTTTTTACAGATTTTCATGAAAAAAAACAGAAAATCACTCTATTTATTGTCACTAAACTAAGCGTTATACAATGAAATGTACAAAATAAGAGTTGTAGGTTTTTTAAATTTTCTACAACTTTTATTATATACACTTTTGCCCTAAAATGCGTATTAAGGCCGCAATCTTTTAAAAAAAAACATTATTTTCTATGAGAGCGTAGCCTCTCAAAGAATTTCAGCAGGCATGGCGCCTACCCTATCTTGTAGAGCATAAAAAATGTAGTAAATGAGGCGATTTTTAAAAAAATCGTATATCCGTTTTTGAGGAAATCGTAAGAAATTGAAAAATTACACAAATAAATACTACTTCCGGTTGATCAATTTTGATGAAAATGTTCGTATCGGGTTATCTACTAGTACTTAACTTAAGTTTAAAGTTTCAAATTCGTACAATGTTCCGTTTTTGAGATATTCTGTTCACACACACAAACACACAGACCAATCGCTACAAACATGTTTTTTGGGTTCAGTGAGTCTGAAAACGTGTATATTCGGTGAAAAATCGATTTCGAAAAATTTAAATGATAACAATACTTTTTTTTCTTATATATTTATGTAGGTAAGAGAAAGTAAAAATAAATAATTTTTATTGAATTTGATAATAAAATATAGCAATGAAGAGGAATATAAAATAACACGAATAATGAAGGAATTGTAGAGGTATATTAAAATACAGTTAAAAATAGCACGGTATAATGTGTACCATGTACCAGCAGAGGTTAAACATTAATAAACAAACGGTAAGTTAGATCCAAGGTAGAAAGATTGAATGAAGGAAAAGAAAACTATAGAAGCAGATCGACTTGGTTGTCTGCGCGACGCGGCCGCCAACTGCACGTTGCAAGTGAAAGTGGGGGCTCATCATCGACTCCCCCATCTCCAACTAACATTACAGTAAGGTTCAAGTTAGATAATATACACATACAAACAACACTTTGCTTATTATTATGTATATTATTTGTGTGTCTTCATTTACATTGTGTGCAGGGGGAATAACTCCCCACTTTTCCTTTCTTTAAGACATCTTCTATCTTCTTAGTACCGATATAAATACGCTGGACTGGGGGTATCAACACAGTCTGTGTATCAACCCTTAAAGTGTTATCATCACTTAATTCTATACTAATAAACTGCATTACAATAAGGTATGTATTTTATATATTATATTTAAACTAAAATAATAAGTAATTTTATGTAAAAATCCCTTATAAATTAATTTGTTTTTATAATAATATTAATTTGTTTAGGGATGTACGTATAATAAAGTTTCATAAGTGATCATAATTTGAATTTGTCATTTCAGAAACCTCAAAAGACAAAAATAACTAACTTTCGAAATATTAAATTACTACATTTTAATAAAATACATTATTAAAAAATATAACTAATTCTAAAGACTGTCCCCTTTGATATAAAATGTATACTTTTGTCTTTTTAAAAATAAGCCAATTGTTGTATTGAAAATTTAGATTAAATGTGTTTCTGAAACAAATTGGTGTAAAATACTAATGTGCGTTGTTTTTTGTAAAATGTGTTGTTAGACCAGAAGAAAATTGGTTACACAAAAGTTAGTATTATTCATTTATTTATTTCACAAGTTTAAATTATTGACTTAAATAGCTTTTTGAAATTATTAATTTTAAGAAAAAAAGTTGGTTTCCGGGACTACTCAATTTCTTCGTTTTATTCACAAACAGTAGTTATCTCTCTTAAAAAGATTGTATCATAGAAATTTTGTTAGCCTTTTCCACTAGAAAGTAGAGCTGAAGCTTCAAAAGATCATCCACTTTCATTTTTTAGTTAGAAGGAAGTACTTTATATCCTTAAGGATAAACCAAAGAAAAGCTTTAAGGAAAGCCAAACTTATGTGATTTTTGTAAGAATTATGTGTTTAAATTCAGTTATTCCTAAAATATACTAAAGAAAAAATGTAAAATTTTGACTTATGAACTTTCTGAAATTACTGTTTCATTTACAATTCCACAATTTTTGTTTGATTCCTTAGGTTTGATACCTTAGGTCTATTATTTAGGGTATTAAAAATTTATATTGTCAACCGTTTGTCATTCATTCTACAGGCGTTTGTGAAATTCCACCTTTGGTGGTTATTAGAATCACCTAAAAATATAAATAACGTCTGAAACTTATAAAATATAAAGTAGAATTTTGATTAATAAATAAATTATATTTGATGTTACTTAACTTGTTTAATTCTAAGATATACACAATATTTTAAATTAAATATACTTATACGCAAAAACTCTTCACAAAGAGTTACGACCGCGCATAGGAGTACGTATACAAAAACATAATTTAAAAAATTATAATTATATACTTGTAACTAAAATAATACTTATAATTGAGATACTATTAAAATATTTAAAAAGTATACCAGATTATTACGTTAAACAGATTTTTTAATGAAAAATCAGTGAATTTAAATGATAAATACAATTATATTTACACAAATATCAATTTTAAAATAATAATTTATAATAATAATACAAACTAAAATAAAAAAATTACATTAAGATTATGTACATTTGCAATACAGAGAAAAACAACAAAAAAATATTATTTTATAACTAAAACTACTTTACAATATATTTTAAACAAATAAAATTTGGACTTATTTTCTTATGAAAATTAATTCAATAAACGAGCATGGAAACAGAAAAATATCGCATAAATGAAAAGTAAAAACTAACCAGTTATTTTTAAACTTGGAAAAATTTCTCAAGTTCATAAATATAAATTTAAAATATTTCTCAATTACAGTGACGATTACGTTAAAATATTATTAATAAATTATAATATGTTAAAAAAACTGACTATATTATGTTTATTATAAATTTAATGCACTAAATTATATAATATAACATTTTTCCGTATCGGGCTAATTTTAGAACACGTGAGGTGATTTTTGACATTTCTAGAAATTTTTTTTTACAACCAATATTCTCATCATTCATTCATTGTAGGCTTTTCTCCTTTCTTCTGTGTCCACCGATTGTTCTATTTTTGCTCTTCATGGAAGCCCTTACGTCTATAATTAGTTGTCTGAATTTAGTTCGGTTTTATATTTTCTCAGTTTATACAAAATAGTTTTCTCAATATCCTTTGAAAATTCTTTAAACCATTTTCCGTTATTGTTTAAACCTTAGGTATATTGTTTAGTGTGTTAAAAATTTGTATTGTCAACCGTTTGTCATTCATTCTACAGGTGTTCGTGAAATTCCACCTTTGGTGGTTATTAGAATCACATAAAAATATAAATTCCGTCTGAAACTTATAAAATATTAAGTAGAATTTTGATTAATAAATAAATTAGATTTGATGTTACTTAACTTGTTTAATTCAATACGTATGAGTACAGATAATTGATTATTAAATTTTATAGATTATCTCGTATTATACAATTAGATCTTAACCCGTACTTGTTAATTAAACACATGTTTACACTTCGAGTTCTTGGATGTAAGACAGATCAGAAATGTTATTCTTCTTTTAAAAATAAACATTATATCAATGAACATTTTAAGAATATAAATTGAAATTACACTAAACAATTATTAATAAAAAACAATAATTAACGAATTATTAATTAATAAAATGTAATGTGGTTAAATAATAAATTTAAATTAAAAAGTAAATCATTTACCGATCACATAATTATGTGTCACATATGTGTACTACTAAACGTATGTAAAATTTAAGTCTTCTTTTTTTTAATCGTTTTAATTAACCCTTTCTTACCCAGTGAGGCATAGAAGTCACATTGGAGTGAAATAACAGATATAAAACTTTAATTGTTAGCGACTACTTTTGATTAAAGAGCGTTGGATGTGAAGTGTAATATCTTTCTGTACCCTAGCCAGGAATCGAACCTGAGACCTCCGCTTTGCAGTGTAAGATGCTGACCACGACACCACGGACGCGACCATTAGTTTCTTTTTAAAGTTAGTTTTAGTCTTAAATATTCGTGTTCATTTACTAAAATAAAGTAGCATTTATTCGAGTATGTTGAATGTACATACAAGTATAATTTTTAGGCTGTAAATACTGATTTTGTCCATTTTACCAATATTTTTGATTGTAACCTCGTTTAAGTCTTAATAATAATGCTTTGCTACAAATCTAAGCAAGAGAATTTTGTTTAAGAAGCCTGCACATGATTTTTACTTATTGTTGGGAACTTTGATACCATCAAGCCCAATGTGACATATGTGTCACACTTTATTGTCACGCCATCAAAAAAAAGGCTGAAGGCTTAAAAGGGATTTTAATTTACTTAAATGCCAGTAAAGTGTATGAAACAATGTACACACATTTTTTTGTGTAAAGTTAAAATATTTGGGATTGAACGGGTTAATCGTTAATTTCAAAATATATTATAATTAATATAGAATTATAATAACTATATTACATAGTTTATTTAACAATAATAATTTTACTTTTCCCAAACAATTTTACATGATTACATAATAATTGTATTATCTGTTAATAAATAAAACCTTCTAGCAGTTTATTTATTCACTGAAACTAATAAAAAATTAAATATACTTATAATACGTATTTTGTTTTAGGTTTGTGATGAAAGGGGGAAGTTTACTCTGGCATTTTTTTCATTTTGCTAACTATATATAGTTCAAATAGTTTTGAATAAAATTGTATGATTAAATTGTCTCTCCTACATCTGGAAATATCGTAAAAATGTTAATAATTAAAGTAATAAATACTATGGTAACTAACAAACCTCATAAATTTAATTCAACGTTACCAGTAATGCATAATTTTTATACGTCTTGAAAATCAAGAAGAATCAAAATTAAGTACTATGATAGCTAGAATCACAATTTGTTTACCAAAATGTTTGTAATAAAATGTACTACGATTTCATTTAAGCTTTTATTTTCATAAAATGTTAAATATCTACTTTTACTTTAATTCAAATAATTAGTTAGTCACAATATTTAATTATTTTATTTTTAAAATATATTTTATAGAATATTTAAAAACTTTAAATATTTAAAAAATCATATCTTTAAATTTGGTTCCATTTTAGAGATTACTGTATGTTGTGTCGGAACCGATTTTTATTTATTTTTTAATCCCTAATGTGTGTACGTTGGAATCTGTTGAATTCAAAACAATAAACAACCCCGTGACCCAATCAGATGAGGATATGTATGACGTGTAAATGAGGTATAGTCTTAAGCAGACCCAGGCCGACCATTCCTGAGAGTGTATGGTTAATTGAACCCCAACAATCAAAATAAGACAGTGATTACCTGTGTACTTTGATGGTTGGGATTTAATTAACCAATCTCTCTCAGTAATGGTCGACCTGGGTCTGTACACCTAATTTAAGACTATACACCTAATTTACACGTTACACGTACCATCCTCATCTGATTGGGTCATGGGGTTGCTTATTGATTTGAATTGAAAGATTGTAATGTACACACATCAGGGATTTAAAAAGACAGTTTTAAATGGTTCCAACATAATCATAGAGTAACCTTTAATACGCAACCAAATTTTAAATAAAACAAAGATATGATTTGTTTATGTTCTTTATTTCAAGCCCTGTCGTTCGGAATGTAATTAACTTTGAGATAATTTTTGTTATAAACTGAGTGTGATGCATTCTATTTAATAGTAGACTATACAGAAAACTATGAAAATGTTCATTGAAAGTAAACTCCCACTTTAAACCGTGTTTACAAATTCCTATACTATATTAAAATATCTTTCCTGATTAAACAAATCAATGCTTCTTTTTCATAAGAATGAAGAGTTGGGGTTTTGCTCTCAATTTCTGTATGACATAAAATAATTTCTATTTTAGAAACGATACTAGGTGTTCTCTAGGAACACTATGTAAGAGTAATTTAGTAATACGAGTATATTGATACCTTTTTGTAACAAATTAGTAAATTTTCATTAGTCAACAACCTTTACGGGAATAGACTTCTTCAAAAATATAATTTTTTAAAAATATTTAAAATTATTTACTCTTTGTTGTTGTTATAACGTGCGTTCGGAAAGTCGCTGTGCACTGGAATTGTGACTATGGATTTATGAAAATATGTATAAAGAAATGACTAAGCATTTTGGAAAAAAATTTATTCAATACCTTAATTACATTGTTAAACCGTGATTACATTGTTTATAGAAGGTGTTCGAAATGACCTCCATTGGCATCAATACAGCATTGCAATCGTTTCATTTTGTTTGCAAACACCTTTCGCAACTGAAGAACAGTGATTCCTTGAATGTATGCCGTTATTGCGGCTTTAAGTTCGTCAATCGTGTGTGGTCTGTTCCGATACACAGTTTGTTTCGCCGTACCCCATAAAAAGAAATCGGGGGGAGTCAGATCAGGAGATCTTGCAGGCCACAAATTCTTTGAAATTATTCGTTCACCAAACACGTTGCATAACGTTTTATACAGTTGCGAAAGGTGTTTGCAAACAAAATGAAACGAGTGCAATGCTGTATTGATGCCAATGGAGGTCATTTCGAACACCTTCTATAAACAATGTAATCACGGTTTAACAATGTAATTAAGGTATTGAATAAATTTTTTTCCAAAATGCTTAGTCATTTCTTTATACATATTTTCATAAATCCATAGTCACAATTCCAGTGCACAGCGACTTTCCGAACGCACGGTATAAGGCATCAGCCGAAAGACAGGATTTACTACATAAAACAAGGATTGAGATGGTTTTCCATTGCCTTTTTTGCTGTGTTGAAAAGTATGCTTAACAGCATGCTTCTGAAAAACACATATTTTTCAACTTGGAAATGACACCTTCACTTCATTCACTAAAGGGTCTGGTTCTATAATAAAATTCATTACTTTCAGAGAAGATAACTCTGACTAGGGTTTCTATTACACCAACCTCTTTTTTTCTTAAATGCTTCAGCCATAAAATTGGCTGACCATGTCATAAGAAATATAATTATTATATGTAGCCCTGGAACCAACAAATCAAATGCAAATAATTGAACACTCCACCTGTCTTTTATGGGCAGTCATCAAAAATATAACATAAAAAAATTCATAAAATTATTTTTTCTTTATTGATTAGATTTAACTTTTAATGTATAATAAAATAAATACAATTCAACAATTGTGATGATGAATAGGGAACAAATTCTACGATTGACTTGATGAAATAGATCACCATTTTGTGTTACTTTCAATAATTAAGTAATAATTATTATTACTTCCCACGCTCTCGTTAGTTGTCTGGAACGATTTTACGGACATCTCACTATATACATTTAGTGAATTAAAAAGTGTGCACGTCGTATTTCTTACTTTCGGTGAAATTTCTGATAGAATATTAAATGGTGTCTTGTATGTATGATAATTAAAAGTCATTTTGAATGTTTCGTTTTTTTGCATAAGATGAGTCCGTTATGAGTTGTCTGTACCTAGACTTAAAGAATGCGAATGAACAATATTAAAAACAAATTCTAAAATACAATATTACAAAAACTATACAATATTTTTAAAAAAGTCTAGTGCGGAACACTCACACGACTTTATCATGCCAATTTAAATAATATACAATATAACCTGTGTTTAATCGTGAGTTAACAATTTAAAATAAAAAACATAATTTTGACTGCCTCTGTAGCCTAGTGACTAGCGTGTTAGCTTACAAAGCAGAAGGTCCCTGGTTCGATTCCGGGCTAGGGTCTTAAAATTTTAACACGTTAAAACCCACTGTTACAGTACCGAAATCCACAGTATTTCTAATGACCAAGCTGTTGATGTGACTTTAATTTTTTTTTTTAATTACATAATTTAATTGTAATTATAGTGAATGATGCAAATTAAAAATCGACCTCAGTAGAAAAACTCACTAGTTTTATTAGTCATTTCAGAAAACCCATAAATCAAAATTTTACATTTTTTATTTAATGCATTTTTGGACTAACTGAATGTAAACACACCATCCCTACAAAAATCACATTAGTTTGGCTTTCCTTAAGTAATATAACACTAAGGAAAGGCTTATCCTTAACGATATAAAGTGTTTCCTTCTAATTAAAAAATGAAAATGGATGTATTTTTGAAGCTTAAGTTCTACTTTCTAGTAGAAGAGGCCATACACAGATTCTATGCAAAAATCTTTTTAAAGTGTATAATTACTGTTTATGACAATGATGAAGAACGTTAATAGCCCAGAAAATTAACATTTTTCTTTCTTAAAGTTTAGAATTTCAATTTTTATTATTGCAGAAAGCTATTTTAAGTCATAATGTAAACTACTGAAAAAAATAAATGAATACTATTGTACAGCACTATATTTTCTTCTTGTCTAACAACGTATTTTACAGAAAACAACGTAAGATAACATTTTACTCCAATTTATTTCAGAAAAACTTAAGTCTAAATTTTCAATTTTTTTTAATAAGTGGCTTGTCTTTAAAAATACAAACGTATAGTTTATAATAAAGGGGACAGCCCTCTGAACAATTTATATTTTGTAATATTTTTTTAAATTGAAACATAATAAATTAAAAGTTTTTTAATCTTTCCAAAGTTAGTTTTTTTACTTATTGGCTTTCTGAAATTACCGACTCATTAGGCTCGATGTTATTAGAGGTGATTCAGCCGGAAAGTCGCGCGTAATAAAGTTGCAACGGTAACATTAAATTTATTGACATGTTCTTCGACCTTTTGTTTTATGTGTGTTTATGTGTGATAACGTGAGATGTTCATTCTGAAGATGTCTCCGAGTGAGAAGAAAGATGTCTTTATGTAATACTCTGAGATGATTAATGAACATAAATTTTATTTGGCAGTTCTTTTTGTCGTTTAGAACATGGAAACAAGGGGAATAATACTTAATAATTAAACAATAAAATATAATGTATATGTAAATTTAATTAATAATACTTGGTAACAAATATGGTAATATAAAAAATATTTTAAAACATTTTTACAATATTTTATTATCGTCGCATCAACATTTTTAGTTTTTAGCGACTCCATTAAACAACAATAACAAGTAACGTAATAATGAAATACGATAATGTACAATAGGTGTACAATAACTGAGTGATTATATTAGATTCTTTACATTATTTTACACGAATTTTATGTTTTTTAATTAAAATTAACTTTGAAATTTAAAAGTTTTAGTGTTTTTGTGTAATGTGTGCCATTAATGCAATCTTTGTAAGTGTCTGGTAAATAATATTCTCTCCGTATAGTGTTCAGGGTAAGGCAATAAAAAATAAATACTGAATAATAAAAAAATGGTGTGAAACACTCACACAACTTTCTCTTGGCAATGCAAATCATGAACAATATAACCTAACATAAATAGTAAAAAGAAATAAACAAAACTAACCTCAAAAAACATAACCTTATTTAAAGCAAAATGAAAACCAATCTTAGTTCGACTTAATAATATAGAAAATCACTCTTTCAAGCTGAACTAGGCTCGGTAAAGAAAAATTCTCTAAGTAAAAGTTGTAGATATTTTAATTCACTATAAATTTTATCACATACACTTTTGTCGTTAAATGCATACTAAGGCCAAAATCTTAAAAAATTCCGCTTTTTACAGATTTTCATGAAAAAAAAACAGAAAATCACTAATTACTGCTAAACTAAGCGTTATACAAAGAAATGTTAGAAATAAAAGTTGTAAAGTTTTAAATTTTCTACAACTTGTATGCAGTTTTGCCCTAAAATGCATATTAAGGCCGCGATCTTAAAAAAACCATTATTTTCTGCTAGATAACACCCTCCCCTAGAATTCCATCAGACATGGCGCTTACCCTATCTTGTAGAGCATAAACAATGTAGTAAATGAGGTTTTAAAAAACTCGTAGGAGCCGTTTTTGAGAAAATCGAAAAAATGTGAAAAACGACACGAATAAACTACTACTTTCGGTTGACCGATTTTAATGAAAATATTCAAGTCGGGTCCTCTAGTGGTATCTAATTTAAGTTTCAAGTTTCAACTTCGTACAATATTCCGTTCTTGAGATATTTTGTTTACACACGTGCGCGCGCGCACGCACACACACACACGCACGCGCACACACCTATCACTAAAAACATTTTTTGGGCTCAGGGGGGTCTGAAAACTTGTCCGGTGAAAACTCGATTTCGAAGAGTCGACATGAAAACAATACTTTTCTTCCTATAAATTCATATAGCCAAGAGAACTGTCCATAACGGGCAGGTGGAGTGTTAATTTAATGGCACTCGATCTGTTGGTTTCAGGGCTACATAAAATAGTTCTGTTTCTCATCACATAGTCAGCCAATTATACGACTGAAGTATTAAGAACGGAAGGGGTAGAGGAGTAAAAGACACTAGTCAGAGTTATTTCCTCTGAGAGTAATGAATTTCACTATACAGCCAAACCCTGTGGCTAACAAAGTGAAGGTGTCATTTGCAGGATAGAAAGTGGATGCTTTTCGGAGGGCCTGGCATGCTGATAAGCATACTCTTTTAACTCAGGAAGGCAATAGTAAACCACCTTACTCTTCGTTTTTACTAAGTCAAACCTCTAAATTTTCAAACCAGCCTTTCGGCTGTTGACCTAAACAACAGGCAAGAGAAAGTAAAAATAAATACATAATTAAAGAGAATTGAACTCGGGAACTTCATTTTAGCTATCGATTTCTCTACCTACTAAGCCACTGATTTGGTCACTATCAGAACAGAATTTACTTCACTTGAAAACTATGACATACATAAATTTAGTTATGAAGTTTCGAAACAAAGAGAGTCTACATTTTTGCAGAAATTATTTGTGTCAATGTGATATCAGGATTCATGTCTTCATTGTTATAAACATAGTAATTATATATTTATGCAATACGTGCATATAATTCCAGCTTAATCTTTCGTAGAAAACTTGTAAGGAAATACAAAAATCAATATAAAATGCACATCTAATATCTAACTAGATATCCTAAAGTATGTACCTGTATGTATTCATTATAATAATACATATAATATATTTATTTTATACATATATTTTTCTTTTACATTTTTAAGTGATAAAGTATTAATTGTAAGGTAAACCGTACTAAATTTCTCAGAAATTTTCATTTGTATTGATTCGTATTACAGATTTAATTTAATATATTTTTATTTTTATTTAAAATAATTTGTATTCGGGTGCATTCCCATACAAATAGAGTTGCTATATCTAATTTCTTACTTCTATATATTTATAAATTTACAGGACAAAAGATACATAAAACAAAACAATTCTTGTCAATCCACACTAAAATTAAACATTACCAAACGGTAGTACCAGAAATTACCTATGGGTGCGAAACGTTGTTTAAGTTAAATTAGAAAATAGAACAGATAAAATCCAAAAACTGGAAAGAAGAATCCTTAGAACCTGCATAGGCAAAAAAATACAACTTGGAGGGTGAATGGAGATTGTTACCCAACAAATCTACCAAGATAATGAACCAATAATAGACTCAATAAAGAAGAAGAGAATATTGTTCTTTGGCCACTTAATTAGAATACCGGGAGCTAGAACTTTTTTTTGGGGGGCTCCCAAACTCTCCTACACCCCGCCGTCTTCACCCACTACTATGGCTGGTCGCAAGGATGCGAGGTGGTACAGTAGAACAGCAATAGTATATCGCCTTAGTATACTGCACCATTATAACTTAACGTAATCATTCTTTCTTCACTAAAAAACAGTCAGCCGCCGAGCTTAACATACACCACATAGACACAAATAACATAAAAATACATAAAATAACATAAGGATCACGCAGTATTTACAGCCTTCCTTCACAGTATCCTGTACAGTTTTTCTTTAATTTTACCATCTCTGTAAAACAGATCTACCTCTCCATTTATTTCATTGGCTGTAGCTATACAACTATTGATTGGAGCTATTAATAATCAACAGAATAATAAAAAATCTTTATGGCAAAAAATCTGCACCAATTTGGATGAATGAAATTAAAGAGGATATGGAAGAATTGGGAATAATGTTGGAAAATCTAGAGAATAAGACAGAAAAATAAAAAGTTCTAAAAAAATTAAAGTAATACATCAGATTCAAACCAAGGATAGACAATAGAGGAGCGAGTAGAACAATTGTTTCAGATGAAGAAAGACGAGCAGGATGAGTCAGAATGAAGAGATACTGGGAAAAAAATCAAAGAAAAGAACCGGAGAAGAACTTCCAGTGATCCATTGCGGTCTCAAAAGATAAAAAAATTTACATTTATTTTATCAAAACATAATGATCTTAATCAATATATCAGTAGGAACTCAGTAACTTAAAACATAAAAATTTAAATTTTAAAATTCTATGTATTTAAAATTTAAGTAGGCGTAAATAAAAATGTCAATACATTTTTATAAAAAACCACGACATTAAAAACAATAAAATTAGTAATTAAAATGCTTGGTTTAAAATTGGAATTAGTGGACGCTTAAAAATAATTCAACATTTATATCATTTTCTGGTAATACTAAAATCAAACATTGAATTCATCAAAACAGAATCAAATCGTAGCTATCCTGGTGCGATTGAATATAACTTAAACATCCAATATAAAAATTTAACTATTTAATGACTGTAGAATGCTTCAAAACAAATTGATTTATACAAAAAAATCTTGTCTGAAACACTAAAGTGACTTTCTCTTGCCAATACAAATAATAAACGTATACGCTATATTTAATCATTAGTAAACAATGTAAAAGCAAAAAAACCTAATTTTAATCATGAGTGAATGACGCAAAAGAATATCAACCTCTGTTCAACTTAAAAATATGGGAAATCACTAATTGACGTTAAACTAGGCTCTGTAGAAGAAAATCCTTGAAATAAAAGTTGAGATATTTTTTTATTTTCGATAACTTTAATAATGTTATACACTTTTGTCAATAAAAAATACATACAAGGCTCCAGTATTAAAAATTCCATTTTTTGCCGATTTTGAGCAAAATACGGAAAATCACTTATTGACGCTAAACTAAGCGCTGTAAAAAAATAATTGAAATAAAGGTTGTTATTTTAATCAGACGATTTTTTTTAAAAACACATAGGGAGTATTTTTAAGAAACTTTCAAAACACGTTCTTTTTGGGTTCAGGGGCCTGAAAACGTGTATTTCCAGTGAAAACTCAATTTCAAAAATTCCAATGAAAACATTAGGCTACTTTCCTTTCCTATATATTTATATAGGTAGGGAAAGAGAACATAAAAAAGTGTAAAAGAACTTTTAAAAAGTAATTTTTTGTGTAAAAATTTTTTTTTGGTTGTGGCAAAATACACAAAATTTTGAGAATTCATGCAGGGTAAAAGTTTTCTTTAAGGACTGTTCATCCGAACAATATGAGTTATTCCAGAAAATGTAACTCGCTAAACTTTCAAAAACTGTTTTTTTTTCTTCGTTTGTAGAAAGGGACGTACAATATAAAGATTATTAGCAAATCAAACATCAATTCTTCGTCATATTTACTATCATTTTCATTAAATATTACAGAAACAAAAAATAGGCCCTACTAATGTACAGGCCTACATAATAGACACAACGGAAAAACTTAAAAGTAGGTTTTTATGATTCCAGGACACATAATTCACGTTAACATGTTAAAATAATAAAAATAATCATCGAAGCGTAAAATTGAATGAATATTTTTAACAGACCCATAACATTTTATGTAATTATGTAATAACCAACATAGTTTTAAGATCATAAAATAAAAAAGAGACGTAACTCTTCTGTAAAAAAACACTTCAGCAAACCCTGCTGCGCTTTATGCAAAAATAAATTAAAAGCATAACCTTTAGTGATATTATGAGGTTTCCATGTAAGTCACATATCTCTAAAATGACATACGAGGTGTGGCTATTAAATAACGAGACTGACGTTGTAAAAAATTTTATTTTTATTTTATACATAATTACTTATTGTCACCTTCAATATACACTCCTTCTTTATCCCTACAACGCTCCATGCGAATTTTCTATGGTTGGAAACAGTGCTGGAAGTCATTTTCTGTCAGCTCCTTTAAGACACGTGCCGCTTTCTCTTTTACAGCTTCCACAGACTCAAGTCTTGCCCCTTTTAATGCAGATTTCACCTTAGGGAACAGGTAGAAGATAATAACATGTGATTAAACGTGGTTTTTTACTTATAATTCGGAAATGAAGCTCCAATCCATGGACTGGAAGAGCCGAACTTCACCGAGAGCCAAAAAAGCTTGAATGAGCAAGTCAAAATTTAAAGCAATGATGATTGTTTTTTTTTTTATATTCATACTCACACATACTCACAAACCAATCGCTAAAACAAATTTTTCGGTTCAGAGGACTAGAGAAAGTGTATTTCAGGTAAAACTCAGTTTATAAAAATCAACATGAAAACAATACTTTCCTTCCCTATACTATTCATATAGGACAAGAGAAGGTAAAAAGATTTTTAAAAATGATTTTAAAATCTTACAGAAAGGCTGTTTTCTTAAGTACCAGTGACATACCAACTTGTATCCATACAACTATGGCTATGTTTGCTGATGATATGGCAGTACTTGCGGTTGATACCGATCCTGTAGTTGCAACTCGAAAGACACAAAACCATTTACACCTGATAGAGTCATGTCCTAAACTTTGGAAAATTAAAATTAATGAAAACAAATCGTAACAAATGACGTTTACGCTTAGACGAAAAAACTGCCCAACCGTTTACATTAATAATATTCCGTTGCCTCACACTACTTAAACACGCTATTTAAGCTTACATTTGGACAGAAAACTTACATGGAACGCACATCTTACACACACACGCCACAAACTCAAAACACGCTTCTATTAACTGAAACGCTTACTCGATAGACGTTCTAAATTAAACATGTCACACAAATTAACAATCTACAAGACAGTCTTAAGACCAATCTGGATATGGAGTTCAACTTTGGGGATCTGCTAAACCTTCACACACGAAACTACAAGCGATTCAAAATAAGATTCTACGAGCGATAACGCAATGCCCTTTTACATCACAAACTCAATTTTGAACAAAGACTTACAAATCCCGTACGTAATTGACGTCTCAAAACTGCTACACAAGACTATGTATGACAAATTTTAATTACATGACAACCCTCACATGCAAAACATGTACACTAGGGCGATACCGAGTGCTCAGCGCAGACTTTTGAAGCGCCTCTGGCCAAGAGATCTTCTTAGCCAACTGTAGGACTGTGGTGATGACTGGACGCTCCTTCAAGTAAATCAATTTTTGGAACATTAGCTTCACATTTAGAAATGTTTGTATTAATATAATAACAAATACTAAATTTTAATTGACAGTGTCAAAAAAAATAATTCATTCATTGGACTGGTATAATTTATTTAGGGTATTTCGTACTCAAGAAAATTTCACGGACAATTTTTAGTCCCCTATGAAACCGAATAAAGGTTTTTAGTTATTCAAAAGATAAAATTCTCCGAGATATTTCTATAAATAAGATCAGTA